>JAPPVO010000002.1:8797241-9509741 GCA_030407325.1 Camellia japonica
TTGAGTGTGGGGACCAGGGATTGTATGACAGCTTTCTCCTTCGTCAGCGACAGCAATGCCAAATATAATGCCTTACTTGGGAGAGATTGGTCCACACCAACAAATGTGTGCCTCCTCTTTGCATCAGAAGATCATGATGGCCCTGGGGCAATGGAGAGACGGAGGAGATTGATGCAGTCCTCAACCTTTCATAGCCTGTGCAGACTTGGCAGAGGCCAAATTGTATATGAGGGAGTAACACACTCAGTATACTGAGGAAAGCTGATGGCTCAGCCGGAGAAGTGACGGCTGATGATGAGGAAGTGACACACCTGAAGCACTTAGTCCAAGAAAGTGCTGATGAAGAGGTTGTCGTGAAAGATGACAATGATGCCTGGTTATAGGCAAAAAAGTGAAGAGCGAGAAGCCAAGTCCTTGGCTTTGATTAAATTCTCATCATTGGACGTAAAAGCAATAGTCCAGAAAGTACAGAGGAAGAGAGAGAGGCCATGATAATTGGCTGTAAACAAGAGCAGCAACAGGTCAGAAGTTTGGCCCTTGATAAATACTGTGCATTGGACATTGAAATAAAAGTCCAGGAGATACAGGAAGAAGACGCCTTATGGACAGATTTTGTCTATGAGGAAGAGGGCAGAGATGTCGAATTAAAGAACCTAGGAGCAAAACAAGGCGAACAGCTTGCTTCGAAGGTTGTTGAAGAAAACCAGAGAAGAAGCTTCGACAAGTCCTCAGATGCAAGACCCCTTAGAAGAGGTGAACTTAGGGGAGGGTTCTGTGCAGCAGCCCACTTATATAAGTACTTGCTTGAATGTTCTGGACAGAAACCAGTTATTGGTTGTTTTAAAGAAAACAAATTGCTTTGCATGGTCTTATAATGAACTACCAGGATTGGATAGATCTTGGTGGAACATAGGCTCCCTATGAAGCCCAATTTCAAGCCATACAAGCAGAAACCAAGAAGGATGAGTCCAGAAGTAATTCAGAAGGTCCCGAAGAAATTCTTAGACTACTCAAGGCAGACTTTATTAGGACAGCCAGGTATGTTGAATGGCTATCTAATATTGTGCCTGTGGTTAAGAAAAATGGCAAAATGAGGGTCTGCATCGATTTCAGAAACTTAAACCTAGCAACTCCTAAAGATGAGTACCCTATGCCTATAGTGGATCTGCTGGTAGACAGTTCAGCAGGACATCAAGTTTTATCGATGATGGATGGCCACTCTGGTTATAACCAAATATGCATTGCAGAGGAAGATATCCACAAGACAGCATTCAGATGTCCTGGGAATATTGGCACCTTCGAATGGGTCAAAATGCCATTTGGTCTGAAGAATGCGGGGGCTACATATCAGAGGGCTATGAACACTATCTTTCATGATCTCATTGGAGGGTATCTAGAATGCTACATTGATGACATTGTAGTGAAATCCCAGTCCATGGAGGAGCATTTGTTTCATTTAGAAGCAGCTTTTGAAAGAATGAGGAAGTTCAAGTTGAAACTGAATCCTCTTAAGTGTGCTTTTGGTGTATCATCTGGAAACTTCTTGGGTTATGTAGTGCACAAGAAAGGAATACAGATTGATCAGAATAAAGCTAAAGCCATCATTGAAGCTAGGCCTCCATCAAGTAAGAAAGAATTACAAAGGTTCCTGGGGCAGGTTAACTTTTTCGAAGGTTTATTTCTAACACTGCAGGGAAAACTAAAGTATTTTCTTCCTTGTTTAAAGCTGAAAGATGAAGAAGAATTTGTGTGGACAGCAGAGCATCAAAGTGCTTTCGAAGGTATTAAAGCCTACTTGGCCAAACCTCCGGTGCTATGCCACCAAAGGGAAACAAGCCCTTGAAGTTGTATATAGCTGCAGCAGAAGATTCATTGGGAGCTTTTTTGGCCCAAGACAATGAAGAAGGCAAGGAGCAAGCTATTTATTACCTTAGTAGGTTTTTAAATTCTTGTGAATGTAAATATTCAGCTGTTGAAAAGCTGTGTCTTGCTTTGTATTTTGCTGCAATGAAATTAAGATATTATCTTTTACCTACAACTGTCTTGGTAATTGCAACCACAGATTTGGTTAAGTACATGTTATCCAGACCTATGTTGAGGGGAAGAATTGGCAAGTGGATACTAGCCTTATCAGAATTTCATCTAGAATATGTCCCTCAAAGGGCAGTAAAAGGGCAAGTCTTAGCCAATTTTCTGGCAGACCACCCATCTCAAACAGAGAGCCAAGAGATAATGGAGCTTGGAGTGGCTAGTGTTGAGCCATGGCAGATGTGGTTCGATGGATCGAAAGCCAATGGTTTAACTGGAATTGGTATTGTGATTAAATCTCCACAAGGGGTAGAAACCACACATGGTTTCAGAGTGGATGAAGTCACTTGTTCCAATAATCAGGCTGAGTATGAAGCCTTAATAGTAGGGCTAGAAATCCTCATTGGGTTACAAGTACATGCAGTTGACATATTTGGGGACTCTCAATTGGTGGTTAACCAAGTAAAAGGGATTTTCAAGTGTCAAAGCATAAGCATCCTACCATATTATGTTGTTGCATTACATCTGCTTTCTCAGTTTCAAATAGCAAATGTAACCCATGTTCCAAGATTCTTGAATAATAGAGCTAATGATGTGGCTCAGAAAGCTTCGAACTTCAAAAGAAGGGATAACACCCAAAGGGACATCAGTCAGACAACATATCAAAGATTAATACAACCTTTGAATAAAAGGAATATGGTCTTGGAAGTTAATCAGAATGACTTACAAGAACAAGATTGGAGGCATCCAATAATGCAGTACTTGGCTGGTCCATCTTCGAAGGCCAGCAGGAAAATCAAATTGCAGTCTATGCAATATATGATATATGGTAACGCTCTCTACAAAAGGGGAGGAGATGGCTTGTTGCTGGAATGTTTAGGCCCGAAAGAAGCATTAACAGCTATGGCTGAGGTTCATGAAGGCATCTGTGGTGCTCATCAGCCTGGTGTAAAGATGAGGTGGTTGCTTCGAAGACATTCCTATTATTGGCCAACTATCCTTAAAGACTGCATCGAATATGCAAAGGGTTGCCAGGCATGTCAAAAGCATGGTACAATAAGACATGTGCCCATAACCGACCTACATGCAGTAGTGAAACCTTGGCCGTTCAGAGGGTGGGCCATGGATATGATGGGAAAAATACACCCACCTTCTTCGAAACATCATTGTTTCATTCTAGTGGCCACTGACTACTTCACCAAATGGGTCGAAGCCAAACCATATAAAGCTGTAGACCAAACAGAGGTCATTGGGTTCATTAAAGACTTGATCCATAGATTTGGCATCCCACAAACCATTACTGTAGATAATGGGACTGTGTTCGATGGGAAATTGGTGAAGTCCTTTGTAGCAGAATTTGGAATTAGCCTTGTTAATTCCACACCCTATTATGCACAAGCCAATGGTCAAGCTGAGTCATCCAATAAATCCTTGAAAAAGGGTATACAAAAGGTTGTGGAGGATAATCCTAGGGATTGGCATAACCTTCTGTTGGATGTTTTGTGGGCTTACAGAACTTCCCCAAGGTCAAGCACAGGAGTTACTCCTTATGCCTTAGTATATGGGCATGATGCAGTTCTACCTGTAGAAATTAATGTTAAATCCTTGAGGGTAAGATGTCAAGATCAGTTAGATCCTGAGCAATACCATCAAAGTATGTGCTTGGAGTTAGAGGGCATAGATGAAGCCAGAATATTGGCATTAAATAGCATCCTTTTCCAAAAGAAGAAAGCAGCTAAGAATTACAACAAGAGAGTCAAACACATTGGCTTCGATGAAGGTGATTTGGTGTGGAAGACAATACTCCCAATAGGAATTAAAAGCCATAAGTTTGGCAAATGGTCACCTAACTGGGAAGGACCATATCAAATTCATAGAGTTCTGCCTTTTGGGGCCTACCATTTAAGAAATTTGAATGGGTATGTACATCCTAAAAAGATCAATGGCAGATATTTGAAGCCCTACTTTCCAACCATTTGGGAAACACAAGGGATAACATAAACATACAAAAACACAAGACTGCTCGAATGATAAGACAAAATTTGTTCTTTTATAAAGAATCAAGTACATTACGCCATAAATTGGCCCAGAAATCATTACAATGTCTTAATTGTTTTTGTACAATAGATTTCTTACTGCTAAGTGCTGGAAACAGTTGGATAGCTGCAGCCATGTCCTCCTTTCGATCAGCCAGCTCTTGGTTGGTGATGTGCAGTTTAGTGTCAGTTCGAACCAAGGCTTGGTTTACTGCAGCTAGCTCCTCCTCAAGTTGAGCTTTCTTCTCCAGCAACTGAATTCGAAACTGGGAGGCAGAGGAGTGTTGTTCCTTGAGATCTGATACTTCAGTATGCACTTGAGAGACAAAACTCTGATCCCTGGCCAATTTCTCATTCGCAGCATTGGCAGCATGACAAATGTTGATGTAGAAATCAATAGTAGCTGCAGCCTGGGATAGATGACTTGAGACATCCATGCCGAACTGCTCCGCGATTTTACAGCACTGAAGAAACCCATTTCTGATGATAGGCCTTTGTAGAGCCTCGAAGGGGATCCTCGAAAAGGAGATCAGCAGTTCCAAGCAAGTGTCTAAGTCTATAGAAGGGGCAAAAGGCTTGCTACTGGTGGAAGAAGAGCTCTCAAAGATTTTCAGCAAGGAGTCAGCCAAGGTTAATGGTTCAGCTTCAGCACTGAAAGTTGGGGAGGTAGAGGATGTGTCAAATAGACTAGCTAGCCTTCCCTCGAAGATGTCCACCTCATCCCTAGACATAAAGGGCATGGAGAGTGCTGTGGTGGAAAACACAGGAGACTGCATGGGGATAGGAGAAATAGGTGGAGCATCTTTAGCAGCCTCTATGGTCTTTGCAACCAAGGAATCAAGAGAAGAGGGGCTGGAAGTAGGCACAGGTGATGAACCATGAATTGGGGAACTACCAGCACCCTCTATGGAAGAATCAACTGTCATTGGAAATGAAGCAGCAGTTGGAAGTTCTGAGACAGGAGGAGGAAGAGCAAGGTTCGAAGAAAAGGTAATTTGAGACAGATCAAAAGTCAAAGAAGGGAGAAATGGCTCTAAACCAAGGAAAAGGGATGCAGGGATACTTGGACTCAAAGAAGGTGTGTCGAATATAGACTTGGGGAGTGGAAGCATGATTTGGATGGCCTTCACATGTTGCAATTGGTCAACTTCAACTGAAATTGGAATAGGCCTCCTGGGGAAACAATTGTTGCTGCAAAAGGAGGAAATGCAAAGCAATGTCAAGCTTCAATACAAAGGCTGACAAAGGGAAAACAATAGAAATATGAAAGAACTTACTTGTTTCAGAGGTAATGGCACTAATGGAGGAGCTGCGAAGAGAATAATGTTCGGCAGTCTGTTCTCTTCTTACAGCTTCCCCTCGAAGTGCATCAGCAGTAGCTGCCTCATCCCTCAAAAGTTGTTGCTGCCGTTTCTTCTCGGCCCTCTCGAAGACAATTATTTCCATGGAATGTTCCTGCTCTACTGCCTTAGCAGCTGCTTCATGAATAGGGTCTTCAACCAAGTCAGTGGCAGGGACAGTTACTTTCTTTCTTTTCCTTCTTGGCAGTGATGTTACTGGCTCTTTTTCGACCATTCTCTCTTCGATGGGGGATTCAGATTCTTCACAGATAGGCTCTTTCTCCATTGTTGTAGTGGTTGTCTCGGGGAAAGGAGGTTCGATTGTATCAGAAGTGGAGACAGCCACCTTTTGTCTCTTTGTTCTCTGCAAGAACACTTCTTGCTCTTGCTCAACCTCTGTTTCTTCTTCCAGAAATTCAGATTCCACAGAAGGAAGGATTAGCTTCCTTTTCTGTTTTTGTTGTTTCTTCTTGAGAAGAGCTAAAGTCTCAGCTCTCTTGGGAGATTTTTCTTGCGGAGACCCTACACCAAAGAACATAAAGTATAACGAAAACGAATAAAAGATTCAAGAGCAAGGAAAAGGGAAATCTGAACATATTTACCCTTCTTCGAAGCAGCTCTAGTAACTCTGGCTGGAGGGGATGAAGCTGCAGGAATAGTTGTGACAAATTCAGGAGGAGGGGGAATGTCCTCAGCTGCTGCTGATTTGGCCTTTGAAGGTACTCCCAGCTTCACTAGCAAGTCATGAGGATGCATAGCCAGGCGTACTTCCATATTGGCTGTCCACCAGTTCTGAAATCTTTTTAAAACCAAGCCAGATTGAAGAAAGGGAACAAATTGGAATTCATTCGATTCCTTCAACAGTTTAAGTATCGCCGTCTCTAGCTTGGATTTGGATATTCTCAAATCTCTAGCAGTAAGATGGACGTTCGAGAGACTGCAAAGTGGAACGGGGATCCCTTGAGTGAGCCCAAATTGTCTTGCGAATTGGGAAGGGCAATACACTTCAGATATACACTTATAGGCTCGAGGGTGCAAAGTTCCAATGAACAACTCCCTTGGTAGCAGTATGGAAGCCCACATATCTTTATGAGGTGATGTGGAGCACTCTTTATCAGCCAGAAAAGTCTGCAGCCAGGCTGGTCCTTTATTGGATTCAAAAGGACAAAAGAAGGAGGCAGATGGAGAAACAGGGAGTTGATAAAAGAAGGTAAAGTAATAAACAAAGGAAGCAGGATAAAGAGCAATCCTAGCATACTTCTCCCCATAAGTGCTAGGATCCTCGACAAGAAATCTGAGGCATTTAGAATGCAGATCAGTAAAGTAGGCGAAGAGCCAGAGCTGGAGCACCCAGAAAGGACCTCCTTGGTTAACATCAAGTGGTCTTTCACAAAATTGGGAGCAAGCTCTGTATATATGGCCTAACAGGTAAGGAGCAAGAGCTATATGTTTTCTCAAGACAAGTGCCTTTGCGAGGGGAGCAAACTCAGGCATAATCCTCTGAGATGATGTGCAAAAAAGAAATTTGCACAGCCAGTACAAAATGAAAGAAAAGAATTCTCTGTCTTTCACAGGGCCTTCCTTTTTATTTTCAGCCTTTACAAAGTCACTGTAAGAAGAGGTTAGGGCTGGAAGGGAAAATTTGACAGGAAGATCCGGGTAGTTGGGAGTAAAAGGAGAGCCATGGGGGGAGAGCCCTAGAAGATGGCAAATATCGAGAACGGTGGGAGCCATCATGCCACACCGAAATTGGAAAAAATTAAAAGCCATATTCCAAAAACATAAAGCGGCTGGAATCAAAAAGGGATCCTCAGGAATAATGAACCTGGAAAGGCGAAGAGCGTCGAGGATGTAAAGCTCTTGTAGATCATCTTCTCTCGCAGGTACAACCCTATCATACCATTCCTCCCATTCGGTTCTCAATGTCGGCCAGCAGCGATGGGGCCGTGTCAGTCTCCAGTTGCTCCAGTCAAGCCCTCCTTCATATAGTAGAAAGTGGTCCTCCAAACGAGGATACAAAGCTGGAAGTTGGTCAGGAGCTTCCCGAAAGATGGGTCCTAGAACATACTCTTGTTGGCGGCTGCGGCGAGGGACGAAGAGACGCCCATCTATGTTGCTTGGCTCACTAGTCGTGAGCTTGGCTATTTCTTCATCAATACATTTCTTCAAAGCCATGGTGGGACTGAGACGGTCGCCAGCAAGCACTTTCAGTGAAGAAGGATCCATGGAGAGCGAATAGTAAGGAAGAGAGGGTTAATAGGAGATCGGTAGGGTTTGTGTGCTAAAAGAGTAAGTAATTTCAGAATCCGAAACAAAGGGGTTTTAAAACCTTTGTGTCTGAAAAATATATTATGTGAGTCGTTAAGTACTAAAAGTACGAATACGAGGAGCCTCTTCCAATATTGATAGTTTTGGAGGGAAAAAGCACACTCCGGATATTGACGCCAGCTTCGAAGCAAAATATTTGGCTTCGAAATGAGATTTTGGCGCCAAAAAATCAAATAACAACGGCTTCGAAATACATAAGTCAGCTTCGAAGTGTACTACATAATTGCTAGAATGCTCGATTATTGGTCCACTTCAAAGGGTTTAAAGACCTGTTTAAGTGTTATTGGATCCTTTAAGGATGAGCACTGTTCGAAGCATTAAAACCAATTGTTGGTCTCCATATATACAAGAAGGAATTGCTTTTTGAACCTAAAACAGTGTGAATTATTCTTCGAAGCAAAATAGTCAATTTGAAATTTATTGGCTATACTAACCATGACCATATATTGGTTATAGTTATTTTATGAAGAGTAATGTTGTTAAAATTCAAAGCGTTAGTTCCAGATGATATCAGCCAGAATTGTCAATTATACTCCATAAGTTGGAAAAAGACATGTTGGTTTTTTCAGCGTTTCATTGAACAATTGAGTCTAGATTCGAAAGGTGAGATTGTTCAAATTCGAAGCTATAAGTTGGCTTTTGAAGACAAAAAGGAAACAGAGGCAAACAATATCAAATGCAAAGAGACTCTGTTTGTGTTAAAGCCAAGACAATTATATTGAGTATCCTCATTTGGGTACAAATTCAAGCTCATAAAAATAAGGAATAGAATAAATAACAAGATCATGGAACTTTGTCCAACAATGATCAATGAATATTTGTTCTTTCTTTATTATATCTTCTATCTCCTCTAATGCTGGCTGCATAAGTTGATGTGCTCTCACTTCATAGTAGAGTTCCTCAGCCTTTGTCTCGAAGGCTTCTTCCCTCAAATTTTGTTCCAATTCATCTATGACCAAATCATCCCAATATGCAGAATCTTTATTTTTGAAATCATCGAAGTCTTCGATGAAGTTTTCTGCTTCGTACTGGGCATGAATTCGGAGAGATGAAAGTTGATCCAAAGATTGGATGGTGGCCTTGGAATTCTGATGCCAGTGGAGAAGTAGCGGAAGTTGGTCCAAAAACATGTGAAGTTCTGCTTGGGCAATGGGATTGAGGACATGGCCCCTAGTCAGAATATCACAGGCCCATCGAAAGTTCTTGAGAAGAATGTCATCCTCAAGAACGTTGAAGGGTAAGTGAGAGAAAGCCGCAAGCAGAAGTTGAGCTTGTTTCCGTTCAGCTGGAGTGGGAAATGATGGAGGTTTGTAAGGTGGAAAAATTTTGTCCATAGGAAGGGCAAGCCTTAATTTCTCTATCCAGGAAAGAGTGCAAGGAGAAGAAGGAGTAGATGGTTCTGCTTCAGAAGATGGAGAAGGAGTAGATGGTTCTACTTCAGAAGAAGGTGTGGATGCTTCTATTCCAGAAGGTGAAGAAGGAGGACTAGGCACTGGAGCGGAAGGAACAAAGGCATTAATATAGTCGAGCCAGTCAGAAGAGCAAATTTTTGCCTTCTTGGCTAAAAATGAAGGAGTATACCCTTGTGATTCTTCCAGATGCCGGGCAGTGTGCATTGTCCTTGTGGGCATAGAGGATGTGTACCAGGCTACAAGCAGATTCTCCTCCAAACTACGACGAAGGTCAATAGGCACATAAGGATAGACCACAGAGCTTCGAACGTAAGAAGGAAAATTCAATGGGTCAGTGAACTCAACAAAATGGTGATTAATTCGTTCCCTCAAGTCCCAGGACTCAGGTGCTGACCAATTTGTCCATCCGGAAACCCCAGAAGATGAAGAAGTTGTAGCTTCATCCCAAGTAAAGGTTTGTGAAGAAGAACTTCCTAAGTCCATATTTGCGACTTGTTGAAGCAAAGGCTTGAGTGTAGTTCGTTCAAGGTACAAAGGAAGTTTAGAGGAAGAACTTCTTGTATCTGTAAATTTGTAAATCGAAGGGTTAAGGGCAATGTGGTCGTAGTCCAAAGGTTGATAATCTGCAAAAGCCTCCATGACCTGAATATAGAAGGGTGGGTAAAGGTGGCTAATGAATGCATGAAGATTCTTTCGAGGGGAAATAGCATTACTCAATGGCTCTTCGTATGCTTGATCAGTAGAGTGCGAAGTTGATTGAGCCATAGTCCGTTCGAATGCTGAAGGTATTGGGATGTTCATTAAATAGAGAGTTAATGCGAATGATCATCAAATAGGTGACGGTTGTGTTTCCTGAAGATAGATTCCATGCACATTCCAAAAAGCGCGGGAAAAGCTTTTGATCCACTAATATTTCCAAGTATTGGGTATATTAGTGCGGGGGGTAATGTTGGCTACATATTTTGTAAAACCAAATCATAGTTTGACACGTGGCAGAATAAGGGTATTATGGGAAGATAATTCAAGTCTTCGATCCTGATCGAACACGTGGCATTGAACATTGGTACTTACATGATCTGAGTAGCACTGGATCAGTAAGGAGATACAAAGTGACGTGGCTCCAACAGTTACTCAATATTCAAATTCAAATACAGGAGGGAAGCTCAACTGCAAGAGATGGTATAGTGGGGCTACTTCTAAGGCAGCATGATCATCGATCATGGAGGAGTAGTTCGACGGTTCGAAGTAAAGTTCGAAGGTCATCTTTGACAAGTATAAATAGCAGGGAAGCCCTCAGAAAAGACCCCCAGACTCAGATCATACAAACCAGTCTTTATTTCATATTTTCCTTTCCAGTCTTACAATACCTGCACTTTAAATACCTGCACTTTAATACCAGCACTGCACTTCGATTCATAGGAGTAGTTTCAAGTAGACTCAAGTAGACTGTTGCTGTAAACCTCTTCGAGGCTGAGTTTGAATTATTGTAAGTGTTCATTTTAATGAAATACTTCGATTGTTCTTCACATTAACTGTTATTTCTCTTAAATTCTCCTAAGTCAAGCCACCAGTAAAAGTCCTCTTCATTGAGGCTGAAAGAACTAAAACACAATCGTCTGATAATTGGTTGGCAATTATAATTTCTGTAAGGACTGATTGATCCTTGCTGACACGCTCGCATTTACAAAATTACCCTTCGAAAAGCCAAAAAGCCAACAGTATTAAAATATTTAAAACAAATCTCTCTCTTATATTTTTTTTAAATCATCTACCAATCATCTCATTCACACAATATTAAATTTAGGAAGTGAGTTTATAAAATAGAGTTTTATATTATTATTTTTTAAGTGGGTAGATGTAAATGCCACGTCCACATTGCCATGGTTTTTATTCTCATTGGTACAATTTTATGTTTAAATTTTCAATTTATTGAGAGATTTATGTAAGGGGAAAAAAAAAAAAAAAAAAAAGTAAAAATATATTATATAATATAAACAAAAACGTTGTAGCATCTTTAAGACTGAAAATCTCAATCTAATTTCTTAATTTTTTTTTTAATTTTATATCACTTAAAATATACATATTGCAAATTATATCACTTAAAATTAATTTTTTTTTTAATTTTATATCACAAAACGTTGTATCATTTTGTGAAGTCTGAAATATAATTTACACAAATTAAGTTATTTTTTATATTTTTTTAATCATTGCAAATATTATTTCCTTAAACTTTCACAAATTAAGTTATTTTTTATATTTTTTTTAATCATTGCAAATATTATTTCCTTAAACTTTGTGATTTCAAAACATGCAATGACATTATTATTGTTTTAGTTTCAATGGTTATTGTTTGATATCTATATCTATATTTATACTTTAATCTATACTAATAGATAAAACTATTGTCGGGTCAATGAATTTAAAATTTCTAATCTAAATTTTTATACTTTTAAATTAATAAAATATAAAAATACATGTCTTATAAAATCATTGATCATTTCACTTTAATTATAATTATTGATATTTTAATTATTATAATAACATATTTTAAATTCTGTAATTATCACTTTTTTTTATATTGTGTAATCATCACCTTTCAAATTCCTAAATGTATAATTCTTTTATAATATTGATATGAAAAATAAATAAAATTTTTAAATAATAACAACAATTGAACACTACTTCATAATTTTAAATTAATAACAATGAAATACTACTTCTGTTTTTTTTATGATAATAGTAAAAGATAGATCTATGCAATACATATTGATCATGACCTATCAACGTTAATTTGAAAATTTGAAAATCTTTTAAATGGAAAATTCAAAACAAAACAAAACAAAATCTTATTTATTATCAAGCTCCATCTCATTTGAAATTTGAAATTTTAGAATATTAAAAATATATATATATATATGAAATTTAGTAATGCTATAGTGACCATATTTGATAGTATTTGATGTAATGCTTTAAAGATAATAATTAAAATGTGTCATGGGACACCTATCAAATAATGTGATTAGTGTCATGTAATATGTGACAATACATGGTACTAAAATTTGATATTAAAATATGATTACATAATCTAATTTTAAAAATCTATATAAAAAAATATTATTTGAAGTATGAGTTATACATAATTTATCAAAATACAAATATATATAAATTTTAGGTAGATTACCATAGATTACCAAACTATTCTTAAGATAAGTCATAATAGACTTCATTCTGTAATGGTAATCATACTTGAATAGCCTACACAATCTACATAGTTTGGTTCCCAACAAAAAATAAAGTCTAGACTCGAGTTATTATCAATAAGTTAGGTCTTTTTTTTATCAGTAAAAAAAAAAAAAAAGCTATTGACAAAAATCAATATACAAAGGGTGTGTTTGATTCAAGAAATTAGGGAGGAGGGGGATTATTTACTGTTAGGATTGCCTATCCAATAGAGAGAGATGTCCATCGTTTGGTGCAATTTTAGTCCGTCGGACTCCATATCCCTAATACGAGGGACTAAACAATCCTAGGGGGGTGAGATTATTTCCATTACCAATCCCGGACTAATGTGTGAGATGTCCATTTTGCCTTCATGCTATTACTTAGTAAACAATTAGAAAAGGGTAAAATAGTCTTTTGAACATTTATAAATTATTTTGTGTTGTTAATTTAAAATTATATATTAAATAAAAAATATAAATTATAAATTAAATTTAATTATAAATAATAAATTATAAATTATGACCTTATAAATTAAATTTTTTAGTGTTGTTAAAAAATTAAATTTATATATTAAATAAAATTATTTTTTTAGTGTTGTTAATTTAAAATTATATATTAAATAAAAATATAAATTATAAATTTAATTTAATTAAAAATAATAATTTAAAAATTATGGCCTTATAAATTAAAATTTTTTAGTGTTGTTAAATTATAAATTATAAATTATAGATCACAAATTTAAATTTATATATTAAATAAAAAATATAAATTATAAATTACAAGGGTAAAATAGTCTTTTGAATATTTATCATTATCCAGTCCGTCCAACCAAACATTAGATTCACTAAAAATAGTCTTTTCCAGACATCTAATCTCATAAGAAAACAAATACGAGATACACATCCAATCCAACCAAATAGTTCCAGGGATTCACAATCTCAGGATTTAAGTCTGATAGATTCTAATCTCTCCTTATCCAGTCCGTCCAATTAAACACACCCAAAGAATACTGAGACAAACATAAAGGAAGGATGAGTGCACAAAGTTTCAAGGCAAAACTAAATAATTCTAACTAGGTCGGCACTGAAAAACAAGTCATATCATCTACACTAATAAATTAGGCTTTAAACACTAAAATGGTTCAATTAAAAAATGAGCCAAAAAAATAAGTTTGGGGCTAACTCAAAATTATTTTATATGAAAATATATTTTATTTATTTGTTTAATAGATTAATTTTAATAGTGGCATATAATTCAAATAATGATAATTGTTTTGTTAGGTCTAGACCAAGAAAAGTTTTTGGGAGATAAGTTGACATTGGTAAATACTTTAATTTATTATTTTTAATATGAAAAAATTTAATATGTATATATATATATATTAATTTTAAAATTATGAAAACATTGGTCTTAATGGTGAAGCCAGAGCAAAAGAATGGCTTTGGATTGGGCTAAATGCTAAAATAACCTACTCCTAGTTTGAGCTCTAATTTTTATTTTCAATGGTTAATTTTATTGTAATTGAACTATTTGAGGAAAAAACTTGCAATTATGCTTAATGAGGGAAAGATTAATTTGAGGAGTGATGGAGAAAGGGACTACTCCCTTTGTTCTCTTTTCTATTTTATTAATTATTTTTATTGAATTTCACAAGAAAGATAAATGTTAAAAATTAATTGGCACATGTGATTTGTTATATAATCGGATGAACTTTAATATAAGATGAATTATAATTACAAAATTTTAATGACATAGTATATTTATGTTTTACCGTAAGTATAATTTTTATAATTTATTCTATTTTTTGTCTTTATTTTTTACTAATTATATTATAACATATATTTTTATATTTAATACATAGAACACACCATTGATGACAAGACTATAACAAAAGACCTTAATTGTAATTGTCATTAAAATAATTAAAATATACTTGGTTATAAATCTCTTTTTCCTCTTTGTTTTAAAATATTTTTAATTATTATTTAATATTATTTTTTAATTACTTGTGTGATACCATGCATAGCACGAATGTAATACTAGTGTATATATATTATATTTTATTCTATTTTTTCATCTTCTTGTCATAAATTTCTACATAAGTTTCAAATTTAAACCCAACATTAATATTACACTAATTCATTTGGCCTGGGGCTTTTTTGTTAAAAAAACATAAAAGATAAAATAGTCTAAATAAGTTAATAAAATAAAATGTCATCTTCAAACCATAATCAATTTACTTTTTTTTTTTACAAAAGTCAAGAAAATCAAACCAAATAAACTTTTAATCTCAAACTAAAATATTAAAAAGCAACTAAAAAAAGCCAATCAACAAACGGCAACTGACAACTTGAATTGTGACTTTTTTTATTTAAGCTTTACTTTTACTTTTACTTTCTTAACTTTCAATAAGAAAAGGTAAAAAAATTTGGCCAAGAATCTTATGAATTGGTTTTTTATAATTGAGACTTTTTAAACTTGTGATTAAAAAGTTTATTTGGTTGGTCCTTTTAACTTTTGTAAAAGACAAAAAAAGAAATGATTATAATTTAGATATGATATTTTGTTTTATTAACTTATTTAACATATTTTATTTTTTTGTCCTTGAACTGACTTATTTAGTCCTAACCAAACGAAACCTATATTACTACAAAAAATTTGTCCTTTTATTCTAAAACTTAAAGAAGTAATTCAACAACTTGTTAAGTTTTACTTTTACTTTCTTAACTTGTAAGGAGATGGAGGCTTTTGAGGACCATTCAGAGATGAAGCCGAAGCATGGTTATGTGGCTACTATGGCAAATTATACAATGAAACAAGTCTTGAAGCTGAGCTATGTGCTATTTATAAAGGCTACGGTGGTTTTACAAAGAGGATGGAACAAAGTTATTATTGAGACTGACTCTATGCAAGCTGTGAAGTTATTAGAGGAGGAGACAGAGGCAAACTCCTCATACAAAGGACTCATAGAAGATGCTAAGATTATTATGTGAGGATGTGAGTGTACAATGCAACATGTATTCAAGGAGAGTAATCTTTGTACTAATGCACTCGCAAAGTTTGGAGTAGAGCAACTAAAGGATATCTTGGTGGTGAATGAGCCACTAGTAGAGATTAAGAGTTTTCTTGTTGCAGATATCATTAGCAAATCTAATGAAAAGCTTAAGCCTTTGTATTTTGTTGGTTTTTTGATGTACCTAAAAAAAAACCTTTCAATAAGAAAAGGTAAAAAAATTTGGTCAAGAATCTTATATTACTACAAAAATTTTGTCCTTTTATTCTAAAATTTGGGGAAGTAAGTCAACAACTTGAAACAAAAAGACATGGACATCTAAAGATAAAGAGGATCTTGGGTCCAAATTTTTAAAGCATTTGTATTTAGATTCCATATTTAATTACTCACTCTGATTTATATTTTAGAAAAAAACAAAAAAAAAAAACATATTACAAGAAGTCATACATAAAATGTGAATAAGTAATACTCCTTCTGTCTTAAAATATTAGTATGTTTTTAGGAAATCTAATGCCTTTTCAAAAATATTAATTTTTTAAAATTACCCTTTGATAGTATAATTATTATACGTCAAAAATATTAATATTAATGAATTTAAAAGAAAGACAAAATAGAACATTCATATTATTTTAGTCCTTAATTTTTGAATAACCACTAATATTTTGGAATAATAAAAAATGGAATAAGGAATTAATATTTTGAGACGAATGGAGTACCAAATTTTATTTTGAGTTACAATTTGTTTGGCAATTGATTTTTTTAATGAATTAATTATTTTTAAAAAAATACTAATTTTTTTTTTAAAAAAAATCTTACTATCTAATGAATCCAATAAATTCCATTTCCATATTTAGTAATCAATAAGTTCTCTAAATAATCTAATGAACCCAACAGTTCTATTTGTGTGAAAATGACGGTATAACACTACAATTTACACCTGCGGATGCTAGTAATACGCATAAATGACCGAAATCACCATAGTTTAAAATTACACATTTGTTCAAAGTTTACTAAGGGGTTTTTATACTTCTTTTTGAATGTTTGAAAAATTCCACATTTTAAGTTATTTCAAATTAAAACCCCACAGTTTGAAATTATACACTTATCCAAAGTTTACTAAAAGGTTTTTGAAAAATCTCATATTTTAAGTTATTTTGGTATTCCTTTTAAAATATTTGAAGAATCCCACATTCCAAATAAAAAAGATTTTCATATTAAAATACACCCCAAATTTGATTAACATATATTGTGTATTTCACCTTTCCAACACAAAAGAAAAAGAAACCCAAAAAAAAAACATAATAAAAATAAAGATATAACCATAAATCATATTTTCAAATAACATATTAAATTCACATTTTCAAAATTAATTAGACTAATTGGTCTATAAGAAAATCATTGAGACTAAACGAATCATCATTCCTCAAGATGAGATTTATAGATATATTTTTTTTAACTTTTTAATTATTTTTAATACATTACCAAATGTGATCTTAGGCCACGTATATTTGGCTCTTTGAGAAGGGAGATTTGACTAATTATCATTGAGATTCACTTAAAGAGTGTTTAGTTAGATACATGAGTGGGGAGATTAACTATAGCGATTCCGGTTTTGACCCGACCTTTGTTGTATTCCGAACTCGGGTTTCGCGGTTTAATATTGTTATCCATGTCTTGTTTTTCTTCTTTAACTCTTTGAATTTGAGCTTTGGATTATGTTGGGCGTGTTTGGAACAAGTTGGTTGTTAGTTGGTCTAGATTGTTGTTGCCTAGATTTTGGCTTCTTCGCTCGAGCGAGGCTTCTTGCGCTTGAGCAAGCTTTGTGAAATTTGCTTCTTCGCTCAAGTGAGGTTTCTTGTGCTCGAGCGAGATTTAAAAGTCCTCAGGTTTCTTTCCCAGACGCAGAATTTCTGGGAAGGTGAAGTTCTTCACTCGAGCGAGCGTGTGCATCTGTAAAACTTCTAAAGCTTTGCATTCTGTGCTCGAGCGACTCTTTTTGCGCTTGAGTAAGGTCACTTGTTGTGTCTGGTCACTCAAGCGACAACTCCTTCGCTCGAGCAAAGGTCGCGTATATCAGTTCGCAGCAGAGTAACTTTACATCACTTTTTGATATTCTTTTCACTCAAAACCCTAAATCGACACCTTCTCTCTCTAAAATACTCTCTCTCTCTCTCTCTCTCTCTCTCTCTACAAATTCACCTAGATTTAGGGATCTCTCAACCCTAGTTTCTTTGATAAAAAGATAGAACATCTTGTGGGTTTCCTTTTGATCCGAACAAAGTGGGGTTTGGGCATTCTTGAAGTTCTTCTTTTTCTTCTTTGGGCTTCTACTCTTGAGGTAGGGATATTCTACACCTTAATCTGGTTTTTAACCTAGATATTTGTTGTTGTGTACAAATAATGAGATTTGGGAGTGATTTGGGTAAACTAGGGTTTGGGCTCAAATTAAAAAAAGGGGTTTTCTATGTTGGGTTCCATAAATGAATATGGGGTATTGAATATGAGGTTACCTTAGGTTAAAAAGGAGAAATTTGGCCTTCGGGTTGATATTTGGAAAAGGGGAAAAATTGCCCTAATTTGTGTTAAATAATTATTTTGTATAAATAATGAAATTGATATGGGAAATATGAAATTGGGAAGATGTGTAAATAGATGGTGTAGTTGGATTTGATTAATCACTCACCTATGAAAATTTGATAAATTATATGTTGTATAAATTGTATATTTGTTTAGAAATATCTATTTTTGGGTTATCGGTGGAGGATAACTATGATTGTTGTAGAAATTGCATGAGGATTAGGTGAATTGAAACTGATCATTTAAATTATGTCATTGAATATGACGGTATGATTAAAACATTGAATATGTGTTGTGGATAGTCATTGGATATGACGATGCTTTTAAATACATTGTATATGTATCATTGTTTGGGAGGAGATAGTGGATGTACTCCATTATTTGGGAGGAGATAGAGGATGGACTCCATTTAAAATTAAGTTGGCCGGAGTGTCCATGGTAAAAGTCCCGAAATCTTATATGTATATGGGTGCCGATTCTCTCGAACGAGAATTCGTAAAATAGCAAAATTGAAGTGTTTGAAAAATAGTTGTATTGAATTGTGGATCACTGAGTTGTAGTCTCATTTAGATTGTTTAGATAACAATGAACCTGACTCATGAATTGACTCAAAATGAAACGAATTAACTTGATATTAATGGATGGAAATGGATTGAGGGGTGTGTATCAGTATTAAATGGTCTTGGAAAGAATGTAAGTTGGTCGTTAATATTAAACGTTTATATAATACTTATATCTTAGTTAAACCTCATATATCGTGTTAGTATATCTCTACTGGGTTTTGGCTCACCCTACTTGGGAAACCATTTTCAGGTACTAGTGACATGTCACCTCCAAGGACATAACTTGGGAGGATTAGGGACTGCAGACTCTACTTTTGTTATGTTATGTTTAAATGTACATTCAAGCCGAGGGCTTTACATATATAGAGCTTAGGACTCTTTCTTTTGTTGTAACCACGTGATATCTTGGAAAGATGTAAGCCGTAGGGCATTTATTTTGTTATCACCAACTTGTATTACATGTTGTAGATTCAGAATGAATGTTTGTGAATGTATAATGCATGTAATATCTTTTTATAATATAAATTCTGATGAATAAAAGTATATCATTTTCATTAAATCGATGGATCTTATGAATGGATTTGTATATTGTTTTTTTTTAGGGCGTTACAACTTGGTATCAGAATGTACTGGGTTTGAATACTTTGGGTACATGGGAAGTGATTAGTACCACAATGGGTTTGTCTCGCTTGTTAGAGACTTAAGTATGGATGTTATGTGCTTATATGATAACATGCTTATGTGATTATATGGGTATAGGATTTAGTTCCTAAGATGTTGATTGGGTCTACAAGTTTCTAGAAATCCTATTAGAAGAGCACTTGATCACTGCTGTTTCTAATTGGAACTCTAGCAACGCCGCGGGACAGTCACTATCTAGGAAGGAAATTCGTTTGTGTTTATGTGATTATGTGCTTATGTGGAGTGAATTATAGTTGTCCATCGTATTAGGACGTGAGTGAATTAGCTTCGGCACATTTGTAAATGTGCTAATGTCTATCGTTACCTTTATTAGGATGTCAGGACGTGGACGTGGTGGTGGTAGGCGTGGTAGGCCTAGGAGGCATGAGATGCCTATACCGGATGAGATTCCAGTGCAGGAAGAGGGAGTTGGTCAGGCCAATGTGGCCGAACCAATTGGTCAATAGGCCATGGACACCTTAGCCCACGAAATGGCCAGAGCATTAAGGAAATCCATAGACATTCTCAGGGCTGAGAATCAAGTCCAGGCCCAAGTAGCTGAAGCAGGGCCGTCTTTTCTGAAGAGGGAGTTCTTCTAATCAAATCATGACAAGTTTTTGGGTGATCCCAAGGAGCCACTAAAGGCTAATGAGTGGTTAGAGTAGATGATGAAGACGTTTGAGATGCTTGGCATCGAAGACGAAGGTTTGAAAGTGACCTTGGCGTCCTTCCAGCTGAAAGGAGACGTGGGTCAATGGTGGAAGTATGAGCAGGGGCGCATTGGAGGGACTTGAAAGGCCTTTGTTGATGCTTTCCAGGACAAGTACCTACCTGCTACAGTAAGGGAGAAATTGAAGGATCAATTCCCCAAGTTAGTGCAGTTGAATACACCAGTGGCTGAGTTTGAGGCCACCTTCACTAGTTTATCGAGGTTTGCACCGGAGTTAGTGGCGACCAGGGAGCGCCGGTGTTTGGAGTTTAAAAAGAGGTTGCGAACTGGACTCATGTTCAAAGTGGCCAGATCCATGATTAAGGATTATAGGCGCCTTGTGGAGGCTGCAGCCCATCTTAAGACTATCATACATGCGGAAGAAGAGAGAATAAGGGGCTCTAGGAGGAGTCAGAATGGACAAGGGGATAGTAAAAGGCAGAAGGGTTCTAACCCACAACAGTCCCAAAGGGCGCATTCGAGGTCTACCTTTCCAGTGCCGAGTTCGAGTTCTGGGAGGGGTGGTCAGGGAGACATCACCTGTTTCAAATGTGGTCAGTTGGGCCACAAGTCTCTGGCTTGCCAACAAAGGGGAGGAGGGCAGCAAGCAGCTTCATCTTCGGTTCATTCTCAGGGCTAGAGTCAGGGCAGAGCCCAACCGCTCATTTGTTATCAATGTAGGCAGGCGGGGCACTTGAAGAGGTTTGGCCCACAGTTAGGTGACACACCTGGTGCATCTGGTTCGAGGCAGACACAGAGTCACCAGCCAGCACAGTCAATACAGTCCTCGAGGGCCAATCAGAGAGCCTCTTCGGCTTAGTCAGTGCAACAGTCTTATGCTTCGAGGGGTGAGCAGGTAGATTAGAGACCTACGAGGCGCGTGTATGCTGTTACCACGCCAGATCTTGTACCGGCTCCATCTGTTGTGAGAGGTACCTTCTTGTTTTGCAATTTAGTTGCTAGTGTGTTGATTGATACGGGTGCATCCCATTCCTTTATATCTTCTGGATTTGCATCAAGTTTTGGGGTTGGAGTTGGCACAGTTAGCATCTCCTATTTGTGTGGAGTCATCTATTGGTGGTGAAGTTATTTTGAAACAGGAGTGTCGATGTTGCGATATAGAGGTCGCCGGTCGTCAACTCCCATTTGCATTTGTTTTGCTTGATATGACTAGTTTTGGCGTTATTTTGGGTATGAACTGGTTATCATCATACCGGGCTGTTATAGATTGCTACCGACAAAAGGTTACTGTATGTACCTTGAGCGGTGATTGCTTTTATTTCTTGGAGGACCGGGTGGATAGAGTCTTATCACCAGTATATGATCTGCGGAGGCGGAGTGAACTTAGTTGTCGTCTTGCTAGCTTTTTGAGTAGTGAGTGTGATGAGGCCCAAGTTGAGTTGCCAAGAGTGATTTGTGAGTACTAGGATGTCTTTCTCGAGGATCTTATTAGTTTACCACCCCATCGAGAGATCAAGTTCTCTATTGATTTAGTGCCTGGCACAACACTGATTTCTATGGCACTGTATCGGTTTGCACCAGCTAAGTTGAGTGAGTTAAAGATTCAGCTCTAGGAATTACTAGATAAGGGTTTTATTCGCCCTAGTACTTCGCCTTGGGGAACACCTGTCATGACCCAAACCCATCCCTATGGGTTTAGCATCGCAACCGGCCAGTAATCCGTGATTACCGAAGGCCTGCTTAATAGTAATGACAGTAATACAGAGTAAAAGAGCTGGCGGAAGCCAAAACAGTAAATAAAAGATATCCAATGAGCTGTGATAATCTGGATGCAAAAAGACTTTTTATAAACATGCCACATAGGTAACCAAAACATATGTACATGCGACATATACACAAACATCCATGTCAAGGACCAAATCTCTAACTATAACTGTACGGTCAAGTCTTAACCATTTATTACAGAACAGAGGCAAAAAGGGGAATCTAAAACACCCCAAAACAGCCTTGGCTTTAACGCATTTGGAACCTCAAAGTGAGACACAATGGTTGGCTTTGACAAAACGAGAGCTTAGCCTGACGCTCCTAGCTTCGGTCTGGTGCTTGGACACCTACATTTAAATATAAATAGTGAGCTAAAACCCAGTAAATAACATATGCGTAAAGGGGTTAAGAATAAATGTCCTTTCAATAATCAAAATAGTCCATTGTATCAGTAAATCAGTTATTCAACCAGTGGCTCATATTTCATGCCATAACAGTCATTTAGAAAACATAATAGTCATATGTGGTACATCTAATAGCAAAGCAGTACAGTAGGTCTTAACTGACCGAACAGTCAGTTGATGGACATCATAACAGTAAACAGTAGTAGTTCCAAACATGGGAACGATAGAGATCTTTGTGACAGTCGCAGTAACAGTAAATTGCTATGAATGCCACGAATACAGTTTACAAATAGGACAAACATTCATTCATTAAACAGTAACGTTTCAGTAAGCAGAACAGTTGATCATTCAGAAAATAATCATAATTGAACATATCTTTACAACATTGTTACTCACAAAGCACTGGGCTATAGACAAGCTAACGAGCGTCCTCGGATGCCAACCCTACAAAATAACAGAACGAACACACACTCGGGATTAATAACTTAGCCCCTAACTATACTTGGTGTGGTTCTATAACATTATCCTCATTAAGATGCCTTAAACTTGACCTAGGAATACCTAGGATGGAATGAGGATGCGAAAATGCACTTTAAAACACTTTTCAAATTTTTGCTGAAACAGGGGTCTCGCTCAAGCGTGGCTTTCTACGCTCGAGCGAGCGTGCCAAAACAGAGGGGTCGCTCGAGCGGTCTGTAAAAATGCAAAAAGTGCTGGATGTTGAAAATCCCCGCTTGACGCTCGCTCGATGCTTGCTCAAGCGTGAGACACAGCTCTTCGCTCGAGCGTAGGTTTCGTCGCTCGAGCATGCGTCTACGTGCACCAAAAACCTGAGAGCTTGCAATCTACACTCGAGCCAAAATTCCTCCGCTCGAGCGGAGTTCCGAACAAAAAATGGTTGCTCGAGTGTGGAAGCCAAAATCTGGAATTTCCAAATTTGTCTCCCAAGCTCAAACCAAGCATTCAACACATCAAAACTCAACCTTTTGGGCCCATTTTCTGGAAAACACTTGAAAACCAACAATATAACATGTTTTGAAGATCAATTTTGTAAGATCAAGCCCAAAGATAAGCCAATTGAACACCAATTTCAAAGAAACTTGAAGAACAATGCAAGAACATTACATGCAAGTGTTCTAATGAATTCCAATGCTCCAAAACATGATCAAAAGCAAGATTGAGCTCAAAAATATGGTGAATTCATGGACTACAACCAAAATGTGGACATGCATGTGAAAATTCTTATGAAAACAATCTTAAAATGCTAGTGTATGTACATGCATGCATGAATCTATTCTTAATTCAACTCTTTAAATTAATTCATGACTCATAATCACTAATTTACCATGAACCATGCAAGGAATAACTTAAATACACAATTAAAAAGATGAATTCCCTACCTTAAGTCTTGAACTCCAAGTAGGTTAGCTCAAATTTGCAATTCTCCTTCAAGTTCTTCTAAGTTCAAGCAAGATCTAGATGAATTCACCCTTTTCTCCTACTCTTCCTCTCTCATACGGTTTGGTCTAGGGAAAGGATGAAGAATGGTGTATGAATTGAGTTCCAAACAAGATTTGTAAAAGTGGGCCACCCAATGGCAATTGTGTAATAAACTCAAACTAATGTAATTTAACATTATTTAACCTAATTAATCATTCCAAATCAAATTTTAATTAAGTCTACCATAAAATCACATAAATCCTAATTAGCACATAACACTAATCAATTTCTGGTTCGGTCGCCGATAAGGCCTTCAATTCGCAATTCAAAATTAAGACATGAACAGATTCATTCAGAAATCAAACAGATAGAAATGCATTCAAAGCAATACACTCATACAATCGATTCAGGATATCATTCTTATTAGTTACTTATCATGCTTAATCACAGATTAGCATTAATCAGAGGTGAGGGTTATCACAACACCGGCCCTCTTTGCTAAAAAGAAAGATGGAGCCATACGGCTTTGTATCGATTACCGAAAGTTGAACCGGGTTACGATTAAGAACAAGTATCCAATGCCTCGTATAGATGACATGTTTGATCAGTTGAAAGGGTCTCATTGTTTCTCCAAGATAGACTTAAGATCAAGCTATCATCAGTTGAGAGTAAGAAAGGAGGATATCCCGAAGACGGCATTCCATACGCGGTATGGCCACTATGAGTTTCTTGTGATGCCTTTTGGGCTAACCAATGCCCCAGTTGTGTTTATGGACTTGATGAACCGAATCTTCCGAGAATTTTTAGACCGTTTTGTGGTCATCTTTGTGGACGACATTCTGATTTACTCACCCTCTGAGGAGGAGCACGAGAGACACTTGTGAGTGGTGCTTGAGTTGCTTAGAGTCCATAACTTGTATGCTAAGTTTGGGAAGTGTGAGTTCTAGCTAGGGGAAGTTAAGTTCTTAGGCCATGTGGTATCTGGGGAAGAGGTAACTGTAGATTCATCCAAAATAAAGGCAGTGCAAGATTGGACACAACCTAAGAATGCTTTCGAGATCCGTAGTTTCTTAGGGTTAGCCGGGTATTACCGTCGGTTTGTGAAAGATTTCTCCAAATTAGCTTCGCCCTTGACTAGATTGACGAGGAAATGAGTCAAATTTGTGTGGAGTGGGACTTGTGAAAAGTCGTTCTAAGAGCTTAAAGTTAGACTTACCACTGCTCTAGTCTTGATTATTCCGGAGAGGGGTTTAGGCTATTCAATATATTGTGACACCTCACGAGAAGGTTTAGGTTGTGTGTTGATGCAAGAGGGGAAGGTAGTGGCCTATGGCTCACGGCAGTTGAAAACCCATGAGAGGAATTACCCTACCCATGGCTTAGAATTGGCAGCAGTGATTTTTGCCTTGAAGATTTTGAGGCACTATCTATATGGTGAAAAATTTGAGGTGTTTTCTAATCATAAGAGTCTGAAATATATGTTTACATAGAAAGACTTGAATTTGAGGCAGAGAATGTGGATGGAATTCATAGCAGATTATGATTTTGAGTTGCATTACCATCCGGGGAAGGCCAACGTTGTGGCCAACGCTCTGAATAGGAAGTCTGTTAGTAGTGTGGCTTGTATTGCCATCCGAGAATGGGAGATGTTAGGTACTCTTGGGGAGTTTGACTTGTATCTTGGCGGATCCGTCAAATCTGCAACCTTATTTTCTGTAGTTGCACAACCTACACTTGTGAACCGAGTGTTAGAAGCGCAGAAGGGAGACCTTGAAGTAGAATCCCTCCGCGAGAAGATCTCCAATGGGAAGGTAGAGAAAGGCTTGACTGTGTATCCCGACCTGAGTGTGAGATACCGTGACCACTTGTTTGTGTCGGAGTCTTGCCGAGAGGAAATACTCTGAGAGTTTCACTATTCACGCCTTGCGGTGCATCCGGGAGACACGGAGATATATCACGACCTGAGTCGTCAGTTTTGGTAGAGAAGTATAAAGAAGGATGTGGCCGTGTTTGTATCGAAGTGCCTTACTTGTCAGCAATTGAAGGCCGAGCATCAGAGGCCAGCGGGTTTGTTGCAACCCTTGCCTATAGCTGAGTGTAAGTGGGAGCATGTCACAATGGATTTTGTTGTGGTCCTTTCGAGGACTCAACGGGGTAATGATGTCATTTGGGTGGTAATTAACCGGTTAACCAAGTCAATACTTTTTATTCCTATGAGCATAAGTGATTCGGTAGACCATCTTGCCGACTTGTATATTAGGGACATAATGAGGTTGCACGGGGTCCCTGTGACAATCGTTTGGGATAGAAATCCACGTTTTACAGCTTGGTTGTGGCAGAGCTTGTAGAGTGCATTGGGCACTAGATTGACTTTTAGTACGGTGTATCATCCTCAGCCTGCTGAACAATCCGAGCGTACTATTCAGATCCTAAAGAATATGCTTTGAGGCTGTGTCCTTGACTTCAAAGGATCGTGGGAGAGGCACCTGCCCTTATTGGAGTTTGCCTATAATAACAGTTTCCCGTCGAGTATTGGTATGGCACCGTTTGAGGCCTTGTATGGCCGACCGTGTAGATCTCTAGTGTGTTGGGCCGAGGTGAGTGATGCACCTTTGTTAGGTCCAGAGTTGGTTTAGGAAACGACGGAGAAAGTTACACTTATCCGTAAGAGGTTGGTTACAGCCCAAAGTCGCCAAAAGAGTTATGCCGACCGTAGGAAGAGACCTTTGTCTTTTGAGGTGGGTGATCACGTCTTTTTGAAGATATCACCTAAACGAGGTCTTATGAGATTTGGAAATAGTGGGAAGTTAACCCCTCGATTTATTGGCCCTTTTGAGATCCTTAAGCGGATTTGGGAGATTGCATATCGTTTGGCATTGCCGCCATAACTTTCCGAAGTGCATGACGTATTTCATATTAGTATGCTTCGGAAGTATGAGCCAGACCTATCTCATGTGTTTGATTGGACTGACTTAGAGGTAGACGAGGATGCCTCGTATGAGGAGAGACCGGTGAAAGTCTTGGACCGACGGGACCAAGTTTTGCGAGACAAGACAATTCCCTTAGTCAAAGTATTATGGAAATATCACGGGATTGAGAAAGCAACTTGGGAGCGTGAATTAGAAGTCCGAGAGAAATATCCAGACTTATTCGTTGATGTTTGAGTATGTGTTGAAATTTTAGTTTTGTTTATGAACTATAAAAACATTGTATATGTTTTGGATTATGAAAGCATTGTAAATGTTGAATATGTTTTAGAAATATGAGATGTACGTATTGAAATTGGTTAAATTTCAAGAGGTGCATACTGGTAATATATGTTGATATATATATATATATATATTGTGGAATTGTTCTCTTGTGGAAGGATTGAATGACTGGTAGATGGGTCATGGTAATGAAAATTGAATAGTAATCATTTTGGAAATTAGATAAACTTGGTTTTGAAACGTGATTTTAAAATTTCGGAGACGAAATTCCTTAAGGGGGAAAGGTTATAGCTATCCCAGTTTTGACCCGACCTTTGTTGTATTCCGGACTCGAGTTTCACGGTTTAATATTGTTATCCATGTCTTGTTTTCCTCCTTTAACTCTTTGAATTTGAGCTATCGGCGGAGGATAACTATGATTGTAGAAATTGCATGATGATTAGGTGAATTGAAACTGATCATTTAAATTATGTCATTGAATATGACGGTATGATTGAAACATTGAATATGTGTTGTGGATAGTCATTTTATATGACGATGCTTTTAAATACATTATATATGTATCATTGTTTGAGAGAAGATAGATGATGTACTTCATTGTTTGGGAGGAGATAGGGGATGGACTCCATTTAAAATTAAGTTGGCCGGAGTGTCCAAGGTGAAAGTCCCGAAATCTTATATATATATATATGTATATATGGGTGCCAATTTCCTCAGACGAGAATTTATAAAATGGCAAAATTGAAGTGTTTGAAAAATAGTTGTATTGAATTGTGGATCACTGAGTTTTAGTCTCATTTGGATTGTTTAGATAACAATGAACCTAACTCATGAATTGACTCGAAATGAAACGAATTAACTTGATATGAATGGATGGAAATGGATTAAGGGGTGTGTATCAGTATTAAATGGTCTTGGAAAGAATGTAAGTTGGTCATTAATATTGAACGTTTATCTAACACTTATATCTTAGTTAAACCTTATATATCGTGTTAGTATATCTCTATTGGGTTTTGGCTCACCTTACTTGGGAAACCATTTTTAGGTACTGGTGACATGTCACCTCCAAGGACATAACTTGCGAGGATTAAGGGCTACAGACTCTACTTTTGTTATGTTATGCTTAAATGTTCATTCAAGCCGAAGGCTTTACATATATAAAGCTTAGGACTCTTTCTTTTGTTGTAACCAAGTGATATCTTGGAAAGATGTAAGCCGTAGGGCATTTATTTTGTTATCACCAACTTGTATTACATGCTGTAGATTCAGAATGAATGTTTGTGAATATATAATGCATGTAATACCTTTTTGTAATATAAACTCTGATGAATGAAAGTATATCATTTTCATTAAATCGATGGATCTTATAAATGGATTATTTATATTGTTTTTTTTGACGGCGTTACATTAACTATCCCTTTCGACTAGTAATCCTCTCATTGATAGGACTATCAATCCCATAGGAAGATTTGGATTAGAAATTGAGGGAATGAGTGAATTTTAAAATAATTTGTAAACAAAATTTATATTGTTTAAAACAAAAATCATTATAATTATAATATTTAAAAAGTACTAAAAATTAAAAAAATATTAATTTGGGGATTTTTTTTAATATGCCTGATATTAATATTTTATAGTATAAAGGACACCCGATATTTTTATAATATCTAAGGTCTCTCAATATCAATCTAGAGAAAATTTGATCCAGAGAATTTCTTTGGACTTTCCAGAGAATTTGTCTGTGTTTTGACCAATTTTATCTAGTTTGCTCATAATTTTCTCTGTATTTTTTTATTAAACCAAAGAAAATTGAACAATCACCATTTTCATTTTGACCAATTTTCTCTAGACTGTAAGACATTCAGACAACAATAATCCAGAGAAAGTTGAACAATCACCATTTTTATTTTGACTAATTTTCTTTGGACTATAAAATATTCAGATAACAGCAAATCAGAAAAAATTGAACAACCATCATTTTCATTTTGACCAATTTTCTCTGGACTATAAGACGTTCAGACAACAACAATCCACAGAAAATTGAACAACCACCATTTTCATTTTGACTAATTTTCTCTAGACTGTAAGATATTCAAACAACAACAAATCAGAGAAAATTGAACCAGAGAAAATTGAACAACCACCATTTTGACTAATTTTCTCTGGACTGTAAGACATTTGAACAACAGGTGCACCAATGTCAATCGAAGAGATCTTGCTTCTAGTGTACACATAAAATATTGCAAATACAAATAGAGCAAATGAGAGTTACCTCGTCAATTTGGGCAAAATAGATGAAGAGATCCATCCAAAAATCAAATCATTAGTATTCTAATTTACAATATTAATCAAATTAATGATGAATTCTAGAAATCAAAACACTAAAAGCAATGGATATCACAATACAACACTTAACCAGACTAGTAAATTTCACAAACAACAAGTGCAATCAAACGAAAAGTAAGAATTAAGTTGTTTTTTCTTTTGTATATTACCCAAAATTGTATTAAAATCAGTGATGTAGATAGACCCTTGTGGTTCTAAAAAGATCAATTACAAAGAGAGAGTGTGTGTGTGTAACTGTTTAGGAGACGATGTATTCGAGCATGAAGTTGTTAGTGGCAACTTTGAGGTCTAAGAAAGAGAACTCCGAAAATGAGAAAACTCCGGTGTCTGGTTTGCCAAAAGATCGTCGGTGGATGAAAAATGGGTTTGTGCTCTGCGGCGGCTATTAGAGATGATGAGTATATGTGGTGGTCTTGAAACAATATTGATGGTGATGACGATGACGATGACGATGACGATGACGATGACGATGATGGAGGAACCATTAAAAACGAAGAGTCATCAATGGTGGTGACAATTGTAGTAGAAATGAAGATTAGGGTGAAGAGTTGCAGAGGGGAAGATTAGGATGTATATTACCCAAAATTGTATCAAAATCAGTGATATAGATAGACCCTTGTGGTTCTAAAAAGAACAATTACAAAGAGAAAGAGTGTGTGTAACTGCTTAAGAGACGATGTATTCGAGAATGAAGTGGTTAGTGGCAACTTTGAGGTCTAAGAAAGAGAACTCCGAAAAGGAGGAAACTCCAGTGTTTGGTTTGCCGGAAGGCCGTCGGTGGATGAAAAATGGGTTTGTGCTCTGCGGCAGCTATTAGAGATGATAAGTACGTGTAGTGGTCTTGAAACAATATTGATGGTGATGACGATGATGGAGGAACCATTGAAAATGAAGAGTCATCAATGGCGGCGACAATTGTAGTAGAGATGAAGATTAGGATGAAGAGTTGCAGAGGGAAAGCCATGGTTCTTGTTTCACTTGTAAAGAGAGAGAGAGAGAGATCGAGAGCGTAAGGAAGAGACATAAAAGAGGATACGACTAAGGGACCTTAGACTACAAAAAAAAATATTGTGGACATTTCTCATTACTAAAAATTGGGGAGAGATGTTAGACTAAATTTCCCTATTAATACTATCTATAATATTACTAATCCAATGATATACAAATAAATATTTTTTATTTTATATCTCCAATCTAACACCATCATACTAATAATGATAATGTTAGGGATATCAAATTTTCTACTAAATAAATAACCAAATATCTCATATGGGTGTAGGGTTCGCAATTTTGTGAATCATACACTCCATGTAAGACATTTAGTCATTTATTTAATAAAAAATTTAAGACCTATAGCATTTTCCTACTAATAATGGTAATGTTAGGAATATTAAATTTTCTACCAAATAAATGACTAAATGTCTCATATGGATGTAGGGTCCGCAATTTTGTGAATCCTACACCCATATGAGACATTTAGTCATTTATTTAATAAAAAATTTTGGACCTATAATATTTTTCTACTAATAAGGGTAATAATGTTAGAGATATTAAATTTTCTACTAAATAAATGACTAGTTTGGAATAATCTAATAAATATACTTTTTAACTTTTTATAAAATATTGGTTGAGTTTGAAGTGATATGATAGAAAAGTGATGTGACTTAAATAAGATAATGTGACTTAAATAAAATAGTAATTTTTTAACTTTTTTTTAAATTATAACAAACAAAGCCTAGATATCTCACATAAGTATGAAGGTAAAACATTTAATTATTTATTTAGTAAAAAATTTAGAACCTATAACATTTTCTTATTAATAAAAGTAATGTTAAAAATACCAAATGTGGCCATATTGTCATTTTCCGTACTCTTCCATAGTATGAAATCAAACAAATATGGCCACACTGTCAAAGTAGTTCTTTGAATAATTATATATATTTAAAAATAAGGTTCGATGTCTTCAATAGCGGACTTGGGAAAGTCAAATGAAAAACGTCACGTTCAATCTCTCTCTCTCTCTCTCTCTCTCTAAAACTTTCAGGCTGAATCTCTTTGTATCCGCACTGCAATTTTGAATCTCTTTTATATATATGCCCTAACCTTACGCATTTCTGTAGTTTCTGATTTCAGAGCTCTCTCTCTTTTTGTTTTTCTTCTATCGTTTCAGTTTCTCGTTGTTTGTGGAATCTCTCTCTCTACTGAATAGCCATGGGAACTCAAGCTCCAAATGGTCAGAACTATAACCCCAACAATGTCAGCCTCTCTCTCTCCCTCTATATATATAGCTATGTCTCTCTGCTTTTTGTGTATGTATGTTGATGTGTGATTTGATAGTGTTCTGCTTCTGATAATGAAGTCAAGTTAAGATTTGTTATTGTTGCTTCGTTTGTTGTTGTTGTTGTAAGTTTTGGGATTTAAATCTTCGATTTTGATTTTGGTTGACTTGAAAAGAGTTGAAATTTTACCTGTGTGTGTGAAGTTCCGGTCATATTTGACAAGATTTATTAATTTCTTCAGTTGTTTAAAAGGTGGATACAAAATTATAAATATTCCTCTCATTTTGATATTTTCTTGGGAAGACGTAAAAATAAAATGATTTACTAGTAATTGTCATAAGGATTTTTTTATATATATAAAAAATTAGATACCAAGAAAATTTATTTAAAAAAACAAATATTACAATTTTCCAAAAATTATAGTGGTCCTGATTCAAAACTATAATTTTTTTTAAAAAATTATTTTTCTGAGTAATTTTTTTTGAATTTTTTTTTTGATAGATTCATAAGTTATATATCAAAGAAATAGGTATTACAGTGAAACTCATTACACGCCCAGAGGCAATACACCCTTTGAGAAGGAAACAAACATGACTAACTCTTACACAAAATCTAACAAGTAGATTAATATACAAGGAGAAATCAAAGTTCGGCCAAGCAATAATGAACTGACACACTTACGATTTCAAAGGAGTCTTACAATTTGATTTCTTAGAGTTGATAGAGAAGCTACCCTCTTGAGTTAGGTTAAGATGGCGATTCTCTCAAAGAATTTTTTTTTGTTTTCTACCTTTGAAGATGAATTGTCTATGAAATAACGAATGTTTCCTCTAAAATGGATTGAGGAGCTCTTTTAAGATGTGAAAATCGTGGACTGACCCATTTTTATTTTTTTTGAATCCTAACACGGGCTTGCTATCAAAAGTCTACAGAGGTTCATTAGTGTGGGCCCTTTTTGTTGGGAAAGACGTTGAACCCACGGCAATTTCGTTTTCTACTCCTGATGTATCACAACCACACAAAAAAATTTGGATCCAAGCTTATCTTATAGGCAATAAATAGTAGCCAAGTTGTCAAGTGGGTGTTTGGAAAGTTGCTATTTTAGTAGGTTATTTTAGTTTTGACTATTTTAATAAGTTAAAATTTTTGTATTTGGAAAGATAGTTATATTTTTTTTAGTTGGATATGATGTTTGTGAGAAAAAAAATGAAATGATTATAAATTTGATGTAATATTTTATCTCATTAGCTATTTTAGGTTATTTTGTCTTTTTATGAATTTTAGCCAAAAATTAGCTAAAATCTCACCTGCCAAACACCACCTAATAACATAACTGTGACTAAAAATCAAGCTACTATGATTTCGTTTTTATTAAAATTTAAATAAAGATTAATTTAACACAACCGTTCTGGACTTCACCTGATTGTCTTAATTAAGGGGTACTAGGCTTTGTCTTTTTTTTTTTACCATAATATTTTCAAAAAATAAAAAATTGGAGAAACAGACTCTGCACGTGCCTTGTGCTTGGCAGTGAAATTTTCCGCTTATTATGTAATGTCTAATATACTCGAAAGATTAATACACACCGTAAAAATAAAAAATAATAAATAATAAATAATAAATAATAAAAAAAAGATTATTATACATCTAAATGTCTATTGTGACTGGTTTATGGTTACCCAGATTATATTAATGATGTTTTTTTATTGAAATTGTGTTTTCTTTTTTTTTATCTTTTTCTTTTTTGGTTGAATTTATTTGAAACAAACATGCTACAGGTTGACACACAGTCTGAGAAGGAGAAGGCGATCAATGATTGGCTTCCAATCACTTCATCAAGAAATGCAAAGTGGTGGTACTCAGCTTTCCACAATGTCACCGCCATGGTTGGAGCTGGCGTCCTCAGTCTCCCTTATGCCATGTCAGAGCTCGGATGGTATGCACTATGCATAATCATGAATCATGATCACCAAACAATTTACTTTAATTCATTAATAATTTTAACTCAAGACAAGCATTTTTAATTAGTTGAAAATAATTTCAATGAAAATCAATGTATTGTGGGGTCTAACTGAATATGTTTGATAAAGCGCAATGTTATTAAAATGTTCATTTTAGACCATTCATTCTTGTAAAGGGCTACTTTTTCAATTTTTTTTTATCATAGAAGTTTTTATTTTCTGAAATTTTTTTAAGATTTTTGAATAATTGAGAGTCTGAGACATATGAATTTCTTTAAATTAACCATTTTCATTTTACTTCTCAATCAAAAAAGAAATTTTTATTTTTATTTTGGAAATTTTACAGTCAAGTAACTGAGTTATACTCTTTTGATTTTCAGGGGTCCTGGTGTGGCTGTACTGGTTATATCATGGGTTGTCACTTTTTACACCTTGTGGCAAATGGTTGAAATGCATGAGATGGTACCTGGAAAACGTTTCGACAGGTATCATGAGCTTGGCCAGCATGCATTTGGTGAAAAGCTTGGTCTATACATTGTGGTGCCCCAACAGCTTGTCTGTGAGGTTGGTGTGGACATAGTCTATATGGTCACTGGAGGGAAGTCACTCCAGAAATTCCATGATTTGGTGTGCAAAGATTGCCAAAATATTAGGCTCACTTTCTTCATCATGATTTTTGCCTCTGTCCACTTCGTGCTCTCCCATCTTCCCAACTTCAACTCCATCTCCGGTGTGTCTTTGGCTGCAGCAGTCATGTCCTTGAGGTACAGTCCCTCTTGCTTTTCTATTCCATTTTATGTTACATTGACTCAGGTACACACAGGTATGTGTGTGAGTGTCTAATTCATCTAATTATCATGTCAAAGGACATGAGAATCCATGAAACATAGTTTTAATGTCCAAAATTCATCTTCTCATTGATGCCATTTCATCATTGTTTCCCAATAATTTTATGTTTGCATGAAAAAATATAATTAAACCTAGTAGTCACATGAAAATTCGTGGAAAAAAAAGGCAACCCCTAATTTTTATTAGTGCTCCAATGCTTAATATTGATCGGCAAGCAAGTACAGCAATATCTTTGATTTCGATGTCCTGCAGTTACTCTACCATTGCTTGGTCTACTTCGCTTCACAAGGGCGTGCAACCGAATGTCCAATATTCATATACAGAGAAGAGCACAGCGGGAAAAGTCTTCAACTTCTTCAGTGCCTTGGGTGATGTGGCTTTTGCCTATGCAGGCCACAACGTGGTCTTGGAGATTCAAGCAACAATCCCTTCTACACCCGAGAAGCCTTCCAAGGGCCCCATGTGGAAGGGAGTGATAGTTGCCTATATCGTCGTGGCCTTGTGCTACTTCCCTGTGGCACTGATCGGTTATTGGACATTTGGGAACAATGTTCAAGACAATATCCTCATGTCATTAGAGAAACCCACATGGCTCATTGCAATGGCTAACATGTTTGTTGTTATTCATGTTATTGGAAGCTATCAGGTGCAAGCCATAATTTCTTGATTTGATTAAGTTGATAAACTTTCTTTGGTGGATCTCTATCTGATTTTTTTTTTTTTTTTTTGTTGATTTAGATTTATGCAATGCCGGTGTTTGACATGATAGAAACGACTTTGGTAAAAAAATTGAATTTCAAGCCCACTTTAATGCTTCGCTTTGTTTCTCGAAATATATATGTGGGTAAGTGAATTGTACTCATCTTCATCCAATTACTGCATTATTTTACATGAATTTGTGATTTTGTCAAAAGCAAAAAGTTACATTTTTCCAGAGTTAATATAATTTCTTTTTCTTGCAGCATTCACAATGTTTGTTGGCATTACGTTTCCTTTCTTTGGTGGTCTTCTTGGATTCTTTGGAGGATTTGCATTTGCCCCTACAACATACTTTGTAAGCAACTCTCTGATCTCTTTTTTATTGAAACCATATAGAATGATGAAACAAACATCGTATGATTGCTTACTCTCATTCTTGCTTTTTCTACAGTTACCATGCATCATGTGGCTTGCTATCTATAAGCCGAGGAGGTTCAGCTTGTCTTGGGTTACTAACTGGGTATGACTGAAACTTAAAATTAATTTCACATTGCTTTAATTTTTTTTCCTTGTGGTTTGAAATTTAAAGCTTAATTAATTTTAATTTGGCTTCATCAATTTCAGATCTGCATTATACTGGGTGTTCTTTTGATGATCTTGTCGCCTATTGGAGGGCTAAGGCAAATTATAAAAGCTGCAAAGGACTATAAATTCTACTCATAAGCAAATCTTCATACGCCAAGAGGACGTGGCTGTCGTAAAATACCCAAATGGAGAAGAGAAGATCATGACGACACTTAGAATGGCCATGGCAAAATGACTAAAGTGGGATTCATCAAATGGGACATCAATTGAAATTTATGTAATTTTATCGCTTGTTATGGAAAAATGGCATTCCAGCCATGGAACCAACTAAGAAAGCTTCCTGGAGGCCTTTATTTACAGCTTCTTTTCATTCAATGGTGTGCAGATATATATCAGTTTCATGTTTGTTATCTTATATTTCTTCTTCTTCTTTTCCTTCTTTTTTTTTTCTTTTTTTTTTGTTTGATTTACTTTCACTTGTGAGATAGAAGTGGATTCTAATTCTTTCTGAATTTGTGTTGGCTAGAGGTTGTGTGACTTTGATGATTAGCATTAATGTTTTACAAATGAAGGTTTTTATTACAACAATGACCCTGATTCTGCCGTGCAATCTGATTAATGTTTTTACATCTTCTGCTCCACAAGGCTCCGTGGTGGCAGTGTCTGGGATGGGGTTGTGTTTTAAACCCATGATGCCCAGTTCAAAATGAAGCAACCTTACCGTTATGCCAACTAATGGAACAGGATATGAGAGGAGGAAAAAAAAATTGAGTTCTCAATTCTCTCTCAAAATAGAGTAGAGGCACAAATCATACCTAGTAGAGAAGAACAGCTCCCTCCTTTCCATGCCCTTCAATGATTAATCTATTATTTTTGTTTTATGCAGTATGTCTGATCAAACACAACAAGAAACAAAGAAATAAAGAGGTAAATTAATGGACATTGTGCACTACTTGCTTTGTTTCTATCAAACAACATATGGTTGTCTGTTATTGAGCAGTTGAGTACAATTAGAACCTACTCTGCATTAAAATTGTCAGTAAATTAATCTTTACAGCGCAGACCCCGAACCAGATGATTAACATAGATGACGTTGAAAATTAATGCAATGTCATTGTACTTAACGAAGCCATTTTGTAACCATTCAGTTTAAAATTATTCATTTGATGTGAATAATGAAGCATTTGTCATAGTACTTACCGGTACCAATTCAGTTCGACTTGAATGGTGTGGTGTCACATCCTGTGAAGCCGGCCTGCGTCATCACAGTTTGATTCGAATAATCAACAATATAAACTTTGTTTAATGTTTGCTCTTAAAGACGTCAAATTCAAGACAGCTCCAAAAGACTGTTGTTGCTTCATTTGTCTAAAGAAGAATTCTTTTCAACAAAAATTGCTTAAATACAAACAGAATATTCCCTATCTCTTTGAATTGCAGGCTGGGCTTCTTCCTATTAAAGTTCAAACAGTTTTGATATTTCAGAGTTGGAATAGCTTTTATACGATCGTAGATTTTTTCTTTTATTTTGTGCTTCATCTTCCCCTGTGGTGTGTAAAAACATGGTAACTCAATCACCAAGTGCAACAGATGACAACTCCAATACTACCACAGCAAATGAGAACTCCATTACCACCACAATTGTAAGACTACCTCTCCCTCTCTCTCGGGCGTGCGTGTGGAGATGTCCATTTTGTGTCAAAGCAACCTTGTTCCAATGAGCAATACAAGCAATAACGCAAACATGTTGACACAAATTTCAAAAAATGCAAGACATAAGATGAAGATACGCGCAAAATATACCATTCTATATATATATATATATATATATCATTCAAATATAAGAAATAAAAAAATAAAAAAATGCAACATTAAACTAATTCCTATAAATTTACATTACTTATTGTTTAGCGTTGCTGCTGCATACTGATTACTGATTCAGTGTGTCATGCATTATTGCAGATTGATGAGAAGAGGGCACAGCAGAAGGCCATAGATGATTGGCTTCCGATCACTTCATCGAGGAATGCAAAATGGTGGTACTCTGCTTTCCACAATGTCACTGCCATGGTTGGGGCTGGAGTCCTCAGTCTTCCCTATGCCATGGCTGCTCTTGGATGGTATGAAAATATGAATCAAAGTTGAAAACAGCTCCAACTGAAAATTACTAATTAAAAATATTGGTACAATAATCTCTTGCTAGAGTATGACATAATATAGGGAAACTTCAGGGCATTAAGTGCAATAAAACTTGACATTTGTATATAAAATCAACTTACATGTCTTCTTCAATTCTTTGAAGGCCTGTGAGGGTCATCATTTGCCCAAGGTACACAGCTCGGCCCAACCCTACCCTGCCCATTTGCTTTTACCCATCTCAAACCCATACCTCGAGTGGGATTGGGCGAATAAGGTTTGGGTTAGACATGAGCTTAGTTGTTGAAGCCTGACCAGTTGGCTCATGAGAGGTGGCTCAGTCTACGAGCTTGGCAGAAAATAGAAAATGAAAAAATTTTGAATGTTGGCTCGTTGGGCTTAGCCTGTGGGCCTGCCCGTTAACCCATTGGGCAGGGAGTGGGCCTACAGTTTCTTGTCTGGGCCTGTCTGAGCCCATAAAAAAAAGCCTATCAAGCTTGACCCACGGGCAGGCTTGGGCACTATTTTCGCGAGCTGAGCTAGCCGATTCTAACCCTTAAGGGCTGTTAGGTTGCATTTTTGTTTTTAGTAATTTCAAAAAAAAAACAGCAAAAACTTCAAAAATATGTTTTTTATTTTTATTTTTATTTTTGTGCAAAAAATAGTTTTTGTAAATTCAAAACCTGCTAGTGTTTCTTAAAAATAGGTTGTTTTTCAATTCTTACCAATAATGAGAAGTTATATGGTTGAAATAGGGGACCAGGTGTTGTGGTACTGATACTATCATGGTTCATAACATTGTACACATTGTGGCAAATGGTTGAGATGCATGAGATGGTTCCTGGGAAAAGGTTCGATCGATACCATGAACTTGGTCAGCATGCTTTTGGTGAGAAGCTGGGGCTTTACATAGTGGTTCCCCAACAGCTGATTGTTGAGGTTGGAGTCAACATAGTCTACATGGTCACTGGAGGCAAGTCTCTCAAGAAATTCCATGAACTGGTCTTCAAAGATGGCAATGATATCAAACTCACCTACTTCATCATGATCTTTGCCTCTGTCCACTTTGTGCTTTCCCATCTTCCCAACTTCAACTCCATCTCTGGTGTCTCTTTGGCTGCCGCTGTCATGTCCTTGAGGTAACCTCTCACATCAGAGACAGAAAAAAGTGAAAACAAAGAAAACAGAAACACAATCAAACAGCTTTCAATAAACTGAAAACCGCGTAGTTTTACATTACCTAGTTTGAAATTGGATGGGAAAAATTAATTAAAATGTTGAATATGTGGTGGTGGTTGTTGTTGTTATACAGTTACTCGACGATAGCTTGGACAGCTTCACTCCACAAGGGAGTGAAAAAGGATGTACAATATGGTTACAAAGCCACAACCCCAGCAGGAACAGTGTTCAACTTCTTCACAGCCTTAGGTGATGTAGCTTTTGCCTATGCTGGCCACAATGTGGTGTTGGAGATCCAAGCAACCATCCCTTCCACCCCTGAAAAGCCCTCCAGGGGACCCATGTGGAAAGGAGTGCTCGTAGCCTATTTCGTCGTTGCTTTGTGCTATTTCCCAGTCGCTCTCATTGGGTATCGGATGTTTGGAAACCAAGTCGAAGACAACATTCTCATCTCACTTGAGAAACCGGCATGGCTCATTGCTATGGCTAACATGTTTGTTGTCGTCCATGTCATCGGAAGCTATCAGGTTCAAACTTAGGCCTATGTTTTAAGATTTAGTTTGATATATATACAATGTGTTTTTCATTTTCGTGTTTGTAGATATATGCAATGCCAGTGTTCGACATGATAGAAACAGTGTTGGTCACGAAGCTAAAATTCAAGCCCAGCACAACACTTCGCTTTCTTTCACGCAATATATACGTGGGTTAGTAAATTATCAATCGCTTTCAATAGAGTGAGGTTCTGATTTTGATAGTGGTGAGAGAATTGTTTTGATATTGTATATATTTGATACATCATCTTCTCTGTTTCAGCATTGACAATGTTCATTGCCATTTCATTCCCCTTCTTTGGTGGCCTCCTCGGATTTTTTGGGGGATTTGCATTCGCCCCTACAACATACTTTGTAAGTCATTCTTGAAATTTACTGCTGATTTCAGTTTAAGTTGAGTAATTATTCATATTATATGCACAATTATTGGTTTAATCTCTCATTGTACTTCTTCCACAGCTACCTTGTGTCATGTGGCTTTCCATCTACAAACCGAAAAAATTCAGCTTCTCTTGGTTTGCTAACTGGGTAAATATATACTCATCGTGCAAAATTTCTCTGTTATTTCTTCTTCTTTTTTCGATTAGACTAGATCTCTGAGATTGGATCAATTCAATGAACTTTCAGGTTTGCATTACACTTGGAATTCTGTTGATGATTGTATCGCCTATCGGAGGGCTAAGGAATATCATACTCCAAGCCAGAGACTATCATTTCTTCTCTTGATAGGACAAGAACTAATCAGAGATATATAGAACTTATTATGTTATCTCCTCTTCAATATATTGATTGTGTGCGCTTCTCGTGTTTGTTTTTCCATTTTAGATATGGAACTGTGAATGTAAATAAGATAGTCGACGAGTCGAGTCTAATAAAGTTAACAAATTCTAAAATAAATTCAATTATTTGGTTTTCAAATCAATCTAAAATGAGGTTCAACTAAGATGATTACGAATCGAATTTGAGTAACTCATCTTTTTAGCATATATAAGTTTATCGAATCAAGTTTAAGCTGACCTCAATAAATTAACAAGATTCAATTTGAGTTTGATTTGTTTTGAGCTGATTTCACTAGAAAATCTCGAGCAGATTTTTCACAAGCCAAGTCCGATAAACTTCATTTTAGAGATCTTCAATAAAAATAAGGGTTCTACTTAAAATGCATCTCTTTGTGTGAGAATTAGAGACAAATTTGTCTTAAAATAAATGGAGGGCAAGTAATACAGCTTATTTAAAATGATCTTAGAATATCAGTGGTAAATTAATAAACTGGTTATGGTTATTAAACAAAATCATTTCAACATAAACACCACAATAAATTGTTTTAATATCAATAATAGAATCATAACCAAATTAGTGTACCAAATTTTAAACAAAACACAACACAACCAAAATTAATGCTGAAAGAATGTCATCAACCATTGCTTGTGACAGTCTAATTCACTCTGCCAGAAGAAAACTCAAACCCAAACTAATGTACAATGAATAAACATCCAAAGTCCAGCAAGCCAAACATGTCTAGAGAGTGACAGCCTAACACAGCTGACTCGGAATTTAAAAACAAAGTTAGTAAACCACCGCCGAAGAATTAGATGACGCCTCAAGGTGACAATAAATGACTACAGCATTTGGGAGAAAGAAAGGAAGTTTCATAACCACCAAAACTAACTTGCAGAATTACGAGTTTATTCCTACCTATGCAATAAATTCCACATTTATAGTTAGCATGGCCCCAACTACACAACAGTTATTGTATTTTTGTAAAACATTAGATCTTATTGGTGGTGGGTTGAGAGAGTGAGTCATTTCTCTTTCAGATCACTAACCATAACTTAAATCTTTAAGGCAAGCAAGGCAGTTAACTATTTGCATAATTGCATTGGATCTTTGCAGAATGCACAACAATTATGAATAGTGGAATCATGGACCACATCATTTTATGGATCCAAATCCAAAGTCCACTGCCTGTTTCCACTTGCATTACAATAAAAGCCATGTTTGCTTGAGCGACGAGCCTTGAGATTCGATTAATAATTCAACAAAATACGTAATTCCATTAAAAACTACCAGGCCATGGTATCGAATCCCAAGAGCCGGGTGAGATACAAAATGAAAAATTAAGTAGAGATTTAGATTCGTTGGTTAAATTATAAAATTGATAGGATTTTACCAATCCCTCTCCATAATCTTGAATCAATTGATAATTTCAAAACTGGCTTCATTTGAAATGTGGATTGATTTTTTGAGTATTTTAGACTGGGACTAAAAAGTCTTATTTGAAATAGACTTTTTAACATTTTTAACTAAAATTTGTGAGAAAAGAAAAGAAAATAATTATAATTTGAATGTGACATTTTATCTTATTGACTTTTTAATCTATTTTATCTTTTTATGACTATTTTAACTTGATAGCCCCTTGAACTCACATGTCAAACGAGGACTAAATACTAATCTCATCTAATCAAATCCATCCGAATAAACTTAGGTCCTTTTGGCAAGTTAGTTTCGGGCTATTTTAGCCACAAAAGACAAAATAAGTTATTTTAACCATAACAAACAAAACATCACATCCAACCTATAATTATTACACTCTTCTCTCACAAAAAAAGTCAAAAAAACCAAAAACTAAAAAACCCTTCCCAAACCAAGCTTTTTAACCCATGCTAGAATAGCCAAAAAATCCAAAAAACTAAAAAATCAACCCACTTCCCAAACGGAGGCTTCGTCTAAAAGCTGCTAAACCAAGATCTATACAGTACCTTCAAACTGGAACTGAACTGCGCTAACTACTGATTGCAATAACTTCAAACTGAAAAAAAAACAACTCAAAGCAAACAAGCTTTTGAACAAGTTCATTAAACCCAATAACTCAATGGTACAAATTGCATACAACAAACTATCCATTATTCTAATTCCAAAAAAAAAAAAAAAACTCCAAGAAAACATTCGATAAATTTCATGAATTCCTCCAATGAACACACACAATAAACAAAATCACAATTACCAGTAATTTTCTTTTTAGGAAATTTTCTTCTTCTGAATTGTTCCAGTTCTTTCTCTATAAAACTCAACCCAGAGATTCGAAATCCACAATATGCTAACAGAAATCGCCATTACAACTACAATCACCCAAGAAACCCAAACCCATCTCGGAATCACATCATCCGCAGCCCCACTCCAATAAAACTTACTCATTTCATACATAAACATCGGTCCAGCCAAACCCCTAACAACAGAGTAAAATGCATAAAATGGAGGAGACAAGAAATCGTACACTCTCTTCGCAACCCTCGAATCGCCTCTCCTTGCACTGGCCAGAGTCCACGTGTTCTGGCAAAAGCTCGTCACCTCCGCAAGAACAAGAAGGATGAGAATGGCGTAGCCTCCATGGAAGACAACGTAGCGACAAGTAACGAAGACGAAGAGAGTGGCTAAATGGTGACCTATGAAGAGCAAATCACTGGGATAGAAGATGAGGTAGTGACAGAGGTCCATTAAAAAGTAAGCGATACTGTAATCGAGGACTGAGTTTTGAGAATTGGTGTTGATCGAAGCAAAACCTCGATTTGGATCGGAGAAAATTGCGCGAGAGGCCAAGAACAAGGCGGGAGTGCCGTGAGCGAGAGAGATGGCACAGCTGGAAGCTTCGGGTCGGAATTTAGGGCTCCAATTGGGGAAGATGATGAAGTAGGCGGTGAGGTATATGATGAGGAACATGACGAAGAAGAGGGGTAGGTTAGGGATTGAAGGAGATTGGATTGGGGTTAGGGTTTCCATTTAGAAACCCTTTATTGAAATCGATTGAATTGAATGATTTGAGTTTTAGGGTTTGATGAGGAGGTAATGAGAGGGACGATGATACAGAGAAAGAGTGAGAAGGCCAGAGGACTAGTCTGTGAAGAATATAAATATATTAACGGGGTGTGATTGGAATTTGAGATTTTGAGAGAGAGAGAGAGAGAGAGATGGGGACGTGACAAATTTCACGTATTTTGGTGTGTAAATTAAAACAAAACAATACTCCGATCGATAGTGTTATGTAACCTCACCTGTTATAAAAATTATAAATATTTTAAATTTTAAAAATATATTACATTATTTTTTAGTATATTAATTAATAAATTAATTGATATATATAACTTTTTTTCTAGTGGTATTTTATTTAGTGGTACTACATATACTAATTAATTAATGTACTAACACTAATTATGATACAAATTATAAATATAAAAACTCTCTTAAATTATACGGTAATGCTTCACGCACCAATTAATATACTAACTAGTGTACCAATATTAGTTATAATATTATTATTGATCTCACTCATTAATTATTTTACAAATTCTAAAAACTTCTTAAATTATGTCACATCATCAATTGATACACTAATTAATATATTAATTAATACATATAATATTATTCTAAATTATATCATATCATCAATTAATACATTAATTAATAAATACATAAAAAGTAAAAAAATTGTAAAAAAATGTTTTAAAAAATTAATAAATACATAAAAATACAAAAATTATATTGAATTCTCATATTTTTTTTGTATTTTTAGTATTTAGTGAGTTTTTTTTTAAAAAAAATTCAAAAAAATTATACTTTTTATTTGTATTTATGTTAGGTATGTCTAAAATTTTAAAAAAAATCTTAAAATATTTAAAAAATTCAGTAAAAACAAAAAAAATACGGAAAATAAGAAAGTAGAATATTCTGAAAAGTGTTTTTGGAAAACCAAAAACAAGCAAATTTTTTGTTTTTCAGGTGACAAATTTTTAGAACTTATTTTTTTTTATAAAAAAAAAATCACATCAGCGTTTATTTTTTTTTATTTATATATAGATTTCTACACAAACTCAAACTCAATTTAAACTATTCTAACTTTACATATTTTATATCGACGGTATTTGAGAGAAATACTTCTTATCCATATATTTTTCGATTTGATTTGTATATGAAATCTAACTATAAATTCTATATGGATTATACTTTGATTGTACAAAGGCCATGTTTGGTTTGTATTTGTGAAAAAAATTTGAAAAATAATTTTTTAAAAAGAGTTTATAAAACTTGAAAATAATTTTGGAGTTTTGAATGATTTAATTTTTTTTGTAATTGAACAGATGGATGTGGAAAAAAAAAAAGTAATTGATTGATGTGTAAGATATTGAGAGAAAGAGATGAGAGAGGCAAAATGATTGATTGATGTGTAGTAGAAAAAAAAAATGATTTTGAATTTTTTTTTTAATTTTTTTAACTAAACAAATGTTTGAGATTTTTTTTCTCAAAACTTGTCTCTCTAGATACAAATAGCATTACTCAATTTTTATTTTTAATTTTTTAATTTAAAATCTAAAGTTATATTTTCAAATTTTTATTTTCAAATTTCAATTGAACTATGACTTTAAAAAATTAATTTTAAACTTTCTATTTAAAGGCCTTTAAAATTTAATTACACCATATATATTTATTAATTTTAAAAATAAAACATAGCCAAGATTTTATTTTCAGACTTTCGATTTAATAGTTTTAAAATTTTGAAGTTAAATATAGTTAATAGTTACATGTCATAAGACTCGCGTGAAATCTTAGGGCTCAACCTTGGACAAGCGGTGGAAACTACCAAGCTAGAGTACAGTAGGAGCAGAGGGAATTTTCGATAGGACGGTGAAATGCGTAGAGATCGAAAAGAACACCAATGGCGAAAGCACTCTGCTGGGCCGACACTAACATTGAGAGACAAAAGCTAGGGCAGCAAATGGAATTAGATACCCAAACAGTCCTAACCGTAAACAATGGATACTAGGCGCTATGCGTATCGACCCATGTAGTGCTATAGCTAACATGTTAAGTATCCTGCCTAAAAAATACGTTCGCAAGAATGAAACTCAATGGAATTGACAAGGTCCCACACAAGCGGTGGAACATGTAGTTTAATTCAATTCAAAGCGAAAAATCTTATCAGGATTTGACATGCTGCGAATCCTTTTGAAAAAGAGGGGTGACTTCGGGAAGGTAGACATAGGTGGTACATGGATATTATCAACTCATGCCTTAAGGTGTTGGGTTAAATCTTACAACGAGCGCATCTCTCGAATTTAGTTGCCATCGTTGAGTTTGAAATCCTAAATACACTGCCAATGATAAGCCAGAGGAAGGTGATGATGACATCAAGTAATCATGCTCCTTATGTCCTGGACGACACACGTGCCACCCTTGAGTCTAAATTCAAGCCCCAATATTTGGAGTGTTTTGAAAAGATGATTAAAAATTAAAGTTGCTTTTGGTAGAGTTTTGTAAATATGATTTGAGAGTATGAGTTGTATTTTGAGTTTGTGAGTTGTAAAATTATGATTTGAGTATAAAAAATTTGTTTGGTTATGATTTTTTTAATAGAGTGTTGAATTGAATTTTGAATTGAGTGTGGAATTGAGTTTTAAAAGTTTGATTTGACATGTGAAGTAAAAAAATTTGTTTGGTTATGAATTTTGGAAAGAGTTTTCAAAACTTAATTCAAATTGTTATAACTCATAACAAAACATACTACTTTCACATTATTAAAAATTCTGATCAACACTCATAACCAAACTCTTTTTAAAATTCAATTAAAAAAATTTATTATTAACAGAAAATAACATTAATCAATTTTTTAATTGAAAATACTACAAAGAAAATAATTTTTTTTCAAAATAAATATTCAAAAAATTTAAATCATAAATATTTAAATAATTTAAATAATCTAAAAAATTTAATAAGTAAAAAATTAAAATAAATATTCAAAAAATTTAAATCGTAAAAATTTAAATAATTTAAATATTCAAAAAATTTAAATAATTTAAAATGATAATATTTTAAATTTAAAAACAACTTTATACTCAAATTGTAACCAAACACATAAAACAAAACTCAATTAAGAAATTATTTTTAAAACTCATAACCAAACACATAACTCGAAACTCCATACTACTTTCACAACTGTACACTCAAATCGTAACCAAATACATAACAACAAAATTAAAATATTTAAAAATATTTTTATAAAATAGAGTTTGAATTTATTTTTATAAAATATTTTAAATTAAAAAAAATTAAAATCGTAATATTTTGAAATTAAAATATTTAAAAAAATTCAAAAAATTAAAAAATTAAGAAAATCGTAACATATTTAAATATTAAAATATTTAAAATATTTAAAAAATTAAAATATTGATTTGAATTGAGTTTTGAATTATATGTTTGGTTATGAGTTTTGAAAAGTAATGATTATGTTTTGAATTGAATTTTGAAAAATAAGTGTAAAATTATTATTTAAAAACTCAAAACAAACAATACACTCAAATCAATGAATAAAACTATAATTGGAAACTCTTACCAAACGGAGCCTAACTTTTTGACTTTTTAAATTTTTTTACTGCTTTATATGAGAAGTGATGTAATCCAAAATGAGTTAAAATCTAACTTTTGACTTTTAACCCATGTTCCCAAAATGGGCCTTTATAGCCAAACTTTTTATGAACTATCTCAAAAAGAGTTTAAAAACTATTAGAAAGAATCAAATATGTAATTCTTCAAATGGAAGAATAAAATATAGCATCACACTGGAAATACATGCCTTCAAACCTAAGATTGTAAAATTCTCAGCACCCTTACCAAACACCCACAAATAAACAACCCAATCCAATAAATTTAAAAAATAAAAAATAAAAATAAAATAAAAAACCTCTAATATCATATGACAATAAAAAGTTAAAAATTGACCATCAAAAGACAAAAACTAAAAACACCTCCCACCTTACTTCCCCATAATCATTTTTTTCAACTTATTTAAACTACTTTGGTCTCATTTTTTTCAACACTTCAGCACAAACATACAAAAATAAATAAATAAATTATACGCAGTTTCTTAAGCTCTGCACCAAACAACCCAAAAACATGCTGCAGCAGAAACTGTATGATTGTAATAAAAATACTAGTAATTCTGTAACTATATATATATACTAGAAAGACACTAGATTAATTATTCAAGAAAATACCATATTACCATGTACCTCACTCCAAGTCAATGACAACCATAACCCTTTTCAAGCTAAATTTTCCTTCCCCACTTGTATCATGCATTACCATGGTACACCACTAAACACAATAAGGTTAAGAAATTCCTGACCATTTTCCAATTCAGTTTTCTTCTCCCTCTCTATGAAAAATCTGTATGTAGCAGCACGTGTTTGCTGCTGTTGTAGAAAAGCTTCAACATAAACAACAAAATTCCAACATTCTAAGCCATTGTTCGCTCAAATCCAGAAATTTAATCCATCAGACCTTCATCCAAACCCATAACTGATAGCAATGCTTGAGCCACTCCATTGAAATTGCAATTAATAGTTCATTGCTAACGCAAACAAGAGAAATGCACTCTCTTTTGCCCATATAACATTAAATAAGCAACCATGGCAGGACAAACATTTCTGGATTGTATTCTATATTGTAGCTCCATCGTTCAACAGAGTCAATCAATTTCTCCTTCCTCTACATCATCAACAATTTTCAGAACACTGGGTGGCTCACCTTCTTCCTCCTCCTCATCCACTTTTATGTACAATCCAAGTTGTTCCAAAGGATTACTGCCCCCAAACTTGAAACTGCCCAACCCATCTTGTGAGTGATCTGGGCTCGTCTCATCTACAGAGCTTGGCAATTGTTCGGGAGGGGCGGTCCTTAACATCTCTAAGTCTTCAAGAAACCTAGAATTCTCATTAATTTCAACTGTCTTTTCCATCTGCACAATGCCAGAGAAGTTTCCAGTGAGATTGGGCCACAGTTTTCTGTTTCAGTAGCATTTAGGTGTTTTCCTTTACCTTTTGCAGTGCCTGCCTAGCTGCTTCTCTCTCGAGCTCCCTCTTCCGTCTGGCTTCAGCTGCTGCTTCTGCTTCAGCTCGCCTTCGAGCATCTTCAGCAGCCTTGGCTTCAGCTTGCAATCGAGCCTTCTCTGATTACACATGAAAACAAACATTAAAAATGATGATGACCATATCAACCCACCTTCATGCAAAATAGATAATTGATCCCAAAGAAGATAACAATAAGAAAGAACAGTGAAATTTCACATTTCTGAAGGCCAATACCTTTCCTTTTCTGCATTTCAAGTTCCTCCTTCTCACGGCGTAGTTTCTCAGGATCCCCCTTTTCACCCTAATCTCAGCAACAGCAAATCGTTCCCCATCATATCCAAAGAAGAAAACATTTGCAAAAAGGACCGGTACGAATAGGGTAAGTTTATAAGGAACCCATTTTTGTAACCAACCTGGTTGAGTGTCTTTTCTCGAGCTTTCAATATGGTATCAGCAAACCGGTTTATCAAAACAGCAGCCCTGTAGCGCTTCTCAGGTGAAACTTGCCTCTCATTTAGAGCACTCTCCCCTAAAAACATAATAAGAAACGATGAGACACCACCCCTGATATTAATAGGATGCCAATTTTCTTCACACTTCATGCTTACCATCCTGATGGCAATCTGACTCAATAGAGTTTGGCTTCTGGGAGATTTGTTCAAGTTGATCCAGTCCACTAACAGATTCTGCACAAAGGACATGGTCAAGAGACTTTGTAAGTGAGACAACCATTTCTAAGTCATACCGAATAGGGAAAATTTAAGAAGCCAAACAGGCCAATTAATTCCGGTTCACATGCAAAAAAGTAAACAGAGACAACTTAAAAACGATTCATGTTTCCCAATAATACAGTAAAACATAATTAGTATAAACATTGAGATCACAACTTGACTCCATCTCAGCTACATGGTAGACATCATAGCAGTAGTAAAAACACCCAATAGGCAACACCAACTTCAACAAAATGGAATTGTATATAACAAAGCATCATAGGGTTAACTCACGATTTCCATCAAGCAAGTCAACAACACCTGTCATTTCATCTAAATCTGCTTCAGGACCTGAATTTTCCTATAAGCAAACAAGCATGGAGTAAGTAAAACAAACCATGATTTAAAAGGAAAATAGAAGATGTAATTTCCGCATATAATCCAACGAGCAGCAAGTAAAGCACAATCATTTATCCACCATCACCCAATGAAGTGTATGTAATGCAACTACATAGCTTTACACTAGGAAAAACTAAATACCATCCCACACGTACCTTTGGTGGCTTTGCTAGAGTAGAAGCTTTGGCACCATCAGATTCATTTTCAGAACTGCTAGAGTCTGAATCTGAGATAAAACATATATACATGAGGGAAGTAATAAAACAAAAATTATAACAAAACAGACAACAATAACAATGACAACCTTTTGGCCTTGGTTTGTCAAGTTACCCATGTCATTATAGAACATTCTGTAAGGGGGTTAACACACATGCAAGCACAAGACACACACACAATAGCCCTTGCAGAATTATTTAGTAAGCAACCTTTTTGGCCTTACAACAATTTTTGCCCACATTTAAGATAACGAGGGGAGGAAGAATTTTAGTAATGATCTCATCATTTTCTTGATCCTATAGAAAAATAATGTGGTTTGAAACAATGGTTGTTTCATTGGAGTTCTAACGATATCATCCAAAAAACTGCGTCAGTTACGGACATCTATTCAAATCATATACAGTGGTATAGCAGCACCTGAAAGATTAAAGTTTTTCACTTGTGGGATAAATTTGACATGAACAAGCATGTCCCAGAGCTCCGGTGGCACATCTTTGGCAATATAAATAAGGCCACAGGCAGGACCTTTCCATATCACCGATCGTTAGTTAGTCCTGTAATCAGCTCAGCTAGAGGAACTTGGTTGGTGTCACAAGTCAGCTCCATGCTACAAGATTACTTTGCAGCATTTTCTTCCACCTCAACAAGCAGCCATTCTGCAATCATCCAGCCCACCAATTTTTAAATTTTTTTTTTTTTGAACAACATCCAGCGCACCAATTGATAGACCCTTTTTTTCCTCCTTTTTTCGAGTATTGTTTCCTCTTTTATTTTGGGTGACGGCTGGGGTAAAACACAGCTCGTTTCAGATCAAATTCCATGTTTGAGGTAGACGTCAGGTGGGATATCATAGAGGAATCTTAAACTAAGGGCTTGTTCACTAAGTTTTCGTTTTCTATTTTCTACTTCGGTTTTCAAGAATTTTGAAGACTATCATTTCCAAAAATTGGAAACAGATCTCAAAAAATGAGGGAAAAAAAAATAAAAAAATAAATGTAGGAAATTAACTCTCTTTTATAGAGAGAATGTGTACAATGGAGTAATCAAATTAATGGAGCACTAAACTAAATGAATGGAGCATTAACCTAAATGGAGCATTAACCTAAATGGAGTAGGTATAATGGTAATGGATCACTAACTATGGTGCACTAACTATAGTGGAGTAGGTGTAGGAATTGTCACTAACTATAGTGGAGTAGGTGTAGGAATTGTTACATTCAACAGCCCCCCTCAAACTCAAGGGGGTTAGGAACTAACCAACTTGAGTTTGGAGAGAGTAATCTGACAAATAAAAGTAAATAGGAGACACTGTATGGTCGTGTCAGACCGTTGTAGAAGACAGTTTATGGGGTCATGTCGGACCGTTGTAGAAAACAGTTTACGGGGTCATGTCGGACCGTTGTAGAAAACAGTTTACTGGGTCATGTCGGACCGTTGTAGAAAACAGTTTACGGGGTAGAAAACAGTTTACTGGGTCATGTCGGACCGTTGTAGAAAACAGTTTACGGGGTCATGTCGGACCGTTGTAGAAGACACTATATGGCTGTGTCGAACCGTTGTAGCAGAGAACCGAAATCAATGTCGGAACAGTTTACCGAGTCTTGTCGGACCCATATAGGAGCTAACCGGAATCAATGTCGGGACAGTTTACAGAGTCTTGTCGGACCCATATAGAAGCTAACCGGAATCAATGTCGGGACAGTTTACAGAGTCTTGTCGGACCCATAAAAGGCGTGCCCAATCTTATCAAAAGGCGTGCCATCAAAAGGCGTGCCATCAAAAGGTGTGCCCGACAGCCATCAAAAGGCGAGCCATCAAAAGGCGCGCCGCTTTGTCGTCTTGCGCTGAGAGGCGCGTGATACGCGTGTCTGCCTTGCCTATTTATACCAAGGCGAGGCTGCCGCTTATGCAGAACAAAACATCTGCTAAAAAATCCTCTGAAAAAACTCTTCATTTTGCTGATAGAGATACTCTGTAACACTTCTGCCCAGATACTCTGTAACACTTCTGTCCAGAAAATGGCTTCTTCTTCCCGTTCCGCTACCCAGAACATAGCCTCTTCTTCCCGGGGTCTTACTCTCTTTCCCGACCTCAATGAGTGCACAAGAGAGATAACCGGGGCAGTTGCCCTGGAACCGCAACCAAGTGCCCTTGGACCAAGCCCCCCTGGTTTAGCACCGTTGAACTATCCGATGGTGGCAGTTGAGCAGATAATGGCTGCTCAATCTGATATTGAGGCCAATTATTATACATTGAGGTCTTGTGTTGAGACAATGACGGCGGTTAACAACCTGTCGCACCGGCTTCAAAGTAGAACAAATGAGGTGCAGCAGGTAAAAGCCCAACTGGCTCTGCTCCAGCGCATGTATACAGATGCCCGAGCAGAGATATATATGCTGAAGGCAGAAAACAAGGAACTGAAGCGGAAGGCCACCGTGATGCTCAGATTTGGAGGGCCGCCATATGTGACGGTTGAGGAGCAACGGGAAGTGAACGTGCTCGGCGGCGAGGGAAACATGGAGGCAGCACCGGCAAGGGCCGCCCAAGACAAAGGCAAGAGGAAGAGAACAGCTGAAGAGGCGAAAAAATAAGGCCGATTTTTGTAGTGGTTGGAGAATTTTTTATTTATTTTTTTTTTGTGTAAAATGGTGATCGGGTTTGATCCCGACAGAAATAAAAAAAGAGGTTGTGATATGTGGAATGTTTGTGGTGGTGTTTTGGTGTGTTGAATAATAATAATAAAAAAAATAGACCTCTCTATAAACATGATTTCTTTCGCTCTAGAGCGAGCAATTGGTCTCAAATATTCAGTCGAATTTGAGGTTGCTGATTGCCGGAGCAACAGCAGTCCCAAGCTCGGCAGCTGCTTCTTGATCAATTGCTGCAGAGTCAAATGCATGATTCTGGCCATGGACAGTCTCGTGTTGATGCTGTTAGAACAAACACTGCTCTTGATCAGGTTTTGTTGAACCAGCAAATTTTGCATGAATTTCAACAGCGTTCACATCATGCTCCAAGGCATGCTGATCCATCCCTCGAGCATCTTATACAAGCAAAATTTGGTCAAACACCACATCAAGGGCATCAGAGTGATCTGTTGGAGCTTGTGTCACGTTCAAAGCATGGACAGATGCGCTCTTTGGAACACCAGATGCTTCAGCAACAGCAATTTCTGTTGATGAAGCTGATGTTGTTGTTGGAGCTAAATCTGCCGCTGCTGGTGCATCTGTAGGGCCAAAAGGTGTTCAAGATCTGGTCCTGTTTGATTGGCCAGCTGTCGGTGGTGAATAGAATTCCGACTATGTACTTGTTCCAGCAGTGATTCATTCATGTGGGGATGAGGAGATAACAGACTGAGCTGTTGCTGATATTGTGGTGACAAAAGCTTTTCTGATGCATCAAAGCGGTTGGATTCTTGATCCATATGTTGCAACCGGAGAGCATCCATGGCATCTTGATACAAATTGGGGCCACGAACCATATTTCTTTTGTAAACATTAGACCATGTCTCTGCAGCATCAGTTGAATCAGCCACTGCACCAAATGAACCAAGTCTTCCAGCTATAGGGTTGACAAGTTGATCAGGAGCACCACCACCAGAAGACACATTTGACAACTGGTTATGCCTTGGGAAAGGGCCTTCAGGCTCAGACCATAACAACCCAAAAGGATGCAACTTATTGTTATTCTGATTTGCCATGCCAGATTCGGTAAATTCAGTTGCAGTATCATTAATGCTCATAGAAGTTTTCCTTATAGGATTGCCACCACTTCCAGGTCTACCTGGAAACACAATGTCTTCTTCCTGAGCTCCCAAATCATGAAAGCGTTGACCCTCAGAATATGGGGCTTGCAATGGACCTTCATGCTCAGAAATTCGTGACTGAACATGCTGCATCGGTAGACCATCAAACCCAGACAATTGCCAGCGGTGGTCAATTGAGGCAGATGAATGAGCTGTAGATGAATGGTTCCTTCGACTCCCATGAGCTGTAGATGAAGGGTTTGATGAAAAACAACCTACCAGACAGCAGGCCACTGCACCTTGTGAGAAATTTGGGTTTAGTGGCAGATGAATAAGGTATGGATAGAGGTCCGGCGGGCGGTCAAGGCAAGGTTGCCGCCCGCCGGAAGGCGAAAAACACTAAGAACTTAACCTATAGCTCTGATACCATGTAGGAAATTAATGTATTGATATTATTGATTGATTTCAATATACATTTTTGTGTGTTTACAATGGAGAGAATGAACTCTCTTTTATAGAGAGAATGGGTACAATGGAGTAATCAAATTAATGGAGCACTAAACTAAATGAATGGAGCATTAACCTAAATGGAGTAGGTATAATGGTAATGGATCACTAACTATGGTGCACTAACTATAGTGGAGTAGGTGTAGGAATTGTCACTAACTATAGTGGAGTAGGTGTAGGAATTGTTACATTCAACAATAAAACATGTTTTCATTCCCTCCTCCCTCCCCCACCACTCCGGCCACTCCTGACCACACAACACACTTTGTCATCAAAGCATTTGTGAGAATCCTGTTGGGCACACAAGAAATGGCATGATCACATTGAAAAATGAAGTACTACCCTGGTATATATACAGGCACTACTACAATTGAAAAAGGATAAGTAAAATAAGTCAGGTACTTGAGCATGTCTAGTTGGTTTGTGAGGTATGAAAGGAAGACTTAAAAAAGTAAAGTATTTTTGTCCTCTAGAAAAGCTCAAATCAGAAGGTACATATTCACTCTGAAATGTCCAAACAGAGGAAAAACAGGAAGACCAAACGGAATTACCACTAGAGCTGCCTGATCTGATACATTTGTTGCTTCTACGACCTTTATCTTTTTCTATCTCCACTGGAGGATAGCTTGAGATAGGAGGTTCATTCCCCCCAATATCAACATCTTCATCGATTGGATCATTCCCTACAAATGCACAATAAATGAGAAAATATATCAGCTACAATGAAAGGTTCACAATAAGTTTAGATGAATGCAATTTTGGAGCAACCAAATACAATGGATAATATAACCTTCGCACAATTGCATGGATGAATTGCTAATTCCTGATTCGTTTAGTAGCTGCAACAGAGAGGGAGAACATATTAATTAATATAGACATACTAACTGTTTAAGTAAAGACCTTAATTTTCATTTTAATGAAGGAAGGGGGTATGAATGTAAAATACCTCTATTTCACAAGGTTCAGCTCTTGCATGTTTCTTCTGTTTCTCCTGTAAATAATCATCTAGTAACTTCCGTAACTTGAACAAGGTATCATCACTGAGATCATCAATATCAATTTCAATCTCATCCTCTCCAGTTTCCCTTCCATTTGAACTCTGTTCTCTCAAAAATTCAACAATATTGTCCGGCAACTCCCCCAGCAAAGCCTCCAATTCCCTGCTTAAATTATGTTTCTCCTCATCTGTCATTATCCGGCTAGCAGGGTCTGGAATAACTTTATGATCCATTGAAGTGATTTTTCTCTTTTTTGATGAAGGCATTGATTTAACTGTCTCCTTTTCTTCATGTGCGCCTGATTTTTCCTGTAACGGCCGAGAATCCTTGAGAAATTTCTTCTCAATAACTTTCCATCTTAATTCAAAAAATTTACGAAGTGTATCAGCCATGATGTGGACATGATTTGCAGGTGGATTGTAGGTCATGGCATTGGAGAAAGTTAGTCTGACATCCGCAACAAAGTCCAACACACTTGCGTACTCACTTGAAGTAATCTTGCTCTTTATTGTCCCCAAATCCATTGGGTGCTTGATAACAGTGTAATAATCAGGAATGTTCAACTTTACTACATCAACAGGAGTGTTAAAAACCCAACCATACTGATGTTGCATTAATTTTTTTAATAACGCCTCACACTGTTTCATAAAAACTGTATTAAAAGTGCTTGGCGTTGATGCTTCTTTCGCACACTCGAACCTTCCTGAAGTACCACGATTCCAGCCACGCGCCTTCTGGGCTTCAGGGTTTACTTTCCTCCCTAGTTCAGATTTCCATCCTGATGATTTCTTGAAGTTCTCTACTGGAGGTCCATTTTGTGCATTGCTACAACTAAGAATATCACTGGATGATGATAACGTAACCACATTAGTTCTTTGTTTTTCAACTTTCTTCTGGAGGATACGAATCTGTTCAAGTTCGGCTCTCAATCTTAGTACTAAGTCCTTCCTCTCAGAAGTAGACATTTTTGATAAAGGGAGGACCTGTAATGGGGCACTAAAACCATCACAAGCAGCAGAATTCAAATTAATGCATTTCCTCCTCGGAGCACTAGAATCCTCTGAAGCAGTAATCTCCGTGTCAAGTCGTCCTGAGCTACCAGACCCTTCTGACTCATAATTAGGAGCAAAACCAGTGGAGTACCCTCCTGTCAACCTATCATTCTTTGCCATCATCCACCTTAGCTCTCGAACCACTTCTTCCGTCTCCTTCTATCCAAGGTGTAACATAAATTGCTTAATTCTGCATATTTGAATTATGGGCAGATGAGTTCCCCTAACTGCATACTTCTTCTACCTCATAATACTCTCTCTCTGTGTGTGTGTGTGTGTGTGTGTGTGTGGGGGGGGGGGGGGGGGGGGGGGGTGTGTTTGTTTTGGGGGTGTTGTGGATTTTAACTTATTGATAAAATTGAACCCAATATTTTCTTTCTTTTATTTTTATTTTTTTCTTATTGGATAAAAATGGGGGGAATTTCAATATTGCTTCCCTTTTTTCTTTTAAGTGAATGAAATCTTCAGAAAAACCCAAGATTTCAAAGACCACTTTCTCTAGTGTATATAGTCTTTCAAAAATAGAGTTGCAAACATGACTAACAACTTTATCTTTAATAAATTTAAGTACCCAATATTGCATTATTTTTTTTTCTTATTGGATAAAAATGGGGGAAATTTCAATATTGCTTCCTTTTTTTTCTTTTGAGTGAATGAAATCTTCAGATAAACCCAAGATTTCAAAGACCACTTTCTCTAGCGTATATAATCTTTTTCAAAAATAGAGTTGCAAGGATGACTAACAACTTTATCTTTAATAAATTGAAGTGAAAATTTATTGAATCAATAAGCATGCTTTAAGTATTCTTAGATGTCCAATTTCACACTCAAACATGTTAATATGCTATTAACAGCAACAACAACAATAAAATAGTGACTAACAGCAATGCAAATAAAACCCTAACCTTAAAATCTCGACTCAAATGCCCTCCTTGCGTACCACCGAGCGAAATCATTCAGCGAAGCAGAGTCCAGAGACAGATAATAAATATCATTCAATCAACGAAATTTCATACAAAACGTAAATACAAGAAGCAGGAACTATAAGTCGTGCACCAAGCACAAAAAAAAAAAAAAAAAAAACCTAAATCAACAACTTGAACAAAATTAAAGCTCGATTTCAACTTAGACAACGAGACTGTGCTTGAAACCCTAGAAAACAATTGTGTGGACCAGTTGAGAAGTCTGGATCGCAAGCACGACAGAGGAGCGATGGCGGCGAAGAGAGCTCTGAGAAGCCTTCGAAGCTGAGAAAGAGATAGGAACTCGTGGAGAGAGAGAGTCAAAACTTGGCCAGTTTTACACACTGGTCGGTACTTAAAAGCCGTCCCACCGCCATTTTCAGCAATCTGGATCGTTGAATCCACGGTTTTGGCAAATCCGAGGGCTGAGCATTGGTTGTGATTTCACCGTTAGATCTAGATCGGATGGATGAAATGTGTTTGCGTGCGTTGCGTCATTCCTATTTATTAAGCATGGAAGGTTTTTGATTTTTTTTTTTTTTTAACTAAAATAGTTTTTTTTTTTTTTAAATAACTTTTTAATTTAATAAGATAAAATGTCACATCTAAATTATAATTATTTTTTTTTTCTTATAAAAATCAAAAAAAATCTATCTCACCTGGTTTGGAAATAGACTATTTTAGTAACTTTTTAATTTTTTTTATTAAGAGCATCTCCAATGCACTAGGCATATAATACTTGTTAGTTAAAATGCCTAGTGTGATTCACTTTTTTCAATTCCAATGCATTAGGCACATGATTAGGCATTTTGGCTCAATTCATATTCACTAGCTACATGTAGCTAGCCTTCAACGCTAGGCAAAATGTATTCAATCATTAGGATCATTTCTCTCCATCTTTGGTGTTGACGTGGCATTCTATAAAATTAATAGTATTTGGATAAATAGCTAAAATAAAGAGCATAATTGGAGTAAAAATACAAAACAGTTGATAGGTAAAATAAAATATATACTTTATAGTAATATTTAGATAAGTAAAATGGCTACTACTGTTAGTGATGCTCTAAAATATAAGGCAAAAAACTAATATATTTAAAATAATTTTTTTTTTTTACGAAAATATGCGTAATAGTAGAAAAAAAAATATAATTTCTGACATTTTGACATAGATTGTAAACTTTTTAATTTTTTAATAATTTTTTCACTTTTAAACAATACTTACCAAATGAGACTTAAAATAATTAAAAAATCAACTCCCATCTCAAACCATGCCTGATTTGCTTTTATTATGACTGCATCCTTGCACTAAATTCCTTTGCATTTTTTAGGACTTGTAATTTCTTGTCCAGATTTGGTAAAATCATGAAAAGGAAAGTATAAAGGGCAAATTACACGGTTCGTATAGTTTGAAAATCGTATCACTTTGATTATTAATTTTTTAATTATAATATATTTGACTTTAAATTTTAAATCTTGTTTTAAATAAGGACAATAGAAGATACCATTGCTTAATTTTAAGGGTAAAATTGTCAATTTGATAAAAATAAATGTGAAAAAAATATTTTTAAATTATTTCTATTTACCAAAGATAAAATTATATAAAATTGATAAATCTTTTAAACATATATTTATTTATTTATTTTACCAAATTAATATTTATTATATATTTGAATGATGATCATGTAATGGGTGATTGATATATATATATATTTAATATATGAAATATTTTTAGTTTTGGATTTTTCAATTTAATAGATTAGTTTAATAATAATATCAAAATTGTTGTCATGTTTAACTTTTGGAAAAATAAAAACTAATTTAATGAAAACAAAAACAACCACCATTACATGATTATCATCCAAACATATAATAAAAATTAATTTAGTATAAATAAATAAATAAATGTCTAAAATATTTATCAATTTTACATAATTTTATCTTAGTAGGTAGAAATAATTTTTAAAAATTCAAAAATATTTTTTTGAAATTTGTTTTTGTTAAATTAGTTTATATTTTATCAAATTAACAATTTTGCCCTTGAAAAATCCAATGGTATCATCGATTGTCCTTATTTGGAACAATATTCAAAATTTAGGGTCTAATATATCACAGTTGTGTTGGCTACATATTTTGTATAAAGCCAATCACAGTTCAACACGTGGCAGGATGAGGGCAATACGAGAAGACAATTCAAATTTTCGATCATAATCGTACACGTGACAGTTAGTATTGGTTTCTATAAGATCTGCGTAGCACTGGATCAGCAAAGAGATGCAAAATGATGTAGCTTCAATGGTTACTCATATTTAAATTCAAAATCAAGAGGGAAGCCTAACTGCAGATATTGGTATAGTGGAGCTAACTATAAGGCAACATAATCAGCGATCATGGAGGGGCGGTTCGACGGTTAGAAGTGCAGTTCAACGGTTGTCATTGAGAAGTATAAATAACAGAGAAGGCCTCAGAAAGTGCCCCCAGACTCAGATCCAAAAAACCAATTTTATCTACTTTATTTTTCCTTCCAGTTTTCATATTTCTTGTTCTTTACATTCCTGTACTTCAAATTCATGCACTGTATTTCGTTCATAGGAGTAGTTTTCAAGTAGCTTGTAGTAAACCTCTACGAGGCTAATTTGGATCTTTGTAAGTCTTTCATTTTGCTTAATGAAATGCTATAATTGTTCTTCATTTAATCATTGTTCACTTAATTCTCCTAAACAAAGCCACCAGTAAAAGTCCTCTTCATTGAGGCTGAAAGAACTAAAACACAATCGTCTGATAATTGGTTAGCAATTAATATTCTGTAAGGACTGATTGATCCTTACTAGCACTCTCACAATTACAAAAATAACCTTCGAAAGCCAAAAAGCCAACATATATTTTTGGCACGCCCAGTGGGACTAATTGAAATGGCTAGACGTAGGAGACAAGGAAAAAATGAATGCTTGGAAGAAGGTGTGGAAGGAGAGGTAGAAATGCCTAATCCAAAGGATAATGTGATAACACATCCTGTGGAAGCACCTATTTTATCAGAACCTATGGTCGAACAGACCAGCACTTCGGAACAAGTACCACATGTTCATAATATTAGACGAGGCCAAGGAATTGAACCATCCACTGTTCCATCTACTCAACCAATGAATCCATGGGGTGGCCTAGTAGATGCCATGCGACAGCAGTTAATGAACACAATGGAAAGGTGGGCAACATCCTTTTTGGATCGAATGAATACTCATCAACCAACCAACGCAAGGCATATAGAAGAAAATTCAAATGTCCCTCAGCAAAGATTGGCTAGAGATAAACAGCCTATGCAGAGTAATGAGCATACTAATGGTCAAACTAGTAACAAAAACCATGAAAGACCATCACCTCAATCTTGGTATGAGTCTCTTTCAAGGCCTGTGGCAAATCAAAATGCCTCCTTACTCAACAGTGAAGCCATGCAAATTGGTTGATCTGGTCCAATACAAAAAAATGGCATAAGAATGTTTCCAAATCCCATGTTCGAAGCCATACCTGGTACGAAGGGGTTCACTAATCCTTTGTTCGAATTTATACCCAGGGGGTTGGAAAGTTTCCTGTAACTGGAAGAGACATAACACCTGTCACGGCACCTTTCACAGGTCCTTTCGCAGGACAGGCTCAAAGGGGTCACCCATACCCTTAACAACAGCCAGCACCACAGGGACAACCAGTCCCAAACATACCACCCTATGGACCAAGAGAACCTCAGACACAAGGTTGTCCAACAAATCCTGTGTTTGTTCCTCCAATAGTGGTTCAATAGGCACAAAATATGGTCCCTAGGGACCAAATTGCTGATATTGTTAGAGAAATGTGTGGACCAATGGCTCGGGGGGTTTAGACTCTTGTGTACAGGAAACCGTACCCAGAATGGGTAAATAGCGTACATGAATACCCAAAAGGTTTCAGGATACCAGACTTTGCCCTTTTTTATGGAAATGGAAATGGAAACCAATCAACGATTGAGCATATTGCTAGGTTCGCGGCTCAGTGTGGTGAATTTACCAATAATGACTACATGAAGTTAAGATTGTTCCCAAATTCTCTAACTGGGACAGCTTTTGTATGGTATATTAACCTTACACCTGGCTCTTGGCAACAAATGGAGGAGACATTTCATGCCCAATTCTTCCAAACAGAGCCAAAAGTGTCTATGGCTGACTTGGCAAGATTAAGTCAAAGGCCTGATGAGAAGGCTACTTAGTTTATTGCCAGATTCAAAAGAGCACGAAACAAATGTAAGATTATTTTACCAGAGCCTGAATTTGTGAGGTTGGCTCAAAATGGTCTAGAGTTTAGGCTTCGAAAGAAGTTTGACTCAATTGAGTTTAGAGACTTAGTGGAACTAACCTATAAGGTGTCTAGGTATGAAGCATTACTAGAGGAAGAGCAAGATCGAAGTAATGCATCATACAAGACGTATTATAGAGATCCTAATTATGAGATTGATGCGGCAGAGATTGTGGGAAAAGAACTTGTGATCTGTGTGGCATTAATTCATAAAAGACACAACAATAGACCAGCAGTTCAAAAAGAAAAACCTTTATAGGAAATACTCTTTCAATTTAACAAAGGCAGATGAAATTTTTGATCATTTGCTTGCGGCAAACTTCTTGAAGTTACCAAAAGGATTCAAAATTCCATCTCTAGAGGAACTTAAAGGAAAAGTGTATTGTAAATGGCATAATTTTTGGTCTCACTTAACTAAAAACTACATTGTTTTTCGAGACAGGATCCAAGAGCAGATTCGAAAAGGGAGCTTAAAATTCCCAGCTAAAGCAGAAAAGACCATGGGGATTGACACTAATCCATTCCCAGAAATTGGAGAAATGGCAGCCAATGTTATTGTGCCAGACTTCTAGAACTTGTCCTTGAAAGAATTGGAAGAGGTTAATGTGCAAATGCATGTTGCCAGCCAAACTACTGTCAAAACAGATGCTAGAAGTTTACCAGTTGTTGGGCAAGGCTTTGTAGGTCAGAAGGAAGACTCTGATAAAGAGGCACTGGATGATGATTCTTTAGAGGCGGCTATTGCGCAAAGAATGTGTCCCAAGTGTAAGTTAAGCTATAAGTGGTTGAAAGGGCTTCCGATTGATGGGAAGCAATATTACAAGGATGTGCAGAGGCGTCCTAAACCAACCAGTGCCTATAATAAGAGACCGTATCCAACTGGTACTAGACAGTAGCCATTCATGACTGAGCCAACAGCCATGAGAATACAGTCCAAGGGTAAGAGACCTCTACACGAATTCAGACCACTCAACTATTACAGAACGGAGGGCAATCATCCTGAGAGGAGACTTGAAGTAGGCTCGAGTCATGGGATCAAAGCCAGAGATTGGCCCCCTAGACCAGCCTCATACAAAAAGGAAAATGGCCACCTTCATGGGAGGCCTAAATTAGGCCCAAAACAAGGGGTTAGAGCCAAGCGGTGGTCTTCATAGTCAACTTCGAAATTGGCTTCGAAGGAAGAAAGAGGTAGTTCGACAACTAGGTCAGTAGGTTCATGGGTACCTGAAGTTCCAGATTGGTTTGTCATGTAGAACAAACCCAGGGAAATACCTACCCAAAGAAATGCTATCGGAGATCAGGGCAGGATGGTTAAACCCCCTTTGGTAGCTCCAAATAATTGGGTGTTACTAAAGCATCCAAAAACAAAGGAACCAGATATGGTTCCAGTGATCTCTAGATCCCAAATGAAGAAGATCCAACGAAGGTACACTCAGTATCAGAAGGATCAGAAAGAAAGTGGAGAAAGCTCTTTATTGGTCCAGCCAAAGGGCCAAGCAGAGAGAGAAAAAAGTTTAAAGTTAGATCATAATCCAAAATCAACTCTTCAAGACAAGAGGAGTTGCAGCAGAGAGCAATTGGCCAAAGTTCATTCCGAACTGAAAGCCAAAGAGAGATCTAGTTTGGCAGGACTGGAAAAGGCTTTGATGGAAAGTGATAGTGAGACAGAGGAAGAAGTTGGCCTAGGCCAAAGGAAGGAGATGGTTGAAGAAGAAATGTTTGAAGCCTTCATGGCTGAACAAACATTTTTGATTGAAAAACCAGCAGAAACAGATCATTCGAAGGAATTTACGAGTACTGAAGTGCCAAAGTGCAGCATGGAAGATGCTTCTGAAATAATTGAACAAGTTGGCCAGGAAGAGAAACAGGTACATCCAGTCATCCAATTTGGCTCGTTTTCTCCAATATCAGTGAATATGGTACATATACTATCACAAGAATTCCAAGCTGAAGATGAGAACCAAGAAGGTCAAGAAATTGACCCAATTCCAATTTCCAGTGAAAACTCACAAGTGAGTATGGTGCAAGATGAATCCGAAGTGGCCATACCAATGGAAACTGGAGATGAGAGTGAGGAAGAGGTGAGTATTAACCTCTCATACCCTTTTGAATATTCCATGACATCCATGACACAACATGTCAAACCCTTATATATCAAGGCCTTCTTTGATGGGAACCGAGTGTTAGTAAATAATGGGGCAGCAGTAAACCTGCTTCCGAAATCTTCTTTGAAGAAACTAGGAAAGAGGAACCCCAGACTAATCCCAACCAGTACAACCATTGCTGGTTTCGCTGGAGACCAACAGATGGCTCAAGGCATTTTGCCCATCAACCTGAGTGTGGGAACCAGGAACTGTATGATTGCATTCTTCATTATCGACAGCAATACTAAATACAATGCTCTACTTGGTAGGGATTTGATTCACACCAACAAGTGTGTGCCTTCCTCTCTACATCAGAAAATAATGTTGGCCTTAGGTAGTGGAGAGACAGAGGAGATCAATGCAGACCCTCAACCCTTCATAGCTTATGCAGATTTTGCAGAGGCCAAATTGTATACTGAAGGAGTGGCACCACTCAGTGTACTGAGGAAACCTGATAGATCAGCCGAAGTGATGGCTGATGAGGAATTAGCACACCTGAAGCACTTAGTCCAAGAAAGTGCTGATGAGGAGTTTGTCGTTAAAGATGACAATGATGCCTGGTTATAGGCAAAATGATGGAACCCATGAGGCCAAGTCTTTGGCTCTAATTAAATTCTCAGTATTGGACATAAAATCAATAGTCCAGAAGATGCAAGAGCAAGAGGAAGAAGCCTTGGCAATTGGCTGTAAGCAGAAGTAGCAACAGGTCAAGGTTTTGGCCTTGGGAAAATACTATGCATTGGACATTGAAACAAAAGTCCAGGAGATACAAGAAGAAGAGGCCTTGTGGACAGACTTTGTTTATGAGGAGGAGGGCAAAGATGTTGAAACAAAGAAACTGGGAGCAGGACAGAGCACGAAGATTGCTTCGAAGATAAAAGAAATCAAAACAGAAGCATCAGTGAGTCCTTAGATGCAAGACCCTTTGGAAGAAGTGAACTTAGGAGAAGGTTCTATGCAGCAACCCACCTATATAAGTGCTTGGTTGAATGCTCTTGATAGGGACCAGTTGTTGGTGGTCTTGAAGAGATATAAAGATTGTTTTGCATGGTCTTATAATGAACTACCAGGATTGGATAGGTCATTAGTAGAACATAGGCTCCCTATGAGGCCTAATTTCAAGCCATACAAGCAAAAACCAAGAAAAATGAGTCCTGAGGTGATTCAGAATGTCAAGGAGGAAATTCTTAGGCTCCTCAAGGCAGGCTTTATTAGGACATCCAGGTATGTTGAATGGCTATCCAATATTGTGCCTGTAGTTAAGAAGAATAGTAAAATGAGGGTATGCATCGATTTCAGAAACCTGAATTTAGCAACTCCAAAAGATGAGTACCCCATGCCTATAGTGGATTTATTGGTGGATAGTTCAGCAGAGCATAGGATTTTATCAATGATGGATGGGCACTCTAGTTATAACCAAATCTGTATTGCAGAAAAAGGATATCCATAAAACAACATTCCGATATCCTGGGAACATTGGCACCTTCGAATGGATTAAAATGCCATTTGGTCTGAAGAATGCTGGGGCTATATATCAAAAGGCTATGAACACTATCTTTCATGATCTCATTGGAGGATACTTAGGTCAAGTTTGGCAAGTTGCCAAAAAGTCAAAAAGTTACTCAAAAAGTTAAAAAGTTATCACTATTCACCAAAAGTCAAAAATTACGGCTGCACAACTCCCAATCCTAATTTTCCCCTACACACTAATTTATAAAAAAAAAATTTAATACACATTTTTCCATAAAAAGTCAAAAAGTTAACCCAAACATCCATATTTTTTTTCTCAATTTTTTAGTCCAAAAAGACAAAAAGTACACTTATTTAGGACACCCTAAACAACCCCTTAGAGTGCTACATTGATGATATTGTAGTAAAATCTCAATCCATGGAGGAACATTTGTTTCACTTGGAAGCAGCTTTTGAAAGAATGAGAAAGTTCAAGTTGAAACTTAATCCTCTCAAATGTGCTTTTGGTGTATCAGCTGGAAACTTCTTGGGCTATGTAGTACACAAGAAGGGAATACAGATTGATCAGAACAAAGCCAAAGCTATCATCGAAGCTAGACCTCTATCAAGTAAGAAAGAAATACAAAAATTCCTTGGGCAGGTTAATTTTCTTTGAAGATTTATTTCTAATACTGCAGGGAAAACTAAAGTACTTTCTTCCTTATTAAGGTTGAAAGATGAAGAGGAATTTGTATGGACAGCAGAGCATCAAACTACTTTCGAAGGAATCAAAGCCTATTTGGTTAACCCTCCAGTGCTGATGCCATCAAAGGGTGATAAGCCCTTGAAATTGTATATAGCTGCAGCAAAAGATTCACTAGGAGTTTTCCTAGCCCAAGACAATGAAGAAGGCAAGGAACAAGCTGTTTATTACCTTAGTAGGTTTCTAAATTCTTATGAATGTAAATATTCAGCTGTAGAAAAGCTGTGCCTTGCATTGTATTTTGCTGCAATGAAATTAAGATACTATCTTTTACCTACAACTGTCTTGGTAATTGCAACCACAGATTTGGTTAAATATATGTTATCTAAACCCATGTTGAGGGGAAGAATTGACAAATGGATATTAACTTTATCAGAATTTCATTTAGAATATATCCCCCAAAAAGCAGTAAAAGGACAAGTTTTAGCTAATTTTTTGGCAGACCATCCATGTCAAATAGAAAGCCAAGAGATAATGGAACTTGGTATGGTTAGTGTTGAACCATGGCAAATGTGGTTCGATGGATCAAAAGCCAATGGTCTAACTGGAATTGGTGTAGTAATTAAGTTGCCACAAGGGGTAGAAACCACACATGGTTTCAGAGTGAATGAAATTACTTGTTCCAATAATCAAGCTGAATATGAAGCCTTAATAATGGGACTGGAAATACTTATTGGATTACAAGCTCATGCAGTTGACATATTTGGAGATTCTCAATTGGTAGTTAACCAGGTGAAAAGGATTTTCAAATGTCAAAGTGTAAGCATGTTGCTATACTATGTTGTTGCATTGCATTTGCTGTCTCAATTTCAGATAGCAAATGTAACTTATGTCCCTAGATTCTTGAATAGTAAAGCTAATGATGCGGCTTAGAAAGCTTCGAATTTCAAGAGAAGAGACAACACTCAAAGGAACATAAGCCAAACGACATATCAAAAGGTAATACTACCTTTGAATAAAAGGAATGTGGTCTTAGAAGTCAATCATAATGACTTACAAGAACAAGATTAGAGGCATCCAATAATGCAGTATCAAGCTGGCCCATCTTCGAAAGCCAGCAGAAAAATTAAATTGCAATCTATGCAATACATAATGTATGGTAATGCTCTCTACAAAAGGGGGGCAGATGGGTTATTGTTGGAATGTTTAGGTCCAAAGAAAGCATTGACAACTATGACTGAGGTTCATGAAGGCATCTGTGGTGCTCATCAGCCTGGTGTGAAGATGAGATGGCTACTTCGAAGACATTCCTACTATTGGCCAACTATCCTTAAAGACTGCATAGAATATGCTAGAGGTTGCCAGGCATGCCAAAAGCATGGCACAATAAAGCACGTGCCCATAACTGACCTGCATGTAGTTGTGAAGTCTTGGCCATGGATATGATGGGGAAAATACACCCACCATCTTTGAAGCATCATTGTTTCATCTTAGTGGCCATAGATTACTTCACTAAGTGGGTCGAAACTAAGCCATATAAAGCTGTAGACCAGATCGAAGTGATTGGATTCATTAAAGAACTGATCCACAGATTTTGCATCCCACAGACTATAACTGTTGATAATGGGACTGTATTTGATGGGAAAATGGTAAAGTCTTTTGTGGCAGAATTTGGCATTAGTCTTGTTAATTCTACTCCCTATTATGCACAAGCTAATGGTCAAGCTGAATCATCCAATAAGTCTTTGAAAAAAGGAATACAAAAAGTTGTGGCAAACAATCCTAAGGATTGGCATAACTTGTTGTTGGATATGTTGTGGGCTTATAGGACTTCTCCAAGGTCAAGTACAGAATCACTCCTTATGCTTTAGTATATGGGTATGATGCGGTGTTATTTGTGGAAATTAATGTTAAGTCCTTGAGGGTGAGATGCCAGGATCAGTTAGATCTTGAGCAATACCATTAGAGTATGTGCATAGAATTAGAAAGTATAGATGAAGCTAGAATTCTGGCATTAAATAGCATTCTTTTCCAAAAGAAGAAAGCAGCCAAAAACTATAATAAGAAAGTCAAGCACATTAGCTTTGATGAAGGTGATTTGGTATGGAAGACAATACTCCCAATAGGGATTAAAAGCCACAAGTTTGGGAAATGGTCACCTAACTGGGAAGGACCATATCAAGTTCATCGAGTCTTGCCTTCGGGAACATATCATCTGAAAAATTTAAATGGATATGTACACCCCAAGAAGATTAATGGCAGATATTTAAAGCCTTATTTTCCAACCATATGGAAAACACAAGGAATAAAATAAGTGCTAAATGAAAAGAACATGAGAACACTCAAATGATAAACAAGAACTTTATTTCATAAAGAGTTGAGTACATATAGCCATAGATTGGCCCAAAAGTCAGTACAGTGTTTCAGTTGTTCTTTTATAATAGATGCTCTATTCTTGAGAGATGGGAACAACTGAATGGCTGTGGTCATCTCTTGCTTTTGATCAGCCAGCTCTTGATTGGTAATTTGCAACTTGGTGGCAGTTCAATTTAAAGCTTGGTTGACTGCTGATAACTCTTCCTCAAGTTGAGCCTTCTTTTCCAAGAGTTGAGCTTGAAATTGGGAGACAGAGGAATGTTGCTCTTTCAATTCTGATGCTTCAGCATGTATTTTGGAAACAAAACTCTGATCTCTCAACAATTTCTCCTCTGCAGCCTTGGCAGCATGACAGATGTTGATATAAAAATTGATGGTGGCTGCTGCCTGAGATAAATGACTTGAAACAGTCATGTCGGATTGCTCAACAATCTTGTAACATTAGAGGAAGCCATTTTTTTTTTATTATAGGCCTCTGTAAGGCTTCGAAAGGAATCCTCGAAAAGAATGTCAGCAGCTCTAGGCAGCTGTCTAAGTTTATTGAAGGCAAGGAAGTCTTACCACTGGAGGAAGAGCTCTCAAAAATTTCTAATAAAGAGTCAGCTAGAATTAATGGCTCAGTCTCACTGGTAGCTGTTGGAGAGGTAGAAGGTATGTCAAAGAGACTAGCTAACCTAGCTTCAAAGATATCCACCTCATCCATTGACATGGAAGGTGCAGAAAGAGCTCTGGTAGAAGAAAGAAATGACTGCATAGGAATATGAGAAGAAGGTGGAGTATCCTTAGCAGTTTCTATGGTTTTAGCTACCAGTAGGTCGAGGGAAGAGGGACTGGAGTTAGGTAAAGTTAATGGACAATGAGTTGAAGAATTACTGTAGACACCCCATTTTTGACCGTCCTCAAGACTTGGACGTCACCGTTTGAACAATCGGTGATTATCCATGTTTGTGTTCGTTTGGAGTTCCCGGAGGTCTCGGCTACGCGCCCTGCCTCAAGATCTCCGAACTCGACTGTTTTGTGTCTGGTTTTGCACCAAACACTTGTGTTTTTGTCTTGAAGGGCAGAGAATGGCTTGTTGGCCATCCCCACACACCACCGGCCCTTCCCTACCATCACCGGCCGCATATGTGTATCGCCGGCACTGTTTTGTTAAAATATTTGGCCGATCGGCACTATATGTTGCCGACCGGCACATGTTTGTGCCGATGATTTCTTTGGCTGGCCGGCGTGCACCCTTTGCACCCCTGAGGCATGGTGCATGCCAGCTGTGCCAGCTGGAATGCACCATCACTCATCCCCGTGCACAGGAGTGACCACTTTGCACCCCTAAACCTTCTAGAAGGTTGATCCTTTTGGCCAAGCTTCTTGGAGAAGCTTGGCCAGCTGTCTTAGCTTCTCCAAGAAGCCAAGACCCCTTTGCACCTTTTGTCTCTTTTCCTTTGCTTAGCCATTAAGTCATTTGGCTTGGTCTTGGCCTATATAAACACCACCTCTCTCCCTTTGAGAGAGGTTGGCCATTTTTGATCAAAAACCAGAGCTTCTATATCTATATATCTGCCATATATCTCTCTCTCTCTCTACATTTTCCCTCTCTCTCCTCTTGTGTGTGTGTTTTTAGGCCTAAAAGTGTGGTTTTACCTTACTTTTGCACCAATACACACACCATTACACCCTAGTTCAAGATTGAGGGACTTGGAGGGTCATTTGTTGAGTTTTTGGACTAGTTTTGATCAATAGAGGAGGGCTGCACCACCTGTTCTTCAAGTGTTCTTCAAGGGTGAGCACTTTACTTTAGATTCCCCATTTTTGCAACAAGTTTTTACTTATCTTGCTTTGTGTTTTGAGCTTTGTGTATAACTAAAAAAAGTCTTAGATTTTCTTGCTTTTGAACTTTCATTAAGGTCATTTTGTGGTTTGAGTGCAAACTCACCCTTTTAGGCCTTATTTTGGCCTATTTGGTGTCTTTACTTTGAGCCTTATTTGCCTTGTTGTTTTGGGTCCTTTCACCACTGAAAACCAGTGGGTTTTTAGTGGTAAATAAGGTGGTTTGAAGTCTTGTGTAGGGGAGGGACACCCCTCTCCCCTTTGTCCCTCTTTTGCCTTTGTCTTTGGCTTAAAAGGGAACATGTATGCTTGCTTGTTTTTGGCACCATTTCAGAGCTTTTTTGGGCGTTTTGGATCATATCTCATCTCTGTCCAAAAGTGATTTTGTGGTCCTTAGGATGCTTTTTATACTTGCTTTGTAATCCTCCATTTTTCCTAGAAATATGTCATATGTTTAGCCTTGCATATCTTCATGTTTAGGCTTAGCTTATTGAAGTCTTTGGTCATGATTTGACATGTTTAAGGGCTGTGAGCCACTGATTTTGCCATGTTTGGTGTGCTTGATGTGGTTGCTTAGTGTTTTGGCTTGTAAACCTTAAGCATATTAGCCTCTAACATGCTTAGCTTGGACCATCCTCATGATTTGGCATCATTTAGGATCATATTTCAGTCCATAAATCATGTTTGTATGTTTGCATACGTAACCTATTTCATGCTTTAAGGATGTGCTCCTTTATGCCTAGGAATATGCCTTATGCATGCTTGTATGTTTAGGGTATTTTGGGGCTGCCGTATCAAGATGTGTGTGTGTATTTTTGCATGCTAAGGATCTGTTTTTGGTGGCCTAATACATGCTATGAATGGTCATGTTGGTGGTAAGTGAAAAGCCCCTTGTTTATTCCTTGGTTTTAGGCCCATTTGTTTGCATGCTTGCATGAGTATTGGTCTACCATTTTGGGTACACTTTGCCACTGTTTTGGGGGGATTTAAGGTCTACCCCATTGTGGTTAAGTCCACCATTGCACATTTATTTAATGCTTGTTGCATGTTTGGTTAACATGGTCTTGACACACGCTAATACTATTGCCTTAAGTGTCCATGGTTGTGTCACATTTACCTCCCACATGATTACCATTATAGACTTAACATGATGTTGCATAGCATTTGGTATGCCTTGCATTTCAGCATCATGTTGTATTGTTGAGCCATGTTTGCATAATATGCATTGCATTACTTGGTTTGGGGTGTCAAACCAAGTGTGAGAAATGAGGGGTGTTTGTACTTCAAGTGACGAAACACATCTTACTTCTCATGTCACTAAGGCCCTTGATCTTGACATGATGGGGTCTTAGTTCCCATTTTGTGTGTTGCATGCATTCCCATTGAAATGCAATCTTGGTTCCTTAGGCTATCATGCACCAAGATGCATAATTGATGGCCCAAGAACCAGGGGTCATGCTTCCTTGAGTCCCATGCATGATAGGAAGCATTGGCCATGCTTACATATGCTCAAAATCCCATATCATGCACTGTCTGTCTGCTGTTGCTGTCAAAACTGTCTTCTACAGGAATTTTATGCCGACCGGCAGTAGAGAGTGCCGACCGGCACTATATGGATGGCCGATAACCTCCTAAACAACCGATGGAAATTTTAGCTGGCCGGTGGGCACTTCTTCCAGCCGGTGGTGTACAGCAGCATGCAAGGAAGGTATTCTGGGATTTTGGAAATTTTTGGAGAGACAGGGCAGTAAAAACAGAAGCAACAGTGGCATGACACGGGTTTTCCGGGCAAGATGGATCGAGCATGCATCATTCGCGCATCCCGAGGCAGGGCTGAGGCCCCTTTCTTTTTTTTTCACATTGAATTTAATTTAAATTAGACTTTTTCTGTAATAATTTATTATGTATTTGGACTGTATTATTTTGGGACTGTATATTCTTTTGGTCCCTTCGTGTGAGGGCGTATTTGTAATAAGTGTGCGTGGGTGTGTGTATGTCTTCCAACCCCACGTCTTTCTTCCCTTTTATTTACCTGCTTATGATGGTAGATTAGGGCACGTCTATTTTAGCATACCTTATGCAATGCATGCGTGCATCCATACATCTGTCTTACACGCATCGGGCTCGGTACATCATACAAACCGCATTGTATTTCAAATTCCAAGTTGAATACTCGTTACTTGTAGCATTTCACATGCCATGTTTAGGATAGCTGAGCCTGTCTAGATTACATTCTTTGCATGTGTTGCATTAGCCACTTAACATGAACTAGGATCATGCATATGATTACTAACTAGTTTCTGTTTCGGCTTGAAGTACTAGGTGAGCTTTTGTGCTTTAGCATATCGCATGCGTGTGAATGTTGCCATAATAGCATGATTACCATGAGGTTAGCTGCTTATGTGATATAACTGCTTGAATGCCTGTGGATGGAGGTTGAATTACCTAAATTGGGACAATGCATAAAAAAAAAACTGTGAATTTTAAGCCCACTTGAGGGTGGCAAAACCTACATTTTAGCCTACTTGCGAGTAGCAAACCGTTTTCAAAACAAACCTGTAGTGCTTTGTTCCAACTTAGGCAATTTGGTCTATACTTGTTTGCTGCGTGCATAACATAGTAATTCTAGGCTAATAATTGGAACAAGAACACGTAATGTTTTCAAAATCGGATATCACGGTTAGTAGAGGCCGGTCTTCGGACCGGGCGAAAGGGGGTGCTCATAGCTGACCTTCCCTGATCGTACCCAAGCTCCCGAGCCAAGACATTTGGTGATGACGGACACGTGGCCGTCGGCACTGAGTCAGGGTTTCCTAAATTTTCCCATTAAAAAATATTTAGGTGGCGACTCTGTATCTGGCAAAGCAGTCCATGTTTGGCACTTCTTTTCAAAAATCTGTTTTCTCAAAAACGATTTGCCAGATTTGGACTCTTTGGTTCAGATTACGAACCGTGACACAAATTGAGTCCGGACTGTAGAGTGAGGCCCAAGGGCACGTCTACAATTACCAGTACCTTCTCTATAGGAATCAACTATCATTAAAGGTGAAATAACAGCTAGAATGTCCTTAGGAGGGGAAGGAGAAGCAAGGCTTGAAGGGAAATCAAATTGAGTAGAATTGAACGATAAATGAGGGGAGTATGGAGTTAAGCCAAAAGAAAGAGATGCAGGGATACTTAGCTTCAAGAAGGGTATAGAAAATATGGGACTAAGAGGTGGAAGTATTGCTTGAATTGGCTTAATAACTCGAGGTCTTTCAACTTCAACTGAGATTGAAGAAGTCCTTGTTGAAGAAAGCAGAAGAGTTGTTGCTGTAAAAGAAGAAATACAAAGTAATGTTAATTCTCAATACCAAGAATTTGAGAAAAGAAAATAGAGGCACAAAGGGAATCACTAATTTCAGAAGTGGTGGCTATGATTGGGGCATTGCGAAGAGTATAATATCCAACAGTTTGTTGTTTTCTTGCAACTTCTCTTTGGAATGCATCAGCGGCAGCAGCTTCATCTCTAAGTATTTGTTGTTGCCTCCTCTTCTCATGCTCTGCTTGCATTGTTTTAGCAGATACTTCATGGATGGGATCTCTAGTGAAATCAGTAAGAGAGACAGTCATCTTCTTCCTTCTTTTTAAGGGTGTCTCTTGCTTTTGTTCTGTTTCTTCTTTTTCTGCCTCTTCTTCTTCTGCTGCGTGAACCCCAGGTGCCTCATCTTCAGGATCAAGTAAAAGCTTTATTTTCTTCTGTTGTTGCTGTTTGCTCCTGAGAAGGTTTAAAGCTTGGACCTTTTGGGGAGAACCTCCCTGTGAGGCACTTGCACCACATACACCACAGAAATAACTAAAAGTAAGGCCAAGAGCATTATAAAAGAGAAGAAGAGAAAAGAAACAAGGGTAAATACCTTTCTTCGAGGCAGCTCGAGTAACTCTAGGAGGAGTTGAGGCAGTAGGAATAGGCTTTGCGATGACAGGTGCAAGAACTGTAGTAGCAGGAGCAGTGGAAGAAGTAACAATTCCAGCCCCTTTCGATTTGGGTTGAGGTACGTCCAGTACCATTAATAGGTCTTGGGAAGGAATGGCCAAGTGTACCTCCATATTGGTCACCCACCAATTCTGGCACCTTTTCAATATGTTACTTTGAGGAATGAAAGGGAAGTACTCAAAGTCAATCAAGTCCTGGATGAATTTAGAAGTTGCTTCTTCTAATCTGGATCTTCGAACCTTTAAGTCCCTGCTGGTAAGACTTAAATTAGTCTGGCTGCAGAGAGGTATTGGGACCCTTTGTAAGAAACCAAACTGCCTAGCAAATTAGGCAGGACAATAGGGCTCAGCAATGCATTTGTAAGCTCTGGGGTTCATAGTCCCAATGAATAACTCTCTAGGGATCAGAATAGAGGCCCATATGTTCTTGTGTTGAGGTGAAGAGTAGAACCTATCACTTAGAAAGGTCCTCAACTAGGATGGGTCAATGTTGGTAGGTTCGAAGGGACGAAAGCTGTGGGAAGAAAGGGACGCTGGGAGTTGGTGGAAGAAAGAAAAGTAAAAAGCGAAGGTAGAAGGATAGAGTGAAACATTGGCTAACTTCATGCCATGAGTAGTAGGGTTTGACTCTAAAAACTTTAGACATTTAGATTGTAGCTCAGTAAAATATGCAAAAAGCCAAAGCTGAAGTATCCAAAATGGACCTCCTTGATTGGCATCCAAGGGTTTCTCACAAAAAAGGGAACAAGCTCTATATACGTGACCTAAGACATATGAAGCTAAGGCCACCTTTCTTTATAAGACGAGCTTTGGCAAGAGGGGCGAATTCAGGCATGATCCTCTTAGAAGAGGTGCAGAAAAGGAACTTGCAAAGCCAATATAATATAAAAGAAAAGAATTCCCTATCAGTCACAGGACCCTTTCTTTTATTCTCAGCCATGACAAAGTCACTATAGGATGAGTTAAGAGAGGGGAGGGAAAAAGGGCTTTTGAGGTTAGGATAATCTGGACCAATAGGGGTTCCAGTAGGGGACAATCCTAATAGATGGCAGATATCAAGAACAGTAAGGGCCATCATCCCACATCTGAATTGAAAGAAATTAAAAGCAGAATTCCAAAAATAAAGGGCAGCAGGTATTAAGAAAGGGTCCTCCAAAATGGTGAACCTGGATAATTGGAGGGCGTCGAAAAAGCAGAGCTCTTGAAGATCTAGAGTCATATTAGGGACAACCCGATCATACCATTCTTGCCACTCTAGTCTCACCGTGGGCCAGTAATGATGGGGGCGATTCATCCTTGTAACAAGCCCGCGGGGGACCTCGCTACAGTTCGGACTCCCCTTTTGTTACGGTTCTTAATCTGAACCAAAGAGTCCAACTCTGGCAAATCGTTTTGGGAAAAACAGATTTTTTGAAAAGTAGTGCCAAACATGGACTGCTTTGCCAGATTACAGAGTCGCCACCTAAATATTTTTTAATGGGGGAATTTAGGAAACCCTGACTCGGTGCCGAAGGCCACGTGTCCGTCATCACCAAATGTCTTGGCTCGGGAGCTTGGGTACGATCGGGGAAGGTCAGCTGTGAGCACCCCCTTTCGCCCGGTCCGAAGACCAGCCTCTACTAACCGTGATATCCGATTTTGAAAACATTACATGCTCTTATTCCAATTATTAGCCTAGAATTACTATGTTATGCGCACAGCAAACAAGTATAGACTAGATTGCCTAATTTGGAAACAAACATTGCATATCCGTTTGTTTTGAAAATGTTTCGGAATTTGCTACTCGCAAGTAGGCTAAAACACGGATTTCAATGAGTTTTCCCAACTCAAGCAATCCAACCTCCACCCACAGGCATTCAGACAATTTATCTCATATAAGCACTTAGCCGCATGGTAAGCATACCGTCATGTTAGCATTCACACGCATGTGGTATGCTAAAGCGTAAATACTTACATTGTACTCCGCGCCAAAACAAGAAACTAGTTAGCAAACATGCATGTCCTAGTTCATGTTAAGATGACTAATGCAACACATACAGAGTGTGATTAGACAGACTCGGCTATCCTAAACATGGCATGTGAAATGCACGAGTAACACGTATTCAATTTGGAATTGAAAATACAATGCAGTTTGTATGATGTACCGAGCTTGATGTATGTCAACAAATGCATGGATGCACGCATGCATTGCATAAGGTATGCTAAAATAAACGTGCCCTAATCTACCGTCATAAGCGGGTAAATAAAAGGGAGAAAGAGATGGGGGTTGGAAGACATACACACACTCACCCACACTTATTACAAATTATGCCCTCACACGGAGGGACCAAAAGAATATACAGTCCAAAAATAATACAGTCCAAATACAGAATAAATTAATTATTACAGAAATTTCTAATTATCAAATTAAATGTTAACATAAGAGAAAGGGGCCTCAGCCCTACCTCGGGATGCGTGAATGATGCATGTTCGATCCAACTTGCCCGGAAAGCCCACGCCGCACCACTGCTGCCTCTGTTTCCACTGCCCTGCCTTTCTGAAATACTCCCAAAGTCCCAGGACATCTTCCAAATGCACTGCAGTACACCACCGGCTAGAGGAAATGGCCACCGGCTGCTCAAATTGACCGCCGGCTTCTCTGGAGGCTATCGGCTTAAAATACAGTGCCGGTCGGCACATTATACTGCCGGTCGGCAGAAAGTTCCTGCAGGGGGCAGTTTGACAGCAGCAGCAGACCAGCAATGCATGGCATGGGTTTTTAGGCATATTTATGCACGGCCATTGCCTCCTATCATTTTTGGGAACTCAAGGAAGCATGACCCTTGGTTCTTGGGCCACCAATTATGCATGTTGATGCATGATGGCCTAAGGAACCAAGGTTGCATTTTAATGGTAATGCATGCAACACACAAATGAGACCAAAACCTTATCATGTATGGATCAAAGGTCTTGGTGACCAAGAGTCGAAACAAGTTGCACCACTTGTAGTGTGAACTTCCCTCAACCCTTATGCTTGGTTTGACAACCCCAAACCAAGTAATGCAATGCATGTTATGCAAACATGACTCTATAACACGATCCAATGCTAAAATGCCAACATGCTAAATGTAATGCAACATGCAAGGTGCAAATGCAATGTAAGCATGGACAAATCAAGCATAGGCTCATCATGCTATAACACTTAATGAAACAAGTATGCAACAAACATGACACAAGCATACAATGGTGGATTTAACTACAATGGGGCAGCCCTCAAATCTCTCCAAAACAGTGGCAAAAGGTGCCCCAAAACATGAGCAAAATGCTACACAAACATGCAAGTAAATAGGCCCAAAACCAAGGGCACCAAAGAGAGCATCTAACTACCATCAATATGACCACTCATGGCACATGTTGGACAACCAAAAACAATTTCTTAGCATGCAAAAATACACCTAAATTCCCTTATATGGCAGTCCCAAAATGCCTTGAAACATGGAAGCATGCAAATGGCCCATTCCTAGGCATAACAATACAACATTTCAAAGCATGAATGAGATGGTAAATGGGAACTTATAGGCATGATACAAGGACTGAAATGTGATTAAAAATGATGCCAAATCATGAGATCAAGGTAGGCTAAACATGTTAGGGGCTCACACATCCAAGGCTTACAAGCCAACAAGCAAGACAACAATACCAAACATGCCAAACATGGCAAAACAGTGACTAACAGCCCTTATACATAGCAATATGATGCTAATGCCCTCATGGAACTATGCTAAAACATGCAAAGAACATGGCTTAGATGCATGGCATACTTTTAAGCATAAGAGAGCATTTCAAAGCAAGTATGAGGGACATGCTAAGGGTCATAAATCTGACCAAAAAACAGAGGTTAAACATGCTCCAAAACACTCAAAAAAACTCTGAAATGAAGCTAAAACCGACCATGCACACATGCTACTTTTTAGATCAAAAAAAAAACAAGGCAAACAAGGGACAAAGGGGAGAGGGGTGTCTCTCCCCTATATGAGACTTGAAACCATCTTCCTCACCACTGAAAACCCACTGGTTTTCAGTGGTGAGAAGGCCAAAAACACCAAGCAAACAAAGCCTAAAGAAAAGGCACTAAAAGGGCCGAAACAAGGCCTAAGAGGATGAGTTCTTACTCAAATCAAGAGGTGACCTTAATGAAAGTTCTTAAGCAAGTAAAAACAAGATTTTTTTATGTTATACACAAAGCTTAAAACACAAAGCAAGAGGGGTAGAAACTAGTTGCAAGAATGGGGAAACTAAAGTAAAGAGTTTACCCTTGAAGATCCCTTGAAGAACAGGTGGTCCAGCCACTCTCTAGTGGTCAAAATCAGTCCAAAATCACAACAAACAACCTTCCAAGTCCCTCAATCTCAAAATAAAGTGTAATAGTGTGTGTAATGGTGCAAAAGTAAGGTAAAAGTGCACTATTTGGCCACAAAACACACACACAAGGATGAGAGAGAGTGAGATATAGAGAGAGAGAATGTATAAGCTCTGGTTTTTGATCTCTTAAAATGGCTAACCCTCCAGCCAAGAAGACAAGGCCTCCTCTTATAGAGGAGGCAATCTTGTAAGCTTAGCAACCAAGCAAACAAGAGGCTCATCCCTCCATACACGTGTATGGAGGGGAAGAAAGTGGTAGACAGCTGCTTAAAAATATCTCAAAAAGCAGCTGCACAGTAGTCGGCAGGGCAAAATTGTCATTTTGACAAAATTGACTGCCGACCGGCACAAAAGAGAGCCGGCCGGCACAATATAGTGCCGGTGGCAACACCAACCAGCCGGTGGCCTCTAGCCACTACCGGTGGTGTGTGGGGATGCCTCAAAAGGCATTCCCTGCCCCTTCAAGGCAAAGCATAAGTGTTTGGTGCAAAACCAGACACGAAAGAGTCGAGTTCGGAGATCCTGAGGCAAGGCGCGTAGCCGAGAACTCCGGGAACTCCAAACAAACACAAACATGGATAATCACCGGGTGTTCAAGCGGTGACGTCCAAGTCTTGAGGACGGTCAAAAATGGGGTGTCTACAATCCTCCAGCCTCCCCAGTCAAGACCAACTTCGTAAATGAGACAATGGTCCTCTAGACGTGAATATAGAGCTGGAAGCTCAGTAGGAATCTCCCTGAAGATGGGCCCAAGCACATACTCTTGCTGCTCATGACGACGAGGAATAAAGATGCATCTGTCAATGGCGCTTTTCTCACCAGCCTTGTACTTCTCACACTCTGCGTCAATAATCCTTTTCAAGGTCACAAACGGACTCGCACACTCCATGACCGGTATTTTCAAAGAAGAAGAAGCCATGGATAGAAGAGTTTTCTTAGAAGACAAAGTTGGGAAAGAGAGTAAAGGAAAAAGGAAGGTCAGTAGAGATGAAGGGTTTATGTGATAGGCAAATAGGTGAATTCAAAGCACGAAATAAAAGGGTTTTAAAGTTTTTGTGTCTGAAAAATATACTCAGTCGTGTTGCACGGACGGAATTCACAAAGAAGTACTAAAGTTACAAATGCGAAAAGTTTCTTTCTATATTGATAATTATGGAGGGAAACACATCTCAAATACTGATGTCAGCTTCGAAATAAAACATTTGGCTTCGAAGCCAAATTTTGGCGCCAAAATGAAATGACAAACGACTTCAAAAGTAGGAAGCCGACTTCGAAGCACATTCCACGCCTCACGGTGAAAGAGTGCTTAGGTATTTGTTTACTTCAAAAGGATTAAGGACCTATTTGTAGGTTTCTAAATGAGAGTAAAATCCTTCGAAGCAAAACTTGAAACACTTTTCGGTTAGAAATTGTTTGTTCTAAGTTTCAAACCAATAGTTGGTTTGATAGTATATAGAAGAAATTACTTTTTTCGAATAAACCAGTACAATACTTAACAGAAGTTTCCATGTGGTGGAAAATATAGACTATTTGTTCGAAACAAAATTGATTTGAAAGTCCTTGATTATGTTAACCATATGTCTTGGGATTGGGTAAGATCAAATCAAGTTTCGAAGGGCAAAATTGGTGAATTCGGAGCTCTGATTCTAAAAGAGAATCAGCAAAAGTTGTTAATTACACTCCATAAGTTAGAAAAGTTCAAATTGGGTTTTTAGTGTTTCATTGAGTTTGACCGAATTAAGATTCGAATGATGAAATTGTTGATTTTAAAACCCTAAGTTTGTTTGAATTTGACAAATGGGGTAAAATCAAACCATGCCAAGTAAAAGAAAACATCTTAGCTTTATTAAAACAAAAGCAATTACATCAGAAGCCTTCTTTGGCTACATATTCGAGTTCATAAAAATAAGGAATAGAAAAAATAACAAGGTCATGAAATTTACTCCAACTATGATCAATGAACTTCTGTTCTTTCTTTATTCTATCTTCTATCTTCTCCAGGCTAGGCTGCTGAAGTTGATATGCTCTTACTTAGTAAAAAAGTTTTTCGGCCTTTACTTCGAATTTTGTTTCTTTCAACCCTTGTTCCATCTCATCCATGTCTAAGTCATTCCAGTGTGCAGAATCCTTATTCTTGAAATCATTATATTCATCGATGAGGTTCTTGGCTTCATATTGGATATGAACTCGACGGGCTGAGATTTGATCCAAAGATCGAGTGGTGGCCACAGAAATGTGGTGCCAATGAAGAAGCAATGAGAGTTGGTCCAAAAACATTTGGAGCTCTGCTTGGGCAATAGGGTTGAGGACATGACCCCGAGTCATAACATCACAAGCCCATCGAAAGTTTTTGAGAGGAACATCGTCCTCGAGAACATTGAAGGGCAAGTGAAAAAAGACCGCAAGTAGAAGTTGGGCTTGTTGTCGCTGATGTTTGGAAGGAGGAGATTGTCACGACCCAAACTCGCCCCTCTAGGTTTAGCATCGTAACCGCCCAGTAATCCTTGGATTACCGAAGGCCTCTAAACAGATAAGCATATGATAAGGGGCTAGCGGAAGCAGATACATAAATATAAATGTCCAATGAGCTGTGTTGACTTACATGAAACAGAATATTTAAAACTTTACATACATATATGATAGTCAACCACACATTATACCACACACATTACAGATTCACAAGTACAGCCAACATAATTAAATAAAATCTCAAGCATATACAGAACCAATCAAAACTTGAGCCCAAGACACTTCGGGAACCTCCTCGTGAGGTGCAATAGTTGACTGACAACAGAAACACAGTCCCCTACCAAAAACCTTTGGTCTCGAACTCCAGAGTGCTCACCTATATACATATATATACAAACAGTGAGCTAAAGCCCAGTGAATAACATTAAGGTAAAGGGGTTAGTGAACGAATTCCGAACATTTCATAAGTACAAAATAGATCATAACATAATCATAGTCATATCAGAATATAGTAATGGTACATCCCATAGAACATAACACATAACGTCTTCCGACTAGAGTAATCGGTTCCGGATACCGATTAAACAGATATCACCACAATGAAGTGGCTAACGAGATCTCGCAATTACTTGTATGTCATGGACCCGCATTTTCATGCCGTCCCCCATGACTTGGGACTATCTATGGATGCCATAATAGATTTCAAACTTGGAATGTTCGTTCACATAAACAGATATCATTTCAGAAATCATAGCATATCATATTTCATTTGGAACATAATTTCATATAAATGTATCTTTACGATAACGTTACTCACAGTGGTTCCAGTAAGCAGTCAATCAATCCTCGGACGTTGACCTACAAACACAAAAGCACATAACACCAACGGATCTTATCATTACACTTGTACTTGGCCAACACGGCTTAGCTTTCATTACGTTGGTTCTTATTCTTTCTTATCACGTGGCTTAGAACACACATACCCTTGCATTCTCTTAACTTAGCACATTCATTACTTAGTGTGTTTCTAATCCATAATATCATTACTATAGCTTAATTAAGGCTTAGGAATGCCTAGGGTGCAATGAGGATATCAAAACATGCCTTAGAACACTTAGGCAAAATTTCAGAATTTTAGGCCCTTGCTCGAGCGTATGTTTCTTCGCTCGAGCGGACATGCAGAAATGAAACTCCACTCGAGCGTATACTTCCTCGCTCGAGTGGACATGCAAAACAATGTGAGCTGTCGCTCGAGCGCACATACCTTCGCTCGAGCGATCTGCAAATGGTATGAAACTTCTGGGAGCTCGCAAGTCACGCTCGAGCGGACTTTTGGTCGCTCGAGCGGAGTGCACGCTCGCAGAGTGGTCACTCGAGCGAGAAATCCTTCGCTCGAGCGTAGATGCAATTTCTGGAGTTTCCAGATTGCATCTCCAAGTTCAAAACTCGAGTTTAACCATCCAAAATACCTCTCTTGGGCCCCAAAACTTGGAATAACAAAGTAAACTTGTAAAACATGAAGAATTATGGATCATTTCATAAAATCATGGCCCAAGGGTTCGTTAAAAACTCACATTTTCAACTTAAATCATGAAGAATGTTTATGAACACAACATGCAAGGATTTCTTTGAATTCAAACCCACCAAAACATAATTAAACTTGATAATTTGATGGAAAACAAGATGAACTCATGGATTAAAGCAATAATATGAACATGCATGCAAGAATCTCCATGAAAACAACTTGAAACTTTATGATATGCACATGCATGCATGATTTAGCTCACTATTCAACTCCTCCAACTTAAATCTTGACTTTAAACCTCAAATCTTCATGAACCATGCAAGATAACACTGAAATACATAAATGGAGGGATGAATATTCTACCTTAGGTCTTCAATTCAAAGTCTAGAGGCTCAATTTTGTAGAACTCCTTCAATTTCTCCAAGTCTTCAAGCTAAAATGTTGATATCAATATTTCTCCTAATTCTCTCTCACTCTAAACAGTTGAGCTCAAGAAATTGGCTGATGAAAATGGTGCATCAAGGTGTACAAAAGCTCCAACATATATTAGGTAGTGGCCCACTAAATGGCAAATAGGTGATTAAAGCCAATTCTTGTAATTTAGCTTCATTTAATCTAATTTAATCATACCAAATCAATTTCAAATTAAATCCACCATAAAATCACATTAATTCTAGTGATCATAAAAAATTAATCAACTTCTAGTTCGGCCGCCGATAAGGCTTTCAATTTACAGTTTAAACCATAAAACATGAACAGATAATTTAACGGTCAACAGATAGACAACCAGATGTTATGCAATTAACACATTAATCCCGTTATTCATTTCATCCACTCGATTAACTTCCTTAATTACTGATTAGTGGCTAGTTACGGATCGGGGTTATTACAGAGATGGAGGGTGATAAGTGAGGAGAAACTGGTCCTCAAAGAGGATAAGTCTTAGTTCCTCCATCCAATGAGGGTTTTGCGGAAGAGGAGGTGCATGAGCTTCCATCTCGAAAGAAGGAGGAAATTAGGGGTTGCTGACGATATCAAGCCAGTCAGAAGAACAAAGTTTTGCCTTTTGGGCTAAGAATGACGGGCTGTACCCTTGAGCCTCTTCTGGACGGTGAGTGGCTTGTACTATCTTCGTAGGCATGGACGACGTGTACCATGTTACGAGTAAGTTGTCTTCCAAATGGCGTCGACGGTCGATGGGTACATATGAGTAAACCACCGAACTCTGAGCAAAGGGGGGGGGGGAAAGTTAGGGGATCAACAAATTCAACAAAATGATGATTAATTCGTTCCCTTAACTTAGACTCCTCAGGTTCTGGCTAGCTTCTCTAACCAGAAGCCCTAGAAGAAGAAGAAGCTGCAGCTTCATCCCACCCAGAAGGTTTTGGGTCAGAAGAAGAGCTTCCAATATCCATGTTTGCAAATTTTTGGGTTAAAGAATTGTGAATAACAAGTCCGTAGTCCAAAGGTCGATAGTTTGCAAAAGCTTCCATGACTTGAATATAGGAAGATGGGTAAAGATGACTAATCAATGCATGGAGATTCTTTCGAGAATGAACAGCATCATCAAACAATTCTTCATATGCTTGATCGAGGTAAGAAAAGGTCTGTTTGGCCATGAGAGATGAACTAGTCTTTTCGAATACTGAGATAGTGGGAGTGTTCAAGGGTTAGAAGTAAATTTAATGCAAATATTTCATGGATGAATGACGGTTGCATTTCTGAAAAATGCAAAGCCCATGCACGTTCTAAGACGTGGGTAAAATACCTTGATCCACTAATATCACCAAGTATTGGGTATATTAGTGCAGGGGGTAATGTTGGCTACATATTTTGTATAAAGTCAATCACAGTTCAACACGTGGCAGGATGAGGGAAATACGGGAAAACAATTCAAATCTTCGATTGTAATCGTACACGTGGCAGTTAGTATTGGTTTTTATAAGATTTGCGTAGCGCTGGATCAGCAAAGAGATGCAAAATGATGTGGCTTCAAAGGTTACTTATATTTAAATTCAAAATCAGGAGGGAAGCCTAACTGCAGATATTGGCATAGTGGAGCCAACTATAAGGCAACATGATCGGCGATCATGGAGGGGCGGTTTGACGGTTAGAAGTGCAGTTCGACGGTTGTCATTGAGAAGTATAAATAGCAGAGAAGGCCCCAGAAAGTGTCCCCAGACTCATATTCAAAAAACCAGTTTTATCTACTTTATTTTTCATTCCAGTTTTCATATTTATTGTTCTTTACATTCATGTACTTCAAATTCATGCACTGCATTTCGTTTATAGGAGTAGTTTTCAAGTAGCTTGTTGCTGTAAACATCTACGAGGCTGATTTGGATATTTGTAAGTCATTCATTTTGCTTAATGAAATGCTACAATTGTTCTTCATTTAATCATTGTTTGCTTAATTCTCCTAAACAAAGCCACCAGTAAAAGTCCTCTTCATTGAAGCTGAAAGAACTAAAACACAATCGTCTGATAATTGGTTGGCAATTAATATTCTATAAGAACTGATTGATCCTCGCTAGCACGCTCACAATTACAAAAATAATCTTTGAAAGCCAAAAAGCCAACAAGTTGAAAAGTCAATGATCAAAATGACACAAGTTCCAAACTATAGGGACCATTAGTGTAATTCACCCAAGTATAAATTACACTTGCCTCCCCTAAGTTATCTCTTTTTGCCCTTTTGCTTCTACTTCTGCTTCAGTTGTTTGTTTCATTTTTCCCCTTCGATTAGTCTATCCTAAGTTCATGAAATTTGCTGAAATGAGCTAGTTATTCACTCTATTTGGTTTTGAATTTTTAAAAATACTTTTATGAGTTTTCAATATATATTTTATTATTTTTACATTTTAAATTCACTTGATCTATATACGCTTAAATATATATATATATATATATATATACATGCAATTTGTAATTTTTTTTTAAATATACAAAAAATTATATTTAAAGATAATTAGTGTTTTATGATTTGAGTACATGAATCTACTTGATGATGATAATAAAGGTAACTATATTATGTCATAAATTTGAATTAATGGTTCTATGAAATTTGGTTTAGCCCAGTTTGACAAGAGGTTTTTTGAGTTTTTAGTCAAAAGTCAATAAATTTAATTTCATTATTAAAATGTCATAATTATCTGCTCAATTAAAAAAAAAGTTCCAAACATGATAATTTTATTCACTTCATAAAAAAATTAAAAAGTAAAATAGTTAAAACTATGTTTCTAAACTGTTGGCACCATAAATAAATAATTTTATTATTAGTTATTATTTTATAATTGCTGGACACGTACTCATTTGAAGGTTATGAGAAGTTATGAATCATTAAACACATGTGAAATAATGATGGAGAATGTAGAGAATCATGGAGCATAATGTGGGAAACATTAAGCATGAATTGGAGATTAAAAAAATTATGGAGACATAGAGATGAAGTGAAAAATCATGAAGTGTGAAGTGTGGAAGATGAAAGAATATGGTAGCTATTAGGTAATTTTTTCCTACAAATATTTTCCTATAAATAGCCATTCATAGCTACATTGTAAAAAAGCCAGAACTCAAATCAAAAACAATTAATTTCTATTTTTCTTGTCATTTATATTTCCCACACTTAATTTTCTGCACTTTATTTTATACACTTCATTTTCAAAACATAAGAGTAAAGGTAAATTTTCTACACTTTATTTTATGCATTTCTTTTTCGAAGCATAGGAATAGAGGTAAGTTAATGATTAGTTTGATTGTTCACTCAATCATCTTTCTCCGTTTCCCTCATTCTTTTTTTAATTTTTCTTTTCTCTACACTTGACAATTTTGAAATCCTTTTCATTGAGACAAAAGAACCGTTAACACAATCGTTTGATAATTGACTTGAATTTAATTTGTAAAGATTTTTCAATCATTGCTAGCACGCTTGCATTTATGATATTTTCCTTCATATGAAAAATAAGCCAACACAAACCAGCTCTAAAAAAATAGATCCAAAAAAACACAACGCTAAAAAAAGATAACCATAAAATATCTATTGATCGGTTAAGCCCTATTAGTGGAGAGTTTCTATAGCGATCCCGGTTTTCCCTTCATTGTTTGTTGTATTCCGGACTCGGTTCCGTGGATGTGTTGTCGTCTTATTCTCATTCCCATCCGTTACTCTTGTATTTAAGTCTTGGGTTGTGTTAGGCAAGTTTGAAACAAGTTGGTTGTGTTCAGAAACATAGAGTTGATGCCCAGATTTTGGCCTTCACGCTCGAGCGGGGCTTTTGACGCTCGAGCGAGCCCCTTTGCTTTTGTTCCTCCGCTCGAGCGGGATTATCACACCCTCAGTATTTTTTTCATGCAGGTCATCGGACGCTCGAGCGTCCATTTTCACGCTCGAGCGGGGACCTTCGTCTGCAGAACTTCTGGAAGTATGCATTCGGCGCTTGAGCGGCGCTTTTCACGCTCGAGCGTGCGTCTGTGTCTGACGCTCGAGCGGGGCGTTCCACGCTCGAGCGGACTATGTTTTATATCAGTTTGAATTTTAGCATTTTGAATCACTTTTTCGGGCCATTCTCTCTCTCAAGCTTTTCAAAACCCTAATTTGAGAGCTCCTCTCTTTAGAACTCTCTCTCTCTCTCTCTCTCTACATTTTGATCTTGGTTTAGTGAGACCCAATCTTTGTGCCTTCATTAAAGTGATAGAGCTTTGCAAGACCTCTATTTTGATCCGAAAATCTTTGGGTTTGGAGCATCTTCGAGTTTCTTCATCTTCTCCCTTGAGCTCCGAAATTTGAGGTAGGGATTACTACTCATATTTATGATCTTTGACATAAACTTGTGGTCATTTTGATTTAATGTTGGAGTTGGAAAGTTTTAGGTGTTAGGGTTTCAAAATGTATAAAGAGGGGTTTTGTTCTTTTGACCAATACATGTGTATTTTGGGTCATAAAATAAGGTTATTGTTGTTTATTGGTGATTTTTGGACCTTTGGGTCAACGTAGAGAAAAGGGGGAGAAAAGCCCTAATTTATTGTGATGAATTAATTTGTATAATTAATTTGGGAAAGTTATGCAAATATGAAATTGAGTTGGAAATAATGAAATTGGGTAATTATGAGGTTTAATGGTGGAGTTGGATTGATTGATCACATACCTTTGAAATTGTAGATAATATATCTGTTTGATAATTTTATTATCTGTTTAGAAATAATTGCTTTGGGCTATCAGTGGAGGATAGTCTTGATTATTGTAGACACTGCATGATGATTAGGTGAATTATGACTAATCAATTGAATATGTCATTGAATATGACGGATGGGATAACACATTGAATATGTGCTTGGCTTGATCATTGTATATGATAAGTATTTAAATACATTGTATATGTATATTGTTTGGCAGGAGATAGGGGATGTACTCCACGGTTTGGGAGGAGATAGGGGATGTACTCCTAAACCGGATTTGGGAGAAGATAGGGGATGGACTCCAGTGATAACTAAGATGGCCGGAGTGTCCAGGGTGAAAGTCCCGAAATCCTTATTGCGTTTGTATAATGTAGATGAATGGAAGTATTGAAGTATTGAAATGATGATAATATGAGTTGTAGTCTCAATTGAAATTGAATCATTGAAGTATTGTTAATATGAGTTATAGGCTCATTATGAACTGTTTGGCTGAATAGGGAACCATATCTATGAATTGGTTGGGATAACGAAATGGGAAAAGATGTTTGTTTGTTTATATGAGTTAAACATTTATCAAATGCCAATGTTTTAGTTATTGCTCATATTATGTTTAGCATATCTCTACTGGGCGTTGGCTCACCCTATATGGGACATCATTTTCAGGTTCAGGTGTTATGCCGCCACCAAGGCCTTAGCTTGGACGGTTTTGGGGAGTTGAAGACTCTTTTGGTTGTTTTATTATTTTGGTGATACATGTAAATTAAAGCCAAGGGTTTATTTGTGTAGAGAGTTAGAATACTTCTTTTGTTGTAACCAAGTGTTGACTTAGAAAGTTATAAGCCTACAGGGCATTTACTTTTGTTGTCAACATGTATTATTTTTGTGAGAACACTCTGATGAATGAAAATATGCTTTATTCTCTTGTCTATGAATATCATGAATGTTGGGTTTATATGTATTATTTTGAGGGCGTTACAGTTTCTTTTGGTATAGTCTTATTTTTTATTTTGTAGTGTTTTAGTGGACAATTATACTCTTTTTATTAATGTGACACTCTAACGTGTCAGGTATTAATGTGACACTCCAACGATGTGACACTCTAAAAAAATTAAAACTCCTTAGTGTATTTTTTTTAAATGTGACAACATGGTAGGTATAATGTGACACTCTAAAAATTCTACTATAAAAAAATGAAAAATTCCTTAATATACTTTTCTCAAATGTGATAATATGGTAAGTATGATGTGACCCTGCAAAAAAACTAAAAACTCTTTAGTATATTTTTTTTCAAATGTGACAACGAAACGGGCATGATATGACACTATAAAAAAATTAAAAACTCTTTAGTATACTTTTTTCAAATGTGACATGTGACACTCCAACATGACGGGTATAATGTAACACTCTAAAAAAATTAAAAACTATTTAGTGTATTTTTTTTTTCAAATGTGACAAGTATGATATGACACTAAAAAACTCCTTAATGTATTTTTTTTCAAATGTGATACTCCAATGTGACGAATAAATGAGTCATTACACATCCAAAAATACCAAATAGATCACAAGAAAAAATATGAGACTATATGGATTATAAGTTCAAAATATGAGACTTATTGATCAATATCCCTAATTTTAACACAATCTTTTATATATCTTAAAATATGTTTATATGTTTTTTAATACTAAAGCAATCATAAGATCTGATTTTGACATTTTTCTCAAAGTAATAAAATAATGTGTACTATTATTACTTCTTCCATCTCAAAATATTAGTTTCTTATTTTATTTTTTATTGTCTTAAAATATTAGTTTTTTTCAAAAATCAATGACTAAAATAATATGAATTTTCTATTTTATCCTTATTTTAAATTCATTAATAACACAAAAAGTACAATCATGATAATTGATATTCCAAAAAAAATGTACTATTAAAGAGTAATTTGGGAAAATTAATATTTTTAAAGTACAATAATTGTACTATCAAAAAAATTTGAATTTTTCAAAAATGACTATTATTTTAGGATAGAGATTTTTTCAAAGACATTATTTTGTTGCCTTTGAGAAATATTTCATATTATTTATTATTTGATAATTGTCAAATTATTTTTCAAAAATTGAACAAAGGCCCTGTTTGTTTACCACATATAAGAGGTAGATATGAGGACGGGGTCGGATATAATATGAGGTGGTGTTTGTTTGTTTTGGATATAAGGAATCCGAATAGTATATGATGCAAAAGGGGATATGCAATATCACCCCTTATGGTATTGTATATCCCTTACAGTCGGATATAGAGAATCTTTCATTCAAAAGTTAAAAATAATCACTCTCTTCTTATCCTATCATATATCCTATCTTAACTAAACATAATATACGTGACCCCACGATATATATAATCTATCATATTATATCCCATCTTTTTCCTTTAAGTATTATATATTCTCATCAAACTCTTATATCCAATTTGAACAATTAAACAAGACTTACAAATTTTAAATTTTAAAATTATTCAAAATAGAATGCCACGTAGACTTCCTTGTACCACCAAATAATTTCCCCCCAAACATAGCCAAAATTCCGAAGTTATTTGGTGTCATTATATACTAAGGGTAAACTACCAATAGGTCATACTTTGGAGACTTATTACCCAATAGGTCCTACTTTGGAGACTTATTACCCATTAAGTCCTATTTGATAAATTTATTAAGTGATAAAGATAAATTTATCAGTCTCTTTGTTTTTATGAATAAATTTTTAGTGATAAATTTATCACTCTCTTATTTTTATAGTGTTAAATTTATTAGTTAGGACCTGTAGGTAAATAAGTCTAGTTAATAGGACTAATTGGTAAGTACCCCTTATACTAATGGGATACTAGCATATTACTCGTATTATGCATGAGTTTTTGTGATTTAAAATGAGTTATTATGAAAAAAATTGTATATGGTTCTCCTTATCAAATGATTATACATACGACTATCTTATACGTTGATTTATAAATTTGTTAACTATTCATTTTCTAAGAGTAGCATGATATACCCTGATAACATTTGTCAAGTCTCCACCCTTCACCAATCATCATCTCTCTAATTTTCATCTCCTCTTTGTTGACCACATCGACTCTCATTTAAAGCACATTTACTACACGATAACCCTTACTTTTAATTTCATTTCCTTACCTTTCTCCCAAGTCGACCTCTACCCCTACGCGCAACCTTTCTTCTCTATTCTCAAGTTGCCTCCACCCTTCATCCCATTGTTTGGCTATTAAAATTATAGTTAACCATCAATTGATAATAAATTAGTTGAGCTAGCATAAATTCTCAAATAAACTAGAATTCGACTCGTATAAAATAATCAATAATTTTGTATGTGTTGTATATACAAATACTAATAAATAAATAAAATGAACAAAAAAAATCCTTTTTTAATTTTAGAACTTTTTATTTTGCTTTTATGATTATGGTTATTTTTTTTAATCTATAAAATCATACATGCGAGAACAACATAGATAGCTAAATACATGTATATCTATCTATATATTATATAATAAAAATGAGGTTTCTAATGAGAAGCCTCCTAAGAGTTCCAAACTCTCATTTTAAAATTATTAATTTTTTAATTTATAAAATAGATTAAAAAAACCTATTGGGAAGATAACAAAAATATTTTATAATCTCTCCATCATAATCTTTCCCACCAATTTAAAAAAAAAAAAATTAAAACTTGCATTTATTTTCTCTCATCCAAAAAATCAGATAATATTTTTCATGAAAGTTGTGGGTATTTATCTATATCTTATACATTATATTATAGCATAAAAAAAATTAAATATATAAACAGATAAAATTAATAAATTTGATTTTTATTTATTCAGTTAAAATATTTCTTTTGTTTCTCAATATTCAATTTTAAATTTTAAAAATCTATAATGTCAATATCTCCCACTATCGTACTTTAAATTAATAAAACTCAAATATCCATCACATGTTTAACTTGCATCATAACTTACCTAAATAATAATAATTTAAAACACATAGAAACCACAGATAAATTAAATTTTAAAAAAATAAGATCCCACAACTCCATCGAAAATAAATTTAAAAAAAAAATAGAAACCACACAAAAAATAAAGAAGATAAGAATTTAGGTATGGATCTCAAAAAGATATAACAATATCTAAATTTGAATTATGATTTAGTAATATAATTATCTATTTTTTTTATGTATATCTATCAAAATTTTGAATCACTTAATTGGACAAATTAATCATTTTTCTAAAATTATTGATTTTTCAATTTATAAAATAGATTAAAAAACTATTGACTGATTTATTTATTTAATTATTTTAGAAATAATAACTATCCCTTAATTCATGGATTTTAAATGGAAAGATAACAAAACTATTTGATAATCTTTCCATCCTAATCTCTCTCACCGATTTTCAAAAAAAATATTAAAACTTGCCTTCCTTCTCTCATCCCCAAAAAATCAGATAATATTTTTCATGAAAGTTGTGGATATTTATCTATATCTTATATATTATATTATAACATAAAAAAAACACTAAAAATCAGAAATACAAATAGATAAAATTAAAAAAATTTGATTTTTATTTATTCAGTTAAAATCTTTCTTTTGCATCTCAATATCCAATTTTAAATCTTAAAAATCCTTTAAGTTTATCTAAACAAATCTAATTTGAAAACATCTTCCACCATCATACTTTAAATCAATAAAACTAACATGTATATCACATATCTAACTCATATCATAACTTACCTAAATGATAATAATTAAAAACAAATAGAAACCACAAATAAATTAAATTTTTTTAAAAAAAATAGAAACCCACAACTCCATCATAAATAAATTGAAAAAAAGAAATCGAAACCACACAAAAATTAAAAAGATAAAAATTTAGATATGAATCTCAAAAAAAATATGACAATATCTAAATTTAAATTATGATTTAGTAATATAATTATATATTTTTCTGATGTATATCTATCAAATTTTAAATCACTTAATGGGACAAATTAATTGTGACAACCACCTCCTTAATTAAGCAAATTAATTAAATTGATTATGTGCTTATTGCTAATTATGTTATGAAGTGTTATTGTTATGCCATGTGATTATTTGAATTATGTTATTATGGACAGGTAGGTTAGAGTGAATACTAAACCTGTCTGATTCATTAATTTTAATAAGATAGAATTAAGCAATTGGATAGGAATTAGAGCCTAATTCACATTAATATAATTTAATTTAGTGTAATTACGATCATAAGATAATGAGAGTTAATTTAAATTGAGTAAATTGAATTTAAATTAGTTTATATGATTTATTAGTTTATTTGTGTGAACCTCTATGTGTATGATCAAAGAATTAGAGTATGACTCATCAAATTGACTAGGAGTAAGAGGGTGGTGTAGTGGACTTTGTGAGCTAGAGTTATACACGTAGACAGAGAGGGAGAGAGTTTGAGGATTAGAGCTCAACATAGAATAGGAGAAGAAGAAGAAAGTGAAGAAAAACATTGAAGCTACGGTTCAACTCTTCACAGATTAACCAACTAAGGTAAGAATTCTCTACCAAATTTCATGGAAATGAGAAGTTATACCTTAATCCTTTAATTTTTGTCTGGGGTAAGGTTGAAGTTCATGTTTAATTAGAGGTTTGTTCATGAAATGAAGAGGTAGAACATACATGTTTTCATATGAAAAGAATTGTAAGAATTAACTCTCATATTCACCATGCATGGCATATTTTCCAAAGAACTCATGACCATTTAATTGTTTCCTTGCTTCTTGTTTGAGTTTCAACCTTTGGGAGGAAAAACTCCATGCATTTTAAATAAGTGGAACTCAATTTACATTAGTTATGAACTTGTGTTTACACATCATGATTTTGAAATTATGAAGTTTGTTTCAAACTAAAGATGTTTTACTCCAAGGTGTTATGTCAAAGTTTTGGAAGAGAATTGCATGTAAATATGAGTGAAATTTGCTAAGGATTACACTGCCATAACAGAGCCACTTTTGGACTATTTTGCAACAAGCACCGCACGTGCGGAAACAAGGGCAATTCAATTGAGTATACTGCATTATATGCAGGTGCGGGGCCGCACGTGCGGCAATGGTCTCGCACATACGGCTAAGCCCTCCGCACGTGCAGCCCTTTTGGGCAACCCCGTTTTATTTTTCCGCTCCTCTCTTCCACCTTCTAGGCCTCCGTTTGCATCGTTTTAATAATGTTTTTCATACACATTGCATCTCATGAGTGAACGAATGAAAGTTGGAATCGAATAAGTGAACAACGAATAGAAATTGACTAAATGAACAACGAAACGAATAAAAATAGAACGATTAAATCTGGATGAATGTAATTGAGTTGTTGTGCCTGAATTTGTTTGTTTAGGTCGGATGTTGCGTCTTTAGTGCATATTAGCACGTGTTTCACGGAGCCCACTGTGAGTAATAATGTTGTAAAGCTATGTTCAATTATGATTATTTTCTGAATGATTAACTGTACTGCTTTCAGAAGTGATATTGTTTATTAAATGAATGTTTCTCCTATTTTCCGAACTGTACTCATGGCATCCTTAGCAACTAACTGTTACTGCTAATGTTACAGAGATCTCTGTCAATTCCAATGTTGGAACTACTATTTACTGTTATAATGGTCATTAATTGACTGTTCAGTCTTTTAAGAATTACTGTATTGTTCTGCTATTGGATGTACCACGTATGACTGTTTTGCTTACTATACGGCAAATATGATATGAAATATTGATCAAATAAATTATCCACTGATATAATTGATTATTTTCAAATACTGATAAGGACATCATTCATTAAACCTTTTACGCATTTGTTATTCACTGGGTTTTAGCTCACTGTTTATATATATATGTATGTATGTAGGTGATTAGGCACCCGAGCAGAGTTAGCAGCGTTGACTCGGTTGCGTTTTGTCAAGCCAACTTACTGTGCCTCACTGTGAGGCTCCAAGTCGTTATTGTCAAGGCTTTGGGAAATCTAATTCCACTCTTTTGCATGTCACATAATGCCAAAGTGAATGTTTTACATTTTTTTTTTTGGCTTGGGGTTTAATTCCCTAACATGTCCTGGATGTTTTGAACTTAAGCTTTTACGCATATGATGGGCATAGACTTGGACTTGTGTGTGCATTGGTATATGTATTTATGGAAGTTGTTTGTTCATTTACGTCCTCACAGCTCTTTGGACATTAGGATTTAATTTGTACAAGCTTCCGCTGGCCCTTTTTATTGTTTGATTGTTATTACTGCTACGCAGGCCTTTGCTAATCACAGATTACTAGCCGGTTACGATGCTAAACTTTTAGGGGCGGGTTTGGTGTGACGACCCCATCACGTATAATGATTAGCACTTAATTAATTAAGGAGATTTGAAATTTAATTGCCTCTAATTTAATCTGGGATTTATGAAAATTATGGAGATTGATTCATATATGGTTCTATTAAGAAGTTATTTTGGAATTAGAAATTGAAAGCCTAAATGGCTCAAGAAAGTACAAATAGTGAATTGAATTATTTAAATTTCAAGTATCGGACCATATGGGAGTTTAATTAAATATTCGATTCAGATCTATAAAACTAAGATTTGATTAATAGGGTCCGAATTGGAGTTAATTAAGTTATACAAATTAGGAATTGAGATTATTATGAATTAAATTTAATTATGAGGTGTTCAATTGAATATGTAATTTGTTCACTAAGATTTTGAAGTTTAAGCTGAAATTGAAGGCCTTAATAATTTGGGAAATCAAAATTGATGATGGCAATAAGTTTAATTTAATATTTGGAGCCTTCGAGAGTTTGATTAAAAGCTGATTCAGAATGGTAAAGATTAAATATAATTAATTAGGGGCCTTAATGGAAGTCAAATTAGACTAATTAAATCATGTAGGAATTATAATTAGTTATGATTAATTAGGTTATGTAATCAAGACTAAGTGATATTTAATTAAACTAATGTATAATTAATGTGCTAAACTAATCTTAGCATACCACCACATGGGTTCATATTATAAGGACAAGTAATAAAAAAAAGATGATGAATGAAATCAAAGGGTGGCCTTCAATCTGATGGAAACAGAGTTAGAAAAAAAAAGAAAGGAATAGAGAGCACAACTGAGAGAGAGAGAGATCGAGAGGAAGGGAAAAAAAAAAGGAGAAGAAGAAAGCCTTGTGGGATATCAAGATTCAAGTTTAAAATTGTGGAAAATTAATCTTCAAGTAAGAAATTCCTTCCTCTTCTTAGTATTGTTTAAATAATCTAGACATAAATTGATTTAAGATGAATTTTGGGAGGATTAAAAATGAAGATTTGAGGATCAATTATATAAATTGATAGAAATTGGGTTTTGCATGTAAAATGAAGGTAGGCTGAAGATTATGAGTTATGATTCTTTAAATTTGTTAAGTTGAGTTTAATTTTGAGAATCATTCTTGAATTGTGTTATAAAAATTACATGCAACAATGATGTATTGAAGATTTGATCCATGCAATGGAATTAGGTTCAAATTTATGGAAATTAATTTAGAAATTAATCACTTTGGGTTTGAATTTAGTTGTCTTAACATGAAATTGAGCTTCAATTGTACATGCATTATGAATTTTTTAAGAGTTTTGAAGTTTAATTTATGTTTTAAAATTTGTGGGTTTGAAATTGGGTTTGATATGGAGAAAATAAATTAAATCTAAATTAGGATAAGTTAGAGAGCAAAATTATGATTTGATTTTGATTTTAGTTTTGTACATGCAACTGTTATTCTATAAGTTTTATGGTTTTAATTTGATATTTTGAAAGGAATTAGTAAGACAGATAAAGAAATTAAGTTAGGTTCAAAATTAAAGAAGTTAATTTGGGAAATTAATTATTTTTGGTGTGATTTTGAATGTCTTATATGAATTTGAATCTTATTTCTACATGCATGTAATTTGGAGGAATTAAAGAATTAATTCATGAACATGGTTAAGGTTAATCAATATGGAAATAAATTATAATTTATATTTGAAAATCAAAAATTAGTTTGATTTTGATTTAAATCTCTTACATGTAAATACTTTGAAAGGGCTTTATAGCTTTAATTTATGTTTTATAAAACAGAGAAGAAGAATGTTAGAATTAGTATATTCATGAAATTATTGGTTTTAATCTTAATGATCGAAGAGATTTTTGTATTAGAAATTGGAAAATCAGTCATGGGTTCATCTTTATTAATAAAATTACATGTTTAAATTGGTTCATGCAAGAGCCTAAGTTTTGAAATGAAGATTAATAAGCTAAGAATTAACATAAATTAGTTAGTTACAGCTTGAGTCATTGATTAAGTAGTAATTCATTAAGAAACCAAGTAAGAAATCGGTCTATTTGAAGAAGAAGGATGTAGTAATAAAAGAATATGTGAAATGAGAACCCGGTTTATTTGAGTAAGAAAGACTAAGTATAGTAGAACTTTGGGTTACTTAGACAAGAAAAGTTAAGTTTGATCAAGAAAGTGATATTGTGTTTCAATGTGTATATGTTATGGGTTTGTGTAGGTCACGCGCTATCGTTTGCCTAATCTATCTGAATTGTCTGCATTATCTGATCTGCTAGCGGAGCCATCTGTGAGTAACAATGTTGTAAAGCTATGTTCAATTATAATTATTTCCTGAACGATTGGCTGTACTGTTTTCTGAAATGACATTGTTTACCGAATGAATGTTTGTCTTATTTTATGAACTGTACTCGTGGCATCCATAGCGACTGACTGTTACTGTTACTGTTACTGCTACTGCTACTGCTACTGTCACAGAGATCTCCGTCAGTTCCTATCCTTGGAACTACTGCTATTGTATTGATGGCCATCAACTGACTGTTCGGTCTATTAAGACCTACTGTACTGTTTTGATAATGGATGTACTACGTATGACTGCTATGATTTCTAAATGACTGATATGACATGAAATATGAAACATTAATCGAACAACCGATCTATAGATGCAATTGACTGTTTTAATTACTTAAAGGACATTCATTCTTAACCCCTTTACACATTCGTTATTCACTGGGCTTTAGCTCGCAGTTTATTGTATATATGTAGGTGATCAGGCACCAGAGCAAGGTTAGGGGCGTCAGCCTAATTTTGTTTTGTCAAGCCAACCTACTATGCCTTACCACGAGGTTTCAAACCGTTATTGTCAAGGCTTTGTTTTGGGTGGTCTAAATCCACATCTTTTGAATGAATGCCATATGGAGTCAAGTGAATGTTTCATAAGTTGTTTTGGCTTTGGGATTTAATTCCCCGACATATCTTTTGTTTTGTACTTAGACGTGTTTTGGACTTCAGTTTTTACATATATGTTGAATATGGACTAGGACTTATGTCTGTATTAGTATATCTATATATATAAGTTGTTTGTGCATTTAAGTCCTCACAGTTCTTTGGACATTATGTTTTAAAATTTACAGGCTTCCGCCGGCGCCTCCTATTGTATAATTGTTATTACTCTTAAGCAGGCCTTTGGTAATCACGTATTACTGGCTGGTTACGATGCTAAACTCTTAGGGGCGGGTTTGGGTCGTGACATTTGGGATGTGACATTAATCAACTTTCAAGTCTTATTTAATGAATAATCTAATTAGTAATCCTAACTCCTAGACTTCGAAGGCACTGGCGGAGGAGATAACGGATTGGGTTAGGTAAGGTCTAATTTGTTGGAGGTAATATTCTCCCACTCCATAAATTTATTTGTTTTTTAATATTCTCTACTGTTAGTTTGGTTTAGGTTTCGATTTTAGTAAGGTTTATGTGTTTGTCTACATTTTGATCCGAAAATATTGGGGTTTGGAGCACTTTCAAATTTCTTCATCTTCTCCTTTGAGCTCCGAATTTGAGGTAGGGATAACTACTCATGTATATGATCTTTGACATAAGCTTTTAGTCATTTTGATTTAATGTTGATGTTGGGTGATTTTGGGTGTTAGGGTTTCTAAATGAATAAAGAGGGGTTTTGTTATTTTGACTCATAAATGTGTATTTTGGGTCTTATAATGATAGTATTGATGTTATTGAAGTTATTTTGGGCCTTTGGGTCAATATTGAGAAAGGGGGGAAAAAGTCCTAAATTGTTATAACAAATTAATTCATGTAATTAATTTGGGAAATTATGGAAACATGAAATTAAGTTGGAATTAATGAAATTGGCATAATATGAGATGGAATAGTGGAGTTGGATTTATTAATCACTCACTTTGAAAATGTTGAACATATATCTATTGAGGCATTTATTATCTGTTTAGAAATAACTGCTTTGGGTTATCGATGGAGGATAGTCTTGATTGTTGTAGACAATGCATGATGATTAGGCGAACTAAAACTAATCAATTGAATATGTCATCGAATATGACGGTTGGAATAATACATCAAATTTATGTATTGGTTGATTATGTATATGATATGTGTTTATATACATTGTATTATGTGGGAGGAGATAGGGGTTGTACTCCACGGTTTAGGGGAAGATAGGGGATGGACTCCTAAACCGGATATTATTTGGGAGGAGATAGGGGATGGACTCCATCGATATAGCATATATGTGTATCTATTGAAGTATTGATACAGAAACTCTGTGTATCATATATGAAGTACGAAAGTGTTTTATTTGAGATTGATACAACAATTATGTGTATCTATTGTGAAGTATGAAGTGTTTAATTTGAGTTGTTATCTCAATTGAAATGGAAGTACTGTTGATATGAGATGTAATCTCATTTAAATTGTTTGGCCAGGTTCTGAGCCATAGTTATAAATTGAGAAATTGGATAAGAAATGGAAAATAGAATGAAACATGGACACATTTGTCATGTAATTGAAATGGGTTATGAATTGATTTATGTGAGTTAAACATTTATCAAATGCTAATGTTTTAGTTATCGCTCATATTATGTTTAGCATATCTCTACTGGGCATTGGCTCACCCTATATGGGATATCATTTTCAGGTACATGTATTATGCCACCTCCAAGGACGTAGCTTGGAAGGCTTGAGGTTGTTGGACTCTTTTTTTGTTGTTTTTGTTGTATTACATGTATATCAAGCCAAGGGCTTATCTTGTGTAGAGTTAGTACTCTCTTTTTGTAGCCAAGTGTTGATTTGGAAAGTTGTAAGCCCGTAGGGCATTTACTTTTGCTGTCAACATGTAATACATTTGGACTAAATACTCTGATAAATAGAAATATGTTTATTTCTTTTATGTTTATGGATGTCACGAATGCATGATTTATGGGTTTATTTTGAGAGCGTGACATGATATATATAATCCATCATATTATATCCCATATTTTCCTTTAAGTATTATATATTCTTCTCAAACTCTTATATCCAATTTGAACAATTAAATAAGACTTAAAAATATTAAATTTTAAAATTATTCAAAATAGAATGCCATGTAGACTTCCTTGTACCACCAAATAATTTCCCGCCAAACATAGCTAAAAATCCGAAGTTATTTGGTGTCATTATACTAATGGGATACTAGCATATTATCCGTATTATGCACGAAATTGTATAATTTAAAATGAGTTATTATGAAAAAAATTATATATGGTTCTCCTTATCAAATGATTATAAATACAACTATCTTATACGTTGATTTATAAATTTGTTAACTATCCATTTTCTAAGAGTAGCATGATAACATTTGTCAAGTCTCCACACTTCACCAATCATCATCTTTCTAATTTTCATTCTCTTTGTTGACCACATCGACTCTTATTTAAAGCACATTTACTACGCGATCACCCTTACTTTTAATTTCATTTCCTTACCTTTCTCCCAAGTCGACCTTTACCCCTACCCGCAACCTCTCTTCTCTACTCTCAAGTTGCCTCCACCCTTCATCCCATTGTTTGGCCATTAAAATTATAGTTAACCATCAATTGATAATAAATTAGTTGAGCTAGCATATATTCTCAAATAAACTCAAATTCGACTCATATAAAATAATCAATAATTTTGTATGTAAATAAAATGAACAAAAAAATCCTTTTTTAATTTTAGAACTTTTTTGTAGTGCTTTTATGATTATTGTTATTTTTTTTAATCTATAAAATCGTACATGTGAGAAGTTATAGTGATCCCGGGTTTCACCCCTTGTGTACAGTGACTCGGACTTGTTTCCGTGGATGTTAGTAGTTGCTTATATCATGTTTACATCCTTTTATACTTTGTATTTGAGTTATAGGATGTGTTGGGCAGGTTTGTTACAGGTTGGTTGAACTTAGAAACCAAGAGTAGTTGCCCAGATTTTTGCCTTCACGCTCGAGCGGAGCTTTTGACGCTCGAGCGGGCCCTTTGTTGTTGCTTCTCCGTTCGAGCGGGCGTTTTGACGCTCGAGCGTGAGTTTGTGTGTGACGCTCGAGCGGGGAGTTTTGCGCTCGAGCGGGGACCTGGTTCAGTGAAAAGTTCTGGGAGTGTGTATCCGCCGCTCGAGCGGGATTTTTGACGCTCGAGTGGGAGTCTGTGAGTGACGCTCGAGCGGGGGTTTTCACGCTCGAGCGGGGTGACTTTTATATAAACACGGGATCCGACTTTTTGGATCACTTTTTCAACACACTTTCTCTCTCTTACTTTCCCAAATACAGATTTGAGAGCCCCTCACTCTAAAACCTTACCTTCTCTCTTAGATTTGATCTAGTAGGAGTGATTTCCTCACCTTAGGCCTTTGTAAAAGTTGTGGGGATCATCAAGGGCTTTGTTTTAATCTAAAAAACTTGGGATTTGGAGCACGTTGGTCTTTCTTCATCATCTTCGTTGGGTGTCAACTTTTGAGGTAGGGATTCCTACTCACTCTTATGGTCTTTGACATAGATTTTTGGTTGTTTTGATAAAGAGTTGAAGTTGGATAAATTTTGGGACTTAGGGTTTCAAAATGTTAAAAGGGAGTTGTGTTATTTTGATTCTAAAATGTGTATTTTGGGTTTCAAAATAATGGTATTGTTGTTGGTTGTTGATATTTAGACCATTGGGTCAATATTGGGAAAAGGGGTGAAAACCCTAATTTGTGGAATAAATTAATTTGGAAAAGTTGTGGATTTATGGAATTGTGTCGGAAATAATGAAATTGACTCACTATATTGTGAAATGGTGGAGTTGGATTTGTTAATCGCCCACTTTTGATAACATTGATAATTTATCTGTTGGAGCTTTTATTATCTGTTTAGAAATAACTGCTTTGGGCTATCGGTGGAGGATAGTCGTGACTGTTGTAGACAATGCATGATGATTAGGCAAACTAAAACAAATCGATTGAGTATGCTATCGAATATGGCGACTGGAATAATACATTAACTTTATGTATTGATTGATTGTATATGATCTATGTTTATATATATATGTGTTGTGTGGGAGGAGAGAGGGGATGTACTCCACGGTTTAGGGGAAGATAGGGGATGGACCTCTAAACCGGACTTTTGTGTGACATTGATACAGCACTAAAATGTGTATCAAGTGTTGATGATGGAAGTGTTCGAATTGATTTGATATAGCACTAAAATGTATATCGTTATCAATTGTAAAGTATAGAAGTGATTCTATGTTATGTTGATACAGCACCGAAATGTGTATCTTTCGTAAAGTGTGGAAATGGTTTATGTGAATTTCGAAAGAATTTAAAGATGAGTCTAAATCTCATTAAGCTATTTGGCTAGATGTTGAGCCTTGTTTTCAAACTCAGATTTGAAAGAGAAATGGAAAATGAAAGGGAACATGGACGTAGTGGTCAAGTAATGGAAATGGATTATGAATTGATTTATGGGAATTAAACATTTATCAATTGCTAATGTCTTAGTTATTGCTCATACTGTGTTTAGCATATCTCTACTGGGCTGTGGCTCACCCTTTATGGGACATCATTTTCAGGTACAGGTAGCATGCCACCTCCAAGGACATAGCTTGGGAGGCTAGAGGCAGACAGACCTTGTCGTTTTTGTTATCTTTTGGATGTATTACATGTAAATTCAAGCCAAGGGCTTAATGTGTATTTGAGTTAGTACTCTCCTTTTTGTAACCAAGTGTTAACTTGGAAAGCTGTAAGCCCGTAGGGTATTTGCTTTTGTTGTTAACATGTAATACTCATTGTAATGAACTACTCTGATGAATAGAAGAATATTTATCTTTTATATCAATGCATGTCTAAATTGATGGGTTTTAATGTTAATATTTTGAGGGCGTTACATGTGAGAACAACATAGATAGCTAAACACGTGTATCTATCTATATATTATATAAGGAAAATGAGATTTCTAATCTCCAAACTCTAATTTTAAAATTATTAATTTTTCAATTTATCAAATAGATTAAAAAAACCTATTGGGAAGATAACAAAAATATTTTATAATCTCTCCATCATAATCTTTCTCACCAATTTAAAAAAAAATAAATTAAAACTTGCATTCATTTTCTGTCATCCAAAAAATCAAATAATATTTTTCATGAAAGTTGTGGGTATCTATCTATATCTTATATATTATATTATAGCATAACAAAAAAAATAAAAATAAATAAATATATAAAATTAATAAATTTGATTTTTATTTATTCAGCTAAAATATTTCTTTTGCCTCTCAATATCAAATTTTAAATTTTAAAAATCTATAATGTCAATATCTCCCACTATCGTATTTTAAATCAATAAAACTCACATATCTATTACATGTTTAACTTGCATCATAACTTACCTAAATAATAATAATTAAAAACACATAGAAATCACAAATAAATTAAATTTAAAAAAAATAGAAACCCACAACTCCATCTAAAATAAATTAAAAAAAAAAACAAATAGAAACTGCACAAAAAATAAAGAAGATAAGAATTTATATATGGATCTCAAAAATATATAACAATATCTAAATTTGAATTATGATTTAGTAATATAATTATTTATTTTTTTTGGTGTATATCTATCAAAATTTTAAATCACTTAATGGATAATCAATTTTCTAAAATTATTGATTTTTCAATTTATAAAATAGATTAAAAAACTATTGACTAATTTATTTATTTGATTATTTTAGAAATAATAATTAATTTTCTAAAATTATTGATTTTTCAATTTATAAAATAGATTAAAAAACTATAGACTGATTTATTTATTTAATTATTTTTCAAATTATAACAAAACTATTTGATAATCTTTCCATCCTAATCTTTCTCACCGATTTTCGAAAAAAATATTAAAACTTGCCTTCCTTCTCTCTTCTCCAAAAAATCAAATAATATTTTTCATGAAAGTTGTGGATATTTATCTATATCTTATATATTATATTATAATGCAAAAAAAAAAAAAAAACTAAAAGTCAGAAATACAAATAGATAAAATTAATAAAATTGATTTTTATTTATTTAGTTAAATTCTTACTTTTGCATCTCAATATCTAATTTTAAATTTAAAAAATCCTTAAAGTTTGTCTAAACAAATCTAATTTGAAAACATTTTCCACCATCATACTTTAAATCAATAAAACTAACTTGTCTATCACATATCTAACTCACATATTAACTTACCTAACTAATAATATTTAAAAACAAATAGAAACCACAAATAAATTAAATTTAAAAAAAATAGAAAGCCACAACTCCATCATAAATAAATTGAAAAAAAAAAAGCCAAATCGAAACCGCACAAAAATTAAAAAGATAAAAATTTAGATATGAATCTCAAAAAAATATGACAATATCTAAATTTGAATTATGATTTGGTAATATAATTATATATTTTTCTGATGTATATCTATCAAAATTTTAAATCACTTAATGGGACAAATTAATCAACTTTCATGTCTTATTTAAAGAATAATCTGATTAGTAATCTTAACTCCTAGACCTCGCAGGCACTGGCGGAGGAGATAACGGATTGGGTTGGGTGAGGTCTAATTTGTTGGAGGTAACATTCTTCCACTTCATAAATTTATTTATTTTTTTAATTTTATTTTTTTCCTATGTGATTATCTTTCTCTGCTGTTGGTTTGTTTTGGTTTCAATTTTAGTGAGGTTTATGCATTTATTTATAGGTTTGCATGATGGAGAAAAATTATTGGTGATTGTGGTTGCAATCGAAGAATCTATTGTAACGCCCTCAAAATAATACATATAAACTATAGCAATCCCGGTTGTCCCTTTATTGTTCATTTGTATTCCGGACTCGGTTCCGTGGAGTTGGTAGTTGTATTTGTCTTGTTGTCATCCTTTAAATCCATTTGTTTGAGTTTTAGGATGTGTTGGGCTTGGTTGTTTCAGGTTGGTAGAGCTTTGGCTCCCATTGTTGTTGCCCAGTTTTTGAATGGTCCGCTCGAGCGGGTCTTCCTGCGCTCGAGCGGGGTTTACACCCTTCCAGTATTTCGTGTCCCTGCAAAACTTCTACAGGTGTGTTTTCTACGCTCAAGCGGGTCGCGCTCAAGCGGGATTGTTGGCGCTCGAGCGGGTAGTTCTTTTTCTGAAAAGTTCTGGGAGATGAAAATCTACGATCGAGCGGTCTGGTTCTTCGCGCTCGAGCGGGTGTGTTTTGCTTTTGTTTCTTGGCGCTCGAGTGGGCTTTCTTGCGCTCGAGCGGGACCAGATTTTTGTGCTTGACGCTCGAGCGTTCTATTCTACGCTCGAGCGGGTCATGCGTATATGAGTTATCCGCTGGGTGATTTTAAATCACTTTTCACTTTTCTTTCTCTCTCTTACTTTTTCAAGAAGCCATTTTTTAGAGCTCCTCTCTCTAGAATCTCCCTTCTCTCTAGGGTTTGATCCAGCTAGAGTGTTTTCCTTCCCTTTGGCCTTTACAAAAAGTGTGTTGATCGTCGAGGGCTACATTTGGATCCGAGAATATTAGGTTTTGGAGCATGTTGAACTTCTTCATCTTCTTCCTTTGAGCTCCGAATTTGAGGTAGGGATTCCTACTCACTCTTATGGGTTTTGACCTAGATATTGAGCATGTGGTTTACGTGTCCTGATTTTGGGACTTAGGGTTTCAAAATGTGTAAAAGAGGGTTTTGTGATTTTGGCTCATAATATGTGTTTTTGGGTCTCAAAATGAGGATATAGTTGTTGGTTGTTGACGTTTGAACCTTTGGGTTAATATTGAGAGATGGGGAAGAAAACCCTAAATTGTGTATAAATTAATTGATATAATTAATTTGGGAAAGTTATGGATTTGTGAAATTGAGTTGAATATAATGATATTGGTTCATTATGAGTTGGAATAGTGGAGTCGGATTAATAAATCGTTCACTTTTGAAAATGCGGATAATTTATCTGTTGGTGCTTTTATTATCTGTTTAGAAATAATTGCTTTGGGCTACCGGTGGAGGGTAGTCTTGATTGTTGTAGACAATGCATGATGATTAGGCAAACTAAACCTAATTAATCGAATGTGTCATAGAATATGACGGCTGAGATAATACATTAACTTTATGTATTGATTGAATGTGTATATGATCTATGTTTCTATACATTGTGTTGTGTGGGAGGAGATAGGAGATGTACTCCACGGTTTAGGGGAAGATAGGGGATAAACCTCTAAACCGGATTGTGTTTGAGAGAAGATAGGGGATGGACTCCGTAGATACAGCTCATATTCTTATCTGTTGAAGTGTTGATACAGCTCATATGCTTATCTGTTGACGTGTTGATATAGCTAGTATGCTTATCTATCGTGAAGTGGAAAAATGTTTAATATGAGTCACTAACTCATCTAAACTGCTAGGCCAGCTTTTGAGCCATAGTTATGAATTGAGAATTGGATAAGAAATGGAAAATGAAATGAAACATGGACACAGTTGTCATGTAATGGAAATGGTTTATGAACTGATTTATGCGAGTTAGACATTTATCAATTGCTTATGTCTTAGTTACTACCCATATTGTGTTTAGCATACCTCTACTGGGCGTTGGCTCACCCTTTATGGGACACCATTTTTAGGTACAGGTAGCATGCCACCTCCAAGGACGTAGCTTGGGAGGCTTGGGACTGTTGGACTGTTTTGTATTTTTGGTTGTATTACGTGTATATCAAGCTAAGGGCTTTCTTTGTATAGAGTTAGTACTTTTTTTTGTAACCAAGTATTGACTTGGAAAGTTGTAAGTCCATAGGGCACTTACTTTTGATGTCAACATGTAATACATTTTGTAATGATTACTCTGATGGAATATATTTATGCTTCATTCTCTTATGTCTAAGCATGCTATTGTTGGATGATTTATGGGTTTATTTTGAGGGCGTTACACAAACCCACATTCTTGACATTCATAGACATAAGAGAATAAAGCATATTTCCATTCATAAGAGTATTCATTGCAAAAGTATTACATGTGTCAACAAAAGTAAATGCCCTACGGGCTTACAACTTTCCAAGCCAACACTTGGTTACAAAAAAGAGAGTCCTAACTCAAATACACTTTAAGCCCTTGGCTTGAATTTTACATGTAATACCAAAAGAGAACAACAAAAAGATCTATCAGCCTCAAGCCTCCCAAGCTACGTCCTTGGAGGTGGCATATCACCTAAACTTGAAAATGATGTCCCATATAGGGTGAGCCAAAGCCCAGTAGAGATATACTAAACCAGATATGAGCATTAACTAAAACATTAGCATGTGATAAATGGTTAACACTTGTAAAACCAACTTACAACATAATCCAGTTCCATGACAAATATGTACATGTTTCATTCCACTTTCCTTTACTTAACCAATTCGATTCATAAACATGGCTCAGAACCTGGCCAAACAATTAAGTGAGACTACATCTCATATTAAAACATTCTCTTTTATCCACAATTCAAATGAGACTACAACTCATGTCAAAACACTTCCAATACTTCAATTATCTACGTTATGCAAACGTAATTAGAATTTTAGGACTTTCACCTTGGACACTTCGGCCAACTTAGTTATCAATGGAGTCTATCCCCTATCTCCTCCTAAACAGGTTTGAGAGTCCATCCCCTATCTCCTCCCACACAACATACATATACAATGTATTTAAACACTTATCATGTACAATGATCAATCAATACACATATTCGATGTATTATTCCAACCGTCATATTCAATGACATATTCCAGATGATTAGTTTCAGTTTTCCCTAATCAACATACAATGTCTTCAACATACAATGTCTACAACAAACAAGACTATCCTCCACTGATAGCCCAAAGCAGTTATATCTAAACAGATAATGAATTTATCAAACAGATAAAATACCAACATTTTTGTAGGTGAGTGGTTAATTTATCCAACTACACCATTTACTCTCACTAATTCCTAATTTCATAATTCTCAACTCAATTTCACATTTCCCCAAATTGATTATTCAAATTAATTATTGAACATAACTAGGGCATTTTTCCCTTATTCACAAGGTTGCCCCCAAGGCTCATATTTCACTCATAATTCATAAACAACCCCAATTTCAAGTCTCTAACACATATTTAACTCAAACATGGAAAAACCCCTCTTTTATAAATTACACATCAAACCCTAACTTTTCCCAAAATTATCCAACAACACCATCTAATCAAAATGACTAAAATTTATGTCAAAACCTATAAGAAGGAGTAGGATATCCCTACCTCAAATTTCGGAGCTCAAAGGAGAAGAAGGACAAAGCTCAAGATGCTCCAAACTCAAAGATTCTCGGATCAAAACGAAGCCCACACCGTGCTCTAACTTTTATACAAAGGAAATAGTGTAGGAGGACCCTAGATCAAGAGTTCTTGTAGAGAGAAGTGGTGGTTTAGAGAGAGAGGCAGCCGTTCTAGGGTTTGAGAGAAAGAAAAGAGATGAAAAAGTGAAGGAGAAACAAGCTGTTGCAACTGATATATTCGAGCCTCGCTCGAGCGAAGAAATGGTCGCTCGAGCGACCAGACACAAAGAAATCTCGCTCAAGCGTAGAAAGCCTCGTTCGAGCCAACAATTCGAAGCTTCAGGTCTGCAACCCAGAAGCACGCTCGAGCGCAAGAATGTTCGCTCGAGCGAAGAAGTCCAAAACATACAGCTCGCTCGCTCGAGCGAAGGAAAGCTCGCTCGAGCCAAGAAATGCAACTCTCAGGTCCAGAACTGGACACAGACGCAAGCTCGAGCGCAAGACTTCTCGCTCGAGCCACCAGACACAACACTCAACTCTTGCTCAAGCGAAGGAACCCTGGCTCGAGCAAAGGAACTAAAACACAAAACTCGCTCGAGCGACAAAAGTCTCGCTCGAGCGAAGACACCAAAATTTGGGCAGCAACCATTTGTTCCCAATCACAACCAACTTGTTACAAACCTGCCCAACACATCCTAAAACTCAAATACAAGGAATTAAAGGACGAAAAAGAGGCATATACCACAACAGACATCTACGGAACCGAGTCCGGAATACAATAACCAATGGAGGGAAAACCGGGATCGCTATATCTATGTTCGTTCTGTGCCAAAAATTTTGATTGGATTTTGTTTTTTTCAATAAAGACCATAAAATTGAAGTAAAAAAAATGGGTATCAATTTTTTTATTTTATTTTTTATTGTCATTTTATTTTATAGAAAATGTAAAAATTTATTGAGAATTCAAGATTTTACTATAACGATAGATTTTTGTATAACTAGGTAAATTTAAAACTTTTAAATATCATTGCGTTTTTTATTTTTATCCTCTTTCTATCCCATTATACCATTACTGCTATTTGTTAGTTTGTTAATTATAATTCAATTAATTGAAAATGAAAGCTTAATATAACTTTTCATATATATTATAGTTAATTTGTTACAGTTATAATTGTATATAATAGCATAATATATAGGGATAATCTTTAAATATAATTTTTATTTTTTTATGTGATTAAATAGTCCACCTTAAATAGTATATAGAAGAGTTAGATGGTTTCTTTTATCTCTAAAAAATCCAAAAAACCCAATTTATTTTTTTAACTTTTTAATTTTTTAAATTGAAACATCAAATGTTTATGTCTATAAAACAAAACTGATAAACACATATCCAAAAACTACATATTTTTTTTCTTTTTTTAATATGGAGGATATTTACAAATGAAAAATGCTTAAAACCTCAATTTTTTTTCCATAATCTGACTTATAATGATATAGTCATAAGTGTCATTTTTATACAATTATGAGAAGATAATTAATTAAATTATACATTTCAACCAACCATATACTCAAATTTTGACTATTAAAAGATGTTATTTCACTATAATTCCCATTAAGAGAATCTTCAACCCTTAATATTTTTTTTTATCAAATTATAATTTGAAAAAAATTTAAAAATATGAAATGTTGAAAATTATTATTATTTTCATTAAAATTGGTGAAAATAAAATAAAATAAAAAATTGGGATAAGAATGAAAGTTCTTTTAAAAATTAATAAAAATTTGATGAAAAGGTTAAAGTAATTCATATCAAATCAAAATTTTTATTCAAATTTAAAATCAAATTAGATAACAAAAAATTAAAAGAAAATGATGAAAGTTTAAAAATATTTTTAAATCTTATTCTTAAAGACTAAAAATCCGTATGTGTATTATATTCGTATTATATTTTTAGTTATAAAATTGAAATCAAAAGAAATGTAACTTAAAATTATTTGATTAATAATAGAAATATCATATTAATTATTATTATCACATTTAATAATAAAATTGTATATTTGTCTTAATTATAACTTTTAAATTTGTATATTTTCATAACAAGAAGAGGTATGCCATAACTTATTTAATCTCATTTAATCAGGTTTAACTTTTTTTGATACAAATTATCAAAATTGCACTAAATAATATATATATATATATATATATATTTTGAAACTGATAATTAAAAAAGTTATAAATATAAAAGTTAACTTATAAATTTCATGTATACCACAAAACAAATTAGATTATTTCAAGATAATTATAATGATTTTTTAAATTTTTTTTTTTTATAAAGTCACGTGCATAGCACAGGGTACTACTAGTACATATATATAGATAAATTTACATGGTTCAACATATAACAATCACTACAACAAAACTGACTTTTTACGGCATCACATCAACGGCATACAATAAATGCACGCCGTAGTTTCTCACTTTTACGACTTGCTTTTTTTGCATGTCGTAAATACTTTTCCAACCACGGCGTGTCTATTGTGTAGGTCGTGAATGGTAATAACAATGATTTTTTTACGGTTTGCAATGCATGTCGTAAATAATAAAACTTTCTACGACGTGCATATGGCATGCCGTTAATACATCAATTATACACGACACACATACATCAGCCGTGAAAAGTGAATACTTTTCACGGCGTACACAACGCCGCCGTTAAAAATATTACACTTTTTACGACGCACACATCACCTATCGTTAAAAGTATTGCCTTTTTACGACGCACAATGCATGTCGTGAAAGGTATGGCCAAAAAAAACGAATAGCGCCAAAATAAAATTTTCTAGCACCAATTCTTCAAAAACATTAATAAAAAAATAATAATAATCAAAAGCCCCAACTCTCAACCCTAACACACAAAATCAACCTCTGAGTTGGTCTCAAAACTATTCAATTGCAAGTCACTACCAACCTTGGCTTTAACCTTCAACCTTCAAAACATACCATGAAACTCCATTTTCTTCATCATCATCCTCGTCGTCGAGACTGGTCCTCAAGCCCGATCTCTCCCAAATCGGCTTTTTCCTCTCCTTTCGTGATTCCTGACTTCACGTCCTCGAACAGATCGTCGAGGGCGATCTCAAATGCCCTCTCAAATCCGATTTCATCAAATTCATCTTCACCTTCGACAAACTCCAAACCTCAATTTTTTACTTCTCCAAAATCATTCTCACCAATCCCAATCTATTAACTATCCTCTTCGGCAATTGAATCCCCGATCTCGAAATCTCCATGAATGTTCGATCTGAAATGCACAACATCGACTCCAAATCCAATTGTCGTGATTACTTGTCCACTGGTAAAAATAAAGAGAGGTTTCGAAGGGAAGGGGTTTCAAATGGTGCTCTCTTTCTCTCTCTCTTCACCTCACTCTCATACTCTTTCTCATATGTCCCACCACACCACCAATTTCTAGGGTTTATACATCTCGTTGTGGCAAATCGACCCAATTGATAGTTCTGAGAAGCCATGAACGAAAAGACACCACTCGTCGCTCGATTTCTGATGCATCTAAGGTCGAACCCAAATCCCGTTTGGATGATTCGAAGGTGAAAAAATTGGGTTCGAAAATTTCAGGTTAGTGATGGTGTTTTTTCTTTTGAAACTCTGTTTGGTTGTCGAGAAAATAATGATATGTACAAGTTTATGCTTCCTGTCTCTAGCAGAATTGAAGGATTTGGTGTTTTTGACAGATAAATATTCAAATAAATAAATAGAAGTACCCTGCTAGCAATTTAGGTATTTTTTATGTAGTTTGATTTAATGTTGAACTTGGTGAAAAGTTTATCAATCTTATTGTCTCTTTGTATAATTTGTCTAATGCTTTGAATGTTCTTTTAGTGCTTCCTTCACTGTGAAACAATTAAATTTTAAACTGCTTGAAAGCTTACAGTTATATTACTGTTGTTTGAGAATTTGTTCATCTGGTGATCAGATTTGCAGTTAGTATAATTTGGACTCGGTGTAATTTCTGCATCCTTTTCTCATATATTTTGCTCATACCAGTCTTTATTGGAAGGTCAAGTTTTGGAAGGACTTAGGTTTTGAGGTTTATACATATCTAATTTTTCCTTTTACCAAGGCATCCAGGTAGTTGATTTTTCTAGTTGTCAATTGATAGATTTGACATTTTAGCCTGTGATGAACATGCGAACCAATAGCTTCCTGGTGTTTTTTTATTCTTGGTCTAGCTTATTACTTTTCCAAATGGTGCTTTTCTAGCTTGCCTTTTCTATTCAACCATCCTGGTGTTTTTCCTATTCTTGGTCTATTTTTCATTAGAATTGGTGGATACCCTATTTTAGTTCTATTGATAACCAAACCTGTTGCTTATATATCTCTGGGTTGAAGTTGATTCTAAATTGCTATATTTTACTAGAATCAAGTGATAAAAGCAAAAAACAAGATTGTTGAAGAGAATATACAGAAAGCTATCAAGGTTGCAATCGAGACAGCAGAAGCTGTTGCATCTGATGGAAAGGCTTTCTGTATATCACGTGTCAATGTTGGTTTGGACACTACAGCAATGCGCGAAGCGGTTGTCAAAGTCATGGACGAGAAGGTTGTTTACAGTTTCTAGCCTTCCAGCTAATATGTCCCAATGCTTTTATTTATTTATTTATTTTGTCATAATGCTCTTATATGTCTGTATGAAGTTTGCATGACTAGTCTGTGAATGACAGGGGATAGCGGTTATGGTTTTCAGCACAAATGAAACTGCAAACAAAGCTTTGGTGTGTGTTGGGGTACCTGAGAAAGGAGATAAATGTAAGCAATTAAAGGTGTTGGAGTGGTTGGTGGCAACTTTAAAGCCACTAAAAGGGAAGGGTGGAGGGGGAAAAAGTGGTCTTGCTCAAGGCCAGGTAGCAATTTTCTCCTGGTTACCAATCGAAAAATCTTGAAATGCTTGTTGTCACAGAAATAATTTTTTCACTGTTTGGCTAAAACAAACTTAGCCTTATGAAATTTTGACATTGGAAATGTATATAACAAACTTAGGAAATTGCCACAAAGAATGAGATTTAAATTTGGATTTAATTTAATGCGTTTTTGAACTAAGAATCGGAATAAATTCCCTTGACCACATTTTTGAATTGTTTAACGTTCACCTACTTTTGGACTTCTTGTGTGAGCTAGCTTGTTTAGGGAATATTGTTCAGGTATCAAACTTAGCGAAGCTTCAAAAAACCTTAGGAAAAAGTTTGCCACTGGAAAAAGTAGCCCCTTCCATTGGAAATTAATCATCTACTTTTTTCTTTGAACTACCATTGTTGAAAACAATAAAGTTCAGTATGATGAATGGAAGTTACTTAAATTAGTGGTTTGTGATGGAACTAGGTTTGTGCTGCTTTAGGTACATTAATTAGCTTGTGATGGACACATTAGAGTGTTTACTTGTATTATATAGACGGTGTCCTTTCTGTTGATTTGGTGTTTACTTGTTAGTTTGTTTATAAATTGATTTTGTGTCGTGTGTGTGTGTGTGTGTGTTTATACAGGTTTGGTCGTTTGAAGGTTTTTAATTGATTATGTGTTTATGTTTTAGTTCGCTGGGTAAGTTGATTTTGGGTGTTGAATTTGTGATGTGTGTGTGTATATATAGGTAAGAATCAATCAGTTGTCTATGTGGGAGTAGATGGTACTCTAGCAAGTCTTATTTATGTTGAGGATCAAATCAGAGAAGATGGTAGACATGTTGTTGAATCCTTGCATAAGCAAGGTGTCAGCCTATATATGCTTTCTGGGGACAAAAGGAGCACTGCTGAATATGTTGCATCTAAAGTTGGAATTCCAAGGGAAAAGGTACAAATTTTATTTTTTTCATTCGTTTCTATTTAGGCAACTTCTTGATGAATAAACACCTGAATCTCAAGGTTGAGGAAATCTGACCTTTATAAATATAATTGTTAAATTTAAGAGCAGAGTGGGACTTATAGACCCTACTATGAAGACAATGTTTATGAGTTATGTATTAGATAAAGGAAAAAAAAAAAAAAAAAGAATGAAACACAGTGAGACCAGCTAAGGTAGAAACTACCGCTGAAGATGGGAAAGGTCCAACTTATATAACCTCAAATTGCTTAATTTGAAGGATCATGGTTTCTAGTTGAGAATAAAATTCTGTTTTTCCTTCACTGTTAAATTATTGTGGGAATTCATTATTTGTTTACTTTCTCAATACATGAGAGAATCATGGGCTGTAATTATTTATTTAATACTCCATATTTTTGACTTACCATTACTCCATTAGGAGCCCTCAATAGTAGCTTCTGGTTTGAGTCTCTATTCTGGGATTTCTCAATCTTTCTCCATGATGGATGTATCCTATATTAGGTATAGAAGTTAGCTCAACTTTTTATGTTTGGTTCAACTCTGAATAACTTAGTTGGTAATTTGATCAACCATATGCTCTACAATTAACTCCATTTGGTGGAAGTAGCATGTGTCTAAGTATGTGAGAGCTTAAGCTTCTAGACCAATAGCATAAGGCATGCTTGAATGCTTTGTAGTATGAATGACATGTCAGAATATTAGAATTTTTGCATAAAAAAGATGCTGGGGTACCGTTTAGAATTTGAAGATAGGTTTTTTTTTTTTTTTTTTGGAGATGATTTAGAGCTTTTTGTATTATAACTGTGCTGCAATGGGTATTCATTATTGAGGGATCCACACCACAACAAAGGGCTCGCCTTCTCTGAGAAAGAGAGGGATGCCCTGAGAAAAAGAGGGATGCCCATTATTTGCGTGGTCTTTGTCCCCCAGTCATCGTTGCCCCAAAATCTTCAGGTTATAAAAAATACACCGCTTCAGCTTTTGGATTCTCCATTTTCATTTTTGTGTGTTTTTAAATTTTCCTCGTCTTAGAAAAAAGGACTAATGATGGATATTTTTCTTGTTACTTTACCTACCAGATCAAGAAATTGATGTACAATATCTGCCAGTATCAAGTCCCACTGTGGAGGTACATGGCCATGATAGATATCCAGGTACGTCGTTCATGCTATTCAGTAAACTTCTGGACCATGAAGCTGATGCTAACTTCAATTATTTAATAAATCTAATTGATGCTAATAATGCCACTAATGCTACTCAAATTGTCTCTTCAATTTTTTTTAATGTCATTTCTGTCTCTTTATACAAGATGTTTTTGTTTGTTTATAATGGTCCTGTATTTTGTGAAACCATGAAAAACTTCCCCCTTTTTACTGTCCCTTAGGTGGTTTTTGGCTCTCTCGGTGTATTGAAAAGGTTGACGTGTCTTACTTTGAGGTAATGAGACAACCAAGTAGGTCAATTATAACATGGATACGTCAATTAAAAAGATGACCCTTTTTCTTTTCAACGTTGGTCATGCAAAACAATATATAATATAGTAGCTTTTTTTAGCTCTTTCAATCTAAGTAATTTAATTGATTGGAATAACAATGAACCTCTAAGTCAAGTACATAGGCAGATTTTCTTCACAACACTATATAAATTATTGTAGACAAGTTGGTTCTGTAAAAAACGCTTTCTTGTTGTAGTGAAGGTAATTAAGAGATCTCCAACTTGGTAATTTAGGATAATTAAATTGAGACATCCATGTTACCCACAAGTTAAACAAGTTCTAAATGTAATGAGATAAAATTGATCTTGTTCCTCATCTAAAGTAGATTTTAAGGCTCTGTTTGGTTGTGTTTTCAAATTAAGTTTCAACACCATCATTCCCGCTTCATGTTTGGATAGCACGTTCAAAATACAATTCCGCAATATAATTCAAACTATAGTTTGAAAATCCGTTTGGCAGCTTGTGCTTTAGTTCTCCACTTTCAACATTTCTGCCTTCTTCCTCTTTTGATCTGAAAAGCTTCCATGTCCATCTCCATCGTCTCTGAAAATTTCACGTGAACCTCATCTTTCTTTCTCTACATCAAAGATCAGTACTGAAGATTCGTCACGGGTAGGCTTCACAGAGAAGTCAGACTCATTTTATAAATAATGAATCCTGTGAACCCGCTCCCTACTCGTATCATCTTCCAGAAATCGACTGATTTACAATTTGTGCGTTGTGGAAGATTCCTTCTACGGGCAACCAAACAACGACGAGTGCGAGGTGAAATAACTCACAAATTTATTTAGATATTTTGTTATAGGTCAATGATTTGAAAAATTCATCCCTAATTTTATTCAAAAAAATTTTTTTCAGGTCAAATTTATCAAATCTATTGTCGAATCAGACGAACAAAGAGTGGCACATTCATTCAGTATACACATTCCATCACCGGCGATAACTATTTAACTCCCACTAATCTGGTAAATAAATCCTTCATCTGTTATGTGCAAATGATTTCATAGAGGTGAAAATCAGTTCTCAAATGATTTCTGAGAAGTGTAGATAAGTATTTTTTAGTTTCAGATCTTTTGTGATTTGTCTGAACCTTTTGCCAAGAAGAATAGCCACTAATCTGGTAAATAAATCCTTTATCTGTTATGTGCAAATGATTTCAGAGGAGTGGAAATCAGTTCTTAAATGATTTCTGAGAAGTGTAGACGAGTATCTTTTAGTTTCAGATCTTTTGTGATTTGTCTGAACTGTTTGAACCCTTTGCCAAGGAGAAGAGTTGAGCCGGGAGTACCTGGGATATCCGGCCGATCGTCCCCCGGGTTATCCGGCTGGTCGACCTATCTGCCCTCTCTCTTCGTCCACTGCTTCTTCTGCTTATTTCTTCCTTTATTTCTTCCTTCTGTTTTCGTAGGCTTCTTCTTCTACTGTTTTTTTTTTTACTATTTAAAGACAATGTTACCTGATTTTTTTTATTATTTGTGGTTATATTTCTACTATTTAAATTCAAATAATCTGTTGCGTTTTTTTTTTTCTTGAAATAAAATCATCTGCTTTTTATTTTTTATCTGTGTTCTCCTTCAAACCATTTTGCTCTGTTATTCTTGTATATCCACCCCAGACTAGTTTAAATATAATTTGTATCTTTATAGATGGATGTAAATAATTCCGATTACAATCAAGATACAAAAATGTGGACACCCAGAATTGAAACGAAATTAATAAATATGTTGAGAGATGAGGTTAGAAAAAATCAAACAACGGGCCATACTACTTCATGGACAATTAGGCATTAGAATCATTATGCAAATCAGTTGCACAACATGTATGGATTTCGGTATACAGCAAAGTAGGTGTGACAAAAATATCAGCGATTGAAAGCTGATTACCAGACATTTAAGTGACTCCAGGCACAGACTAGTCTGGGATGGGATCCTATTGTAGGCACTATTGTTGCACCCGATGAATTTTGGGATAAGGTTTTTCATTAATCTGTACTATTTTCAAATTTTATTTTAAACATTTCACGATACATACAGTGCTTAATTCTATATTTTTAATTGTTGTAGGCTAGCAGAAATGTGAAGAAGTTTAGGACAAAAGGATTTGAATGTTATAGCGATCCCGGTTTTTCCCTTCCTTTGTGTATTGTATTCCGGACTCGGTTCCGTGGATGTGTTGTTGCCTTATTCTCGTTTCTACCCTTTACTCTTTGTGTTTGAGTCTTGGGTTGTGTTGGACAGGTTTGAAATAGGTTGGTTGTGTTTGGGAACCTAGAGTTAATGCCCAGATTTTGGCCTTTACGCTCGAGCGAGGCTTTTGACGCTCGAGCGGGCCCTTTATTGTTGCTTCTCCACTCGAGCGGGCTTTTTGACGCTCGAGCGTAAATTTTCATCTCCCAGTATTTTTCTCTGCAGGTCTTCGTACGCTCGAGCGGACATTTTGACGCTTGAGCGTGATCCTTTGATTTTGTTCCTCTGCTCGAGTGGGGAGTTTGACGCTCGAGCGAGGACCATCGCCTGCAAAACTTCTGTGAGTGTGCATCCGACGCTCGAGCTTGAGTCTGTGTCTGACGCTCGAGCGGGGAGACTTTTATATCAGTCCGAATTTTAACTTTTTGGATCACTTTTTCGGTGCCTTTTCTCTCTCTAACTTTTCAAAACCCAAATTTGAGAGCCTCTCTCTAGATTTCAACTTCTCTCTACAAGATCATCTAGATCTATTGATCTTCTACCTTGGTCCCTTTACAAAAAGTGTGGAGTTGGTCTTGCTCTTCATTTTGATCCAAAAAATTTAGTGTTTGGAGCACTTTGAGTTTTCATCATCTTCTCATTTGAGCTCCGAATTTGAGGTAGGGATAACTACTTATGTATATGATCTTTGACATAAGCTTTTAGTCATTTTGATTTAATGTTGATGTTGGGTAATTTTGGGTATTAGGGTTTCAAAAGTTATAAGGAGGGGTTTTGTTATTTTGACCCACATTTGTGTATTTTGGGTCATAAAATGAGGGTATTGATGTTATTGATGATATTTTGAGCCTTGGGGTCAATATTGAGAAAAAGGGGGAGAAAGCCCTAATTTTATTGCAATTAATTATTTTGTATAATTAATTTGGAAAGTTATGGAAGTATGAAATTGAGTAATTATGAGAACGAATGGTGGAGTTGGATTGATTAATTACTCACCTTTGAAATTGTGGATAATTTTATCTGTTGATGCATTTACTATCTGTTTAGAAATATTTGTTTTGGGCTATCGGTGGAGGATAGTCTTGATTGTTGTAGACAATGCATGATGATTAGGCGAACTAAAACTAATCAATTGAATATGACATCGAATATGACGGTTGGAATAATACATCAAATTTATGTATTGATTGATTATGTATATGATATGTGTTTATATACATTGTATTGTGTGAGAGGAGATAGGGGATGTACTCCACGGTTTAGGGGAAGATAGGGGATGGACTCCTAAACCGGATATTGTTTGGGAGGAGATAGGGGATGGACTCCATCGATACAGCATATATGTGTATTCATTGAAGTATTGATACAGTGAATATGTGTATCTATTGTGAAGTATGGAAGTGTTTTATGTGCTATTGATACAGCAAATATGTGTATCTATTGTGAAGTATGGTAGTATTGTTGATATGAGCTATGGTCTCATTTAAATTGTTTGACCAGGTTCTGAGCCTTAGTTATGAATTGAGAAATTGGATAAGAAATGGAAAATGGAATGAAACATGGACACATTTGTCATGTAATTGAAATGGGTTATGAATTGATTTATGTGAGTTAAACATTTATCAAATGATAATGTTTTAGTTATTGCTCATATTCTGTTTAGCATATCTCTACTGGGCGTTGGCTCACCCTATATGGGACATTATTTTCAGGAACAGGTATTATGCCACCTCCAAGGACGTAGCTTGGAAGGCTTGAGGCTGTTGGACTTTTTTTTGTTGTTTTTGTTGTATTACATGTATATCAAGCCAAGGGCTTACCTTGTGTAGAGTTAGTACTCTCTTTTTGTAACCAAGTGTTGACTTGGAAAGTTGTAAGCCCGTGGGGTATTTACTTTTGTTGTCAACATGTAATACTTTTGGACTAAATACTCTGGCAAATAGAAATGTGTTTATTTCTCGTATGTTTATGGATGTCGCGAATGCATGATTTATGGGTTTATTTTGAGGGCATTACAACTTGGTATCAGAGTGTACCGGGTTCGAATACTTTGGGTACGCGGGAAGTGGTTAGTACCACAATAGGTTCGTCTCGCTTGTTAGAGACTTAGATGTAATGTTATGTACTTATGTGATAACATGTTTACGTGACTACTTGGGTATGGGATTTAGTTTCTAGGATGTTGATTGGATCCTTGGGTTTCTGTGAGTCTTGTTGGAAAAGCACTTGATCAATGCTGTTTCTAACTGGAACTCTAGTAACGCCATGGGACTATCATTATCCGGAAATGAAATTCGTAAGTACTTATGTGATTATGTGCTTACATGGAGTGAATTACTGTTGTCCATGCATTAGGACGCGAGTGTTATAGCTTCGGCACATTTGTGAATGTGCTAATGTTCTTCGTTACCTTTATTAGGATGTCAGGACGAGGACGTAGTGGTAGACGAGGTAGGCCTAGGAGGCAGGAGATGCCTATACCGGATGAGATTCCGGAGCAGCAGGAGGGCGTTGGTCAGGCCAATGTGGCCGAGCCAGTAGGTCAGCAGGCCATGGGCGCCTTAGCCCGCGAGATGGCAGGAGCTTTGAGGGAATCCTTGGGCATTCTCAGAGCTGAAAATCAGGTCCAGGCCCATGTTGCTGAGGCAGGGCCTTCCTTTCTGAAGAGGGAGTTCTTCTGGTCTAACCCGGATGAGTTTGTGGGTTATCCAAAAGAGCCACTTAAGGCGGATGAATGGCTCGAACAGATGACGAAGACGTTTGAGATGCTTGGCATCGAGGACGGGGCATTGAAGGTGACCTTGGCATCTTTCCAGCTTAAGGGGGATGCGGGTCAGTGGTGGAAGTTTATAAGAGGTCGTGTTGGAGGGACTTAAGAGGCCTTTGTAGATGCTTTCTAGGAGAAGTTCTTGTCTCCAGCGGTCAGGGAGAAGCTGAGGGACCAGTTTTGTCAGCTCAAGCAACTGAGTTTATCAGTGGCTGAGTTTGAGGCCGCTTTTACTAGTTTGTCCAGGTTTGCACCTCAGCTTGTGGCGTTTGAAGAACGCCGTTGTATTGAGTTCGAGAGGAAGTTGAGGCATGAGCTTAAGATGAGAGTTGGGGGGTCTATGACTCGAGAGTATGGGCGCCTTTTAGATGCTGCAGCCCATATGGAGATTATGATGCAAGAGGAGGAGGAGAGGCAGAGAGGCTCCAAGAGGAGTCAGGATGGTCAGGGGGACGGTAGGAGGCAGAGGGGTCTTAACCCTCAGCAGTCCCAGGGTGCATTTGCTAGATCGACCTTTCCAGTGTCGAGTGCAGGCTCTGGCAGAGGCAGTCAGGGAGACATCACCTGTTCCAAATGTAGTCAACTGGGCCACAAGTCTCCAGCTTGCCTGCAGAGGGGAGGAGGTCAGAGAACAGCTTTATCTTCGGCTCGACCTCAGAGCCAGAGTCAGGGCAGAGGCCAGTCGCTCTCTTGTTACCAGTGTGGTCAGGCGGGGCACCTGAAGAGGTATTGCCCGCAGTTGAGTGGCATATCTGGTGCATCTGGGTCGAGGCGGAGTTTTCAGTCAGCTCAGTCAGTTCAGGCCTCGAGGGCCAATTAGGGGGCTTCATCATCCCAGTCTGTGCAGCAGTCTTTTGTTCCTAGAGGTGAGTAGGTAGATCAGGGGCGTACAGGGCGTGTGTATGCTGTTACTGCGCAGGATTTAGTACCAGCTCCATCTGTTGTGAGAGGTACCTTTTTGTTTTGCAACTCGATTGCTAATATGTTAATTGATACGGGTGCATCCCATTCCTTTATATCTACTGCATTTGTATCTGTTTTGGGTTTGGAGTTGGCACAGTTAGCATCTCCTATTTATGTTGTGTCACTTGTTGGGGGTGAGTTGATTTTGAAACAAGGGTGTCGGGGCTGTGATATAGAGGTCACCGACCGCCGACTTCCATTTTCTTTTGTAGTTATGGCTATGTCGGGTTTTGATGTTATTTTGGGTATGGACTGGCTATCGTCATACCGGGAAGTTATTGATTGTTACCGCTAGAGGGTCACAGTATGTACCTTGAGCGGGGATTGTTTCCATTTCTTGGGGGATCGGGTTGGTAGTGTATTGCCACCGGTGTATGATCTGCGAGGGCGGAGTGAGCTTAGTAGTCTCCTCGCTAGCTTTATGAGTAGTGAGTGTGATGAGACCCAGACTGTGTTGCCAAGAGTGGTTTGTGAGTACTCGGATGTCTTTCCTGAGGACTTTGTGAGTTTGCCACCACATCGAGAGATCGAGTTTTAGTGCCCGGCACGGCGCCGATTTCTATGGCACCTTATTGTTTTGCCCCAGTCAAGTTGAGTGAGCTGAAGATTCAGCTCCAAGAATTGCTGGATAAGGGCTTTATTCGCCCTAATGTTTCGCCGTGGGGAGCATCAGCCCTCTTTGCTAAAAAGAAAGATGGTTCCTTGAGACTTTGTATCGATTACCGGAAGTTAAATCGGGCTACGGTTAAGAATAAGTACTCTATGCCTCGTATTGACGATTTGTTTGACCAGTTGAAGGGATCCCTTTGTTTCTCTAAGATGGATCTGAGATCGGGTTACCACCAGTTAAGGGTCAGGGAGGAGGATATTCCGAAGATGGCATTCCGTACGCGGTATGGCCACTATGAGTTTCTGGTGATGCCTTTTGGGCTCACCAATGCACCGGCAGTGTTTATGGATTTGATGAACCGGATATTCCGGGAATTCTTAGATCGTTTTGTAGTCGTTTTTGTGGACGACATTTTGATTTATTCGCCTTCGGAGGAGGAGCACGAGGAACACTTGAGAGTAGTGCTTGAGTTGCTTAGAGCCCATAGGCGATATGCCAAGTTTGGAAAGTGTGAGTTTTGGCTAAGAGAGGTCAAGTTCTTAGGCCATGTAGTCTCTGGGGAAGGGGTGTCTGTTGATACATCCAAGATTGAGGCAGTGCAGGATTGGGCACAGCCTAAGAGTGTTTTTGAGATCCGCAGTTTTCTGGGATTAGCTGGGTATTACCGTCGGTTTGTGAAAGATTTCTCCAGGCTAGCTTCGCCGTTGACTAGATCGACCCGGAAAGGGGTCAAGTTTGTATGGAGTGAGACTTGTGAAAAGTCGTTCCAAGAGTTGAAAGTTAGACTTACCACCGCCCCTGTGTTGATTATTCCGGAGAGAGGTTTGGGTTATGCCGTTTATTGTGATGCCTCACGAGAAGGTTTGGGTTGTGTGTTAATGCAAGAGGGGAAAGTGGTAGCCTATGGCTCACGTTAGTTGAAAATACACGAGATGAATTACCCTACACATGACCTAGAGTTAGCAGCTGTAATTTTTGCCTTGAAGATTTGGAGGCACTACCTTTATGGTGAGAGATTCGAGGTATTCTCGGATCACAAGAGTTTGAAGTACCTGTTTACACAGAGAGACTTGAATTTGAGGCAGAGAAGGTGGATGGAGTTCATCGAGGACTACGATTTCGAGTTGCACTATCACCTAGGTAAGGCCAATGTTGTGGCCGATGCCCTTAGCAGGAAATCCATTAGTGATGTAGCTTGTGTAGCCATCCGGAAGTGGGCCATGTTGGGTGCACTTGGGGAGTTTGAATTGTTTCTGGGCAAATCCGTTGAGGCTGCGGCCTTGTTTTCTATTGTTGTGTAGCCTATACTTGTGACTTGAGTGTTAGAGGCACAGGGAGGTGACCTTGAGGTAGAATCCCTCCGAGAGAAGATCTCCAGTGGAAAGGTTGAGAAGGGTTTGACGGTGTATCCCGACCAAAGTGTGAGATACCGAGACCATTTGTTTGTGCTGGAGTCTTGCTGAGAGGAGGTACTCAGAGAGTTTCACCTTTCACGCCTTGCGGTGCATCTGGGAGGCACCAAGATGTATCGTGATTTGGGTCGCCAGTTTTGGTGGCGGGGTATGAAGAAGGAAGTGGCAGTTTTTGTGTCTAAATGCCTTACTTGTCAGCAAGTGAAGGCTGAGCATCAGAGGCCAGCGGGTTTGTTACAACCCTTGCCTATTGCCGAGTGGAAGTGGGAACATGTCACTAGGTCTTCCGAGGACTCAGCAAGGTAGTGATGCTATTTGGGTGGTTGTAGACCGGTTGACTAAGTCAGCGCACTTTATCCCTATGCACGTGAGAGATTCGGTAGATCATCTTGCCGATTTGTATATTCGGGACATAGTGAGGTTACACGGGGTCCTAGTGTCGATCGTCTCAGATAGAGATCCTCATTTTACTGCTAGGTTGTGGCAGAGTTTGCAGAGTGCCTTGGGCACTAGGTTGACCTTTAGCACGGCTTATCATCCTCAGACTAACGGGCAGTCCGAGCGTACTATTCAGATCCTTGAGGATATGCTTCGAGGTTGTGTCCTTGACTTTAGTGGGTCGCGGGAGAGGCACTTGCCCTTGGTGGAGTTTGCCTACAACAACAGTTTTCAGTCGAGTATCGGTATGGCACCGTTTGAGGCCTTGTAGGTCTCCGGTTTGTTGGGCCGAGGTGGGTGATGCACCTTTGTTGGGCCCGGAGTTGGTGAGGGAAACGATGGAGAAAGTTGAGCTTATCCGTAGAAGGCTTGTTACAGCCCAGAGTCGCCAAAAGAGTTATGCCGACCGTAGGAGGAGGCCTTTGGCATTTGAGACGGGTGATCACGTCTTTCTGAAAATATCACCTAAGTGGGGTTTGATGAGGTTTGGGAAGAGTGGGAAGTTGTCCCCTCGGTTTATTGGTCCCTTTGAGATCCTTGAGAGGATTGGGGAGGTTGCATACCGTTTAGTTTTGCCGCCGCAGTTGTCCGGGGTGCATAACATGTTTCATGTTAGTATGCTTCGGAAGTACGAGCCGGATCCATCTCATATATTGGATTGGACCAACTTGGAGGTAGATGAGGATGCCTCATATGAGGAGAGACCGGTTCGGGTCTTGGATAGGTGGGAACAAGTCTTGCGAGGCAAGACCATTCCTTTGGTAAAGGTTTTGTGGAAATATCACGGAGTGGAGGAAGCCACTTGGGAACGTGAGTTGGAGGTCCGTGAAAAATATTCGGACATATTTGTTAACGTGTAATCATGTATTGGAAATTTTGTAATATTAATGAACCTTAAGAGCATTGAATATGTCTTAAGTTGTAAAACATTGTATATGTTTTGATTTATGGAAGTGTTATGGAACTTGCCTTAAAATGGAAGTTATTTTTATCTTGTATATGTCAATGATGTTTTAGAAATGCAGATATATTGATTGGCATTGAATATGTTATAGAATTGTGGAAAATATGTTGAAATTGGTAAATTTCAAGGGAAAGCATGTTGATAATGCATATTGAGTTATATATTGTGATTTGCCTCTTGAAAAGAGATGGGATGACCGGCATTGGGTCAAGTTGATGAATGTTGGGTTGTAATACTGTTGAGAATTGAGAAAAACATGTTTTTGAAAACTTGTACTTAATTTCGGGGACGAAATTCCTTAAGGGGGGGAGGTTATAGCGATCCCGGTTTTCCCCTTCCTTTGTGTATTGTATTCCGGACTCGGTTCCGTGGATGTGTTGTTGCCTTATTCTCGTTTCTACCCTTTACTCTTTGTGTTTGAGTCTTGGGTTGTGTTGGGCAGGTTTGAAACAAGTGGTTGTGTTTGGGAACCTAGAGTTAATGCCCAGATTTTGGCCTTCACGTTCGAGCGGGGCTTTTGACGCTCGAACGGGCCCTTTGTTGTTGCTTTTCCGCTCAAGCGCGCGTTTTGATGCTTGAGCGTGAATTTTCATCTCCCATTATTTTTCTCTGCAGGTCTTCGTACGCTCGAGCGGGCGTTTTGACGCTCGAGCGTGATCCTTTGATTTTGTTCCTCCGCTCGAGCGGGGAGTTTGACGCTCGAGCGGGGACCATCGCCTGCAAAACTTCTGTGAGTGTGCATCCGACGCTCGAGCGAGCGTTTTGACGCTCGAGCGTGAGTCTGTGTCTGACGCTCGAGCGGAGGTTTCCACGCTCGAGCGGGGAGACTTTTATATCAGTCCGAATTTTGACTTTTTGGATCACTTTTTCGGTGCCTTTTCTCTCTCTAACTTTTCAAAACCCAAATTTGAGAGCCTCTCTCTCTAGATTTCAACTTCTCTCTACAAGATCATCTAGATCTATTGATCTTCTACCTTGGTCCCTTTACAAAAAGTGTGGAGTTGGTCTTGCTCTTCATTTTGATCCGAAAATTTTGGTGTTTGGAGCACTTTGAGTTTTCATCATCTTCTCCTTTGAGCTCCGAATTTGAGGTAGGGATAACTACTTATGTATATGATCTTTGACATAAGCTTTTAGTCATTTTGATTTAATGTTGATGTTGGGTAATTTTGGGTATTAGGGTTTCAAAAGTTATAAGGAGGGGTTTTGTTATTTTGACCCACATTTGTGTATTTTGGGTCATAAAATGAGGGTATTGATGTTATTGATGATATTTTGAGCCTTGGGGTCAATATTGAGAAAAATGGGGAGAAAGCCCTAATTTTATTGCAATTAATTATTTTGTATAATTAATTTGGAAAGTTATGGAAGTATGAAATTGAGTTGGAAATAATGACATTGAGTAATTATGAGAACGAATGGTGGAATTGGATTGATTAATTACTCACCTTTGAAATTGTGGATAATTTTATCTGTTGATGTATTTATTATCTGTTTAGAAATATTTGCTTTGGGCTATCGGTGGAGGATAGTCTTGATTGTTGTAGACAATGCATGATGATTAGGCGAACTAAAACTAATCAATTGAATATGACATCGAATATGACGGTTGGAATAATACATCAAATTTATGTATTGATTGATTATGTGTATTTTATGTGTTTATATACATTGTATTGTGTGAGAGGAGATAGGGGATGTACTCCACGATTTAGGAGGAGATAGGGGATAGACTCCTAAACTGGATGTTATTTGGGAGGAGATAGGGGATGGACTCCATTGATACAGCAAATATGTGTATTCATTGAAGTATTGATACAGTGAATATGTGTATCTATTGTGAAGTATGGAAGTGTTTTATGTGCTATTGATACAGCAAATATGTGTATCTATTGTGAAGTATGGTAGTATTGTTGATATGAGCTATGGTCTCATTTAAATTGTTTGGCCAGGTTCTGAGCCTTAGTTATGAATTGAGAAATTGGATAAGAAATGGAAAATGGAATGAAACATGGACACATTTGTCATGTAATTGAAATGGGTTATAAATTGATTTATGTGCGTTAAACATTTATCAAATGATAATGTTTTAGTTATTGCTCATATTATGTTTAGCATATCTCTACTGGGCGTTGGCTCACCCTATATGGGACATTATTTTCAGGAACATGTATTATGCCACCTCCAAGGACGTAGCTTGGAAGGCTTGAGGCTGTTGGACTCTTTTTTGTTGTTTTTGTTGTATTACATGTATATCAAGCCAAGGGCTTACCTTGTGTAGAGTTAGTACTATCTTTTTGTAACCAAGTGTTGACTTGGAAAGTTGTAAGCCTGTGGGGTATTTACTTTTGTTGTCAACATGTAATACTTTTGGACTAAATACTCTGGTGAATAGAAATGTGTTTATTTCTTGTATGTTTATGGATGTCGCAAATGCATGATTTATGGGTTTATTTTGAGGGCGTTACAGAATATTTCCAAGAAACGGCAGAAATTGTTGAAAATTGTTGTGCCACAGAGGCCTTGTCTCGTACATCCACACAAGGAGCCCTTGACTCAGATGAAGAAGATGAAATGCTAAATAAATTTTGGAACCTTGATGTTGGTGGGAGTAATGCTGCTGAAACCATTCCTGTTGACTTATTTGGCGATGAGTACATGGATCCAGCAGCAACAAAGGGCAAAAGTCACAAGAGGGGCCCTACAACCAGCCAGACTGACAGTCGTCGTTCCAAAAAGTCACGGTCAAGTGGGTTCGATGATGTGTGCGCAGCTTTCACATCCTACGTACAGGCAAAAACAAGACATTCATGTACACGAGAAAATGAGACAGAGGTTGTAAGTGCAGGTGGTGATGAATATTCCCTTGATGCATGTCAAGATGCATTGCTAGAGCTTGGGGACATACCACCGGTGCAGTACGTTTGGGTACTGACACTGTTCAAGCATAAGGAATGACGAAGGTTTTTTATGCGCACTCCTACCATTATGCGCCTAGCCATGATCCTCGCTTTGCAGTGAAGTGAGAAGTTCTGTGTTGATTGTGTTAGCGAATCTCCTTGTTGGTCTGCAAGATGATTTCATGATTCTTGATTTGTTTTTTATTCTTTTTTTTCATTCCATGATATGCTCTTTTCTTTTCTATCTTCTGTTTTAAATGTTTTTTTTTTGTTGAACTTTTAAGTAGTTTTTGTTTTATTAAAAATATGTTGTGTTATTACAATATGACTACGTATTAAACAAATTTTGTTCTCGTATGAATTTTACTGTACGCTGGTAAATGACTACGGCCTACTATTCATGTACTCACTTTTTAATTCTGTTTCACCAATAATGGTAAGTGTTACAATTTGTCAAATATTATTTTATAATTATGCCTTTACTGTGATGTAGACAAAACCATATGTCATCCGACACAGAAAACAATACAATGGAGATCGCATCAGAGGAGGATGAGGTTATTGAAGATTTTATGGATTTTTTGATGATTGCTTTCATGCATGATCATAACAACGCGTCAAGTAGTCGCCGACCGCAACGAACGTGTCCAATCAAAGGTGATGATTACATTTTCAGCCTATTAAATGGCCATCTAGAAACAATGATGGACACTATGTGAATGGATGCACAAATATTCATTTTATTAAAAGACACTTTACTCCAAAATGGCTTTATCGATACTGAACATATGCATATCAATGTGGAGGAATCGTTTAGAATTTTTTTATACACTTTTGCACAAAATGATCGCCATTGACTACTGGAAAATAGATTTCAACACTCCACGGAAACAATTTGTCGGCACATAAAAATTGTTATGCGGCATTGTGCAAGCTTGCATCAACGGTTATCAAACCACGTAACCAAGACGAGATGCCGGCAAAAATTTTAAATGACAGGAGGTTTTTTCCCTGGTTCAAGGTACGAATTTAGTGACTGTCCTGTAAGTTGTATATATCAATAAGGGATGATATATTATTTTTTTTAAATTATAAAAGTAATATCCAAGTTTGTTTCGTTTTTAATGTCAAACAAATATCTGTCAATTAAGATTGTGTTGGTGCTATCGATAGCACATTGATGGATGCATGAGTCCCTGCTTCAAGACAAAATACATTCCGCGGTCGGAAATCAACGGTATCGCAAAACGTACTTGCAGCTTGCGACTTCGATATGTTGTTCACATTTATTAATTCTGGATGGGAAGGTAGCGCTCACGACAACGCTATTTTGGTTGACTCTATTACACGAGCTGATCTATAGTTCCCACACCCATCCAATGGTGACTGTCCCCAAATATTTATAGGTACATTTTCGGGTTGCTTTTTTTGTATATATCAATTGATAGAATAGTGTATTCATTATTTACATATAAGCAAGTATTATTTAGTTGATGCTGGTTTCACAAACATGCCTGGATTTCTTGCCCCATTTCGGTCTCAACGGTATCACTTGCAAGAGTTTTATGGCCGTCATTATTCAGGACCTAAGGAATTATTTAACTATCGACATTCGTCGTTACGCAATGTCATAGAAAGAACATTTGGTGTTCTGAAGAAGCGCTTCCCAATATTGCGGTCCATGCCAAGTTACAAGTCTACAAGACAAGGGCCTCTCGTGATTGCATGTTGTGTAGTGCACAATTGGATTCGTTTGCATGCAGATATGGACCCATTCTTTATGGAAGCTGATAATGAAATGGCCGTAGAAGTAGAAGTAGACGGGCTTGTTGGAGACCAAGCTGACTATGTTGACATATCACAACATGGGTTAACGTACCAATCGAACGTTAGAGATGCAATTGCTACTGCTATGTGGCAAAATCATGTTGGCCATGGATAGAAAAAGGACGTCAACAAGGCAAGTAAATATCGTACTGACTAATGGTTTTAAATGTGTAATTATTTTACTAATTTCAATCATTATGACACCTTTATTACATAACTTCGCCCACTTTATGTAACTGTGATTTACTGACTTCTTTTATCTTTTTGTAGGATAACTAATACGGAGGACAACGATTGGGCTAAATGCCAATGAAACAAAAGGAAACACAAAGATCATCACATGGTCAATCAAGATAATGGTTTTGTTAGTAACGAAGACAATTAAATATGTTGTTCATGCAATGTGTAATATGCAATTTTATGTATTTTATTCGATTTGATGGTTCAATGATGCATGCAAAACTTGTTAATTTATGATATTCATTCAGTTTATGATGTTCATTAACTTTGTATTAAAAAAAACTGTTCGGCATGAATACATGTGTTATTAATTTTAATAATTTTATTGCACCTAAATTATATTTGACATTTTTTTATAACTTTATTTTTTTCAACTTTGGTGGATGCATGGGCCCATGCGGACCCACCATGGGTACCGTTTTGGTAAGCAAAACCGTTCAATGTGTGCAACTGGTCGAGTACTATCTTCTTCTAAAAAAGCACATTGATCAGATATAGATAATTATCTGATCGGATTAGTTTGTTTTCAACTGTATGCACTATAACACCATCCATTTTATAAATTTTAACTTATTTGATAATATAATTACCGATATATGATCAACGTGATTTCTCGGCAAAATATAGTACTGGACGATTTGTACACATCCAATGGTTCAGATTATTGAAATGTGACCCGTGATTGCTCCTCATGGGCCGAACAACACTATCCTATTATTGCACCTAAACAGAAGCTCGTTTGAAAAACTCACCAATTTGCCTCTGTTGAAAAACTCACCAATGATTGAGAATTTGTTTTGTGTAACATTATTTTAAAAATATTTATTTTTGATGAATGTCATAAATTTTTTAATTTTTGAGTAACTTGTTTAATTTTTTGGCTTTTTTTTGAGATCTCAAACCATGCCAAATTGTTTTTTCCTTCTCATTAAACAAAATATGTAATTATTATTTTGGGTTTTAAATTTTATTTAATGTTAGCTTGGAATTTTTTTCCCATTTTAACTGGTTTTTTCCATTTTATTAAAATAATGGTTTTGTTATTAATTTAAATTTTGTATAATTGATTTGTACATGACATATCCGTCTTTTTGACTTTTTGTTAAATTTTAAACAATTTGAAGGTTTTGTTATTAATTCGGTTTATGAATTTAAAATTTTTTGTTCTTTTTAACTTTCTATAGGCAAGTTTATATTAACTTTTTTTTTTCCTTTTCATTAAAAAAAAAAGAATTTTTATTATTAATTTTTAACTTGTTTTATTTCATTTCAGAACATTATTTTTGTTAATTTGTTTTTTTTTTTTTTGACTTTATTAACTTTTTGGTTTTGTTATTAATTTAGATTTTTTTTAATTGATATAGACCAATTATGTTTTAATTGTTTAATTTTCTCATTTTATTGAAATGAAGGATTTGTTAGACATTTATTAAGTTCTTTTTATTAATTTTTTTACAAATCATTTTTCCAATGCATAATCTAACTCGCAGATTGTTATAACATTGTGACTGGTTAATTTTACAATGCAGAAAAAAAAAGCTTATTCATTACATGAATACAAAAGTTTATAACAAAATAACAAAATAAAACAATCACAACAAAATGAGAAAATAAATAACCAAAACAAAAAAAGAAAAAAAAAATGCAACCACTACATCTGTGAACTATTTAAACTGATTTTTGAACAAGTTAAGCATCATTGTCAGGTGGTGTTGGAGGTGGAGGGAAATAGTGATGGTACAGCTGAGTGACTCGATGGTCAATCTGATCAATGCGGTTCCTTGTCACTTCATCACGTCTCCCTGAGTCTACATGAAACTCACCAAATTGTTGAATTAGTGAGTTTTGAGCGGCGGCAAATTCATCGAACCGAGTACCCAATTTATTGAGCTGATTAGCAATTTGTTGTTCCCATTATAGGCGCTAATTGTACCGTTCTTGTTCCAAGGCTAAATAATCAGTCCAGTAATGGGGTTGTTCATTTGGTGGCATGGCATTGTCATTGGGTTCTTCCTCATCAGGTATTGGTTCATTTTCAAAATTAATAGAGCCCATCAAGGTGTCAGCACCACTAGCTCGGGTCAGTTTGTACTCAGAAATTGGTAAAGTGATTCTGACATCTACTTCACCTTCAAGGTTGACATCATGTGCTTTGAAAATTATGGTTAACAAAGCTCCAAAAGGAAGTGACTGGCCACTCAGAGTATCAAATTTTGCAACCATCATTTCTTTTAGTAATATGAAACATAAATCTAATTTTTGTCCAATTTCAAAACAATATAACAAATAAACATTAAAACATGAAACAGTATCATAATGTCTTTTTTTGGGAGTGACATTTTTAACTATTCATCGATGAAGAATACGAAGGTGGGGCTTTAAATGTCTGGCTTGTAAATTAGTACTGGTGAATTGGTTGTCACAAATTGTGGTATAAACCTGAGTGACATCAACAACAATTTTTTCTAAGGTAGCCTCATTTTGAAAATAGCATTGTAAATCTCCTGTTTCAACTCTAATAATTTGTGCGAAAATGCGGAGACTGAGTGTGATTGTTTTTCCCTTCACATAAGAGGTCAGACTAAACGATTCATTTTGTTGGTCACCAGGTGTCAAGTGAACATAAAATAATTGTACAAGACGGGGATATACCTTATTTGGTAAATTAGTTAAAGGTAACCATCCCATTGTATCTAATTTGCCAAGTAAAAGTGGATCATATTGAGAAGGTAGTTTTACCTTTCTCCCTGTAACAATTGGTCGATTAATGAAATGTGAATAGGCTTGTTCATGATGATATGTGAAAAAATCATTAGTTGGATAGTCATGATGTTGTTGCTGTGGTTCACGTTGTACATAGTTTGAGGGTTTACCACGTTCGGGTCTAGTTCGTTTTGTTCTTGGTATGATGACTGCAAAAGTGAAAGAAAAATGTATGAAAAATGTATATTAAAACATATGAGGTAAGAAAAATGTATGAGAAATATATCAAACAATATGATGTTGGTGTGAAAAAAAGGAACATATATGAAAAAAAGGAACAGATTGGCAACAGATAGGGAAACTGAGTGCGGAGGGCGAATTGGTGCCTGGGATGGGATGACCGGCAGGATGACCGGCCGGTTGTCCTGGTGCTGCTCTTCGACTGCACTTCCCCTTCCTACACTCTGAAGCTAATATGAAATGTGAAACTAATATGAACTAGGATGAAAACTAACCTGTAATTGAATTCTTCCTTCACATGGATATACTGAATTTAATTAATGTTGTTCTCTGATGGAGCTACTGAAGGTGTTGCAATGAGATGATGAAGATGGTGTGGTTAAAGGAATGCGGATTCAGATTTTATAGAAAGGCTGAGGTTCAAAAGGTTCAAAAGGCTGAGGTTCAAAAGGCTGTTTTTTATTATTTTTTTTATTTACTTTTCATTTCTTATCTATTTTTTTTTTCCAATTTAATTTTTTAATTTAATTACATCCGTATACTGATAAATTTGCAGGTTTCTGCCATCATCTGCATCGTCTTCCTTTTTCTTTAGCCCACAGTATTGAACACACAACTACAATAGAATAGGTGGTAGGTATTGGATAAGTGAAATTACTATATTACCATTTTCATTTTGTTCTTATGTAACAACTTCTCATTTAAATCAACAAGGGCAAAATAGTCATTTTGCACACCAATATCACCCCCAATTATATGAGCTTCACGGGTGGTGATTTGCGAAGTACAATAATACATGTCTGAACTGTTACGTTTCTTTTACTAAATTAATAAAATGTAATAAATGGAAAAAAAAATTGATAATGTTTTGTAAGGTTTACGTTATGATTTGTATTTTAAAATATTAAACATACTTATTTATGTTAATTTTTATTAATATGTATTCTCAAAAGTTGTTGACATTATCAAAATTTTAGAAAAAAATAAAAAATGTATTGTACAAGATGTTTGTACAGGCCTAAAAAATGAATTGATCCCAAACAAAATTAATTGACACAAAATAATTGACATAGAAGTAAGTTAAAATGAAAAAATTATTTGAAAAAAAAATTATTCAAAAAAATTACTAAAAAACAATTAATTGAAAAAAAAAATCAATTTTTAATTTTAGTATTTTAAAAATAGTTTGGTTATTACTGTTGATAAAAAATACGGATATCGATATATGAGTTGTGTGTTTGATTATAAATTATTGATTGAGTTAAGTTTTGAAAACTATTTTCAAAACTCATCACCAAATAAATTTTCTTATTTCACATGTCACATCAAACTTTCAAAACTTAATTCAACATACATCTTCAAAACACAATTCAACACTCTATTTAAAAACCATAACCAAACAAATTTTCTACACTCAAATCATAATTCCACAACTCACAAACTCAAAACACAACTCATATTCTCAAATCACATTTACAAAACTCTACCAAACGCAACCTAAGTCTCACAAATAAATTGTCAAAATTCGTTTGTGATATTGTTTTATGTGATGCTGAATAATTTTTGATGAAGTTGGGGTATACAATCTTCTTGTGAGGTGGTGAAATGGAGGGCAAGCTTTTCAAACTATCATGTCACATGTCTAAATGTGAGAATGGTTAATTTATTATTGTTCTTTAAAAAGACTCTACATGTGAGTTTTAATTCCAACACCATTTAAGAGTGAGATTCATATACTTTTGTAATAGAAATTTTATTGAATTAAAAGGTTGATAAACTAACTAGAAATCATTTGGACATTTGATGGTTTGATTTGAGTCAAGACTAAACATCATTTCTGATAGTTTCACTTAAGTGTCTAACAAACTAATTCTGAAATAGGAAATTTTAATATCTCACTCTCTCTCTCATGAGCAATATAGTATACAGTCACTCCTATATTCCTAAGTTACCAACAGGTGCCATGTATTGAATGAATTATTAGTGTGATTTATATCTAAGGTACAAACACAAATGCATTGACAATTTTATATTTAATTTTTGAGCATTGTTATTCAAGACAAAAAATTAGATTCACTTTTTAAGTTCAATGATGTGGCAATTAATTAGGATATTAAATGTAACGCTTTATCTCATATTTTCTCTAATTATTAACCAATTATATCACTTACACATCATTGGGTCTCGCCTTTTGGTGATACAAAACATTATTGGCATCCAATGCTTGTTATGCCTTCAAGAACAATTGCACTATCATTCCTTTTATTGTCTGCCTCTTTTTTTTTTTTTTAATTTTTTTGAAGAAGCAATTTTATCTGTCACAAGCAACTTTAATAAACGATAAATAACTAAAAAGTTAGAAGTAAGGGTGGATAGTTTGCCCCAGTTCATGGTGTATATATATTGAGAGCAGAAACATATGCTTCAATCTGTTGAATTTTTTGAAAATGGGATGTTGACACAGTTAGGATAGGACAACATTTGTGTGTCTGTGCATGTGCACATATAATCATGATAAATTCTCTCAATCTAATCCTAGTTGGCTTGTTCATTAATGTAAAATTCAAATACAATTGATGTTTTTTGTCTACCAATTTGGTGGTCTATTCAACTTATATTGAGATGGTGTTTTCTATGGCAAGTCCTAACTATATTGGTGATAGAGAATTTGGAAAGGAATGTGGATTCTATGGTTTGGGTCCTAAAATCCTGTGCTTCATTAGCCTTGAGACTCATTTATGTTTTGCAAGATTTATATTTTTTGGTTGTGTGACTCATTTAGAAAGTTAGATATGCATAGTTTTGGATGGTTTAAACTTTTTGTACAGTTTAGAACTTAAGGATATAGTTTTTGAATGTTTGGAATGTATAGACAATTGTTGAATGTTTATAATTTATGGATATAGATTCTTTTTGGTGTTTCAAACAATATAATAGTAGTTGATTGATGTTTTGTGATGCTTGTTTGTAATATTCGTTAGATTGTACAAAATTGGTCAAACAAAACCTGCTGAATTTGAAAATATATATACATAAAAAAAAAAAACCTGCATATTCTACGGCAGGCATACTAAGTCGTATTACATAATTTACGGCGTGCAAAAGTAGTCATAGAAAAAGTAACGACGACGCATAAAATCTGTCATTAAATAGTTTTTAATGGCGTACTATATCATGTCGTAGAAAAAGTAACAATGGCACACAAAATCTGCCGTTAAATAGTTTTTAACGGTGTACTATAGCATGTTGTAGAAAAAGTAATAACGACGCATAAAATCTGCCGTTAAATAGTTTTTAACGTCGTACGAAGTATGTCGTTGAAAGTGAATGACTTTCCATAACTGGTCATAATATGACGCGCGTTGCATGTCGTAGAAGGGTTTTTACGACGTGCATTGCGCGCCGTAAAAACCTTTTTTTGTTGTAGTGAATTACATATTCATAACTCAATGTTACTCTTTAATTTTCAACTACTTCAAACTTAGACTATTAGCATTAAGAGAGAGATTAACATTTTTACACACATAGATTTGTAGAGAGTTGGTTGGTCTAGGGTTTCTAAAGATAAAGGTCTTTTATCAATTTTAGAAAGGAAATATTGGAAGAAATCAATATTTCTCATATTAAGTGGGATATATGTTTTTGAATTTTGAAATTCAGAAGTATAGATTTTTTTTAAGGATAGATCATTTTTTTTTTAATGTTTTTAATTGACATGATTTTCTATATTAGTGGGATATTTAAAATTTTAAATTCAAATTTAAAGGATAGTTTTTTTTTTAATTCAAATTTAAAGGATAATTAGAGGTTTTTTTTTTTTTTCTTAGTTGGGTTAACCAATAAAAAGTTTTTTAATTATTTAAAAATATAAAAATTCTAAAAATTCATGTTGAGAATTTGAAACTCTCACAACTCTTATGGTTAAAATTCACTTTTACTTATATAATATATGCCCGAATAATAAAGTTTTAAATTATTGACAGAATTTCAAAAATGTCTTCATATTTTATGATTTTATTCCTCCATGTGAGTAACTTGTCTCACAAAGAACAGACACTAAGGAATTGTTTGGAATGTTCTAAATAAATACACTTTTTGATTTTTTATGAAATATAGGTTGGGTTTGAAATGATATGGTAGAGAGGTGATATGACTTAAATAAGATGATGTAACTTAAATAGGATAATGACTTTTTGACTTTTTTAAGGAATGCCAAACCTAACCTAAATCTATTTTAAATAGGGTTTTTTTTTTAAGGTCCCTGGTATTATGATTTTATAGCATAAAGGACACCAAATATTTTCATAATGTCTAAGGTCCCTCAACAATATTTTTATAATGTCTAAGGTCCCTCAACCTTGATCCAGAGAAATTTCAATCCAAAGAAATTTCAGTCCAGAGAAAATTGGTCCAGAGAAATTCTAGCCCAGAGAAATTTTAAATTTCTTTGGACCAAATTTTTCTGGGAAGTCTACAACAATTCTAAATTTCTCAGAATTTCTCTGGCCCAATTCTTCCTAGAATTTCTCAGCATTTCTCTGAGTCCAGAGAAATTTTGAATTTCTCTGGTCCAATTCTCTTCAAATTTCTCTGATTTGCAAATTTCTTTAGTTTTCTCCCAGAGAAATTCTAGAATTTCTCTGGACTCCAAACCAGAGAAAAACAATGTACACACACAAACACATTAAATAGAGAAAGAGAGAGAGGGGATAAACAAATGTTGATACCTAGAAAAATGCAATGAAGCCTATTACAGATTCAAAAACTCTAATTTGATCATAGAAATACTCTAAAAAATCAAAACTTTGCTCAACAATTTCGAAACAACTAAAATTAATAAAAAAAATCTAACAATTAAACACAAGACTCAGACCAATTTTGCCCAAAAAAATTCCACAGAACAAGCTTAGTGAAGATTCACAGATTTTGAGAGAGAGAGACCTTAGCAGCGAGGTACTCGAGCACGGCGGCGAGGTAGACCGGTGCGCCAGTTCCGACGCGCTGAGAGTAGCGGCCTTTCTTCAAGTATCGGCCAATCCGGCTGACCGGGAACTGGAGGCCGGCTTTGACGGACCGGGAAACGGGTTTCTTCTTCGGACCGCCGCCCTTTCTTCCACCTGCACCTTTCTTGACCTTCTCAATTTTCTCAGGATTTCCAGTCAGGAAACTAGTTTCCCGAGAAACAAACAGCCGAGAAATGTAGAGATTGGTGAGGTGAGGCTACTTTTTTGTCTGGGCTACAGTGTAGGGATTGAGATGTCGTTGTCTCCAATGGAATCACTTCTACGGCGACGAGCATGGCTCTCTCTCTCTCTCTGCCGATGAGGAGTGTTCCGTCGAGGTCGGTGGCGATCGACATGGCTCTCTCTCTCTCTCTGCGTGTTTGATCGTGGTGACGAGTGAAAGTAGACAAAAGGATGGGGGCTGAATTTCTCTATGATAGATAGGAGGACCTTAGACATCAAAAAATAATTTTGTGGATCTCTTCCCTTACGAAAAGTGGGAGAGGGACCCTAGACTAATTTTCCCTTTTAAAAGTAGGTTAAAAGTTAATTTTTAAATTTTTTTATTAAAAGAAATATATATATATATATATATAATGATATGATTTAAAAAAATCAAAAAAATGAAAAAATTAACTTTTAACTATTTGTCAAAACAAACCACAAAAGCTGTGTTTAGTCTAACAATTTAAAAATAAATTTGAAAAAAAAAAAGTATATATAGCTATATAATAAAATAAGATGGTTTTGAATTTGTCCTACACATATTTGTTCTACTAAGACATTTGGACAGTTCAGATTTATTCAAATTATAAAACAACGACTGTGATGTATCTTACTTTCCCACTTCTCTTTTTTACATTTTCTTTTTCTCACCCCACCCCTCAATGATTCCATAAATAATCCCATGAATGATCCTATGATCCCACATTCCTCCTTTTCTTTTTTATATAATTAAGCATGATGATTTTTGAATTTGTCACACATTTGTCCTACTAGGACATTTGGATGACTCAGATCTATTCAAACTACAAAACAACGGCTGTGATGTATCTTATTTTTTCGTTTCTCTATCTTACTTTTTTCTTTTCTCAACCACCCTTTTATGATTCCATGAATAATCTCACGATCCCACCTTTCTCATTTTCTTTTTATTTTTTATAATTTTTCTCCCTATTTATTTATTATTCTTTTTTTTTTTTTTATTCACTTACTTTTATTTACAAGGCACGGATACGGGCATACATTAATAAAATTATATTTCACATATATTTTAAATATATATACGGTATATATTTTTTATTTTTTTAAAAAAATTATCTTAAATATAAATCATATCGGATAATTTCTGCCGGCGGAGGATGAAGGCTCCATCGAACCGCGTGTAGTGGGTCCCTTCCACTCAAAATTGGAGGGAAATGAACCCACGCACACACACCCATCCCGGCGCGGCGCCTCCTCCTCATCAATTCAATCATAGATGGCGCGCAATCGGAGGTTTAAATTCAAATTAATTTGCATCCAAAACAAAACCCTCACTTTCCCTCTCAATCCCTCCCTCCCTTATATATCGCTACGTCGGGGTTATTTGGTCTGATAATTTGTTTTTTGTTTAAAGAAAATTTGAGGCAGTAGCAACTCGGCGATCATTGAATTTGAAAATTTCATTGAAGGCAAGTTCAGATGGAAAACAATCAGAAAAGTGATTCAAGAGGTGCTCTAATTGTACTAGAAGGGTTGGATCGCAGTGGGAAGACTTCACAATCGTGCAGGCTGCTTTCTTACTTGGAGGGACTTGGCCATCCAGTTGAATCATGGCGTTTTCCTGATAGAAATACAGGTGTTGGGCAAATGATTTCCGCTTATCTTGCTAATAAGTCGCAATTGGATGATCATGCAATCCATCTACTCTTCAGTGCAAATCGTTGGGAGAAGAGGTTTGTTTCATTATCTCATCTCATGTACCACCTTGTGTTTTCTTTTGCTGTCAGTTTACTTCTCATTTTAATTTCACTTTGCTAATATTACTAGTGTGCCATTCACAGAAATTATTTTGAAGTTTAATGCATGCCAAACAATTTTGTGTTTGTGACGGACTTGCTACATTTTATTTGGGAATGCTAGCAAAGCTGAGTAACTGGACAATGAGATCCTAATACATTATGTGTGAGTAAACTTTGCACTTGCACAATTAATGTGCCAAGTGTTTGTTCAAAGAATAATGCTACAATGACTATATTTATCTACCACATTTGGTTTACCATCTCGTTCGTCATAATTGCATTGGTTGAATAGTAGGTTCTACCACTAATGTTTGTTATCGATGTAATGATGACACATCATATGGTAAATTAAATGTGATATATAAATGTGATCATTGTAGCATTACTCTTATTTAAAACTCTAGTTGTTCTTTACGAAAAAGAAGTAAGAAAAAGAAAAGTGAATCTGGTTATTGTATAGGTTAGAATCTATTACTTCACATAAAGAAAAGCCTCCTAAGAAATTCAAGGCTCCCTTGAATTTGAATTGTAAATGGCTATTTGGGATCTCATGTCAGTTCAGCCGATTACTCTCATTTTTTGGATGGGAATTATTTTTTGTTTTTCTGCATTTGTAGGTAATCATCAATTTATCAGTCATTTGTATTGTTCTACATATGAAAGTAGCTTAAAATTAATAAATAGCTGTGTACGAAGTGCTAAATGTTTCTTTATGCTCAACTCCAACACTAGTGTTAAACATAATGTTGTCATTTTGCTGAAAAAGGGTCAGGATTTGGGGACAGATTAAATTTTATTTTGTGACTTTCGCTCTAGTAAAGAAAAACTGCAAGCATCAGTCTTGCAGATGTCATCCAAAACATTGTTGTCATGTGGCACTGATTCTGGCTTAGTTTGATCTGCAGATGTGATGGGTTCGGATACATCCATTGGGTTAATCATATCTTTCCACAGGGTTACCTTATACTATTTATATTACAACCAATCATTTTTCAGAATCTAATACTAATATATTGACACGGTTTTTCAGCTACGTGTTTCACTTTTAGTAGATTCTCATGTACCTGTTTTGAGTCAAATTAGTGATTCTGTGAGCCTCGCCAACTAGTGAAGCCTTTTGCAGGAGCTGTCTACAGAACTTTTTCAGATTTGCAGGGCAAGGGCTCTGCCTCCTACTTAATACGATGTTGTAACTTTTGAAATCATTTAGTTATTATGCTCTTGTTTGTCTAGTAGTCCCATTTTTTTTCTTTCATATTAACAAATCCATCTAACAGTAGAGTTATTAGAATGTTGGATATAATCCCCAAATGTACTACTATGTAATCTGTTAGTGATTGGTACTTTAGATGTTCGCACAAGCAAATATTTGAAATGTGAAGGTTGTATTGTACATGATCATCTACAATGTATTTGCAGATCATTAATGGAGTCTAAGTTGAGAAGTGGAACCACCCTCATTGTGGACCGCTACTCATTTTCTGGGGTAGCTTTTTCATCTGCCAAAGGACTTGACTTTGAATGGTGTAAGGTGTGAAGACATACTTGAAACTATTATAAAAGTGAATTTCCTCCTTATCTCCTTTTAAATTAAGAAATTCTTATCTACTTTAAGTAAAGAAAAAATAAATCCTTGTGCAGGCACCAGAGATGGGATTGCTGGCACCAGATTTGGTATTATACCTTGAAATACCGCCAGAGGTAATTTGTTCTATTATCATGTTTATTGGTGAAATTAGGGTAGGATAACTTTAAAATCTCAATCATGTTGTGAAGCTTTGCAGTTTGAGTAAAAAAGTCTGCTTTTTGGATGGCTTGTTTAGTAATTGATGAAAAAGTTGACTGTGTTGTGAATTGATATGTTTTGGAAGCGACATCAATAAAATTTTCCAAGGTGGAGTACACACACAAAACTAGATTGAACCAACTTCACTCCATCCCACCCCCACCCTCACCTCCACCCCCACCCAAAAAAAAAGACAAAAAAATAAAAATAAAAACACAAATGAAGAGGAAAAATAAAAAACAAAAAACTTCTATTTGGCTTCATATACAGGGGAGTCCTGGTCCAGAGTGTGATGATCCTTAATATGTTTATTGGTCATCATTCCTCATTCCATATGGTAAAATAAAGGATGACCATTGATTTAGCTGTTGAGGTCATCTGTTTTAAGACTAATCTCAGCCTTACAACAAAGTATTAGTGAATTGAATGTCATGTTGAAAAACACTTGATTTACCCATGGGTTAAGTTTTTGTTGTATGATATGGTGTAAATGAAGAGAAACCCTTTATCAGTTTCCTGTGTGTGTCCACCATTTAAAGTTGCTGTCAGGGTAACTGAAAAGGTCAATTTGAAATTGCCAGAAAGCTGCTGAAAGAGGAGGCTATGGAGGTGAGAGATATGAGCAGCTTGAGTTTCAAAAAAAAGTTGCCCGTTCCTATCAGATGCTCTATGATGCCTCGTGGAAGGTAATAACTATGTTTTTTCTGTTTTTAATGCCAAAGGAGAATAATCCGGTGTTGTTACTCTCACCAGAAAACTATTTTGTTTGATTCCTTATGATGCCATCTTGTAGGTGCCCCTTCAGATTTTATCATGATCTTTTTTGGCCTCAACACCAAATTATGGTTTTGCAGTTTATTTTCAAGATGTATTTTGGTTTTTATATGCAATTTTATTGGGGAAGAAAAAAAAATTAAAGGCATTAAATGATGTTTTAGCCCAGACCAAACTTGGGTTTTGTTGATTTCTGTGACGGTTTTTTATTTTCATTTATATATATATATTGTTAGCCAAACAATTAGTGTGTGTGTGTGTGTGTGTGTGTTTAATTTACATTTATCCAGTTTACTAGCTTAAGATATCATAACTGCAGATACAGTTTCATTCAGCTTTTAAATCTATGGTGAATCTGTTTCATTACACTAACATTTTTATGGCTCACTTGCAGGCCATAGATGCTAGCTTACCCATTGAAGATGTTGAGAAAGAGCTGAGGGAGATGGTACTGGATTGTGTGACAACATGCCAAAAGGGGAAAGCCCTCTCGAATCTATGGTAAAATTGAACCTAGTTCATTCAGAAGGAATGCAAACGACGTGTTTACGTTGACATGCTTGCCTATTTGCCACCAGATGAATTGTGTGAAATGTTGGTAGCTTTATATTATAAACGTCTGTTCAAAAAAATTTATATTATGAACGTCAGTTCCTACTGGTTTATTCCCAAAACAATCCTTGTATTTCTTATTCAATTCGAAGTGGAAATGTGGGGAAATTTGGTATTATAAAATGATGCAAAACATGTTCAGCTAATTTGACGTGGGATGTTCGAAGACCCATTCTGTCATCCTGTTCAGCTCGTCCCATTTATCCAATACACACATTGAACTGTCAAGCTTTACCCAATATGTATATGATCTTCATGTTCTTGGTTCACCATCTTCTCGTAGGCTTCATCACACACCAAATTACAGCCGTCTGATATGAATCATGGACACTTGTCCACCTCCGGTTTCTTGATTCTAAATCAATGTCAGTCATATCGAGTCACATATTGAATTTTTTTATTTTATTTGGAGAAATTTTTGTACGTCAATAGGTTATGTAAATTTTTAATCAATCACAAATGTATGTCTTTATTATTTTTTAAATACTCAACATAAATATAATAGATTTTACTATTAAATCCAATTAAAATAATAAAAGATTTCATATAATATATACTGTATTTACATATAAAAATTACTTGTATATTAGTGTATTCTGTATATGTAGCATTGCTCAAATAAAGACCAGCTTGCACTGCCGTAAAAGAGGGGACAAAGTATTGTTCTATGAATGAAGTTGATAGGTTCCAGAACCGGGGACACGTGGGTAAAAATCTATGGCACAAATCAAGCTGCAGCAGTTGATGATATTAATCATATATACAAACAAAAAAGATAGAAATTATTCTGAGCTATTATTTTATGATAAAAATTTGTCAAAATAGCGTTTAATATTGAACTTGTTACTTACATAGTATTTTGATTAATAATTTTGCATGAAATTTTTTATGGAAGAATATTTTTCCTAATCATAGAAACATAGCAACGTTAATGTATAGTTGATTGAGATTTCATTTTATATGATAAAAGCTTATAGCTTAATTGAATCTAGATTACACATTAAAATTTTAAAATATTTTTTTTATGATTATAAAATCATAATTTTACTGGCCATAAGCTTATTCTAGATGCATAATAATTATCCTAAATTAATGAAAAATGAGGAAATTAAAAAGACAAAGAAAATTCAGATTTGATGGAAGGTGGTTGATAGAGTCCAATCCACCCACCTAGACATGAGATTGGGATTGGTTTCCTTTTATTGGACAGCTTAAATGGTATATAGAATGATGATGATGACAGCTGGATGGTAATGTGAGAGAGTACATATTATTGGTGTCCTCATTGGTTGGGAATTGATTGGAGGACAAAGAAATGGTTCACCAACATGTCATGTTAATTTGATTAGGTTGTTTTGTGTCAAAACGTGTATCATGAATTCATTGATTTGTAACCATATCCAAATCGTATGATGTCTTTTAAAATGGTGTCAAACATATTCATTTACACTTAAAAAAAGTAGGTAAATAAAAAATCAATTTTTTTAAATTAACTGTATTCTTTGTATATATATATATATATTTTTATTGAGTGAGTTTCTTTTTCTTTGCTAAAATCAATTGTTAAACACCAATAATTAAAGCTTTTTGCCCAAAGCATGCACATTGGATAATGACAGAATATTTACAATTACAAGCGTGGGTAGAGATTTTGAAATTTAATTTTACCTTTTAGTTTGAGTGTGTTGTTTGGTTATAATTTAAAAAAATTAATTTTATATCTACTTTTCAAAACACTCATGTTTCAATATTATATGTCACATTACTCAATTCAAACTCTTTTTAAAATTTATAACCAAATAAAATTTTCACACTCAAATTATAATTTCAAAACTTAGCATTGCTTGGGAAGTTAGTTTTTTGATTTTTTTTTTATTAAAAGACAAATTGGTTACAAAAAAAAAAAAAAAAATCCAAACAAAATATCACATTAAACCCTATAATCATTTCATTTTTTCTCTCACAAACATCACATCCAACCACAAAAAAACTCAATTATCTTTCCAAACACAATTTTTTTTTTTCTCTAATAATATCCTACAACTAAAAAAACCTACTTTCCAAACACCCACACATTTAAAATATAACTCTATTATCAAATTATAATTTTAAAACTCTACCAAACGCAACCATAGTCTTTTTCATCTTTCTTTTTATATAGAATTCATTTTAGATAATTTTAGGCCCTGTATAGGATTAAATAATTTTGGAATAAAATTACAAAAAAAACAGAAGATATTTACACTAATTTTCAAGCCTACAAGAGGAAATATCACCCCAAAAAAAAAAAAAAAAAGAAGTGAAAGGCTTCCTAAAATTATCATGTATTTCATTCATATTTTATAATTCAATATAACTCATTGTTTTGAAAGATGAATAATTTTCTTACTATGACAATTTTGTTATAACATAACTAAAATGTCTGAATCGGGCAAAGAATTATCCAAATCCGAAAAATCTTTTCTAATCCCGTTCACAAATCAAACATACTATTTGGAGAAAAGTCACTTTTTACTAACCAGGTGGTTACATTATTAAAAAATAAAAAATAAAAAACTAGCATAGTCATTTTGTACGAATTATTTATATATATACATTGAATTATTTGATAAAAAAAATACAACCCAAAACAGTGCCGGTCGGTGGCAGATTTTTGTTGCAATCGCCACCACCACCCACCACCTCCGGCCATAACTCCTCTCTCTCTCTCTCTCTCTCTCTCTACATTTTATCCCAAAAGGTAAAAGCCATAATCATAGCAGCAAGAGCACAGCGGCCAACAGTTACACTGTAGTGCCATGCTATGTAGAGAATCTGCTTTAGAGAGAGGCCAGTGATTGGGTGCATTGTCTTATGTGGGTCCTGCTTATATGAAAAAAAATAAAATAAGATTAATGACTTTCTAGGTTAACAAATATTCAAAATAATTCATCTTAATCTTAATCATTTGTCTCTCTCTCTTTGAATTTGTTTAATTATAAAAGAGCAGTATTACAAATCTCAAATTAATTATCAAATATTTTACCTTAACAATACATTACTTCGTATTATTTTTTATTTTGCATATTTTTGTGTATTGACCCTAATCAAGTAAAATTGACAAGTCTGACTTACAAAAGAATTTCACCCTTTAATTCAGCAATAAAAGAAAAATAATTAAAAACAATTATTTGTGGTCACATTTACAATTATAAATGGCACATGGCCATTGGGCACCACTTCACAATAACCCCCAAAGTCTCTAAAATGACTTGTTGTGAGGCTGACCTTGAACCTAAAGGTTGATCATCCCATATGTGTGTTTGACTTTAATGTAGTTAGCAAATCAAGGACACAACAAGTCTATCACCAAGAAACCAAGTTTATTATCAAGTCATTATCATGATAGTTGTTGTGGGCTCTTCGTTTAATTTTTATTTTTAACATAAAAAATATTAAACGTGCCACCTCATCAAATTCACTATAAATTTTTTATAGAACAATGTTAAAAATTTATAATATGCATTCCTACCAAGAGATCTATGGTCACACTACAAGAAAAAGCAGAATTGACGACTAAAAATAAAATTTTCATCGTTGAAAGTAGCTGAATTAGCGACTAAAATGGAATTAGTAGCTAAAAATGAAGACTTTTGGCGACTAAAACTGTTTAGTAGCCAAATGTATAGTTATTGGCGACTAAAAATCAGTTTAGTCGCCGATTATATGGGTTTTAGCGACTAAAAAAATTTTAGTAGCCAAAAGTGAAGGTTTTTGGCGACTAAAAAAATTTAGTAGCCAAAAGTATAGGTTTTGGCGACTAAAAAATAGTTTGGTCGCCGATTATACGTGTTTTACCGACAAAATTAAATTTTGTAGCCAAAAGTGAAGCTTTTTGGCTACTAAAAAAAATTTAGTAGCTAGAAGTCTACAATTGGCGACTAAAATTCAGTTTAGTCGCCAAAAGTGGAGGTTTTAGGCGGGAATTAATTCTTTTAGAGCATGTTTGATTGGGTGGATTAGAGTATGGGATTGAGATTATTAATCCGTGGATCCAATTATCCTATGTTTGTTTTAACATTTTGGTTTATGATTATTAGTCCAATGGATAATTAATCCAACAAATTTGTAGGATTATTAGTAATGGGGTAGGGGTGGGATTATTAATCCAATGGATATTAATCCAATTGGATAGTGAATACCACACTAATTTAATAGGATTATTAATACTTCACTATTAATTTTGTGAATCAAACATGATCTAAGCGACTAAAAAAATAATTAGTAGCCCAAAGTATAGAATTGGCGACTAAAAAACAAATTTAGTCGCCAAAAGTGGTCTCTTATTTTTTTTAGTAAATAATTTATTTTTTACATAAATTATATTGAATAAAAATAATTATGTTTATATATATATATTTTTATATTAATACGGGTCAATATACTATATAAATATATATGTTGCATATATAATCATGTGATATTGTAGCGGCATAGTGGAGAGAGTGTGTTGCTTAAGGTTTACAATGTGGGAGGTTGGTGGTTCGAATCTTAGCAGAAGAAAAGTTTTTATTTTTTTTTTTTCACGGAATGAGCTTTGGCGACTAAAATTATTGGTCTCTAAAAGTGTTTCTTTTGGCGACTAAAAGGTTTGGTCGGTGATTCATCGACTATTGGCGACAAAAAGATTAGTCGGTAAATGTATAATTTTAAAAAGTGTAATTGACTATTGGCGACCAAAACTTTGGTCGCTAAAGACCTATTTTTTGCCGACTAAAACTTTTTAAGTCGCCAATACCTCCGGCGACCATGTGTTCGCGACAAAACCGGCGATTAAAAAATTTAGTCGGGAAAACTAAAAAGTCGACTTTTGGCGACTAAAAATTTAGTCGCCAAAGGTACTTTTTCTTGTAGTGTCAGAAATTTCAGATTTTTTGCGATAAAAATTACAATAGTTACAAATTTTTAATTTTTGGTGTCCATTATAAAATATAAGTTAAAATTTTTATGGTGAGCAAAATGTAACTTTTTTTTGTGAGAAAACTCCTGTCATTTTATGATTAATTTATGTTATAAATATTATATTATTGTTATAAATAAATGCAGACTATATGCATTTTTTTAGTAGCTCTACCTATTTTATATATTATTTTTTTATTCATCTACCTGTCATTACATTATTCTTCAACACCTTTTTAATAATGTTTTGATTCAATAATTTAAGTCAAATTTACAAAACAAAGGTTAATTATCCTTTTAGTTCCCAAAGTATCCAATTTTTGTCATTTTTTGATCATTATTATTATATTGCATCAATTTAGTCACTAATATATAAAAAGTGTTTTGATATATGGTCTCCCAACTTAACTCGATCAGTAGATTTCGTCAAAGCTAGGTACATGAGGACACTCAATTAAAAAAATTACACTTTTAATTTGCAAAGTATGTCATTTGTGTTATTTTAATTTGGGTAAATTACACTAACACCCTTTAAGGTTTTTGTTTCATATAGATTCCTCTCTCACATTTGAAAAATTACATTCTCTTCATTGAGGTTTGTAATCTTATTACAAATTATTCCTTGGATAGCTGATGTCATATCTTAAAATTTTCTAAATAATTATTTTGTCATTTTTTCTACCATTTCTTTTCCCTATCATCATGACTGCATTTTATAATTTTCTATCATTAAATTTTACCTGAACATATTTTTGTTGAGTCACTACAAAAAAATCAAAGTTTTAGAGACCAAAATTTAGGGATAAAATTATTTTTTAGAGATCAAATATTTTTGTTGTGAAAAATATGGTTATTATATTTTTAGCAACGGAAATTAGATATTAGTGATGAATTTATCCTTTTGAGACCAAATTTTTTATCTCAAAAAATAAACTCTTTTGAGACCAAATTATTTTGTCCCTAAAAGCATATTTATTAGTGACATTTTCAAAAAATTGTCGCTAAAAGTCTTTTTTTTACTTTTCAGTATGACCTTTTAGCGACTATCCTCACGATGATAAAAATTAGTCCTTAAATGTCTTTTGCAACAAAATTTTCACTTTTAGAGAATAAAAAATTTGATCTCTAAAACGCTTATATGTTGTAGTGAGTGATGATATACAAATATAAATTTTATATAAAATTTTCAAACACAATGATATAATTTAATGGTGACCTTTCACTTTAAAATAAAATACCCACAAATATGATTTATATTTACAACAATATCACTATCACAATATTTTTATGATATTTTTTGTATAAATTTTTATATATGAATAGAATATTTCATTTTTATTTCCACAATCGTTTTTCTTTCTCGTCTATTCACCCACGTTTATTGCAATATTACCAAATATCGTCATTCACATTTATTATAGTATTACTGAATTTTTATATTTTTATATTTGGTAAATTTAAAAAAAATTACAAAATATTATACTTCTTAAGTATATTTAGATTAGGTGTATCTAAAAAATAAAAAATTACTTAAAATATAAAAAAAATAGTAAAAAAAAAAAAGGAAAAATAAAGAAATTTAATTTTTTTGTGTGAGTTAAACCAAAAAAGATGATTGTTATTTCTTTTGAAATGACATAAACAAAATATCAATATTATTTTATTATTTTATATGTACAAAGGCTAAAGAGCAAATATGTCATTTAATCTGATAGGGGGTAAGTATAATTTTTCAAATGTGAGGGGAAATCTGTATTAAACAAAAATTGTAGAGGGTATTAGTGTAATTTACCCTTTTAATTTATAATATTTAAATTATATCAATTCAGTCCCCTCTCTATTTTAATTAGAAATAAAGCATGTAAATCATAAAAAAACATCCAAAAAAAAAAAAAAAAAAGGCAAACATCTTTGGATTGGAAATTTTTGCCATCCAATAAGTGTATATATATATATTAGTAGGTGAGCCGCGTAATGTATGGGAATTTATTTTTAAAATAAAAAATTAATTTTTTATCTCAATACTTTATGTGTAAAAAATTTTAACAATGGAAAGTTAAATACAAATAAAATTGCTAATGATTGATATGTAAAATAGACTTATAACAACAATTTCTTTCAAAATTTAAAAAATAAATAAAAATAATAAAGATAAATTCTTATCCTGAAATCAAATTCTCATTTGTGCTAATAAATTTATCAAAAAATCATGAATTCCACTTGTATCAAAATATTATTTAAAAAAATAAATAAAAACACAAAAGAAAATTCTATAATATACAAATTATAACTTTGTTATAACTCATGGTGTATTATTTTGATTATTAATTGAAAATGTCTTTACTAATTTCTTATATTTTTGGTTATCTCTAAAGTGGTGCATCGAGTCTTCAATTCTGTTTCAAGTGATATTTGATTATGATCAATTATAATACTTTTATATGAGAATATTTAAGTATTTTATTACACGAAAAATGTAACGCCATCAAAATAAACCCACAAATCATATATTCTTGACATGCTTAGATATAAAAGAATAAAGCATAATTACATATTATCAGAGTATTCATTACAAAATGTATTACATGTTGACAACAAAAATAAATGCTTTATAGGCTTACAACTTTCCAAGTCAACACTTGGTTACAAAAGAGAGTGCTAACTCTACACAGAATAAGTCCTTGGCTTGATATACATGTAATACAACCAAAATAACAAAAGAGTCCAACAGCCTCAAGCCTCCCAAGCTACGTCCTTGGAGGTGGCATACTACCTGTACCTGAAAATGGTGTCCCATATAGGGTGAGCCAACGCCCAGTAGAGATATGCTAAACATACTATGAGCAATAACTAAAACATTAGCATTTGACAGATGTTTCACCCACATGAATAAATTCATAACCCATTTCAATTACATGACAAATGTGTCCATGTTTCATTTTATTTTCAATACTTATCCAATTTCTCAATTCATAACCCTGGCTCAGAACCTGGCCATATACTTTAAATGAGATTACATCTCTTATCAACAGTACTTCCATTTCAATTGAGATAACAACTCAAATTAAACACTTCACACTTAACCAAAGATACACATAATTGCTGTATCAATCTCAAACCAAACACTTCCATACTTCATATATGATATACAAATTTGCTATATCAATACTTCAATAGATACACAAAATTGCTGTATCAATGGAGTCCATCCCCTATCTCCTCCCAAATAATATCCGGTTTAGGAGTCCATCCCCTATCTTCCCCTAAACCGTGGAGTAGATCCCCTATCTCCTCCTACACAATACAATGTATATAAACACATATCATATACATAATCAATTAATACATAAATTCAATGTATTATTCCAACCGTCATATTCGATGACATATTCAATTGATTAGTTTTAGTTTGCCTAATCATCATGCATTGTCTACAACAATCAAGACTATCCTCCACCGATAGCCCAAAACAGTTATTTCTAAACAGATAATAAATGCCTCAACAGATATAAAATCTCAACATTGGTAAAATGAGCGATTAATAAATCCAACTCTACCATTCTAACCCATAATGAGCTAATTCCATTATTTCCATAACAATTGTCATTAATTACACTAATGACCCAAATATACCCAAACATGGCATTTTCCCCCTTTTTCTCAATATTGACCCAAAGGTCCAAATATTATCAACAATATCAATACTATCATTTTAAGACCCAAAATATATATTTATGAGCCAAAATAACAAAACCCCTCTTTTGAAAATAACACATTTCAAGTCTTAACTTTCCCAAATCAACCCATCTATACAAATAACTTAAAGTCTATGTTAAAGCACATAAGAATGAGTAGGAATCCCTATCTCAAATTCGGAGCTCAAAGGAAGATGATGAAGAAATTGAAGATGTTCCAAAACCCAAGATTTTCGGATCAAAATATAGCCCTCGACAATCCCCACAACTTTTACAAAGGCCCAATATGAGGAAATCACCCCTACTAGATCAATCCCTAGAGAGAATGTAAGGTTTTAGAGAGAGGAGCTCTCAAATTTGTTTTTGGGAAAGTAAGAGAGAGAAGAGTGTTGAAAAAGTGATCCAAAAAGTGAAATCTCGGAATGATATAATCGTCTCCCCGTTCGAGCGTGGAAACCCCCGCTCGAGCGTCAAACACAGACTCACGCTCGAGCGTGAAAAGCGCCACTCGAGCATCGATTACACACTTCCAGAAGTTTTGCAGACATGGTCCCCGCTCGAGCGTCAAACTCCCCGCTCGAGCGGAGGAATAAAATCAAAGGGTCACGCTCGAGCGTCAAAACTCCTGCTTGAGCGTCTGAAGACCTGCAGACAAAAGTACTGGGAGATGGAAAATCACGCTCGAGCGTCAAAACTCCCGCTCGAGCGAAGAAGCAACAACGAAGGGCCCGCTCGAGCGTCAAAAGCCCCGCTCGAGTGTGAAGGCCAAATTCTGGACATCAACTTTTGGTTTCAAAGTACAACCAACCTGTTTCAAACCTGCCCAACACAACCCAAGACTCAAATACAAAGAGTCAAGGCTAGAAATGAGAATGAGACAACAACACAACCACGGAACCGAGTCTGGAATACAATATACAAAGGAAAGAAAAACCGGGATCGCTATAACCTTCCCCCCTTAAAGAATTTCGTCCCCGAAATTAAGTACAAGTTTTCAAAAACAAGTTTTTCTCAATTCTCAACAACATTACAATTCATTTCCCAATAACTTGACCCATTACCGGTCATTCCATCTCTATTCAAGAGTCATTTCACTATATATACTCAATATGCATTATTAGCATGCTTTCCTTGAAATTTACCAATCTCAACACATTTTCACAATTCTATATCATATTCAATATTCATGATATACTTCCATTTCTACAATACATTCAACATATACAATGTTACATTAAACTTCCATTTCAAGGCAAGTTCCAAAATATTTCCATAATTCCAAAACATATACAATGTTTTACAACTCAAGACATAATTAATGCTCTTAAAGTTCATCGATATTACAAAAACCCAATACATGGTTAAACAATTACAAACAAGTCCGGGTATTTCTCACGGACCTCCACCTCACGTTCCCAAGTGGCTTCCTCCACTCCGTGATGTTTCCACAAAACTTTTACCAAGGGAATGGTCTTGCCTCGCAAGATTTGCTCCCGCCTATCCAAGACCCGAACCGGTCTCTTCTCATACGAGGCGTCCTCATCTACCTCTAAGTCGGTCCAATCCAACACGTGCGATGGATCCGGCTCGTACTTCCGAAGCATACTAACATGAAACACATCATGTACCCCAGATAACTGCGGCGGCAAGGCCAAACGATACGCAACCTCCCTAATCCTCTCAAGGATCTTAAAGGGACCGATAAACCGAGGGGACAACTTCTCACTCTTCCCGAACCTCATCAAACCTCGTCTAGGTGATATTTTCAAAAAAATGTGATCACCCATCTTAAATGCCAAAGGCCTCCTCCTACGGTCGGCATAACTCTTTTGGCGACTCTGGGCTGTAACGAGCCTCTTACGGATAAGCTCAACCTTCTCCGTCGTTTCCCTCACCAACTCCGGGCCTAACAAAGGTGCATCACTCACCTCGGCCCAACAAACTGGAGACCTACACGGTCGGCCATACAAGGCCTCAAACAGTGCCATATCAATACTTGACTGAAAACTGTTGTTGTAGGCAAACTCCACCAAGGGCAAGTGCTTCTCCCACGTCCCACTAAAGTCAAGGACACAACCTCGAAGCATATCCTCAAGGATCTGAATAGTACGCTTGGACTGCCCATCAGTCTGTGGATAATAAGCCGTGCTAAAGGTCAATCTAGTGCCAAGGGCACTCTGCAAACTCTGCCACAACCTAGTAGTAAAACGATGATCTCTATCTGAGACGATCGACACTGGGACCCCGTGCAACCTCACTATGTCTCGAATATACAAGTCGGCAAGATGATCTACCGAATCTCTCACGCGCATAGGGATGAAGTGCGCTGACTTAGTCAACCGGTCTACAACCACCCAAATAGCATCATTACCCCGTCGAGTCCTCGGAAGACCTACAACGAAGTCCATAGTGACATGCTCCCACTTCCACTCTGCAATAGGCAAGGGTTGTAACAAACCCGCTGGCCTCTGATGCTCGGCCTTCACTTGCTGACAAGTAAGGCACTTTGATACGAAAACGGCCACATCTTTCTTCATACCCCGCCACCAAAACTGGCGACCCAAATCACGATACATCTTGGTGTCTCCCGGATGCACCGCAAGGCGTGAATGGTGAAACTCTCGGAGTACCTCATCTCGGCAAGACTTCAGTACAAACAAGCGGTTTCGGTATCTCACACTCAGGTCGGGATACACAGACAAACCCTTCTCAGCCTTCCCACTGGAGATCTTCTCTCGAAGGGACTCTACCTCAAGGTCACCTCTCTGTGCCTCTAACACTCGGTTCACAAGTGTAGGCTGCGCAACAACAGAAAAACAAGGCCGCAGCCTCAACGGATTCGCCTAGAAGCAAATCAAACTCCCCAAATGCACCCAACATCTCCCACTCCCGGATGGCTATACAAGCGACATCACTAATGGATTTCCTACTAAGGGCATTGGCCACAACATTGGCCTTTCTCGAGTGATAATGCAACTCAAAGTCGTAATCCTCTATGAACTCCATCCACCTTCTCTGCCTCAAATTCAAGTCCCTCTGTGTAAACAGGTACTTCAAACTCTTATGGTCTGAGAACACCTCGAACCTCTCACCATAAAGGTAGTGTCTCCAAATCTTTAGGGCAAAGATCACTACTGCTAACTCTAGGTCATGTGTAGGGTAGTTCCTCTAGTGTATTTTCAACTGACGTGAGCCATAGGCAACCACTTTCCCCCTCCTGCATCAACACACAACCCAAACCCTCTCGTGAGACATTACAATAAACTGCATAACCCAAACCTCTCTCCGGAATAATTAAAACCGGAGCGGTGGTCAATCTAACGTTCAACTCTTAGAACGACTTTTCACAAGTCTCACTCCATACAAACTTGACCCCTTTCCGCGTCAATCTAGTCAACGGTGAAGCTAGCCTGGAGAAGTTTTTCACAAACCGGCGGTAATACCCAGCTAATCCTAGAAAACTGCGGATCTTAAAAACACTCTTTGGCTGTGTCCAATCTTGCACTGCCTCAATCTTGGATGTATCAACAGACACCCCTTCCCCGGAAACCACATGGCCTAAGAATTTAACCTCCCTTAGCCAAAACTCACACTTCCCAAACTTGGCATACAGCCTACGGGCTCTAAGCAACTCAAGCACCACTCTCAAATGTTCCTCGTGCTCCTCCTCCGAAGGTGAATAAATCAGAATGTTGTCCACGAAAACGACCACAAAGCGATCTAGGAATTCCTGGAAGATCCGGTTCATCAAGTCCATAAACACTGCCGGTGCATTGGTGAGCCCAAATGGCATCACCAGAAACTCATAATGGCCATACCGCGTATGGAATGCCGTCTTCGGAATATCCTCCTCCCTGACCCTCAACTGATGGTAACCCGATCTCAAGTCTATCTTAGAGAAACAACGGAACCCTTCAACTGGTCAAACAGATCATCTATACGGGGCATAGGGTATTTATTCTTAACCGTAGCCTGATTCAACTTCCGGTAGTCAATGCAAAGTCTCAAGGCACCATCTTTCTTTTTAGCAAAGAGGGCCGGTGCTCTCCACGGCGAAACACTAGGGCGAACAAAACCCTTATCTAGCAACTCTTGGAGTTGAATCTTCAACTCACTCAACTCGGCTGGGGCAAAACGGTAAGGTGCCATAGAAATCGGCGCTGTGCCAGGCACTAAATCAATAGAGAACTCTATTTCTCGATGAGGTGGCAAACTGATAAGATCCTCGGGAAAAACATCCGAATACTCGCAAACCACTCTCGGCAACTCAACCCCGGTCTCATCACACTCACTACTCATAAGGCTAGCGAGAAGACCACTAAGCTCACTCAGCCCTCACGGATCATACATCGGTGGCAACACACTACTAACCCGATCCCCCAGAAAATGGAAACAATCTCCGCTCAAGGTACATACTGTGACCCTCTGGCGGTAACAATCAATAACAGCCCAGTATGACGATAGTCAGTCCATACCCAAAATAACATCGAAACCCGACATCGGCATAACTACAAAAGGAAACGGAAGCCGACGATCTGCGACCTCTATATCACAACCTCTACACCCTTGTTTCAAAATCAACTCACCCCCAACAGGTGATACAACACAAATAGCAGGTGCTAACTGTGCCAACTCCAAACCCAAAACAGATTCAAATCCAGCAGATATAAAAGAATGGGATACACCCGTATCTATCAACACATTGGCAATCGAGTTGCAAAACAAGAAGGTACCTCTCACAATAGATGGAGCCGGTACAAGATCCTACGCGGTAACAGCATACACACGCCCTGAAGGCCCCTGATCTACCTGCTCACCTCTAGGAGCAAAAGATCGCTGCACAGACTGGGACGACGAAGCTCCCTGATTGGCCCTCGAGGCCTGAACTGACTGAGCTGGCTGAAAACTCTACATCTGCCCAGATGTACCAGAAGTGCCACTCAACTGCGGGCAAAACCTTTTCAGGTGCTCCGCCTGACCACACTGATAGCAAAATAGCGGCTGGCCTCTGCCCTAACTCTGGCTCTGAGGTCGAGCTGAAGATGAAGCTGCTCTCTGCCCTCCGCCTTTCTGCGGGCAAGCTGGAGACTTGTGGCCCAACTGACCACATTTGTAACAAGTCACGTCTCCCTGACTGCCTCTCCCAGGGTCTGCACTTGGCACTGGAAAGGTAGATCTAACAAAACCACCCTGAGACTGCTGAGGGTTAGAACCCCTCTGTCTCCTGCCATCACCCTGGCCATCCTGACTCTTCTTGGAGCCTCTTTGCCTCTCCTCCTCCTCCTCCTCCTGCATCATACTCTCCATATGGGCTGCAGCATCCATAAGGCGCCCATAGTCCCGGGTCATAGAACCCCGAACTCTCATCTTGAGGCCATGCCTCAGCTTCCTCTCAAACTCGATACAACGACGCTCCTCAGACGCCACAAGCTCGGGTGCGAACCTGGATAGGTTGGTAAATGTGGCCTCAAACTCGGCCACTGACAAACTCAACTGCTTGAGCTGGCAAAACTGGTCTCTCAACTTCTCCCTGACAGTTGGAGATAAATACTTCTCCTGGAAAGCATCCACAAAAGCCTCCCATGTGCCACCAATACGACCCCTTATAAACTTCCACCACTGACCTGCATCCCCCTTTAGCTGGAAAGATGCCAAGGTCACCTTCAATGCTCCGTCTTCGATGCCAAGCATCTTAAACGTCTTAGTCATCTGCTCCAACCACTCATCTGCCTTAAGTGGCTCCTTAGGATTCCCAATAAACTCATCCGGGTTAGACCGGAAGAACTCCCTCTTTAGAAATGAAGGCCCTGCATCAACAACCTGGGCCTAGGCTTGGTTCTCAGCCCTGAGAATGCCCATGAACTCCCTCAATGCTCCTGCCATCTCGCGGGCTAAGGCGCCCATGGCCTGCTGACCTACTGGCTCGGCCATATTGGTCTGGCCAACACCCTCCTGCTGCGCCGGAATCTCATCCAGTATGGGCATCTCCTGCCTCCTAGGCCTACCTCGCTTACCACCACGTCCTCGTCCTGACATCCTAATAAAGGTAATGAAGAACATTAGCACATTCATAAATGTGCCGAAGCTAAAACACTCGCGTCCTAATGCATGGACAACTGTAATTCACTCCACGTAAGCACATAATCACATAAGCACTTACGAATTTCATTTCCGGATAATGATAGTCCCGAGGCGTTACTAGAGTTCCAGTTCTTTTCCAACAAAACTCACAGAAACCCAAGGATCCAATCAACATCCTAGAAATTAAATCCCATACCCAAATAATCATATAAGTATGTTATCACATAAGCACACAACATTACATTCAAGTCTCTAACAAGCGAGACAAACCCATTGTGATACTAATCACTTCCCATGTACCCAAAGTATTCAAACCCGGTACGCTCTGATACCAAGTTGTAACGCCCTCAAAATAAACCCACAAATCATACATTCGTGACATGCTTAGATATAAAAGAATAAAGCATAATTACATATTATCAGAGTATTCATTACAAAATGTATTACATGTTGACAACAAAAGTAAATGCCCTATAGGCTTACAACTTGCTAACTCTACACAGAATAAGCCCTTGGCTTGATATACATGTAATACAACCAAAATAACAAAAGAGTCCAACAACCTCAAGCCTCCCAAGCTACGTCCTTGGAGGTGGCATACTACCTGTACCTGAAAATGGTGTCCCATATAGGGTGAGCCAACGCCCAGTAGAGATATGCTAAACATACTATGAGCAATAACTAAAACATTAGCATTTGACAGATGTTTCACCCACATGAATAAATTCATAACCCATTTCAATTACATGACAAATGTGTCCATGTTTTATTTTATTTTCAATACTTATCCAATTTCTCAATTCATAATCCTGGCTCAGAACCTGGCCATATACTTTAAATGAGATTACATCTTTTATCAACAGTACTTCCATTTCAATTGAGATAACAACTCAAATTAAACACTTCACACTTAACCAAAGATACACATAATTGTTGTATCAATCTCAAACCAAACACTTCCATACTTCATATATGATATACAAATTTGCTATATCAATACTTCAATAGATACACAAAATTGTTGTATCAATGGAGTCCATCCCCTATCTCCTCCCAAATAATATCCGGTTTAGGAGTCCATCCCCTATCTTCCCCCTAAACTGTGGAGTAGATCCCCTATCTCCTCCCACACAATACAATGTATATAAACACATATCATATACATAATCAATTAATACATAAATTCAATGTATTATTCCAACCGTCATATTCGATGACATATTCAATTGATTAGTTTTAGTTTGTCTAATCATCATGCATTGTTTAGAACAATCAAGACTATCCTCCACCGATAGCCCAAAACAGTTATTTCTAAACAGATAATAAATGCCTCAACAGATATAAAATCTCAACATTTTTAAAGTGAGCGATTAATAAATCCAACTCCACCATTCTAACCCATAATGAGCTAATTCCATTATTTCCATAACAATTGTCATTAATTACACTAATGACCCAAATATACCCAAACATGGCATTTTCCCCATTTTTCTCAATATTGACCCAAAGGTCCAAATATTATCAACAATGTCAATACTATCATTTTAAGACCCAAAATATATATTTTTGAGCCAAAATAACAAAACCCCTCTTTTGAAAATAACACATTTCAAGTCTTAACTTTCCCAAATCAACCCATCTATACAAATAACTCAAAGTCTATGTTAAAGCACATAAGAATGAGTAGGAATCCCTACCTCAAATTCAGAGCTCAAAGGAAGATGATGAAGAAATTGAAGATGCTCCAAAACCCAAGATTTTCGGATCAAAATATAGCCCTCGACAATCCCCACAACTTTTACAAAGGCCCAATATGAGGAAATCACCCCTACTAGATCAATCCCTAAAGAGAAGGTAAGGTTTTAGAGAGAGGAGCTCTCAAATCTGTTTTTGGGAAAGTAAGAGAGAGAAAGAGTGTTGAAAAAGTGATCCAAAAAGTGAAATCTCGGAATGATATAATCGTCTCCCCGCTCGAGCGTGGAAACCCCCGCTCGAGCGTCAGACACAGACTCACGCTCGAGCGTGAAAAGCGCCGCTCGAGCGTCGATTACACACTTCCAGAAGTTTTGCAGGCATGGTCCCCGCTCGACCGTCAAACTCTCCGCTCGAGCGGAGGAACAAAATCAAAGGGTCACGCTCGAGCGTCAAAACTCACGCTCGAGCGTCTGAAGACCTGCAGACAAAAGTACTGGGAGATGGAAAATCACGCTCGAGCGTCAAAACTCCCGCTCGAGCGGAGAAGCAACAACGAAGGGCCCGCTCGAGCGTCAAAAGCCCCGCTCGAGCGTGAAGGCCAAATTCTGGGCATCAACTTTTGGTTTCAAAGTACAACCAACCTGTTTCAAACCTTCCCAACACAATCCAAGACTCAAATACAAAGAGTAAAGGCTAGAAATGAGAATGAGACAACAACACAACCACGGAATCGAGTTCGGAATACAATATACAAAGGAAAGGAAAACCGGGATCGCTATAAAAAATGTAATTAAGGTGGGTTGACTCAAAGATGTGATTTATGTTTATATCAGTAAGATCATAAAAATTATTCATATTGATATATAAAAAATTACAAATTCAAATCATAATTAGTGTCCTCAAAGGGAATTAGGTACAAAATCTCTATAATCTTAATAATTTCAGTTCTCAAAGGGATTCTAATTAATTATGTGATACATCATAACAACCACAAAATTTTTATTCCAAGCAAATTATTTTTGCATTTTTTTTTTCTTCTGGTAGAGCTCCTGAAGGTCCATTATTATTAGTAATACTCTAAATTCAAAATTTTATTTAAAAAATTATTCAAGAAACATTAATAAATGTCTTAAATATACACAATTATTTTCGATGAATTATTATTCTTTAAAATACTACGCCACACTATTTATCATTTGACATTTGTCAATTTATCTTCCAAAAACTTAACAAAAAAAATTGAGTTCTATTATTTTAATCAATCAATATCAAATTGAACGCTGCACGGATATGTAAATCACTTTTAAAAATATGATGACTGACATAAAATTACAATAGAGTTAATTTTAATTAATGTAATGATATTTTGTATCATAATATGTGTTACAAAAAAATAATATTAATTTTAATTTAAAATAAAATTTAAATTTTAATTATTTATTTTAATAATCTTAACCTTATCGTTCTATAAAAGTGTTAGTTGAATATTTATATATAATATAATAAATTTGATACTTATATAATATAAACCTTATTGTTCTATTGTGTTATAAAAATGTAATTATCATATAATGATTTTATATGATATATATTAAATTATAAGATAACAAAATAAACACTCATTTTAATATTAAAAATAATAATTAAATTAGAAAGAGAATTAGTAATATAAAACTAAAAGTGATTTTAATTATTTATTTTTATTTTTATTTGGAAAATAAAAATACATAGAAATAGAATTAAACAAAATTTATTTAAAAGAATAACTATAAACATGTTGTAATTAGATTAAGAAGAAAATACATAAATTAAATACGTAGAGTTTTAATTTTTTCTTTAATATTATTTTTGAATTATTCATATATATTGTATATAGGTATATAAAATTTAAATTAAATATAAATATTTTGTAATAAATAATTTCATGTTAAATAAAAAATTAAATATAATTAATATTAAGATATCAATAAGATAGACAAAAAATATAAATATAAAATAAAAATAATTTGATCTGTGCAATGCACATAATTAAGCACATTCTGTTTTATTTATTTATATATTGAGATAATTTTTTTCAAATATCATAATAATTAAATTAAAATATCAACTATATAGAAGAAATCTATCAACGGCAAAACTAAAAAATATATGAAAAATAAGTATTTATCAAATAGAATCCATATAAAATTGATTATTATAATTAAAATTGAGTTTGTGTAGAACTTTGTAGGTAAATGAAAAAGGCATGTTGATGTGGTTTTTTCAGAAAAAAAGTAAGCCTTTAAAAAAAACAAAAAAGTAAGCCTTTAGAATGTACTACATAAGTAAGAGAAAAATACTACTTTTATTAATATATATATATATATGTAATATATGATACTTCTATATCAAACCATAATGGATGGTGTGTTACAAGAAAAACATTTTTCGCAATGAAAATAGTTGTCGCCAAAAAAATTGGCAATATGAAGATCTTATTTCATCGAGAAAAGTAATTTTTTTGGCATCACGAAAAGTTATCACAAAAATTATATTTTGTTGTAAATTGTGTAATAAATTACAACAAAATATAATAAATTATAATATATGTAATTTTTATCAAAACATTAATTGGTCAAAAGTATAATATAAATGTTGAAAATATTAAGGTAATGTTTACAAATTATTATTATTTTATTTTTAAATATGGTAAAAGTTATATTTATTTTTAATAAAATAAAAAAATATACATTTAGTACACGTGTTTCCAAAACTTGTTTTGAAAAACTTGTTAGAGAAGATAATTGGAGGTGATTACCAGTGGGAGATGACAATCGAAAGTGATTATCGATTGTTAGAGCTGGTGATCGGTGAAAGATGGTGGCTGATGGTTGTCGATAGCCAAAGTCGATTATTGGCAGCCAATGACAATTAGAGGTGGTCATCAATAGGAGATGTCAACAACAATGACTAGAAGAGGTTGTTGCTAGTGGTGACTAAAGACTAGAGTGACCGTATGTGATGGCCGGCGATGGGTGATGGTTGATGGGAGGGTGGAAAAAGGAATCAATGAAAACTAGTTCAGAACAAATGAAAGTTGTTTTTTTGGTAACAATTATATTTGTAAATTTTGTAAACTATTCATAATTTTTAATAAACAAAAATAAACAACAAACAAATTTTTACTTACATGCTCATGAATATAATGAGAATGGACTCTCTTGATAATTTAGTCCATAGATCTTGTAGTGTCAAACGTTAAGGGCCCATTTAGCCTATTTTGAGAAATGGGTTAAAAATTACTTCTCAGTTTTTAAATCACTTTCATCTTTTACAAAAAAGTAAAAAAAAAAGTCAAAAAACAATTTATAATTGTAGCTTGCTTTTCATGCTCCTTTCGGATACGACTAGTCCTACAATTCGGATTCATGTGGTTTTGAATCTGATCTCACAAGTGTAATGTGAAATAGTGAAAACACAAAAAGAATCCAAATCCGGCAATTCTTTTTGAAAAATCAATGTTTGAATCAAATGTCAAAAATGGATTGCTTTGCCAGATTACAGAGTCGCCACCTAAATATTTTTAGAAAATTTAGGAAACCCGAGACTCGTGCCAAAGGTCATTAGTCCATCATCACCAAAGTGTCTCGGCTCGAAAATTTAGGTACGAGAGGGGAATGTCATAAATTGAACACCCCAATTGCCCGATCAAAGATCGGCCTCTACTAATCATGATGTGTTTTTTATTTACATTATATGCTCTTGTTCCGATTTTATTATACTAACATTACTATGCAACGAACATAAGTATAGATTAATTTGCAAAGATTGGAACATTTTGATTTCATGTTTGTTTAAAAATTATTTTTAATACTTGTTACTTGAAAATGTGAGTTTGTATATACATTAATTAACTTATCCCAATTTTGGCAATTAGCCTCCATCTACTAGCATTTAAACAAGTATATCATTTAAGCAATTAGTCTCGTGGAAATATACTTGACATGACAACAAGCATTCGATGCAAGATGCTAAAACTCAAAATTGCTCGCTTAGTACTTTGAGCCAAAACAAAGCAAAATAATTAGTAAATATGCATACTCTTAACTAATGCAATATGACTAAATGCGCCGCATACGTTATGTAATTTTAATAAGCTCCGCTATGAATATGGCATATGATTCCATTCAAGACATGTGATGAATCACGTATTCAAGCAATTAATTTAAATATTTGGTTAGTATGATGTGTTGAACCTTAGATGCATGCAAGACAATGGATGCAAAGCATAAAGATGCTAATTTGAAAAATGATGTTCTATACTAACCATTGTAAGCAAATAAATAAAAGGGAGAAAAACGTGGGGTTGGAAGACATATAACTTATTACATATTTGCTCCTGTGCAAGAGGGTGCGAATCAATGTTCGAGAGTCCGTCTTTAAACTAATTATTACAAATCCAAGTGAATGAATAACTAACTAACTAGCTAGCTAATTTAATACAACAAAATAAACTAACTATCTAACGAATCATTGTTACAACAATATTAATTACAATGCTAATAATTACAACAATATTGAAATCATTAATTTTCAATTTACAATGGAAGCACAAGGATGGCATGCTCGTAGTGGTTTTAGAAGTAATTATGTCTGCCTTCCTTGGAATCTGTTTGCCGGGCCCAAATAAGGCCAGCCGTGCCTTAATTTTATGCAAAATCCTGTTTTTGTACTCTGAAGTGAAAATAGTGCAGACAGAGTTATTCTGAACTCTGTTTGTTCCTTCTACTCTTCTCTCTCATGGTAAGCCTCAAGAGAAGAACGAAGTTATTTCCAAAACCATCAATGAGCAAATTGATTGTTTGATGAGTTAGGTCATGATTTTGGACAAAAATTAATGAATACAATGAATCAATAACTACCCCTCCCTCTTATTATGGAGTAAGCTTCAAAAGGGAGGTAGGAACGCTTCAAGGCTCATCGAAACATCATGAATTGATGTAAGACAACCCTCGACATAATAGACTTGGCATAACGTCCAGCCGAATTCAAGCAATGTAACTCTTTTTCTTTATGTGGGTTGATTCATTTTAGCAATTTTTAGACCTCTCCATTCTTTAGTCCATTAAGTCCAAGGTGATGATTATGTCCACTAAATGAGAAGCGCGTCAAACGGGAAGTGATTCTCAACATGAAAGAGAGACTATGTCGTTGGCAATGAACCTCCGTAGAGATTAAGCCATTAAACATGGATCTCTAGCTCATGTTTTGAACAACCATCGACTGGTTGAAAAAACTCTCAAATGAAAGAAATGAATGGTAAGTTAATTATTAAAATGAGGTTCTTAAACATGAAAATTAAACAAAAAAAGGCCAAGAATAACATACAACAAGCTATATATGCGAACATATGAGACAACAAGCGAACTAATGAAAACATGAATTAATTAAACAACCTAGGACAGCCCCTAATGGGTAAAAAACAATGGCTCAAAGTGCATGAAAAGAGCCCAAAAAACTAAACAACAAAGAAAGAAAATAAGGCTAGTAAGCAAGAATAAGGAGGGATGGCTAACCATCCCACTTTCGAAACCTCAAAGTATGATTTTTAGCCTCTTTTAAACTCTAAAAATCAATTTAAAAAGCGAAGAAAATGGTGTAAAGACAAGGGTTTGAACTATAGGTGAATGTGTAAGAAAGAGTGTTAACTCTCTCTACTCTTTGACAGCTATCCAAACCCAAGCTTAGATACTTGAAAGAGGATCAAAATAATACAAAAATACAAGAACTAGATAGCAAGAGATAGCAAAGATAGCAAGAGAAGAGATTGTAAGCTTATACCTCTCAAGAAAGGTAAGATCTTTGTTTGTGAATCAAACTTGGTCCAAACACACTTTCAAGTTTGAATTGTGCTGCTCAAGGCTCAACCAAGGTTTTAAGGCTAAGGTGTATATGGTGTATGGATATAGATTAAAAGTGATAAGCTTGCTCAAAGGTTGCTTACACAAAAGGAAAGAGCTCTCAAGAAGTTATACAAGCTTTTTAGAATTTGTTCAATCCTCAAAACAGAGATACAACTTCGTTTTTATAGAATTTGAGCAAAAATGGTTATAAATATCTTCAAAAATGAACAGTTGACGGGCTCCTGCCCAGAATAGTGTTTCTCGCTACCAAGACACGGCTGACCATAAGTGGCCACAGCCAGCTCCCAATGAGGCACGACAGGGCCTCAATGTGATCCCCTATTTCTCTGCTTCAGACTCAGCATAGGGTGTCACAATGTGTACAAATAGATTTCTGAGGTACAAACAATGTAAATATGGAAGGTTTGAGATTGTTTCAAAGCTTAAACATAGCCCATTTGTTGAGACCTCAAACCACGCACAATACCACTTTCATCATCAAGTGTACCGGGCAAAACATTTTTGCGGACGGTCAAAAACGAGGTGTCTACAATAATTATTTTCCCAAAACACCTCTTAGTTTGTATTTTATTTGTTATTGTGTTTGTTTTAAAAATTTAAAAAGACACATGAAAAATCTCTGTTTGACACATGTTTTTGTTTATATTTTTTGAAAACATATACAACTGACAATTTTTGGGAAAAGAAATAAACAAATTTTTTTATTTCACATTTTTATCGCATTATGTTTACCATATTTTTTTATCACTTACTTAGCAAACCAACAATTGTTGGATGTTAGGCTTATATAAAATTTTATTACACTAAATATTAGTAGATATTCTTTAAAAAAAAATAAAATAACAAATAATATAAGGTGAAAAGAAGACAAAATGCAAATATTGTTACCATAAATATAAAGTAAGGGACATGTACACCATATAGTCCAAATATGTGGTATAGGAATCTGTATTGACAACCACAGCCCTAGCTAGTAACGGTAACAGGCAACCAATACGGGCCTCCCATTATAAATACTTAATAATAGGATTGAATAAGTATTTATTCTTGTGTACAAAATAATATAGCTGTAAAGTATAGTACAAAAGAGCAAGCCATTTGTATTATTATTTTTTTTACCATACTTAATTATTGAGTATCTTTCTTCCTCATTTCATTTCAAAAAGTTGCTTTCTTCCTCAATTCTATTTTTACTTTTGCGGACTTTTCTATGTTGAAGGGTAGATGTGAGTGTGCATGTACCCCATTTTTAAGTTAAGTTATCCCACACGAGAATTATTTGAGTCAGTTTTAAAGTAAGTAGCAATTCTTGGTCTAATTCAAAATCAATTTTATAAAATTCTGATTTTGTCCCAGATTGTATTGAGTTCAGTAAGAAAAGAGAACAATTCTGAAATCAAACAAATTATTTATATATATCCCTTCAATTCTGTCTTCTTAAATTAACAATACCAATTGAACCCTAAGACAAAAATAAGAGTTTGTTTGGGCAAACTTTGAGCTTCACATGCAACCTTTAAAGATTAATAACATAGGTTTATACACACACATTTATAGAGATGCATATATATAGGTGCCATCCTATGAACTTGAATTGAATGGCACTCTACCTAGCAAAGCACTTAGAACAATTGTGTTCAACCTCTCTTGCCTTGAGATTTTTTTTTTTTTTTTTTTTTGTTGGGGGGGGGGGGGGGGGGGGGGGGGGTTATATCTTATTAGAATATTAATATTAATTACCTGAAGAAAAAAAAAAGAACAATTTTGCTTCCTCAACGTCCCAAACATAGTGCAGTTTTAACATCAAGCCTCCATGCAAACCCTCCAAAATCCATCTTCCATACATCACAAGGCAGAGTCTGTGAGTACTTCTCATTCCGCCACGTGTACTGCGTTCGTACTCTACATGCAAATGCCGGGTACGATATCGGCAACTCCACCTTCGCCACCAATCTCACCACCGTCTCCGGTGGCGATCCACCGTCTTCCTCCGCCGCCGCCGCCACCATCCTCTTATAAGCTAGATTTATCCACTGTACCTTATTCCCAACGTCTGATATGAATCCCGGACACGTGTCAGCCTCTAGATTCTTGACTCTCTCCACGTCCGTTGCCCCTAACCCACCTCCATCCATGCAAGCGTCTGTCACACATTCCAAAATCACCCACGACTCTGCCACTCTCTTCGGTGGCGCCACCGCCGTCAGATCTGAATTTTCCGGCCTATTATCGAAGTTCAGCCATATGGGTTGTTTTTGAATCGCTGGAAAATCAAGACTGCCGCAAGAAACTCCTGCCGGCGAGTCTTTCCGGCAGGAAATCTGAGGGAGTAGCTGTTGCGTCGTGACCGTCCCATCAGACCCATCTTTTCCTCTTTCGACTTTGCTTTTCTTACACCTTCTATTCCTGTTATTCTTGACATATTTTCTCTTAGGTCTTGCTTTTGTTGTGATGCTCTTGTTCTCCGGCGGAGACTCGCCGGACCCAGATCCTCCGGTGGCCGGTTTAGGGGCTATAGGCCGGAATCTGAGCATTATCCGATCTAGTATTGTTCTGTCGTTAACGCCGCCGGTCCAGCGCCTGGCGACGCAGCTTCTTCCGCCGTCCATCTCTCTCTCTCACCTCTCTTTCTCTCTCTAGGTTAGAGAGATTACCCTCTGTCACTCTTTTTCTCTCTCTATTCTTTCTTTGCCTCAGTGATTTTCCGGAGAGCTTCAACCGATAATCATAGCGACAGTACGGTGGGCAGGTAAGGATACACCACGTGTATAGGGCAACTGTGGAACACGAGTAATTATCTGTTTTTTTTGAGAATTTCATATTCCCTGTATGCCCGGCCAATAGTAACGAGAGGCTTGCTTTGGCCACTAAGTTAAAAATAGTTTTTTTAATTTTTTAATTTTTTTAAGTTATATTATTTTCTTATTTTTTTACATATTTTTTTAAAAAAATTATTTTTAATTTACTTTTCAAAACAAGCTCAAAGAAGTGTTTGAAAATTAATTTTTTAGTCTTTTTTTTTATTTTTATATTTTGTAAAATATAAAAAATATAAAAATAATAGAGAAAATAATTTAATAATTTATAGTAATTTTTTTTTACTATTTAACTAATTTAGTCGCTCTCAAAACCAGACCTAAAACTCTATTTAGGTGTAATTTTTTTGACTAAAAAAGTTATGTTATTCAAGTTAATCAATCACATTTTTTTTCAAAGACACTTAGGCTTGTTTTGGGAAGTTAGCTTTTAGTTACTTTTTTTGATTTGTAGCAAAAGTTAAAAGTTGGCTTTTTTGAAATTTTTTTCATTTGGGAATGTGGTTTTTAGCTAAGGGTGAAATTACAATTTTACCCCTCATTAGTCAAAATATGCTACATGGGTGAAGTTGTAATATTTTAAACTAAATAGGGGTAGTTTGGTCATTTGATTATGATTTGATATCATAAACAAATATTAATCAAAAAAGCCAAAAGTCACTTTTTACTAACTTCCCAAATCAAAGCCAAAAGTTTGGTTAAAAGCCAAAAAATCACTTTTTACCATCTTCCCAAAACAACCCATAATATTTACATGATCTCAAAAATGGTGGAGAAATTACAAAAATGTTTGAAAATGTTTAGGCTAAGTTTGGCAAGTTGCCAAAAAGTCAAAAAAATTACTCACAAAGTAAAAAAGTTATCACTATTCACTAAAAGTCAAAAATTACGACTGCACAACTCCAAATCCTAATTTTTCCCTACACACTAATTTATACAATTTTTTAATACATATTTTTCCATAAAAAGTCAAAAAGTTAACCTAAACATCCATATTTTTTTCCTCAATTTTTTAGTCCAAAAAGACAAAAAGTGCACTTATTTAAGACACCCCAAACAACCCCTTAGTATAATTTATCACAAGTTATGAAATATGGGTAAATAAGTGCACTTTTTGACTTTTTATGAAATATGGGTTGGATTTGGGTTGGATTTGAAGTGATGTGTTAGAGAGGTGATATGACTTAAATAAGATAATGTGACTTAAATAGGATAGTGACTTTTTGACTTTTTGAATTTTTTTGAGGATGCGAAACTTGACCTTAGTTTTATTTATTTAATTTAATAGTTTAACATTATTTGGTATTATTTTTACTTATAATTTATTATGTATAAATAATTTAAATAAATTAATCATTCTTAAAAATTGAAGGATTATTTTTTTTAATTTTTTCTTCTGTTTCAATTTATTTGTCCACTATAAAAAAAAATTCAACTTATTAAGTAGATATGCCATCATTACATTTGAATTCAAATTTTAAAATATTTTTTTCACCATCATCATTCTTTTTGAATTTTAAAATGTAATTTTATAAGTATGATAAAATTTAATAATGAATAAATATTTTAAGACCAATTAAATTAAAATAAACCAATAAACAAATAAAATGAGACGGAGGCAATGCTATGAATTTGGTCCTTTTTGGGAAGTGGGTTATAATCCACTTCTCAAATTATAACTCATTTCCTCTTTCACAAAAAAATTATTTATAAACAGCTTTTTATTAAAAAATTAATTATAACTATCTTTCCAAAATAACTCTTTATAACAAAGTTACAGTAAAAATTTGCTGATTATGGGAGAGTTACAGGATTACTTGCGTGTTTGAAAAATAGTGGATAATTTTGTGGTGAAACAGTGAAGGAGAGTGATTGGATAGGACAGATGAGGTGGGAGCCAGAATAAAGCAGCGTATCCAACGAATTTGGGGGACGTGATTGGTGGGGATGCTAGGGCCAATGAAGAGGTAGACACGTATCCAGCACTTCGCAAAAAGACGGGACACGTATGTGCCTCGAGCGAAGTGATGTTAAGTGAAAGTGGGCAAAACTCCTTTTCTTCGGACGTTCCAGAAACTGGACGCGTGGCCTCGAGTTTTAGAAGCAGTTGAGATACTCAGTTCTATATCCTTTCACGCGCTTTCATTTTCGTCATTTTACATTTTACCAAAAAATAATTTAAAAATAAAAAGAGTCCCGTGATAATTTATACTCCCTCCGTCTCAAAATAATGATCTCTTTTGCGGAATCTAACTTTTTTTGGTAGTACAATTATTCCTTTTGAAAAAAGTTAATTTTTCAAAATTATCCTTTTGATAGTACATTTTTTGAGAATATCAATGTCATAATTGTACTTTTTATATTGTTTATTAATTTAAAAGAAGGGCAAAATAGGAAATTTATGTTATTTTTGTACTTGATTTTTAAAGAGGGACTAATATTTTGGGACAATGAAAAATGGAATAAGAGACTAATATTTTGGGACGGAGGGAGTAATAATTTTTTAATTAAACTATACTACTGTCTCCAAATGAGTTAAGGGGTTATTTAGAATGACCTAAATAAGTGTATTTTTTATCTTTTTACGAAAAGATGTGCAAAAAAATAAAGAAGTAATGTGATGAAAAAAAAATAAAAAAAAAATAAAAAATAAATTATTTTGTGTATGCCAAACTTGACGTTAGACCAAGTGTATTCGTATCAGCCTAACTATTATAGATTTTGGGTTATATTATCAAGGCAATTTTCAAAATTACTCTTTTATCACTCTCGTTATATTAAAATTAAATTTAATATTAATAGAGTGAATTGCTGTATATATGTTATATAATATTTTATTGTATTGACCAAATATCTTACCGATTGACAGATTGTTGTCCCATATTTTTTTAAATATGAATATAATATTTACTGGATATTTTACTAGTCATCCGATCGGACATCTTGTTGGATAACTGACTGCTACACCATCATATTTGTTTTGAATAGAATATGAAACTGTATATATGTAGAGAGAGATCGTACACATTATATGGATGTCCGACCAGACAATTGTTGCTGGAACAAATATATTTTTTTTTCATGAATATGATCCTGCAAATTTGGTTAGAATAAAGAGTTAGATGTAGTGTATAAAAAATACTATCAAATTGAGTTTGATATTCTCTTATTCGATATTCGTTTGAATTTAGGAAGATTAGACAAAATTTAATTTGTATCCAACTGCTTGGTTAGTGAATGTTGAATTGAGCGAGCCATACATGTTGACAGATGAATGCAAAAGTGATTTGGAGTTTAAGTTAAAAAGTCAATGACAAGCGGCGACTTTTTGTTTTACAAAATTAATTTAAGTTATTTTTTATTATTTTGGATCTTATTTGAGCTCAAAAATTGTAATTATTAACATAGATAAAGACTTAATTTGTCTATTTCAATAATTAATAATTACTAAATAAAAGGCTCTTTGTTTAACACATAAAATATAAAAGTATTATATCATTTTTATAGGATTGTTAGCTGATTGAGGTAGGTTGAGTAAATATTTGCCCAGACTCAAGTCCGGTTTAGGGTTGCAAATGAGCTGAATTGAGCTGAGTTGAGTTTTGCTGAACTTGAACTTAGCTCGTTTGCTTATCAAGGTCATTTATTGGGCTTGAGTTTGACTCGATAACTAATTAGGCTTAAACTCGACTCGGTTCGGCTTGATAAGATTTTTTTTAAATATTATTTATATTATTTAAATAAAAAAATTATTTATATTACTTAATATATAAAATAATATATTTATTATACAATTTAAATAAAGATAAACGACTAAACAAGCCGAGTCCTTAACGAGCTATTTTGTTCATGAATAGTTTGGTTCATTTGCAGCCCTAATCCTTGTTTAGAAATTTACTATTTTAATTAATTTTTATAAAAATTGTGTAAAAAGTTAAAAAAATAATAATGTAACAATTTATGATAATTTTTTGACTTCATAACTACAAATTTAAGTATCCAAACGGGGAATCTAAGGAAGATATTTATCTCCAGTCTATTGTGTGAATTAGAGCCTACTGTTAGGTTTGTGGGGTTCATCACGTGTTCTATTTTGATAATCTATCTATTCAATGTGTACAGCTTGTCGAGTACTTCATATCTGTAAAAAATTACGTTGATTGGATATCGATAGCCCTTGATCGGAACATATTTTTATCAATGGTAAATATAATTTTAAAAATAAATTATTAACAAAAATGTGTTCCGATCAATAGACTACCGATATCCAATTAAGGTAATTTTTTCAAGCATAAATTACTCGACGAACTCTACATATTGAACAATTTAAATTATCAAAATAAATCCCATAATAAATCTTATAAATTTAACAATATATTTCAATCCACGCAATAAATTGGAGAGACCCTTTCCTTAATTTATATGAGGTTTTAGATTGCGTTTGCTAGAACTTTCTAAATATGATTTGAGAGTATGAGTTGTATTTTGAGTTTATAACTTTTAAAATTATGATTTGAGTGTGAAAAATATTTTTGGTAAAAGAGTTTTGAAATTTTTTTTAAATTGCGTAGGAAATTTTTGATGTGACATATGATATTTGATACAAAACTTACAACTCATAACCAAATATACAACTCAAAATTCTATTAAAGCACATAAAAAATTTTAAAAAATTCGAAAAACATTTTTTTCAAAGATATAAAAATTAACATATGTCAATTGCAATAAAAAAAAAATTTACACTGTTCCGGTCAACCGGTGAGACGTTCGGTCGGACATCTGGTGGGACGACTGGTTAAGCTAAATTTGAAAAAAAGAAAAAATTAAAAAATGCGTCCCACACAAAATTTTCTGCAGAGTTGTGAAAATGAGATTTGAGAATTCGTTCCAAACATCATATTGAAATATGAGTGTAGAATTATTGTTTGAAAACACAACAGGTTTTGATTTTTTCCACGTAGTGAGGGTGAGCGTGGGAGAGTGAACTATGTTTAGGTTGATATGTTTTTGTTGAAGCCGGAGGATGAGTGCCGCGTGGATGGTCCGATGAGGTGTATGGAGCGCTGGGACGGTTTTCGTTGACGTCATCGTGAAGGGGAATAGACAAATTGACATTGATTGGTAGATGAGAAAAGCAACAATTACAAACACTCTTGCAACCCCAAAAAAGGCAAACTAAGGGTTGATTTAGGATGTTTTAAAAAAAAGTGTATTTTTTGATTTATTGATTTATATGGATTGGGTGTGGATTGGATTTGATGTGATGTGTTAGAGAGGTGATGTGATTTAAATAAGATGATGTGATTTAAATAGGATAGTGACTTTTTAATTTTTTATATTATTTAAGTTATGTCAAACTTAACCTAAAAAGAAAAGAAAATAATAATAATAAATACTAATAAATAAAAAGCAATACCATGACGATCATGATGATATACATAAAGAAATACTTTAACAAATTTTAAAAATAAGCTATAAACAAAAATTTTACAATTTCAAGTAAATTACAATTATCTCCCTTTAAATTTGAAAAAAATACAATAAATTTTATTATTTTAATATAATTATATTAAGTTTTTTTTTAATAAAGAGACTAAAATTAATACAGATAATATAAAAACACAAAGATAAATAAGGTAAAAATGGTAATATCATTTTTTTTATTCCTATGACTAAAAAGAAATTAAAAGATAAATAACAAAATTATGATAAAAATAAATTATATAAATTAAAATCTTAATAAAGTCAAATGTAATTATGTCAAATTTGTGATAATACTTAATTAAAAATGGACTTGAGATGTAGATCATATCATGTAATACAATATTAACTTATAAAATAATAAATAAAATATAATTACAAAATGTGATTATTCTAATTTTATTGAATAAAATGAAAGAACAAACCTCCAATGGGAAATATTTCAATTTAATAATAAAAGGTATAATAGTAATAAATCAAACCAAACCAAATCTTAAATTCCATCAAATCAGATCGGCTAAAAAATATAAAACTAACCTATTCAAAAAATAAGAGTTTAAAAAGTGATCATTTATAATTTTATTGTTTGAAGGATACAATGTTATAAGTCCAATAAATTATTCATTCTTTAATTGGATTAATTTGATTGGTAAAGAATATGATTCTAAATTTTATTGGCTAAGCATTCCAAACTAAGCTCCAAATATGGTCAGGTGGAATCTATAATTATTAATCTTAAGACTTTGGAACTTACTTGTTTATTGGTGGAGAAAAAATAGTTTTTTTTTATAAAATATATTTGTTAGGTACCAGTTTAAAAATCTGTTTATTTGTTTGTTTGTTTTTTTCTTCTCCTTCTCGTTCTTCTTTTTTTATGGGTTTTATAGTGCTATTATTCAATGTGTTCTAAGGGCGCCTAGATTAAAAGATCCTCATTAAGTACGAAAAATTCAATGTTTAATAAAAAATAACATTGTGACAAAAGTAAACAATTTAAGTGGGACTTTATTTTTTAGATATTTAATTAGATATGAAAATCATATAAAAAAAAACTTGGACCGATTAAACATAAAGGAGTGATTTGGAAAGTTAGTTAAAAATTGATTTTTTTTTTACTTTTTTTAGTTTTTTTTTTGTCCTTTTGTGTAATGCCCTGAAATATCCCAACACAAATTAGATAACCAACATTCATTAAGGAGTAAAGATAGATCTCCAACCCTTTTTATCATTAATCCATAAAGTGTATACAAAAGTTTTACATGCGAATTATACATTTAATGGTATGAAAGCACATGAATCTATAGCATGTAGAGCATCACATCCCAAAGATAAATAAAATGCCCTTAAGGGCTTACATCTTTCGAGGCTCGAGCCCTGTTACACGAAAATGGTTTCACGAACCTATACATTTAGAGCCCTTGGCTAGCAAATAAATTCACAACAAAAATAGAGTCATCTACTCTTTACAAAAATATGTCCACGCCCTCAACTTGGCAGGATCATCACATCTTTTCCTATATCAAAATCCCATAGGGGTGAGCATAAAACCCAATAGAGAATCCTTACAAAGTATATACAGTTATATAAGATTTCCAATGGTAAATGCAGATGCCATGCAATGCCAATTTAAAGAGAATTTCATTTACACGCTCTTTTAAAAATCACCACATTCAACAACAGTTTGAAATCTCAACAATTACAATACTTACAATTTTATTCAATAGGGGCCGTAAATACGACTCAAGTAATCCCTAGGTTGGTGTCTGCAAGTAGGCTCAACTAGCACTACCAATACCTCACTTTACCGATTGCTAATCGGAAGGGAAGTGGTACCTCTTTCGCGCATGTTTTCGGTCTTTCACCTCGGATACTCAGGCTAACTTATCAATTCCATCTACACCTCCTATCCGGACTTACCAACGTATTTACCCCAAAACATTTCCTTAGTTCTATTTTCTCAACAATTCTTTTCTCAATGTAAGATAATCAATTTCAAATCAAAACATGCGGTAACCAAACAATAGTGTATGTAAAATAATAATTGGTAATGCTACAATAATCATTCCCTTTTCATTCTTATATATTTCAACAATAATCTCAAACAAATGAGCTTGCATTCCTTCCGTCCCATATTATCACTCAATGGAACTATGTGCCCATTTAATTTCATCGATAAATAGCCACATTTCCACCTCTCAAGCAATTCCAACAACATAATCATTTTAAGACTATAACAACAATTGAACAATAATTTCTTTCCAATACCAACATTTTTCTCTATTTATGAGAATCATCATTTGTAACTATAAGTAAGAATCTTTTCTTTCTTTAACTCTTTTGATATACAAAATAATGCATTAATAATAAAACTTCATGTGTTCTCATCAGTTGTCTTGAAAAACCCCTAAATTTATAGTTTTCTTCTTTACAAACAACACACACACATACACATAAAACCCTTGAAAAGGACCCTCAAGATCATGCCATTTTCCTTACCTAAGATAATTTCGACTCTCAAGATGCTATCTTAAAATGATTTGAGATTTTTAAAACCCTCTTTTGAAAATCTCTACATTTTGGGTCACAAAATCAAAACTAACATAGTGGGTGTTTGGGAAGTAGGTTTTTTATGTAGGTTTTTTTAGTTGTAGGATATTATTGGATAAATTTTTTTTGGTGTTTGGGAAGATAGTTGGGTTTTTTTGTGGTTGGATGTGATGTTTGTGAGAGAAAAAGTGAAATGATTATGGGGTTGGATGTGATATTTTGTTTGGATTTGTTTTTTTTGGTTTTGCAAAAACTTTGTCTTTTAATGGAAAAAAAAAAAAAAAAAACCCAAATTTTTTTTTCTCCAAACACCGCCATAATAACTTCAAGAAAATCTTTAAATCAACATCAATATTGCAAAACATGTATATATAACTCAAGGAAGTCCTTACCTCAAGCTCGATGAGGAGATTTGATGAAACCCTAGGATCCAAGGTTGAAGGAATCCGATCTCTATCGTACAAGGTGAAGTTCTTGCTTTGCTCTCCAAGTTGTGTGAAAGGTGATGGATCAAAACCCCATGGATTGTAAGAAATCAAGGTTTTTGGGTGTTTGGTGAAGGTTTTTAGAGAGAAAGAGGAGCAAAATGCCTTTTTAGAGTGAGAAGGGAGGGTTAGAAAATGATACAAACTCAGCCAAAATGAGATAAAAAAAATAGAGTTTTCAGACTGCCAGTGTCCCGCACGTGCGGCACGTACCCCCGCACGTACGGAGCCTACCTCCCGTACGTGTGGCCCTCAACCCCGCACGTGCGGTCTCCCCATGCCTCACCTCCTCCAGTACCTGCATATTAGGCAATGTGCAACCCTCTGAAGTTCATCCTTCCCATACGCGTGGCCCTCATCCCGCACGTGCGGCCTTGGCTCTCTAGCACAGAATTTCCTTGGTTCGCTCCCGGACACTCTGGACTCGGCCGTGCACCCTCCGAAACAAGTGACGCTCGACCCAGAGTTAGACAAGAACCAGAATTTGAAAGAAAGCTCTCAAACACCACAACTCAAAGAGGACAATAAGGAAACAACACGCAATGAAACCGGTCATCACAACCTCTCCACCATAGGAAATTTCGTCCCCGAAATTTAAACAAACCAACCAAACTAAAGGGTTTTGGCAATTATGACTACACTATCAAAATTCCAAATCGTAACATCGATATTCAACTAATATTTACCATTCTCATTATCATCATTTCGCCGAAACGACAATTGCTTATACTAGGCATTCGAAATGAAGCATTTTTAACAAAACATCATCGCTTCACAATATCATGCTTAGATTAACAATACATATAACAACATGTGATTAACAATTTAAACACTATTCCTTTCAATACTGGGGAATATTACAAATCAAAACAATTTAGCATTTTCAAATAAATCTGGATACTTGAAGCGGACCTCCGCTTCCCATTCCCAAGTTGCCTCCTCAACCCCATGGTGCCTCCACAACACCTTCACTAATGGTATAGTTTTACCCCGTAACACTTGCTCTCGGGTATCTAGTATTTGAACCGGTCGCTCTTCGTAAAAGGCATCTTCATCCACCTCCAAATCAACCCAATTTAGCATATGAGAAGGGTCGGGTTCGTACTTCCTAAGCATTGACACGTGAAACACATTGTGAACCCCCGAAAGTTGTGGCGGTAAGGCTAACCGGTATGCCACTTCCCCAATTCTCTCCAATATCTCGAAAGGCCCAATACACCTTGGAGACAAATTTCCACTCTTATTGAACCTCATTAAACGCCGCCTATGTGAGATCTTAAGGAAAACGTGGTCACCCTCTTCGAAAGATAAAGGTCGTCTCCTCTTATCGTCATAACTTTTCTGTCGGTTTTGGGCTGTAGCTAACCTTTTCCAAATGAGAGCAACTTTCTCGGTCGTTTCTCTAACGATTTCAGGACCCAACAACAGTGCATCCTCCACATCAGCCCAACAAACTGGTGATCTACAAGGTTGGCCATACAAGGCCTCAAACGGTGCCATCTCGATGCTAGCTTGGTAATTATTGTTGTAGGCAAATTCAATCAATAGTAAATACCTCTCCCAAGATCCCTTAAAATTTAGGACACAAGCTCTAAGCATGTCCTCCAAAATCTGAATGGTACGTTCCGACTGCCTATCGGTTTAAGGGTGATAAGCGGTGCTAAAAGTCAACTTAGTTTCCAATGCCTCTTGAAGGCCTTGCCACAACCGGGTGGTAAAACGAGGATTCCTATCCTACACAATGGTTATTTGAATCCCATGAAGTCAAACTATCTCTCTAACGTACAACTCTGCCAAGTGCTCAACTGAGTTACTGGTATGCATCGAGATGAAATGCGTAGACTTAGTCAACCTATCAATAATCACCCAAATGGCGTCATTGCCCCGCTGTGTTCTAGGAAGCCCAACTATGAAATCCATGGTAACATGCTCTCATTTCCACTCAACTATCAGTAAGGGTTGTAACAAACCTGCGGGTCTTTGGTTTTCGGCCTTCACTTGTTGACAAGTAAGGCACTTCGACACGAAAGATCACGATACATTTTGGTGCCTTTCGGATGTACCGCAAGGCATGAGTGATGGAACTCCCGAAGCACTTCCTCTCTACGAGATTCAGGTACAAACAAACGGTCTAGGTAATTGTAACAAGCCCGCGGGACCTCGCTACAGTTCGGACTCAATTTTGTGTTACGGTTCTAAATCTGAACCAAAGAGTCCAACTCTGGCAAATCGTTTTGAGAAAAACAGATTTTGAAAAGAAGTGCCAAACATGGACTGCTTTGCCAGATACAGAGTCGCCATTTAAATATTTTTAAAATGGAAAATTTAGGAAACCCTGACTCGGTGCCGAAGGCCACGTGTCCGTCATCACCAAAATTGTCTTGGCTCGGGAGCTTGGGTACGATCGGGGAAGGTCAGCTATGAGCACCCCCTCTCGCCCGGTCCGAAGACCGGCCTCTACTAACCGTGATATCCGATTTTGAAAACATTACATGTTCTTATTCCGATTATTAGCCTAGATTACTATGTGATGCGCGCAGCATACAAGTATAGACCAAATCGCCTAAGTTGGAACAAAACACTACATGTTTGTTTTGAAAACGGTTTGCTACTCGCAAGTAGGCTAAAATGCAGGTTTTGCCACCCTCAAGTGGGCTTTAGAAAAGATGATTTTGCCACTTACTAGTGGGCTTAAAACTCACAGTTTTTAATGCATTGTCCCAATTTAGGTAATTCAACCTCCATCCACAGGCATTCAAGCAGTTATATCACATAAGCAGCTAGCCTCATGGTAATCATACTGTCATGTTAACATTCACACGCATGCGAGATGCTAAAGCATAAATACTTACATTGTACTCCGTGCCAAAACAATAAACTAGTTAGCAAAATATGCATGACCTAGCTCATGTTAAGATGACTAATGCGACGCATACAGAATGCAGTTAGGCAGGCGCGGCTCGGCTATCCTAAACATGGCACGTGAAATGCACTAGTAACACGTATTCAAGTTAGATTTGAAATACAATGCAGTTTGTATGATGTACCGAGCCCGATGCATGTCAACAAATGCATGGATGCACGCATGCATTGCATAAGGTATGCTAATTTTAAATATGCCCTAATCTACCATCATAAGCAGGTAAGTAAAAGGGAAAAAAGAAGTGGAGGTTGGAAGACATGCACACCACACACACACACTTATTACAGATACGCCCTCACTCGGAGGGACCAAAAGAATATACAGGCCGAATAAATAATACTGAATTACTTATTACAAAACCTCTAATCTAATTAAATGAAATGCAAAGAAGAGATGGTCGCGGCCCCCGCCTCGGGATGCGTGTGATGATGTATGCTCGAGCCCGTCTTGCCCGGAAACCCGCGCCATGGCACTGTTGGCTCTGCTTTTACTGCCCTGCTTCTCTGGAAAACTGCCAAAGTCTCAGAACATACTCTCTGCACACTGAGGATCATCATCGGCTGAATAGAATGTCCACCGGCCGTGTACAATATCCATCGAGGAGTTTGGCGGCAATAAATACAGTGCCGGTCGGCACTCTATACTGCCGGTCGGCAAATAATTCCTGCAGAAGACAGTTTTGACAGCAACAGCAGACCAGTAGTGCATGGTATGGAATTTTGAGCAAATGTGTGCACAGACACACTCCCTATCATGCAATGGACTCAAGGGAGCATGGCCCTTGGCCCCCGGGCCATCAATGGCGCATTTCGACGCATAATGGCCTAAGAGGCTAAGTTTGCATTTCAATGTCAAATGCAATGCACACAAAACATACAAGGGACCCAACCTCAATCATGGTTGATCAAGAAGTGAGGCAATGCACAACAATGCACATGCAACCTAAACATGCAAGCTAACATACAAACATGCAATGCAACTACATGGCATACACAATGCTAACAAGATAACATGCACAACGCATTGTAACATGGCATACACAATACAAGATGGGCTTACACCGATATGAGATAGCCTTAGCCACACTCACATAGGAGGCCAATGGATGAAAATGAAGTGCCTCAAAATGCGTGCACACGGGCACGCAAACCAAGGCAATGGCATACACGATGCAACGAGACTAAAATGGCATACAGAATGCAAAATGGACTGACACTAACATGAGTGAGCCTCAGCCACACTCACATAAGAGGCCGTTGGATGAAAATGAAGTGCCTCGAAATGCGTGCACACGGGCACGCAAACCAAGGCAATGGCATTAAGGCATGAAATGACATAGAAAATGATATGCAAACATGCCAATGGAATTTCAGCACTGAAATATGGGGGAAAACAGTCCCGAAAGATGGCGAAATGACACCAAATGCGAGGAATGGTCCCGAAATGCGAATTTAGGCACCCGAAATGGCCTATAGCTATGCAATGCGTGCACCATATGGACATGGAATGAAAATACAGTAGCAAGGCAGTCATGAAACAAGCATTTTCCAGTCTAAAACATGGCCAAACAGCAAGCATAGATAGGGCGACAATGGCATGCAAAATAGGGGCCAAGAGAGGGGTATTGAAGTAGATGGTAAATGCAAAGCCCAAACAACAAAATACCCTTCTACAACACTGAAGAGGGACCAAAAATATGAACATTTACAGTAGATGACAAGCCTCAAATCAGTATGAAAATGTGCTCAAAATGTCATGCAAGATGAGGCTCAAAAGAGGCTATAACATGAGGTATACAAAGTAAACACCAAACAGCCAAAGACCCTTAATAAATCATGTCAAGAAGGTCAAAATATGACCATTTTCAGTTCTGATCATGGTCCAAAAACAGAAGCAAAATGGGCTAGCAAGGCATGCAAAAACAAGGGTAAAACATGGATTCAAAGCAAGTGGCATATGGAGCATGAAAACAAGGTTGATCCCTTCTTCAATGTTGAAGAGGGGCTCAAAATAATCACAATATCAGTTCATGAGATGCTCCAAAACAATTTACATATAGGCCAAACAAATCATGCAAATTTACGGTAAATATGAGAGATTATGAAGCAAGTGCAATATAGGAGGCCCAAACAGGGCTGAGCCCTTCTTCAATATTGAAGAGGGACTCGAGATAGGCCCTCTTACAGTTTACATTATGCTCGAAAACAGATCACTCATAGGCTAGAAATACTATGCAAGATTGTGGCATTTAAGAGGGTATTGAAGCAAGTACCGAATGGAGGGCTCAAACAGGGTTGAGCCCTTAAACAAACATGAAATATGGCTCAAAATAATGACCTTCTCAGTTCTGGTCGGAGCCCAAAACAGTAAGAAAATAGGCTTAAGAAATGAGGCAAGGAAATGCTAGAAAAGGGAAGAGGAGGACTTACCCTTGAAGACCAGCAAACCAGCACCTCTTGGACCAAGTTTAGGTGCTCCTAAGCTCTGAAAAACAGCCTCAAGCCGCTGGAATGGAGTAAGGATGCCTTGTGTTATGAGTTGATGAAGAAATGGCCCAAGAACAAGGGTGTTTGGAGGCTTGGATAAGATAGATATAGAGGGCGTATGTATCTAACTCCAGCTGGTTTTTCTAACCTAGCATAAGGAAGAGGAGAGCTCCATTTATAGAGCTAAAGGAGCAAGACTTCTCTTAGAAGCTTCAAAACCAAGAGCCAAGATCCTCCATACACGTGTATGGAGGATCCAGTTTGTGCCCTCCAGCTGGCACAGCTGGCATCCATTCAATCTGTAGAATACACCGGAAGGTCGTCGGCTAGCAAAAATGGTCGGTCGGCACTCCTTTTTGGCTGGTCGGCACTCTATTTGGCCGGTCGGCACTCTATTTGGCCGGTCGGCACTCTTTTCTGGCCGGTCGGCACTCTATTTGGCCGGTCGGCAGGAAAAATCTGCTCTGCAGGTCCAACTTCAAACGGGCATAACTTCTTCATATGAACTCCTTTTTAGGTAATTCTTGTGTCAAAATTGAAGCCCCGGAAGTAAGCTTTCCAATGCCACAAACCTTGCATTAAAATTCCTCCTGTGGAGAAAGGTATGCTTGTTTTGGTGAAGGTTGCTCAGTTTCGGTCCAACCGGGATGATGCCCAACTTCAACCAATCATATCTCCGCCATCCGGACTCGGGTTTAAGAGATTCTTGTATGAAAAATGAAGCCCCGGAAGTCTTCTTTCCAATGGTGGTAGCCTCATAACTTAACTCCAAGTGTATAGACAAATAAGCTCGATTTAGCGAGGACTGCTCATCCCTCTCTTAGCGATTCTTGCCTATCTTCTTCTCCAACTTGGTTTCTCCCCTCTTCTCCTCTTTTATTCAACTCCAAACCCCTAAATAAAGTGTTTTGAAGGGTTTTCCTCTCTCCTTGCCGAAGGAATTGAATCTTTGGCCTGCACATCTCTCAACACCGAGCAAACCGTCAGTAATGCCCAAGTCTTGAGGGCGGTCAAAAATGGGGTGTCTACAGTAATGTACACTCTGATCCGAGTAGATGTTTAAACCCTTCTCTTCCTTCCCGTTGGAGATTCCATCACGAATCAACTCTACTTCACTATCGCCTTGCTGTGCCTCTACAACTTCGCCAATCAAGATAGGTTGAGCACTCAAAGTAAACAATGTTGCACCCTTTTCGGACTCACCCAAGTGCAATTCAAACTTGCTGATATCTCCCAACATAACCCATTCCCGAATGGCCACACTCGCCAAACTACTCACGGATTTTCGACTTAAGGCGTCAACCACTACATTGGCCTTTCCCGAATGATAGTGTAACTCGAAATCATAGTCCTCCAAAAATTCCATCCATCTCCGTTGGCGTAAATTCAAGTCTTTTTGAAAAAACAAGTACTTTAGGCTCTTATAATCGGAGAAAACCTTAAACTTTTCGCCATACAAATAATATCTCCAAATTTTCAAGGCAAACACTACTGCTGCTAATTCCAAGTCGTGGGTAGGGTAATTCTTATCATGAGTTTTCAATTGCCGTGAACAGTAGGCTACAACCTTTCCTCCTTGCATCAAGACACCACCAAGCCCATCCCTAGATGCATCACAGTAAACGGTGTAACCCAAACCTCTTTCCGAAATTATCAACACCGGTGCGGTAGTCAGCCTAGTCTTAAGCTCTTGGAATGACTTTTCACAAGCCTCACTCCGCACAAACTTAACCCCCTTTCTAGTCAATCTAGTTAAAGGCTCGACTAGTTTAGAAAAGTCCCTCACAAAACGCCGATAGTACCCTACCAATCCCAAGAAGCTCCGGATCTCAAAAACATTTTTAGGTTGCTCCCAATCCTGTACGGAGTCTATCTTTGAAGAATCTACAGTTATGGCCCCCCTTGACACCACATGACCCAAAAATTTCACCTCAGTGAGCCAAAACTCGTATTTCTCAAATTTGGCATACAATTGATGCTTCCTAAGCAAATCACGCACTACTCTCAAGTGAGCCTCGTTTTCCTCCTCGGAAGTTGAATAAATTAGGATGTTGTCCATAAACACGACCACAAAATGATCCAAGTATTCTCTAAAAATTTGGTTCATAAAGTCTATAAAGGAAGCCGGTGCATTGGTCAGCTCAAATGGCATTACAAGGAACTCATAGTGGCCATAACGCGTACGAAAGGTCGTTTTCTGGATGTCCTCCTCCTGGACTCTCAACTGATGGTACCCCGACCTCAAATCTATCTTCGAAAAGCAACAAGACCCTTTTAAGTTGGTCAAACAAGTCATCAATTCGGGGTAAGGGGTACTTGTTCTTGACGGTAACCCGATTCAATTTACGGTAATCAATACACAACCGCAACAACCCATCTTTCTTTTTCGCAAAAAGAGCCGGCGCTCCCCAAGGCGATGTACTAGAGTGAATGAAACCCTTATCTAAAAGCTCTTGGAGTTGAATCTTCAACTCATGTAATTTCGCGGGTGCAAATCTATACGGCGCCATGGAAATTGGTGCCGTTCTAGGCACTAAGTTAATGGAGAACTCGATCTCCTGGTGGGGTGGCAAACTAGTAAGATCCTTAGGAAATACATTCGTGTATTCACAAACTACCCTTGGCAACTCAACACGAGTCCCGTCACTCTCACTATCCAAGAGAGTAGCAAGAAGGCCATTAAGCTCGTTCCTACTGCGAGGGTCAAACACTGGCGATAAGACCCTATCAACCCAGTCCCCCAAGAAGTAAAAACAATCACCACCCGAGGTGCACACTGTGACCCTCTGGCGAAAACAATCAATCACTGCTCGATACGAAGACAACCAATCCATGCCTAGAATAACATCAAAACTCGACATGTCTAGCAACACAAAGGCAAACGGGAGTCGACGCCCGACAACCTCTATCTCACAACCACGACACCCCTGATCTAAGTTAATAGTACCTCCAATCGGTGACACAACTCTGAGTGGAGACGCTAACCGTGCCTCCTCTAACCCCAATGCAGATGCAAATGCAGCAGATATGAATGAATTAGACACACCCGTGTCTATCAATACGTTAGCCAAAGAGTTACACATAATAAAAGTACCTCTCACAACTGAGGATCCCGGCAACTACTCTGGCACGGTAATAGCATACACGTGCCCTTGTGGCCTCTGATCAACTTGCTCATCTCTTGGAGCATAAGCCTGCTGCACTGACTGAGCCGAAGCGACTTCTTGATTAACTTGCAAAGTCTGAACTGAGTGAGCTTGCTGGTGGCTCTGAGTCTGCCTCAACCCTGACGTGCCAGATGCGCCTTCCAACTGCAGGTAAGCTCTCTCCATGTGCCCCGACTAACCGCACTGATAGCAAGTAGGCCCTTGTCCCCTACTCTGAGACTGACTCTAAGATCGGTTAGGTGGTGGTGGTGGCAACATCTGCTGTCCTCCTCCCTTTTGTGGACATGCAAAGGCCTTGTAACCTGGTTGGCCACATTTGAAGCAAGAAAACCCACTCGGTGCACTCTTCCCCGGGCTCGCACTAGGCAAGGGAAATGTAGATCTAGACTGTTGCGGTTAAGACTGGGATGAAAAGGTGTTTCTGCTCTTCTTGTTGGGTCTATAGTTCCCTTGTGACCTTTAACCCTTCGACCTTGACCCCCGGATTCTCTCATCTTCGGCCTCCATAGTAATCTCTACGTGTGTTGCCGCTTCCACAAGCTGGTCATAGTTCCAGATCATGTTCCTGACAACCTTGAACAAGATCTTGGTTCTAAGTTTCTTCTCAAACTCAATGCAACGACGCTCTTCCGTCGCTACCAACTCCGGTGCAAACCGGGACAAACTGGAGAAGGCCGCTTCAAACTCGGCCACAGACATATTGAGTTGCTTAAGGTCTTGGAACTCCTGCCTCAACCTTTCCCTAGCAGTGGGAGGTAGGTACTTGTCTTGGAAAGCCACCACAAATGCTTCCCATGTCAGTTCTATTCGGCTATTTGCGTATTTCCACCATTGGCCCGCGTCCCCCTTGAGGTAGTAACTCGCAAGAGTCACTCTAAGCTCACTGTCTTCGATGTGAAGCATCTCAAATGTCTTCACTGTCTATTCGAGCCATTCATCCACTTTCTTAGGCTCGGGGCCACCATGGAACTCATCCAGCTTGGCCCGCAAAAACTCCCTAGTGAGGAAACTTGCCCTTGTCTCTACGGCGTTCTCCCTAGCTTGGTTTTCCACCTTTAGTATATTCATAGACTCCCTCAAGGCCCCCGTCATTTCTCGGGCTAGGGCCCCCATTGCGGCTTGACCCGCTTGCTCCGGAACTTCCGCTTGTCCCACTTGCTTGGCCATATTAGCATAGCCCAACCCCTTCTCTTGCACCGGAACCCCTTGGATCGGTACTTCATGCACACCCCGGCGACCCCTACCATGCCTTCTACCTCTACCACCACGAGTTTGACCCCTTTCTGACATCCTAATTAAGGAACAATATAGATAATTTAGCACATAATTCCAAATGTGCTCACAACTTGCCTCATACATTAAACTACAACAATTATGTACACGATCTACCACAAAAACAATTTAATTCACTCCACATAAACACTTAGTCACGTAAACACTTACGGATTATCCTTCTGTGATGTGATTCGTCCCACAAAAAGTCGAGAATTCTTAATAGAACGAGTATTGATCAGGTACCCTTCTAATAAGACCTCAATGAATTTAATAGGTGCAAATAACATCCCAAAAGTTCAGTCCCATACCCATATAGTCATGTTATCACATAGTCACGAATAAACAAAACATTTTCTAATCATGCGAGATGAACCCATTGTGGCAAAACAACCACTCCCTGCGAGCCCTAAGTATTCAAACCTGGTAGCTCTGATAAGTTGTAACGCCCCAAAATATCCCAACACAAACTAGATACATTAACCAACATTCATTACGGAGTAAAGATAGATCTCCAACCCTTTTCATCATTAATCTATAAAGTGCATACAAAAGTTTTATATGCGAATTATACATTCAACGGTATGAAAGCACATGAATCTATAGCATGTAGAGCATTACATCCCAAAAATAAATAAAATGCCCTTAAGGGCTTACATCTTCCACGGCTCGAGCCCTGTTACATGAAAATGGTTTCACGAACCCATACATTTAGAGCCCTTGGCTAGCAAATAAATTCACAACAAAAATAGAGTCATCTACTCTTTACAAAAATATGTCCACGCCTTCAACATGGCGGGATCACCACATCTTTTCCTGCACCAAAATCCCATAGGGGTGAGCATAAAACCCAGTAGAGAATCCTTACAAAGTATATACAGTTATGTAAGATTTCCAATGTTAATGCAACTGCCATGCAATGCCAATTTAAAGAGAATTTCATTTACATGCTCTTTTAAAAATAACCACATTCAACAACAGTTTGAAATCTCAACAATTCCAATATTTACAATTTTATTCAATAGGAGTAGTAAATACGACTCAGGTAATCCCTAGGTTGGTGTCTGCAAGTAGGCTCAACTAGCACTACCAATACCCCATTTTACCGGTTGCTAACCGGAAGGGAAGTGGTACCTCCTTCGCACGTGTTTTCGGTCTTTCACCTCGGACACTCAGGCCAACTTATCAATTCCATCTACACCTCCTATCCAGACTTACCAACGTATTTACCCCAAAACATTTCCTTAGTTCTATTTTCTCAACAATTCTTTTCTCAATGCAAGATAATCAATTTCAAATCAAAACATGCGGTAACCAAACAATAGTGTATGCAAAATAACAATTGGTAATGCTACAATAATCATTCCCTTTTCATTCTTATATATTTCAACAATAATCTCAAATAAACGAGCTTTCATTCCTTCCGTCCCATATTATCACTCAATGGAACCGTGTTCCCATTTAATTTCATCGATAAATAGTCACATTTCCACCTCTCAAGCAATTCCAACAACATAATCATTTTAAGACTATAACAACAATTGAACAATAATTTCTTTCCAATACCAACATTTTTCTCTATTTTATGAGAATCATCATTTGTAACTATAAGTAAGAATCTTTTCTTTCTTTAACTCTTTTGATATACAAAATAATGCATTAATAATAAAACTTCATGTGTTCTAATCAGTTGTCTTGAAAAACCCCTAAATTTCTAGTTTTCTTCTTCACAAACAACACACACACACACACACACACACACACACACACACACACACACAAAACCCTTGAAAAGGACCCTCAAGATCATGCCATTTTCCTTACCTAAGATAATTTCAACTTTCAAGATGCTATCTTAGAAGGATTTAAGATTTTTAAAACCCTCTTTTGAAAATCTCTACATTTTGGGTCACAAAATCAAAACCAACATAATAACTTCAAGAAAATCTTTCAATCAACATCAATATTGCAAAACATGTATATATAACTCAAGGAAGTCCCTACCTCAAGCTCGATGAGGAGATTTGATGAAACCCTAGGATCCAAGGTTGAAGGAATCCGATCTCTACCGTACAAGGTGAAGTTCTTACTTTGCTCTCCAAGTTGTGTGAAAGGTGATGGATCAAAACCCCATGGATTGTAAGAAATCAAGGTTTTTGGGTGTTTGGTGAAGGTTTTTAGAGAGAAGGAGGAGCAAAATGCCTTTTTAGAGTGAGAAGGGAGGGTTAGAAAATGATACAAACTCAGCCAAAATGAGATAAAAAAAATAGAGTTTTCGGACTGCCAGCGTCCCGCACGTGTGGAGCCTACCTCCCGTACGTGCGACCCTCAACCCCGCACGTGCGGCCTCCTCATGTCGCACCTCCTCCAGTACCTGTATATTAGGTAGTGTGCAAACATCCAAGTCTAGAAAGGCTGTCAAAAATGGAGTGTCTACAAACATTTAATTAGATATGAAAATCATATGCAAAAAAAACTCTGACCAATTGGACATAAAGGAGTGATTTGGAAAGTTAGTTAAAAATTAATTTTTTAACTTTTTTAATTTTTTTTGTCCTTTTGTGCCTGAGCCTATCCCAATTTTGTGCCTAAAAATTTGTTTTAGTATACCGTGGTATTACAAAACTCGTCTAACAAATTTATATTTATATATAAATAAACATTTCTAAACTAAAAATTAATAATTTTATAATTAACACAAAAGTTAATATTTAACTTTATTCTTAGGTATAGACTAAGTTAAGTATATTTTTCATTTTTCAGTGTATATTTTTTATTTAGAAAACAGAATTAAGTAAAATATATATGTACATAAATATCTATTTTGAATTTTTTTTAGGAAAAATTAGTCTAAGGTCCTTGCTACATTTTTAGTAATGGAAGAGATCCACAATATTATTTTTTGATGTCTAAGGTCCCCAAACCCACACCCGTATATCATATCATAGAAATTTGACTCTCTTATTCCGATGAAATTCTCACGCTTACAATGACCCTTTAATCGTCATGATCTCTCTCTCTCTCTAGAAAATGTCGAAACACACTTCGTGGCGATCCTCACGGCCGCCCTAATCTCCCTCTCCTCATCTCCAACACCACCAGCAAGATCAACAACCTAAAAATCATCGCAGACGATCGCCCCATGATCCTTTTCGAGAAGTTCGGGTTCACCCACACCGGCCACGTGAACTTCAGGTCTCCCGCGTGTCGTTATCAAGTCAACTATTTTCAGCCTATTCCAATGCTTCGAAGACCTCTCTTACACCTACTGTCTCCTCTGTTTTGCTGCGAGTCGGACTTGAATCCTCCATTGTCTCCCCTCAATCTCAGCTCGAAGCTACCTCGATGGCTATTTTTTACGATATGAGAGCTTTGATTTCTTCAATCAAAGCGTCGATTCGGCTTGAGACACTTTGAATTGTGCTACTGATGTTGTAAGGGAGTTGGGTTTTGAGAGTAGGGTTGGAGAAGTGATTAGTGATGTGATTCAAGAAGCGGTGGTAAACGGAGGGTTTGCGGTGGGGGGAAGGGAAAAGGGTTTATGGATTGACGTAGTGTTGGAGGAGTGTGAGTAGTAGTGGGTGTAGAGAGTGTTTGGAGAAGGCGGCGGTTGAGGTGAGAAAGTGTGTGCCTAGTAAGGAAGGTAGAGGGTTGAATGCTCGACGTTATTTGAGGTATTCCACTGTGAAGTTCTTTAATGGAAGTGAGAAATTGCAGAGAAGTTCTGGTTAGTCTCTCTCTGTCTCTGTTTTTTGAATTTGATCATATGAATTGATTTTAGTGTTTTTGTTGTTGAATTCTTGTGTTTGAGGTAAAACTGCTTTTGAAAATTTGAGAGAAATTCTGGATTTTCCAAAGAATTTCTCTGGGTTCAACCCAAAGAAAATTCAAATTTCTCTGAGTTTATTTTGACCAATTTTCTCTGAGTTTAAATTCAAATTCAAATTTCTTTGGGTTCATTTTAACTAATTTTCTCTGGATTGTAAAGACACATTATTTCATGAAATCTAGAGAAATTCCCGAATACATCTTCAAAAAACCAATTATCACATAAATTTATTCCAACAACTGTTAATAAGTTAAAACAAACCAAAAATCAAATCTGAACAAGACTGGAATTACCCACTACAATATTCACCATTGATCAAATGACCCACAAATTTATGAACTAAAAAGTTCTACAAAAATCCAGAGAAATTTTCTCTGGGGTTTTTGTGAATTTCTCTGGGGTTGAAGTGAATTTCTCTGGACTGAGAGAATTTCTCTAGGTTGAAGTGAGTTCAGAGAAATTTTGGTAAGATTTTCTCTGTGAAGTCGAATTTTCTCTGGTGCGGATTGAATTTTTGATTGAATTTCTTTGGTTTGGACCAAAGAAATTCTTTGGTTTGAAAATCTATAGTTTGTTTTTGTATATTTCTTGGTTTCAATGCTCACTAACCATGATGTGCAATGGTTTGGTTTTTAATAAATTTTAAGCTCATCATGAGATTACAGATGTTTGGGGTTTGAAGGATTCTGACTTGTTTGAAATATATGTTAAAAGAGTTTGAATCTAGTGAAGTTTTAATTTTCTCTGCCTTATTTGGAATTTTCTCTGTGATGTATCTAGAGAAATTCTCTGGATCGAATTTTCTCTGGATTGATATTGAGGGACCTTAGACATTATGAAAATATTGAGTGTCCTTTATGCTATAAAATCTTAATACCAGGGGCCTTAAGAAAAAAATCTCATTTTTTTTACTTAAATAAAAATAATTAGAAGCAACTATACTTTTATAGAGTTACAAGTAGAAGTACGAGTTGTGTCCCATGTTGAGTTGGAATGCAAATAATATTCTTTAGATTTAGATATCAATTTCAAACTCTTGAAAAAAAACAAATTAAAATAAATACCAATCCAGTCTCACGAGTTGAAAATTTATGTCAACCTCAAAAGCTAGTCTATACCATGATTTTGTATGAAAAATTTATGCTTTCAATTACTTTATCGTTTTATACTTTGGCAGCGAATTTTCTTTTCTCAATTCTATTGAAACATATCTTGAAACCATTACACATTAAAGTTTTAATAAATTACAATGGTAAAAAAATAATGATATATGTACTAAATAGTGTATTAATTAGTGTATTAATTGATAATATGAAATATTTTAAGAAATTTTTAATATTTTTAATTTATATAATGAGTGAAATCAATAATAATGTCATAAATAATGTAGATACACTAGTTAATATATTAATTACTGCATGTAGTACCACTGAATTGTAAATATTTTGAATCAGAAAAGGGTTTTATTATGCATTAAATCCTCTCAACTAACTCCATTATCATAATAATTTAAAGGGAGCTTTTTTAGTAAATCCATTCTCTAAGAGTCCTATTCCATTAGACCCATAGTGTTTTGTAATATTCCATCAGGTCCTGTTTCATACTAAAAGACTGAAAGACCCTCAAACAAACACGCGCCTATCTTTGAATCAAATAGTCATCTCTCTCTTCTCCTCTCTTTTTGCATAAAATCATGTACAATATCTCCACTATTCCAAAAATCCAAAACCGAATTTCATATCATCTCAACGCCCAGAAGACTTTCCTTATCGCATCATCGCATCGTCTTCTTCGTCATCCCTACACCGTTAGTCACTGAAATCATGGAAATCACCATTGTTGAACATTTGTAAGTTCTATCTTCGTTAAAATCACCATCGACGACCATTTGTGACAACACAATCATCGAAATGGGCAAAAAATATAAATAATCTAATCATTCTTGTATGCAAACCCTAAATTTCTTCTTCAACAAACAACATTGTGAACTTTCACCAATATCCCCTGTTTCTATTCATGCAATATATGAAACTTCAAATTGTTATTGTTCATGTCCTAATCGTTAATTTAAACCCTCAATCCCTATATCCAATTATATGGGTTTTTTCACCCAAACCATTACAGTTGCCATTATATTATGTTTAAATCTGTGAACATTCAAATGGATTGATTGAAAGATGTTGGGCCAATCAAATTATTTCAGATGTTATTATTATTGTTGTTGAAAGATGTGACTATTCACATGAAATTGAAAATTGTTGGGCAAGCAAATTGTTTTAGTTATTGTTGTTGAAAGATATGAACATTCACATGGATTGAAAGATATTGAACCAATCAAATTATTTCAGATGTTATTGTTGTTGTTGTTGAAATATGTAAACATTCACATGAAATTGAAAATTATTGGGCAAGCAAATTGTTTCAATTGTTGTTGTTGAAAGATGTGAACATTCATATGGATTGAAAAATGTTGGGCCAATCAGATTATTTCAAATGTTATTGTTGTTGTTGTTGAAAGATGTAAACATTCACATGAAATTGAAAATTGTTGGACACACAAATTATTTCAGTTGTTGTTGTTGCTGTTGTTGAAAGATGTGAACATTCACATGGATTAAAAAATGTTGGGCCAATCAAATTGTTTCAGATGTTATTGTTGTTGTTGTTGAAAGATGTGAACATTCACATGGATTGAAAATGTTTGGCCAATCAAATTGTTGTTATTAACTGTAATGAACATTCACATGAAAACAAAGAATTATGGTCCAATTTCCTTGTATCAGATGTTGTTGTGATATATAATTATGTTGTGAACATTCACAACATGTGTAAATTAATTAGACACTTTGTGAACATTCACCACTATATTTAGAAGAAATATATCACTTTTGTTATCCCATATTTGAAACCATATTTCAATTTGGAGGTTGTACTATAAAATTGGCATAACATGATTGTAGTAAGTCTGTGTATTGTTAGCCAAATTAGTACTGTGAATGTTCACAACATCCTTTAATCTATTTGGGTTAACATCCACATGTTCTTGAATGTTGTTCATCAATATATAAACACACATTGATTTTTACACACACACACACACAATGCACATTGTGTTTTTGTTGACACAGTGAACATCCACATCCATAGATATATATGGATATTCGCATCCATGTACACAACTGTAGATATTCACACCCATGCACACAACTGTGAACATTCACATCTATGCCAATGTTGTGAAATTGGAACCATACTCCAACGAAGAAGAAACAACGCTGTGAAGATTTCTATTTATCAGAATGCATCAACTCAACATGGAGACCAAATGTAAGCACCTTTTTTTTCCCCTTTTTTGTGTAATCAAATTACATTTTTTTTGGTCCTAATGCAAACTTTCTCACATGTTGCCATTATTATTTTTTGTCCTTATTGTTCATGATTTTGCTGTTATTTTTTCTCTTTTTGTTGTTGTTGGTATTATTGAAATTATGTAAACTCCTAAATTTGTTGTTTCGGATATTATTGTTGTTGGCATGATGTCAACATTCACATGGGGACATGTCCTGAATAAATTTGTTACATGATTGTGAACATTGTGTTAAGCAAATCTCCAAATAAAAACGTTTCTTCTACTTGTAGTTCAATTTTGACGTGAACCTTCACATTGTGAGCATTAATGTTGTTTATATTTGTCTACTTATTATTCACATCATAGTTGTGTACATTGAAAATATGTGGTTTGTGGGTAATGAATGGGTGATGCTATCATGTTGTTTGGTTGTTTATAGCCACTATGAATATTTACATTGGTGCTATTTGCTTATAAATGTGTACATATAATCATTGTCATACTGTGAATTGTTGTAACCAAATGTTGATGTGAACTTTAACATTCTCTTCTATACACATACACATACCTAATATTATATGGATGTTTAAATATTAACATTTGGTGTGACCACTACTATTTGTACCCTAGTAGTAATGTGAATATTCACATCTCCAATGATGTGAATGTTCACATTGCTATGTTTGTCACTTAAATAGCACTTTGTTGCTTTTGCTTATATGAATATCGTTGAATGTGAACATCCACACTGATTAATGATGTGCTGATGTCAATGTACATGCCTACTCTACAAATTCTATTGAAATCAAATTTAATGTTCATACAAACACTCACTATTTGTGCATACCCATGTAACAGATGTTGCATCTAAATTTTGCACAAAAAGGAAGAGGGAGGATTATTATGTCAAAGAAGAGAGCATGCCTCTAGAGAGCAACACCCACATCGACATGTGACATGTCAATTATCGATCAAACATTACAGGCTTAGTAAAACCGATGAGAAGCAACAAGTTCTCGGATTTTCAGCTGGACTACTTGAGGCAAACTTCGTTGTTCGATAGTTGGGGTTGTCCACTATTCACTAGCTATACCAGAATACAGTGCTAGTTTTTTTTGTTTGTTTTGTTTTTGTTTTTGTTTTTTTTGTTTTTTGTAACTTTGATAACTTGCAGTTGAAAACACTTGACAGCATATATATAAATCAATGATATATTTCTCACATGCCTATGTCTTTTGATGGTATATTTGGTGTTGATGTATTGCGTGTGCTAAACAATATAGACTGTGAACATTCACATCTGTTTTCTTATGTTGAAGTTTGTGTGAATGTTTACATCTTAATTTATGTTCAATAAATTTGAATGTTCAAATTATGTCTTATGTTTATTGTGGTTAACTACAGATGTTAATATTCATATTGTACATTAATTATATGTATGATCATATTAGAATAAACGTGAATCTTCACGTTTATTTATTGCATTGTGAATATTCACATCAAACTGTGGTTGACTACAAATGTTAATATTCACATTATACATTAATTAGGTGTACGACCCATGAACAAACATATCAAAATTAATGTGAATCTTCACATTTATTTATTACATTGTGAATATTCACATCATGTTTGTGTCTAAAACAAAATGGTCCTTGAATATTCATATCATCAATATTGCATAATGGTAATGAACACAACAAAAACATATACACCATTCAATATTATATAAAAGTGTAAATATTAACATTAATTGACAATACATATGACAAAATTCTAGTACAAAAAACCAGAAATCCAGAAACAAAAAAACCCATAAAATCTCAAACTCTCCAAAAACAAAAAAACCATCACCCACATTCTCATCTTCATCATCTTCATCATTATCACTACCATGCAATTCCAACATTACATCAATCCAACAACAACCTCTGCATGTTGAACCCTTATTGATTTGGCAAGTAAGAACATACTTTGAAGCTCATCATCACTGTCCAAAATAACACCTATTAATCCCAAGTAGTCGATAGAACAATGAAACACAATTAGTAGATAACGCGTTCCATTTTTCACACACACACTCCACGAAAAGTGAACAAAACAGAGCTTGCACCACATTTATTACAATAGTACTACACCCATATGAACACACCATCAACATGAATGTATCCATCTGCTGAAAAAATACAAAAACAAGGAAATGAATAAACACATTATAGCCAATGATATGTGAACATTTACATTGTTCACATATTCTGAATTATCTAACCAAACAGAGATTAAACAAAACAAGGAAGTGAATATTCACATCATTTTTGTATCTAAATAAACATTGTGGCTTGTGATTATATGATTGAATACAATGGTCTGATGTGAACTTTAACATTTTGCATAGTAGCACTGAACACAGTGAAAATATATACACTATTCAATATTATATGGATGTGTGAATATTCACACTGATTGATAAAACAAATGACAAATTTTCATTATAGATAATGTGAATATTAACACTGATTAATAATGAGGTTAACAAAAAAATCAAAATAACTGTAGATGCAACTTTTCACTAATGATCCACCACAATTAATTTGTTCAAATAACTGTATATGCATCTCTGTTAAATATCCGAAACTCAAACAACAAAAATATACATGCATTACTAGTAAAAAAACCAGAACCTCATTCATCAAACATGCACTTGCATTACCCATGTATTCTAGAAAATGCACATGAAAAAAAAAAAAAAGAGCATGCAATCCTTCACATAAATGAACATGTATTCATAAACAAAATGATACTAACCCTGGGAAAGAAATTCTGTAATCGCTCTCCACCTCCGATCAATGACTGATCTCCAACAATTACGTAACGAACCAAAGCACACAAAAACACCAAAACTGAATCAACGAAAAAAAAGGAAACGTGTTATGTATTAACACAGTGTGTGTATATATATATATATATATATGAGGGCATAATAGTCCAGGTAAAAATATAAAATTAGTAAAATAGACCTTATGGAATAAAAAGAAAAGTATATGGGACTAATTAGGTTATAATATTCCTTTGTGGACCTAATGGGTTATAACAACTCTAAAATGGATTTATCAATAAAAATCCCTAATTTAAAAAGATTTTAATTGTGTTTTTCCTAAAGACCAAGTTATCCTTTCTTCAATTCTTTTTATTTTAATATTCTTATATACTATGTGCGCTGAATTTTTGTAAACATTTTTTTCAACATAAAAGTGGGTGTACTTTATTTTTAAATGACATTTCTTGATTTTTTTATAATTATTTTCGAATGTCATTTATTTTCAATCATAATTATACTATATGGTGTAAAGAAAATGAATCTAAAAATTAAAATAAATATAAAAAATAAAGAGCACATAATTTTTTTAAAAAAATAAAAATAAAGTGCCATTTAAAAATAAAGGACATTCACTTTTATAATAAAAAAATGTTTAAAAAAGAAGAAATTGTCACTAAGGGGTAATTTTTTAAAATTATTACACATTGGTTGAAAAAATTGTAATTATAATTATTAATATTTATCACTTATTAATATTTTTTTTTGTGATTTTCTTTGATATGTTATTTCTCCTTAAGAAAATTCATTATAAAAATTATATAAAAAATATTAAAATAAAAAGAATTGAAAAAGAAGGTAATTTGGTCTCTAAGAAAAGCACATTTAAAATCCTTTTAATTTTTCATGATAATGGAGTTGGTTGAGAATATTTAATTCATCGTTAACAAATGCTCTAAGAACACTTGTTAATAAAACCATCAGAAAAATATAAAAACTTATGCTGTGTTTAGTTAGGGTATTTGGGAAGAGATTTAGAAATGGAAAGAGAAAATGTGTATAAAATTAGGTGAAATGTAAGTATAATTTATTCATATTTTACCTACTTTTTTCTTCCTTTTTTTTTTCTTCTAAATTCCTTCCCAAATCTCTTAACCAAACACAGCATTAGGAGCGAAAGATCTCGGCCGCACAGTTTGGCCCACAACCCATTTCCCAGCTGGACCTGGATTAGCTTCTACATAGATATTGGGCCGTTAAAAGAGATTTCCACTGAACCATACATTCTCTCTCTCTCTCACTCAACCTTTTCATTTTCTGAGTAATTCGCACACGCAGTAATTACGATTCTGCCCTCAATGAAATTACCATTAAGGACACATCACTCCCACCTCGCCGTCGCCGGTCACCACCGTTCCACCACCTCCAACGTCCTTAGAAGAAAAAGAAAAAGGCGCTGGTAGAAAGAGACGTGGTGGCCGTGGGTGGTGGTTGTTTAAGGTTATGAATTGATTGTGAGGGTATTATAGGAAGAAGGTGGTGTAAATTGAGAAAAAAACTTTAAAAAATATAAAATAAAAATTGTATGGGGGTGTGAACTTCGCAAGGAATGGTGTGTAGTGAGATGATGTATGGTGTGCAATATGGCATTTCGAGTTCTTTAGACCCCATGAACAAAAATATGGTAATAGTGATTTGATTGCGGGCATAGATTTTCTCTTTGAAGTGAACACAAAGCACTCATGAGACTAATAGCTTTTCCTCAGTTTTCTTGCCTGCCAAATAGTCCATCATTTTAAATTTATTTTCACTAGTTTACTCGATTGATTTAAAAATTTTGTTGTCTTTAGCAGTTATCACAGATGATTGTTCGAGTCTTGGTTTACAATTACGTTTTCTGTGTTGATTAATTCAATGTCTGTGTGCTTGGTGCCAAAAGCTTTTATGTCTTTGTGGAAAACTACAATGATTGTTTTTGTAATTATCTGTAGTGATGCTTTTAGTTCTCTTGTTTGTCTTGTTGATTTCCTCAATCCGTGAGTTTAATTTCATTACAATCACAATTTCTTATTTTATTTATTTATTTTTCCATTACATATACACATACACACATATATGTATATGCGTATTTATATACAATACATGTTTCACAGTTTAAATTGTGTATTGGAAATGTGATGTGATGTGGTCGTAAGGTTTTGGGGGATTTGCTTTTTCTCTGTTTAGCAGCATGGAATTCATGCCCTAGATTTGTAGTTGAAAATTATCTTAGGTCAAAATTTGAACCTAGGTTGTTTCCAATTCCAATTCCAATTCCAATTCCAAGGTGTGAATTCTACATTGCCAAATATAGTTTGAAAAATGCATCATGTGGCAGTATTTTGTTGTTATGCCATCTAGGAAGGATTATGAATTATTGTTCATACTATGGGGTGCATGTTACCTTGAGGAGGTAGTGAAGTGTGGGTTGTTTACTCAGATAAGCTGAAGATTAGGTGTCATTACTCATGTGTACCAAACCAAACTAAGCCTTGTGTCCCAGTTAGGTGCGGTCGGCTACATGAATCCTTTTTCGCCATTCAGCTCTATTGCTTTCATTGTTTTCATGTAGGCTGCAGCATGCAATTTGGCAATATGCAAAACATACCTTGGTGTTACTGTTGGGGGACACTTTTTGTAGTTGCTACTTTTAGTTGTTTCGTTTAGCACTTAATTTTTTGGTGAACAGGATGTAGTTTTTACTATGAGTACAAAGTAGAAAATTGAAGATTGATAATCTTGAAGATAACAGAGGTCAGCATGTTTGTTATCTTGCACCAATCTAACCTGTTGTATGTGGCAGCTCATAAAAGTTCTCTTGGTGGTCACTTGAGTATAATATTTAATTGCTTTTGCTTTTTCAGAGTGCTTGTGCCTCGTCAATCCTCCTTCAATGGAAGTGACTTGTTCTCTCTCACATTATTATCAAGTATAATTCTCTTTATTTGGATAGGTTTTATTGATTCCAACTTAGTGCTTGCAGTATGCTCATATCCTAAGCTTGGTTCCATCATGATCAGTGATAGAAAATCTAAAGGCTTTCACTTGAAAAATATTATTTATATACTCCTGTAAATTGTAATGATGATGTTGTTCTTATCTATTTTCATATGTGCTGCTTCGTATGACCATTGCCAAATGGTGACTACTTTTGAGGTCGTTTCTAGGGAATTTTGCAACGTTAGCTGAAAAGCTCCTGCATTTTCCAGGTTTGAGAGTTTTTGCTGCTTCAAACCTTCTTTGCTTCCAAATATATTAAATTGTAATTCAATTTAACCTATATAAGCGTTCCTAGACCGCCTACCCCTTTTTGTTTAACAAGAGTTGATGTCATTTTTAGTTCTCTGGTTTAGTTCATGGATGTGGCTTACAGTAAGGTATCAGTAATTGTTTTTGTATATGATTATCATATCTTACTTTTAACTTCTTTTTCTTTTTAATTGCTCTTTCTGAATTTAGGAGATCGATTGAGAAAGCATAGTATTTAATCCCTCAAATAAGATGGTAACACCAAAGATGAATGACTTGTTGGACTGTTCTTGCTTAGGATTCAATTATATTTGAGGACATTGTTCTCTTTGTAAAGCATTTTAGTTCTTGAAATGCCTTGCTTTGACATAATTTTTTGGTTGTCACTTCTGGTGGGCCCATTATATTGACGTGCACATTTTTGGTACATTTTGACAGAGCCAGGTCATCCTGTTTCCTTTGCAAAATAGCACATCATGAAATTGAATGTATATTCTAGAGAAATCAAAGCTGGAAACAATTCCCATGTCCTTCTCAACACCTTTATCGTTTCTCGCTTCAATTGGTTGTCACCAGTATTTCTTTGGTTCAGGTAACTCCTTTCACCTAACCTGGCACACAGCGACACACACACCACCCAATTACAGGTTGTATGCTAGTAGCTTATTTTTTCATTATCTAAGCCTATATACATATGCTGAATGCTTAACAACTAATAGAGAATGACTTTTCAATGAGGAAGTCCAGTCTGTGCTAATGTTAACATATTTGTTTTGTCTGGCTATCTTTCTTAAATTCTAGGATAATCTCACAGATTTTATCGCCATTTTGAATGTAGCCAACAAGATAAACTAGTGATTTGGTGCTTTGCAAATTGAAATTAAAAAATCAGCAGATCATTGACATAGAAAGATACAGAAATTGATTGATCGTGCACATCCATATACTAAATTTCCTTGTCAAATCTGTAAATGTTAAGCTTTAATATGCTATTAGGAATTTGTTCAATTGCATATAATTAGTTCTAGTAATTTTCTCTGTTTTCTCTATACAACAAGGGACATAAGTTATGGAGGTTGATACATGTACTTCTGGTTTTACATATTTCTCCACATGGTTTGTTGTATCCTAGTTGTAATTTATAATCTCAGAATTCTAATTAAGTTATTTCTATAAATGGATTAATAATTATTCAAAATCAACCTATCCTTTTCTGGTAATTTATATTTATACATACATTTTTCTTAAGTTGTATGGTTCCAAGCTAAGAAGCATGAATACAAGCACGGATATGAACACAGGTCGCAATGATTTTTAAAAATTCAGATACACATACATTTTTTCATAAGTTATTTGGTTCCAAGCTAAAAAGAACAATTGAAAATTTCAAAGGAAAAGAGAAACTGTATATTCAATTGTGTGACAAATACAAAAGAATTACATAAATATTTAGCCTAGGCTAACCCTAAAATAAGAAAGGAACGGTCACAAACACAGACATAGACACATACACGGCCACAATATGGACATGGGATAACGATTTTAAAAAAGAAAATTTTGGTCAAAAGTCCCTCAACATAGTTGTTTAGTGTACAAAGTCCTTCAAAATAGATTCCTCATACAACAAGGACACAAAACCAATTCTTGAACTATCTCTCATTATATAGGTCTCTATTAATTTGTATCGATTTAGAAAGAGAAAAAGAGAGGCATAGATGATGTGACCCTGTAATGTGATCTTGTCCCTCACCATCATCGATGTTGATGTTGTCTCATTCCTCACCATTGTCATCGTTGATCTTTTCGTGGCGACACCACACGAAGTCATATAGTTTCCATCATCCTTGCAATAGATAAAGGAAGTGTATGTTTCTCCTATTTCAGTTCCACAAAAAAGTAATCCTAATTTTTGTTTCGCAATAAAATTACAGTAAAATTTCAGTCTGAAAATTTTTATTCTATTTTTTTATCCAATCAATAGGATTGAATTTTGAAAACTGTTTCATATACATATTAGACATATATTTAGGAATGTCTAAAATTAATTTTATAATTTTTGGAGCTAGTTGAATTTTTTTAAAATCAAATTTATGTCTTCTTCATTTGATTTGTGTACTTTAAGTCATAAGAAATTTAATATGAGAGATCAGAAGTGTTATGATCATTGTGGTGGTTAGTCATGGTGATGGTAGTGGGGACATTACATTAAAGCTAAGAACTACGGACACTTCTAAGAAGGTGACGTATCTATGTCAGACACCGACACTCTTTGGATACTCTTAGGACACATGTCCGATACTCTTCAAAATGTGTCCTATTTTTAATTTTTTTAAAGATCTGGACACTTTTTGGACACTTGGAGGACACACGAGTCAATCTCTGAAATACACGTGTCTATCGATTAGACATAAGTGAAACTAATTATATGTTTGAACAAAACAACTTAAGATACAATTGTAATGCCCTGCAAATACACCCTGTTATACACACTGGGATTATGATCATACAAATCCCAAAAGGTTATCTTTCCCAATTAAACTAAAAATGGAGTGTCTACACTACATATAGAACATCCCCAAGATGTTCAAAAGTCTTCTCTCGGTTCCGTGAACTAGATATCTTAACAAAAACATAAGCCCCTCGGGCGTACAGGATTACAAATACAAGAGAAAGTTCTGTTATATAAATCCCAAAATACATGCAAAACAACTAAAAACCCTTGACTTCAATTAGCTATCCAAAAGAAAATAGGGTTGGTGCTGGTGCCAATCCTTCAATGAGGTCGACCTTCTTCAACTCCTGAAAAACAGATTAGGGTTGAGCTATATGCCCAGTAGGAATACATTTATCCAAGCATCTAATCCTCTGAATATGGTTGTGGCATTCATATGAAATAACAACACAATAAAAGTTGTTTCGCAAGTATATATATATATACCACATCTCACAAGAACCTTTACAATCTAATTCAAATAATAAAAAAAAATGTTATTTAGTTAAATAATTAAACATTCATAACCAAGAAATCAAGTCACATACATTCCATCACATGAGCCCAATTGAGAACAACCATTTCTTTTCAAAGACAACCCCCACATTCGCCGGCTACTATATGGCGGGGAGTGGGTGTAGACATCCTATTTTTGACCGACCTTAAGACTCAGACGTCACCGATTGAGCGCTCGGTGATGTTGCATATTGTGCTCATTCAGAAGTCTCAGAGTCGCGGCCGTGCGCCCTGCCTCCGGACTTCCGAATCCTCTTCTGTGCCTTGCCTCGGTTTGCGAACCAGACTCGGTTTTTCTCTATTTTCTTCCTGAGGGGAGGGAGAGGTCTAGCAGATCATCTCTCAGTGGCTGTGCGCTACTTTTTGTGGCCGTAGGCCATTTTGCCCATTTCGGAGCCTGGTTCCCGGTTTTCGGAGCCGTCAGGCCGTGTGCCTCGGTTCGGGACCGCCCAACCGTCTCCGATTCCTCCGGTTCTTGGCAAGTGCCTCTGTTTTATCATAACGAGGCACACTGGGGTCTCAGATACCCACTTCGTGGCCGAACACCACTTTCGGTGCTCACAGCTTATTTTCGGACCCCGAACCTCGCGGTTTGGGCCCTGAGCTTTCATTTTGCATTAGTTTTTGTTCAATTTTGGCAGGTACCTCTGTTTTAGCACCAGGAAGATCACTGGAGGGTGGGAGGCCAGCAATTATCTCAGATAACCAGTTATGCTCCTCCGGCGCCCGTTTTTCTCACTTCCGGGCTAATGTTGAACACCCTAGGGCCATTTTCTTCCAACCAAAACTACATATTTGTGATGAGGGCACATGGGAGGACCCTAAAAAGTGATGGCCGGCCAGTAATTGTTATTTTCATTTTTGAGCCTCTCTTTCAAGTTCAATGTTGTGACTCCTGTTTCAGAGTTGCCAAATTCCAACCTTGGAACCTTGTTCTACACACCTGGGAGGACACCAAAAGTTGGTGGCCGGCCATTAATTGTTGACTTCATTTTTGGCCATGGCCGGCCGGCCATGGGGAGTGGCTAGCCGACCAGTGGGGTGGCCGGCCGGCCACCTTCAAGAAATCCACCTGGCCGGCCAGCTTTCTGCTTTTGAACCCTTTACAGCTGTCCAGCTGCTTTTCAAAATATCCCTGTCCTCCGGGGGATATTTTGCGAGGGAAAGCTTGGATGCATTTCCCTCCCCTTTTACACCCTTTTTGGTCCTCTTAAGGGGCTGGACAGCTCCTTTGTTGAGTTTACAAAAATTCATCTCAAGAGCCTCTCTTCCAAAACCTCCATTTCCATAGCCAAAAACCCTAAAAAGCTTCAAGTTTCTAGCTCCTCTCTTCATCAACCCTAAGCACCACCATCACCACCTCCATTTCAGCAGCAAAGGAGTGATTTTCAAAGGCTAGGGATCAACAAATTGAAGCCAAGAAGCCATCAAAGTTAGATCTTCAAGGGTAAGACTCTATTTCCTTTTTTTGAGCACAACTTTGAGTCAATTCTTTACCCTATTTGCTTTTTGTTTTGGGCTCCGACCCCTACTGGTTTTAGACTTATTTTGAGCCCCCCTACAACTTTGTAGAAGGGCTCAGCTCTGTTTGGTGTCTCCATGATGCACCTCTTTCAATATCACTCTTTATGCCAATATTTTTCATGCTTTGTTTGGATTATGAGTGATCCATTTTCGAGCCTGAGGTAAACTGTGAGTGGGCTTATTTTGAGCCCCTCTTAAATATTGAAGAAGGGCTCAACCATGTTTGGTGGTTCTATCATGCACTTGCTTTGTAATTCTTCCAATTTACCGTAAAATTGCATGGTTTCTTTAGCCTATTTGAAGTCTGATTTTGAGCATGCCATTAACTGAGATTGAGCTTATTTTAGGTCCCTATACAACATTGTAGAAGGGATCAATCTTGTTTGGGGTCTCCATGTTATACTTGCCTTTATATCTCTCTTTGACCCCATTTTGCATGCCTTTTTGAGCTTACCTAGCTTCTGTTTTGAGTCTTCATCAGGCCTGGAAAGAGCCTTGTTTTGGCCTTCTTGTCATGTTTTGTTAAGGTTATTAGGCTATTTGGTGCATGCTTTTGGTACTTCATGTAATACCATCTTTGATTCCGTAAACTTGCATGCTTTGTTAGGCTTTCTTGGCTTCTGTTTTCAGCCTTCATCAGGCTTAGAAAGTGTCTTAAAATGACCCATTCTTCATGTTTTGTTAAGGGTCCAAGGTTGTTTGATGCATGATTTTGGTACCTCATGTTATAGCTCTCTTTTGGCTCATATTTTGCATGCTATGTTTAGCCTATCTACATACTGAATTGGAGGATATAATCTACTGTAAATGTGCGTATTTTTGGTCCCTCTTTAATGTTGTAGAACTGTATTTTTCAGTTTGAGCATTGTACATATCACTTGCTTCATTATTCCCCTCTTTTCCCCCATTTTTGCATGCTATTTTTTCCATACTTGTGATTGTTGTTTGGCCATTCTTTGTACTGTAAAAATGCTATTTTAGGGGCTGCCTAGCATCTGTCTTTACATGTCGTGTCCATACTGTGCATGTTTGGCATAGCTGTAGGCCATTTCGGGTGCATAACATTGCATTTCGGGCATCGGGTGTAATTTTGCTATAATTCGGGGACTGTTTTTGCATCATTTTGGCTGCTGAAATTTACATTTTCCATATGCCATATGCTACATTTCATTTATATCATCGCCTTGGTTTGCGCGCCCGTGGGCACGCATTTCGAGGCACTTCATTTTTATCTGACGGCCTTCCGTGTGAGTGTGGCTGAGGCTCACTAATGTTGGTATAAGCCCAATTTGCATCGTGTATGTCACTTCATGCCTTAATGCATCGCCTCGGTTTGCGCGCCCGTGGGCACGCATTTCGAGGCACTTCATTTTTATCCGACGGCCTCCCGTATGAGAGTGGCTGAGGTCCTCTCATGTTGGTATAAGTCCATTCTGCATTCTGTATGTCATTTTAGCATCATTGCATTCCGTACGCTATTGCCTCGGTTCGCGCGCCCGTGGGCACGCATTTCGAGGCACTTCATTTTTATCCGACGGCCTCCCGTATGAGAGTGGCTGAGGTCCTCTCATGTTGGTATAAGCCCAATTTGCATCGTGTATGTCACTTCATTCCGTATGCTATTGCCTCGGTTCGCGCGCCTGTGGGCACGCATTTCGAGGCACTTCATTTTTATCCGACGGCCTCCCGTGTGAGAGTGGCTGAGGTCCTCTCATGTTGGTATAAGTCCATTCTGCATTCTACATGCTATTTCCGCATCTTTGCATTCCGTATGCCATTTTCTCGGTTTGCATGCTCGCGGGCACGCATTTCGAGACATCTCATTTTAGCATCATTATATATCATTTTCATGCATTCCGTATGCATTGCCTCGGTTTGCGCGCCCGTGGGCACGCATTTCGAGGCATCTCATTTTCATCCGACGGCCTCTTATGTGAGTGTGGCTGAGGTCCACTCGTGTTAGTGTAAGTCCAATCGGCATTGCGTATGCCATTTCATGCCTTGGGATCATCGCCTCGGTTTGCGTGCCCGCGTGCACGCATTTCGAGGCAGCTCATTTTCATAGCATTGTGCATACTAGGATTGTATTTTAGCTGCATTTCATGCATATCATGCATATTGCATCGTGTTCGGGATAGGAGTTAGCCCGGGCACGGGAAACGAGGCACGTTTCGTACTCCGAATGACGGAACGGGTCTCAATTCCCCAGTCACCGACACTCCGGATTACCCATGATGGAGTTAGGTTTGTTGTAGCATTCATCTGCATTCATCTTATATTGAGTTGTGCAATCCGATTCCTCGGCCATCATGCATCGTTATGCGTGATTGGTGGCACGAGAATCGAGGCATGCATATATTTGTGAAATACATTGCTATGCCCCTTTCCTGCTCTCTGTTGCAGCAAAATGAAGAATCAGCAACTTTTCGGAGTCTGGCACGCATTTCGAGAAACATTGCGAACAGAGGCTAATCGGGGCATCCCAGTGGATTTCTGCGCAAGGCAGCCCAAACTTGCAGCATTCATCAGAAGCGAGGCAGCCCCTGGCTTGCAAGCCAATTTTAAAGCTTTCTTAGTTTAATATGTATATTAGTTAGGAATCTGTATTATTCTTTTATTTCGGACTGTATTATTTATTCGGACCCTCTGCGCGATGGCATAACTGTAATAAGCGTGCGTGAGTGTGATGTATGTCTTCCAACCCCACGTCTTTCTTCCCTTTTATTTACCCGCTTACGATGGTTAGATATAGGGCATATTTCAATTAGCATACAGTATGACAGCATGTTTGCATCATTCATCTGTTTTGCACGCACCGGGCTCGGCGCATCATACAAACTGCATTTGTATTTCAATTCCAAATTGAGTACATGTTAGCTGTAGCATTCCATACGCCATGTTTAGAGTAGCCGAGCCTGCTATAGTTTGCATCTTTGCATGTGTTGCATTAGGCATCTCTGTATAATTAGGACCATGCATGATTTCTAATCAGTTTTCTGTTTTGGCTTGGAGTACTCGGTAAGTACTTATGCTTTAGCATCCTTGCATGCGTGTGAGTGACTGCCATGAATAGCATGCTTACCATGAGGCTATGTGCTTATGTGATATAACTGCCTTGAATGCCTGTGGGTGGAGGTTGGGTTACTTGGAGTGGGACAATTCATCAAATGTTTGTTTTAAGCCCACTAGATAGTGGCAAAATCATGTTTTTCTAAGCCCACCTGAGGGTGGCAAATCCGCGTCTTAGCCTACATGCGGGTAGCACCATCAAACCATTTTCAAACAAACAAACATGAAATGTTTTGTTCCAATTCAGGCGACTCAGTCTATACTTGTTTGCTGCGAGCATCACATAGTAACCTAGGCTAATAACCGGAATAAGAACTCACATTGTTTTCAAAATAAGATATCATGGTTAGTAGAGGCCGGTCTTTGACCGGGCGAGCGGGGGTGCTCGCGAAGTGACCTTCCCCAATCGTACCCAAGTTCCCGAGCCGAGGCAACTTTGGTGATGACGGACACGTGGCCTTTGGCACCGAGTCAGGGTTTCCTAAATTTCCCATTAAAAAAAACATTTAGGTGGCGACTCTGTATCTGGCAAAGCAGTCCATGTTTGGCACTTCTTTCAAAAAAATCTGTTTTCAAAACGATTTGCCGGATTTGGACTCTTTGGTTCAAGATTAAGAACCGTGACATTTGAGTCCTTGAACTGTAGTGACCCCAATATGAACAGAACGGGACTTAACCCTCCCGGGGCGTTCGGGGCCGTCTACAGTGGGCACCCTAAGAAAATCATCCGTTTTTCCACTTTCGTCGGCTACTATACGGCGGGATTGTGTGGACACCCAAAAACGTTTTTCCCACATTCGTCCAGCGATAAGCCTATACAGGGCAATTGGACACCTTTTAAAACTCCCCGCGCGGGTACAACACAACACCACCTTCACACATTACCGACTCACACATGGACTCATGCATGCTTAATAATTAAATCACATTTCAATTCCACAATCAACATCATGTATCATCATCACATATAAACATCACATAAAACTCAATGGCTAATAGCATTCAAGCCATCATCTCTTTAATTACACCAATACCCACATGTTATCTCTCCATTATTCACCAAAGTCATGAATCAATTAGGTATTTCATTAGCTAGGGAATTTTCTAACCAATTGGAAATATAGCGTTTCTCTAAATTTTGGGGGTTTCTTCCCTTAGTCACAAATCTAGTTCTTTAACCCCATCTTCACCCATATTAGAGAGAGAAATTTAGGGATTTCAAACAAAATGTTATGTAAAAGAGTAATTACATGGAAAGTGGGTTTTATTCAACAAAAACTTTAATTAGGTTGTCAAACACACATAATACCATGAAATTTCTTCAAGAGAGAAGAGATACAAGAATAAAAATATCCCTACCTCGAATGACAAACCAAAACCCAAGCTCCTTCACGGTTCTATCGCAAACCCACGATCTAATCAGTAAAAACCAATGATCCTTAAATGTATTTTGCCTCTAGCAAGAGATTTCGGGTGGATTTCTATGCTAGGAGAGGTGTTGGATGACAGGAACTTAGGGTTTTCAAGAGAGGGGGGGAGGAGATCAAGAATAGAAAAAGGGAGGTGTGAGAATGACCTAGAGTTGCTGTGTTTGAAAAGCTGTCTTCGCGATCCCCGCTCGAGCGTGACTTCCTACGCTCGAGCATCCAGACACAATCAAGAAGGCCCCGCTCAAGCGACAACTTCCACGCTCGAGTATAGAAAGAAAAGTCTCAGAAGTTTTACAATGCTACAGTGTAATTACTGGATGCCATCATTTCATGCTCGAGCAGACATGCCTGAAATGCCACAAAGTGTTGGGAGCAACAAATCCACGCTCGAGCGACGAATTCCCCGCTCGAGCGGACCCAGAAACAAAATGTCACAATCTCTCCCCCTTAGGAAATTTTGCCCCCGAAATTATTTTCTACTTCCCACCTACTACAACAAATGGAACTACCAACTAAACAGATAAAAGTGCACATATTCAGACTTTTTACATGCATGAATAATTACATACATCTCCACTTGGACACATAACTAATAGTAGAAAGATACCTACAAGAATTTTCTTACCTTGCATACATTCACTAATTAAGGTAATGCTAATACATTCATAATTCCACCACAATCTCTAATTTAAGCATAATGCTAGTTCAACCCAAGGTCGAAAACAAAAGGGAATATAACAACTTATAGCCCATGCTTAACCCCACTGAATACCCAAGAAAGTAAGAAAATTAATACATCATAAATTCGAGAACAATTCAGGGTATTTTTCACGGACTTCGGCTTCTTGTTCCCATGTCGCCTCCTCTACGCCATGATGATACCACAAGACTTTTCACTAGTGGAATCGTCTTACCTCTCAACACTAGTTCTCGTGTATCAAGAATTTGGATTGGCTTTTCCTCATAAGATACATCATCGTTTACTTCAATTTTCGCCCAATCTAACACGTGAGAGGGGTCGGGTTTGTACTTACGGAGCATAGACACATGAAAGACATTATGGACGCCTGAGAGCTGTGGAGGTAATGCAAGACGGTACGCCACTTCCCCAACCCGTTCGATGATATCGAAGGGGCCAATAAACCTTGGCGATAATTTCCCGCTTCGGCCAAATCTCATCAAACCCTTTTTGGGGGAAATCTTCAGAAACACATGGTCGCCTACCTCAAAGAATAAGGGTCGCCTTCTTCCGTCTGCATAACTCTTCTACCGGCTTTGTGCGGTGGCTAACCTTTTACGAATGAGAGCTACTTTCTCAGTGGTTTCACGGACTAGATCTGGACCTAACAAAGGTGAATCTCCCACTTCAGTCCAACATACCGGTGATCTACACGGACGCCCATACAATGCTTCGAAGGGTGCTATTCCAATACTTGCTTGGAAGCTGTTATTGTACGCAAATTCAACCAGGGGTAGATGCTTCTCCATGACCCTTTAAAATCTAATGCGCAAGCCCTCAACATATCTTCTAAAATTTGAATAACACGTTCGGATTGTCTGTCGGTTTGGGGGTGGTACACAGTACTAAAGTTTAGTTGAGTTCCCAAGGCACTTTGAAGACTCTGCCACAACCTGGCTGTAAAGCGAGGGTCTCTATCGGATACTATGCTGACTGGTACTCCGTGGAGATGGACAATCTCACGAACATAGAGTTCAGCTAAGAATTCTGGGGAATCCCCCATGCTCATGGTGAGGAAATGAGCCGACTTAGTAAGTTTGTCAATAATCACCCACACCGCATCGTTACCTCTCTGAGTCCTAGGGAGACTAGAAACAAAATCCATGTTGACATAATCCTACTTCCATTCGGCAACAGGAAGGGGTTGCAATAATCCAGCCGGTCTTTGGTGTTCCGCCTTAACTTGTTGACATGTCAAACACTTGGCCACAAAAGAGGCTACGTCCTTCTTCATGCCTTTCCATCAGAATTGGCGGCTTAGATCATGATACATTTTGGTGCCTCCCGAGTGCACAGTGAGACGAGAATGATGAGAGTCTTTCAATACTTCATTTCTCATGGATTCAAGCACGAACAATCGATCAAGGTAACGAACACTAGAGTCTGTATGAACATTTAGGCCCCTCTCTTCCTTTTCGAGTTGAATTCTCTCTTTAATGGTCTCCACTTCTGGATCACCCAGTTGAGCTTCAATTACTCTTGCGACAAGGGTCGGTTGTGCGATGATGGTAAATAGGGTTGTTTGTTCCGTAGATTCACCGAGTTGCAGAGAATACTCATTAACATTTCCCATCATCTTCCATTCGTCTATTGCTAAGTTGGCTATTGCACTCACTGACTTTCTACTCAAAGCATCCGCTACTACATTGGCCTTATCGAGGTGATAGTGTATCTCGAAATCATAGTCTTCCAGGAACTCCATCCACCTCCGCTACCGTAAGTTCAAGTTCTTTTTGGGAAAATAGGTACTTGAGGCTTTTGTGGTTTGAAAAGACTTCAAATTTGTCACCGTAGAGGTAGTGTCTCCATAACTTCAAAGCGAAAACAACAGCGGTGAGTTCTAGATCATGAGTCGGGTGGTTTCTTTCACGGGTCTTTAGTTGGCGCGAGCCATATGCTACCACCCTTCCTTCTTGCATTAAAACACATCCTAATCCATCTCTAGAAGCATCACAATACACTGTATATCCTAGCCCTCGTTCCGGAATAATAAGAATTGGGGCGGTGGTCAGTCTAAACTTTAATTCTTTGAAGGAATTCTCTCATGCTTCATTCCAAACAAACTTCATTCCCTTACGGGTCAATCTTGTTAAAGGTGAAGCCAAAGAAGAGAAATTCTTCACAAATCGTCGGTAGTATCTCGCCAAACCCAGAAAGCTACGAATCTCTGAGGCGTTCTTAGGCTGCTTCCACCCTAACACAGCTTCTATTTTTGAAAAGTCCACCATAACTCCGTCTCCCGACACTATGTGACCCAAGAACTTCACTTCTGACACCAGAATTCACACTTTTCATACTTTGCGTACAACTGATGCTCCCTAAGAAGTTGCAAAACCATACAAAGATGCCTCTCGTGTTCTCCTTCGGAAGGTGAATAAAAAAGAATATCATCCACAAACACAACCACAAATTTATCAAGGAACTCTCGAAAGATCCTATTCATTAAATCCATGAACGTAGCTGGGGCGTTAGTCAGTCCAAAGGGCATAACCAAGAATTCATAATGACCATAACGGGTACGAAAGACAGTTTTGGGAATGTCTTCTTCTTTAACTCGAATCTGATGATAACCCGACCTTAAATCTATTTTGGAGAAACAACAAGAGCCCTTAAGTTGATCAAAGAGGTCGTTTATTCTAGGCAAGGGGTATTTATTTTTAACCGTAGCTTGGTTCAATTTCCGATAATCTATGCACAATCTCAAGGACCCATCTTTCTTCTTTGCAAACAAAGCTGAGGCTCCCCATGGTGACGTGCTAGGGCGTATGAAGCCCTTAATAAGTAGTTCTTGTAACTGCTCCTTCAAAACCACTAGTTCAGCTGGGGCAAACCTATATGGTGACAATGAAATTGGTGTCGTACCCGGAAGCAAATCTATAGTGAACTCTACTTTCCTACGAGGTGGTAACTCTGTGAGATCTTCAAGAAAAACGTCAGGGTATTCACACACTACTCTTGGGAATTCATTCCAAACTACATCGTTTCCGTCCTTCCAAAGGGTTGCCAAAAGGAAATTAAATTGACCCCGGCCACATGGATGGTATGAGGAGGGTAAAGATTTGTCACATCTATCCCCCAGAAACGTGAAACAATCACTGTTTGCAGTACACACCGTAACCCTCTCCCGATAACAATCTATTGTCGCTCGATATGTAAACAACCAATCCATTCCGAGAATGATATCAAAACTCGACATTTCCAACACTACAAAATTAAAAAGGAAGTCGTCAACCTACTACCTCGATTACACACCCCTGACATTCCCGGGTCAGATTGACCTTTCCCCCTATTGGTGATTCTACTATGAGTGGAGCTTGTAGTTGTCTACTCTCTAATCCCAACAATGATGCAAATGATGTGGCAATAAAAGAATGCGAAGCCCCAGTATCTATCAACACCTTAGCCCATGTATTGAAGATGAGAAATGTACCTCGCACAACCGATGACCCCGTAGCTTGCTCAGAAGTAGTAACTGCATACACCATTCCCTGCGACCTCTGCTCTCCTACATCACCCCTCTGAACATAAGTTTGTTGTGCAGACTGAGCAGATGAGGCTCCCTGAACTGTCCTGGATGCTTGTCCTGATTGAGTCGGCTGATATGATTGTCTCTGTCCCTGACTCATCTGTGAACCTCCAGACTGCTTAGACCCCGCCATCTCCAAAACTCCTACTTTCTGCGGACAAAGTTTCTTCAAATGTCCAAGTTGGCCACATTGATAATAAGATTGTTGCTGGTTCCTACTTTGAGGCTGACCCTGCGAACGCACCGGCTGAGATTGTGCTTCACCCATCTGCCCACACTCCACAGCCTTGTGACTTATCTGGCCACACCTATAACATGCACCGGTAACTCGGGGCATGTTTCCAGAACTCCTACCTGACACATGGCTTGAAGACTTAGTTTGTTGCGGGGGTGATTGCCAAGATGATGTCGAACCCCTAGGCCTCTTGGAAAAACCCGTGTCACTTTTAGTGTCAGGCTGTCATGTCCTCTTTGTTCATTGTCTTGCCTCCTCGGCCTCTACTGTGATTTCTACATGAGCTGCAGCTTCCACTAAGCGATCATAGTCACGGATCATGTTATCAACCACTTTCATCAAGATCTTCAGTCTCAGCCTTTTCTTAAATTCAAGGCACTTCCTTTCTTCTGTAGCTACTAATTCGGGTGCAAAACGGGATAGGCTAGTGAATTTCGCTTCATACTCTGCCACCGGTGTATCTAATTGTAATAGTTTCTCAGACTGTTTCCTCAGTCGCTCTCTAGCCGTGGAAGGGAGGAATTTGTCCTGAAAAGCTTGCACAAATGCTTCCCAAGTATGATCAACCCTATGCTTAACGGACTTCCACCATTGCCCGGCCTCCCCCTTCAGTTGATAAGCCGCTAACGCCACTCACAACTCGTTCTCCCTGATATCTAAGATCTCAAAGGACTAAATTATCTGCTCCAACCACTCATCGGCCTTCATCGGGTCCGGCTCGCCATTATACTCGGCAGGATTGGAATGAAAGAACTCCTTTTTCAAGAAGGAAGCTCTCGTTTCCACTTTAATAGTTCTAGCCGCTTGCTCGGCTCTCAACATTTCCATGGACTCCTGCAAAGCCCCTGCCATCTCCCTAGCTAATACCCCCATAGCTCCTTGGGTCGGTGGAGCGGGTATGTTGTTTTGACCCACTCCCTCATCTTTCGGAGGAATCTCAGGTTGAGCTGCGATGTTCCGACCACTCTGTTGGGGCCTACCCCGTGCTCTAGCGCGCCCAGACATCTATAAGAAATAGGGACAAGGATTAAATTTAATAACAAATTTCAGTACCTGAGTGCCCCTTACTCACTTCTTTAGGAAGCATCATAATCAAATAAATACTTAACATGCACATAAAACACACTTGAGTTATCCTCCCTAGATGTTAGCTAATTCCATGGCAATCAAGGACCTCCAAGTGGAAAGAACAGTGATCAAGTGTCTTTCCAAGAGCATTTCGAGGAATGCGACAAACAAAGCCACATCCTAGGATTCTAACCCCGTATCCATATAATCACATAGAAACACATAACACATTGGGTTAATCCAGATAATCTAAGGACCCTATTGTGACTAACATCACTTCCCACGAGCCCAAAGTATTCTAGCCTATGGCTCTGATACCAACTTGTAACGCCCTGCAAATACACCCTGTTATACACACTAATATTATGATCATACAAATCCCAAAAGGTCATCTTTCCTAATTGAACTAAAAGTTGAGTGTCTACACTACATTTAGAACATCCCCAAGATATTCAAAAGTCTTCTCTCAGTTCGGTGAACTAGATATCTTAACAAAAACATAGCCCCTCGGGCGTACAATATTACAAATACGAGAGAAAGTTCTATTATATAAATCCCAAAATAAATGCAAAACAACTAAAAGCCCTTGACTTCAATTAGCTCCCCAAAAGAAAATAGGGTTGGTGCTTGCACCAATTCTTCAATGAGGTCGACCTTCTTCAACTCCTGAAAAACAGATTGGGGTTGAGCTATATGCCCAGTAGGAATACATTTATCTAGGTATCTAATCCTCTGAATATGGTTGTGGCATCCATGTGAAATAACAACACAATAAAAGTCGTTTCACAAGTATATATATATACCACATCTCACCAGAACCTTTACAATCTAATTCAAATAATTAAAAAAAATGTTATTTAGTTAAATAATTAAACATTCATAACCAAGAAATCAAGTCACATACATTCCATCACATGAGCCCAATTGAGAACAACCATTTCTTTTCAAAGACAACCCCCACATTCGCCGGCTACTATACGGCGGGACTGTGTGGACACCCAAAAACGTTTTTCCCACATTCGTCTAGCGATAAGCCTAAATAGGGCAATTGGGCACCTTTTAAAACTCCCCGCGCGGGTACAACACAACACCACCTTCACACATTACCGACTCACACATGGACTCATGCATGCTTAATAATTAAATCACATTTCAATTCCACAATCAACATCATGTATCATCATCACATATAAACATCACATAGAACTCAATGGCTAATAGCATTCAAGCCATCATCTCTTTAATTACACTAACACCCACATGTTATCTCTCCATTATTCACCAAAGTGATGAATCAATTAGGTATTTCATTAGCTAGGGAATTTTCTAACCAATTGAAAATATAGGGTTTCTCTAAATTTTGGGGGTTTCTTCCCTTAGTCACAAATCTAGTTCTTTAACCCCATCTTCACCCATATTAGAGAAAGAAATTTAGGGATTTCAAACAAAATGTTATGTGAAAGAGTAATTACATGGAAAGTGGGTTTTATTCAACAAAAACTTCAATTAGGTTGTCAAACACACATAATACCATGAAATTTCTTCAAGAGAGAAGAGATACAAGAATAAAAATATCCCTACCTTGAATGACAAGCCAAAACCCAAGCTCCTTCACGGTTCTATTGCAAACCCACGATCTAATCGGTAAAAAGCGATGATCCTTAAATGTATTTCGCCTCTAGCAAGAGATTTCGGGTGGATTTCTATGCTAGGAGAGGTGTTGGATGATAGGAACTTAGGGTTTTCAAGAGAGGGGGAGGGGGGGGGAGGAGATCAAGAATAGAAAAAGGGAGGTGTGAGAATGACCTAGAGTTGCTGTGTTTAAAAAGCTGTCTTCGCGATCCCCGCTCGAGCGTGACTTCCTATGCTCAAGCGTCCAGACACAATCAAGAAGGCCCCGCTCCAACGACAACTTCCACGCTCGAGCATAGAAAGAAAAGTCTCAGAAGTTTTACAGTGCTACAGTGTAATTACTGGATGCCATCATTTCACGCTCGAGCGTGACATCCCACGCTCGAGCGGACACGCCTGAAATGCCACAAAGTGTTGGGAGCAACAAATCCACGCTCGAGTGACGGATTCCCCGCTCGAGCAGACCTAGAAACAAAATGTCACAACAATAATAAAACAAAAACCATATAAATTTATAAGAATTGGTGTTATATTGCATTTTTTATTATCTTTGAATGATATATTCATATATATAACATCTAATAAATATATAAAATTATATATTTCATGCGTGTCCCCAACGTAACGTGTCGTGTCTTGCATTTTTTGAAAATTAATGTATCGGCATATCCGTGTCGTATTTGTACCGTGTCACATGTCCATGTCCATGCTTCTTACTATTAAAGTAACTTATATTCGAACAGTGAAATTTTAATATGTGATTTTTATTTTTAATCTAATCACTGGAATTGAAATTTTAAAAACTATTTCATATGTTTATTAGACATATATTAAGGAACTTCCAAAATTAATTTCATGATTTTTGGAGTAAGTTGAATTTTTATAATCAATTTTGGCTCTAGTTAATTTGATTTTTTATATTTAAGATCATAAGAAATTTGATTTGAAAAATCAGAAGTGTGGTGATCATTGTTGTGGTTAGTGATGTGGTAATGGTAGTGATGGTATTGTGGAAACATTTTTATATTTGTACGAATTTATTTATTTTTAATCTAATCAATGGAGATCGATTTTTGAAAATTGTTTCATAGGCTATTAGATATATATTTAGGAACGTTTATGGTTAATTTAATTATTTTTGGAAAAAGTTGAATTTTTTAAGTCAATTTTGGCTCTTGCTTATTTGATTTTTACATTTAAGATAATAAATAGATTGACGTAAAAAAATATACAAATATTTTGATCATTGTAGTAGTTAGTGATGGTGGTGATGAAATTTCATTGTCCAAGTTAATGTTAGCATGGTAACAAATTTTAATGTGTCAACACTAGGTTGGACAGTGAAATTTTGTTTTATTTCTCTTCAAAGTTTCAAAGCCAACATGGATCTTGTTTGATAGATCTTTCCGAGAAGATTCAAAATATATAAGTTTTATCACAAAATAGTTAAGAAGTTAGAAGTTTTAAGCTAAGAAGCATGAATACAGACACGTCGACTCAAAATTTTTCAAAAAATGTAGAACACGACATAGAGGGACGTATGCAAAATATATAGTTTCATATTTTTATTATATGTCATTTGTAAAGATAAACCATTGTTACATATCATGCATATGAATATTCAATTTGAAGATAATAACTAAATGCAATGTGACACTAATTTCTAAAATCTAAAATAGGAAAATAGATATAAATTTAAATTGTTTTTTCTTTTATCATTGAATTTCAAATTATTTTATTTAAACTTGTAATGTGTTTCGTATGCGTCTAAGCGATACATATATGTTTTCAAGTGTCTAAAGAATATCCGAGTTTACAAAATTTGAAACAATAGTAGGACATATTTGGGTGAGTGTCATACATGTTTTGAGAACTATCCGATGAGTGTTATTTGGGTGTGTGTCCGACATGTTTTGAGAACTGTCCGACGAGTGTTGTGTCGGGTGGGGCATTAAATTGAGCAAAAATATGCAAACTTTAGTATTATTCACTTGTCAATCATAGATATCAGCTTAAGCACGTTGGACACTTGTTGAATATCATTATTTGCTATAACATGAACATGAATGGACATGAGAAGGTTTTTTTTTGGTGAAAATTATATTTCTCAAAATTTTGTTGCACTTTCATCTTAAGCTAAGAAGCATGGACACTAAGAAGGTGACATGTTCGTGTTGTGTTTGTGTTAGACATTGACATGTGTTTTCCCTACGTGTCGTGTTTTGCGTCTTTTGAAAATTGACATGTCGTCATGTCCGTGTCGTGTCCGTGTCCATGTCCTTGTTTCTTAGCTTTTAAGTATATACTTGAAGAGCTTTTTTGAACATACCACAAAGGGAATTTTAGTAATAAAGTATGTTGTTAAGTAGGGTTTTGGGTTGGGCCCTATAAATTGTGAGAGGGACAAACACACGCCATAGCCATCCTCTCCACCTCCACAGCTAAGTTTATCATCACTCCAGGTATGACTTCATGCGATTTTCTTTTTCTTCTTTCCACATCCTAAGTTCTATTTCTTTATGAAACAACAAGTTGCTTCTATTAGATACTTGAATTTCACAATTTGTTATGTTACCGTCTAATTTGCATGCTCTTTTTCCTGAAACTGTGTCGTGATAATAGATTTGTGTTGTTACACTGTTACCGCATATCATTCATATAATTTTTTGGAATCCCTAGGAATATAGATCGGACAATTGTAATTTACCTATTGTTTAGGTTGTTAATGAAGCTAGATTTTAATGCCTCAAATTTCTCCTAATTGATGAAGATGCAAAAGGAAGATTGTGATTTACCTGTTGTTTTGGATTCTGATTTGATTATCTTATGGTATATGCACGAATTTTGCGCGTTTGATACTAGATTTCTAGAATTTATTCCAATTTATCGTCTTGCTTTGAATGCGTGGAGTGTGGGGAAGCATTCGAGGTAAGTGCATACGCTATTGAATCCATTAGTTTTTGATGATTTTGATTGGCACGTGTTATTAATATAAAATCCATTGTTTCAAAAAACATAGGTTGGGTATTCTATATTTTCATGATATACAAATAATGATTATTTTCTTTTTCTAATGTGGTATTCTACTAAGTACATTGTGTTTGTTAGGTTAGTTTCATCAAGTGTGCTTTTTTCGTGAACCTTAATAGATGTTTTAACATATTTGAGTTCAATCCCAATACTTTTTGTGTGCTCAAATTTTTTCCCCACCTCTTTTTGGTAGTTTGTAAATCCTACAATTGTTTAATTAAGACTTAGCTTTTGTGGAGTAAGGAGTTGTTTGATAAAATTGAAAATTGAAAATTGAAAATTGAATGTTTGACTTTTTAAAGTGAAAATTTGTTTGATAAAATTAAGTGCTAAACTAAAATAAGTCATTTGATATGTATGAAATTTACAATTTATTATTTTCAATTTTTTTAATCAACTTTTATATTGTGGTGATGGAGGTGGAGAGAGAGTGGTTTTGGTGATAGTGGAGGGGTGGTGTAGTGGAGGTAGAGGAGTTGTGTTTGTGGTGTGGTGGTAACAATGGCGGTGTAATGATGGCTATGGTTGTGGTGGTGGAAAGATCGTGGTGGAGGGTAGAGGATTGTGGTAGATGTAGTGGTGGTGGTAGTAGTAGCGGTAACTGTGGTGTATTGGAGATAGAGGAGCTATGGTAGTGGTGGTTATAGTGGTGTGGTGTGGTGGTGGCGGTGGCAACAATGATGTAACGATGGTGGTGGTGGAATGATTGTGGTGGAGGGTGAAGGGTTATGGTAGATGTAGTGGTGGTGGTGGTGGTGGTGGTGGTAGTGGTAGTGGTGGCCATGACCGTGCTAGTGGTAGTGAGATGATGGTGTCAATGGTAGTGGTGTGATGGCGTTGGTAGTGGTGAGGTCATAATAGTGCACGCCAATACTTATACATAAACAATTATAAATTCAATGAGCATTAAGTAAGAATATTGTTACTTAAATTTTCTTTACTTTTAGCTTCAAGTTTAATAGTCAATTAGATTTTCAAGTGATACAAATTGTGGTTATCCAACGTACTTAATTGATTTCACTTAATACATTCAGTTTTAAGTATTGAATTGGTTTATCAAACACCACCTAAGTTTTTAAATATATTTGCTATTTAAAGTTTGTTATTTGTAACAAAGATTACAAATATATATAGTTATAGTTCCTCATATGATGTTTACATGAGGTCTCTAATTTGGACAGTCCAGCCCATAATCAGCTGACTCCTGAAAATTGCACTAGGTTGCACTGACTCCACCTTACAAGGTGTAAAGGTGCACAATAATAGTTGACAATAACTTCATGTGAATGTACTTTGTTTTGAAATAGTTATAAATCTTCAAGGCCTCCTAACCCAATTCTCAGATCATACATTGTTAGAGGTTTCAAGGCTATCACCAGACATTCCCCTCACAAATTGAGATTCCTCCTTGTGTTGGAAATTTATCTCAATGCTATTTGAATATGGTAATTTTGAATGTTCATTTGAACATGAGTATTTTTTCCTCTTATTTTATGGGCTCAAGATGTTAGAGCATCACTAATCCCAAAAGGTTAAGCTGTTATTAAGCTCCCCAACATGTAGAGATGCAAACATCCAAACAATCTAGAGAGACAAAATGCAAATGGAGATACTTGAACCCAAGACATCTCTTAACCTATGTCCTGATATCATGTTAGATTGCTACTAGTTTCAAAACCTTAATTTGTTAAGAAAGGTGCTCAACAATGCATACATATCAAGCTCTCCATCGTAAAGTTCTAAGAGATCCAATAAAGAACATGTTTGTCAGATTGAGTTGGTTGACAAAGGTCTAGAAGGCTTGGTTTTAGTTTTAAGCCAAACGACATCCATCATGCCTTGATGTATATGGAATAGATTTTACTTATGTTTTTTTTTTCTGTATTTTTTCCCTACATTTTCTGATTTGGCTCTTACTGTAGATTTAGTTACTCAGTTTTTTTTTAACATAATGCTTCAAGGCTTGTCTCTCGTGCCTTTCCAAGTTAGCTAACCTTTTTAAGTCCTTGCCTACTTGGTCATGGCTTTAACTTTCCAAATTGCAACCCTCATATCTTATGACGAGACATTGATTCATTTAATGATCCATAGGATTTGAGCCAGACCAAAGGACATCAATGGATGACCTTTGTGCCATATATGGGGATGAGATCCAACTCCTAGTGGGCCATGTTTTTATGTTGGCTGGTTTAACCCTCAGCTAGCTTACTTTGCACTAATAGATTGATCGTTTGAAGTAACTCAATGTTGGTTTCTTTTGGCTTTTAATCTCTTATTGGTTTTTGATGTTTCTGTGATTTTTACAGATCTAGTCTTGACAAGAACATATATGTTGTAATGAAACTCTCATCGTATTTGGAGTATAAAGAATATTAGCAATGCTACATAACCATAAAAAATACGTGGAAAAATGCCTTGTGTTTGAAATTTGTAGAGCATATTTATTCTGGGTGTGACCTACAGCACCACACAAAGTTTAAGTTTACACAATAGCATTAAAATTCTTGGCACTTTTTCTTAGTATATTTTATGGGTACATAGCAATTTTGAAAGAATATGCTTAAAAATGATAAACTACTGAAGGAAGTTTTTGAAGTGTCTAGTATCATTGAATCGTGGAGTTACTTGTCATCAATCAGGTTCTCATCAAGTTATGTTTTATTTATTATGATGCACGGACCATTCAATATACCAATTCCCTGTTTCCATATTAAAACCCTGGTTTTCCTTGTTGGTTGTTAATAGTTGTGGAAATATTTCATAATTAATCCAGATTTAAGGCCTACCTGCTGCAAAATTACTTTGCCACATGAATTCATCCCAAAAGGTCAAGGCTAGATTATTAATTTCTCAAGCCCATGACAAAGAGTGTTATTTGTTGGAAATTTTGTATTATTTGCCTCTTTTATTTAGAATTGATATGAATTCCTATTTGCTTGTGCTGAAAGGAGTCATGGTGACGAAAGGAAAGAGAAAAAGAAGGTTCACTACATGCAAGCATAGAAGATTGAACCACAGAACTAACACAGATGCCAGATCGTGGGCAAATCTGCCTAGTGATATGCTTGGTATGATCTCAAAGCGGCTGAATTTCATAGACAACCTCTCGTTTGGTGGTGTCTTCAAGTCATGGAGGGGTGATATATATACTAGGGTCATAAGGGACGGCCATGGGGTGGATGAGGTCTATATACTGGGGTGGAGGGACTTGATTATGTGGTGGGAGAGGATTTGTAGTGACATTGGGTTTTTGGGGAGGTGCTATCACTTTATTGTCAATGAGATCTTGAATCTAATGACGTAGCCTATAACATTGATCAGTGTCATGACCGTGCTGCTGGTGAAAAGCACAGTATTTGGCCGGATTGTGTTTCGGAGGGGGGGGAAAGGATCGGGTAGAGGGCGTGGCTTTGGTGGTTTAAGATGCCCTTTTTTGATCAGGACCCCTAGGGCTTTAGATAAAGGTATGTAGAGCAGGGTAAAGACCCGTTGAGATCGGGCCTGGCTGGTTGAGGTTTGTGGAGTTGTATTGGATGTATTGGCGAAAGGGTTGGCAGTTTTGGGTGTGGTGGTGACCATACTCACATCTGAAGGCCGTACAGAGGTGTTACCACTCGTGGTTGCATTAGAGTTGCGTGTAAAGGGCCTCTTGGGCTGTTCTTTTTCATCAGCGATCAACCCCTGTTTCATTGCATCTTCGATCTGCACCCCTATCTCATGGAGTTCAGCGAATGTAAACAAATGCAAGACTATCATCTTCTGCAATAATCTCCCTTGCAGGTTATGGACCACCATTCTGATTTGGTCCTTTTCAGACGGCCTGATAGTCATCATAGAGGCCTTGGCCTTCTATCTCGTTACAAAATCCGAGAAGCCCTCATTTGGCTCCTGACGGGTCGCTTCAAAATCACGGGTTGTAACCTCGATCTGGGTATTGTAGGAGTACTGGGCGATGAAGGCCTCAACCATTTCTTCCCAGCTTCTTTTCACAGAGTCCTCGAGCTTGGCATACCAGATGGCCGCTATACCCGACAGAGTCTGGCCAAAATGCGACTGCTACTGAAGTCTAGTGAGACTCATTAGTCGTAGGATATCAGAGAATAACCGCAAGTGGACCATGGGATCCCCGGAACCATCGAACCGGTCTATGTGCGGCATCTTGAATCTATCCGGTAGAGTTACTGCGGAGTCTGTGTATCCATCCTCAATGGCAGGGATTGAATTCATGCCCTGTGCCCGCTTGAAGAGCTTTTCTAGCTTGTTGACCTTTAATGCAATGGGGTCAACCTCGAATTAAAGTGGCGCCTCCGTTTGGTACACTGGTGCCTTAGAGTTTTGAGGTGGGATCGGATCTACTGGATTGCCCAGATTCTCTTGGACGTTGACAGTGACTCCGGGTATTAGAATACTCGCTGGGGGTGCATGGGATGCAGAGGCTACTACTGGTTGTGGTTGCTGTTGCTGAAGCCTATTTATCATTTTCGCTTGGTGAGCTGTGACCTTAGCTTGGCGGGCAGTATCTAGCTGTATAGTTTTTATGGTCTGCTGGAGTTGACGAAGCATGTCTTCTATGCCAACTGGGGGATGTTGAGCCAACAGAATTGGCGAGTAATCTCTCACTGGAGTGGAAGTAGAAGAATGAGCCTGACTGGGTGCAGGTGAAGTAAAGGATGACTGCTGGACTGGTGAATTATGCCTGATCCTCCTCCATCTGGTAACCGGTGGGAGTGAAACAACCATTGGCTGTCCCCTGACAAGATCCTCGGATCTGTAAAGTCTTCTCACTCGGGTCCAGAGTGCTTGGGGGGTAACAGGATCGTTCGAAGCAATTGTGAAAAACTACCTTGCAAAAAGAAATAAACAAAAAGAAGGTGAAAATCAGAAACCACACAACATCTCGGCTCAGATACTAACAACACGTAGTTGTAATCATAAGTTTTAGAACTGTACTTAATACTGACATCTACCCTAAAACTGATACCCAAACTTACAACTGATACATACATTTCTGTAGAGTTTTACTCTAAAAGCACATACCAGTTAAGTGAAAGCCAAAACACCCCTATGATGGGGTAGGGTTACCCTATCCTAGTTTCATCAGGAACTAGGGTTAGCTATTCAAACAAAGTGGTTTCACACAATCCTATATTCGGATGAGGAACCTGTCCTAGTTTGGAACAATCTCTATGGTTTCCGATATGCAACTAGGCCGATTGGTCAAAAAGGGTACCTCAGCAAGACTACCTAATATACCTCTCACACCTAACACCGAGAAGTGAAAGGAGGTTTAAACGGTACAGCGGTAGTCTAGATCCAAGGGTTGTGTTTCCATCGTGGCAGAGACCACAACCGGTTAGCCTTTTGGCAAGCTTTTCCCAGCAAGCCTCCGACAAACCGTTCAGGAATAGCAGATGGCAAACATGACTTAGGCGCACCAATGCAAATGCAAATGCAAAGAAACACATAAGTGTAGATAAAATAACATATCATGAGTTCGAGTCAAGTTCTCTAAATCCCCGGCAGAATCGCCAGAAACTGTAGCTCGGTGTTTTCGCGCCCCTTTTCAGAAGGTTTGAAAGAAGCCCTACAGTTCGGACTCCCGCGGTTCTCAATCTAATCTCACAAGTTCAATGTGAAATTGATAAACACCAAAGAGTTCAAATCCGGCAAATCATTTTGGAAAATCAATTTTGAATCAAAAATGCCAAAATTGGACTGCTTTGCCAGGTATAGAGTTGCCACCTAAATATTTTATTTTGGAAAAATTTAGAAAACCCATGACTCATGCCAAAGGCCACGTATCCATCATCACCAAAGTTGCCTTGGCTCAGGAACTTAGGTACGAGAGGGGAAGGTCATGAATTGAGCACCCTCGCTCGCCTGATCAAAGATCGGCCTCTACTAATCATGATATGATTTTTTAGAAGAACTACCCAACACATGATTTAGAACTAGCCACAATTGTTTTTGCTTTGAAAATTTGGCAGCACTATTTGTATGGGGCAAAATGTGAAGTCTACACAGATCACAAGAGCCTGAAATACTTCTTTACACAAAAAGAGCTCAATATGCGGCAGAGGAGATGGCTTGAATTGATAAAGGATTATGACCTTGAAATCCAATATCACCCCGGGAAAGCTACTACAGTTGCTGATGCCCTAAGCAGAAAGTCGATAGGGAGTATAGCTTGTTTACTTACTGAACAGAAAGAGATCCTGTAAGATTTTGAGGAGTCTGAAATTGAAGTGGTATTGTGTGAACAGGGCGGATTGATAGCCGCTATTTCAGCCTAACCGGCAATCATTGATGAAATTAAACAGAAACAAAAAGAGGATGAATTCCTCAAGAAAGTGATTGATGAATTTGAGACAAGTCCGAAAGCGGACTTCAACATTGAAAGCGAAGTGTTGAGATTCCGGAACCAAATGTGTATCCCAGATATTCTGAAACTAAAGAAAAGAGTTCTAGATGAAGCCCATAAATCAATGTTCGCTATGTATCTGGGCAATAACAAAATGTATCGAGATTTGAAACAAAGCTATTGGTGGCCTAAAATGAAGAAAGAAATTGCAGAATATGTATCCAAATGTCTTCAATGTCAGCAAGTAAAAGCTGAAAACCAAAAACCGGCGGACTACTTCAACCTCTCCCTATTTCTGAATGGAAGTGGGAGCATGTGACTATGGATTTTGTTGTTGGTCTACCTCGGACTCCTCGAGGTATGGATTCTATTTGGGTTGTAGTTGATAGACTGACTAAATCTGCACATTTTCTACCTGTTAGAACTACATTTGATGCTTATAGACTAGCTACTATATATGTTGATGAGATTGTCCGTTTACACGGAGTTCCGTTATCTATTGTGTCGGATAGAGATCCGAAATTTGTATCTAAATTGTGGAAGAGATTGTAGAAAGCTATGGGGACAGAATTGAGGTTTAGTACCGCATTCCACCCACAGACAGATGGGCAATCAGAACGGACTATACAAACGTTAGAGGATATGCTGAGAATGTGTACCTTAGATTTTCAGGGGAGTTGGGAAGACTATTTGTCACTAGCAGAGTTTGCATACAATAACAGCTTCCACTCCAGCATAGGTATGGCACCATACGAGGCTTTGTATGGTAGAAGGTGTAGATCACCAATTTGTTGGACAGAAGTCGGGGATAGAACTCTTCTTGGGCCTGAAATTGTGCAAGACACTTCTAAGAAGATCAAAACTATTCAGCAAAGACTCAAAACAGCTCAGGACCGAAAAAAAATTATGCAGATGTTCGAAGAAGACCTCTCGAGTATGAGGTTGGTGACCATGTGTTCATCCTTGTGACTCCGATGAAAGGCCAAGTCAGGTTTGGAAAGAAGGGTAAGTTGTCGCCCCGTTACATTAGGCCGTTTCAAATTCTAGAAAGGCTTGGTCCAGTTGCTTATCGAGTCGCTCTGCCACTGGGATTCGAACAAATCCATAATGTGTTTTATGTATCAATGTTGAGGGGTTATCTTCGAGATCCGTTCCATGTGATTGATTATCACCAGGTAGCTCTTGATGAAAATATGGAGTCCGCCGAATGGCCGGAACGAATCATTGACCGGCAAGTAAAACAATTGAGAAGCAAGTCCATCCCAATGGTGAAAGTGGAATGGAAAAAACACTATGGGAAGATTGCCACATGGGAAAAAAAGGATGAAATGCGACTACGCTATCCACACTTGTTTCCCGACGAAGGTAAAATAAGTTTGGAGGACCAAACTTCCTAAAAGGGGGAAGACTATGATAACCCTACTCCGTATTATGCTAATTGATCTTAATTACGAATGTGATTATGTGTTTGATATGATTTTGAGTGTCATTTATATGAATATATGTGGTTTTGAATTTTTATATGTTCACCGTAGGAATATTTGTTCAACTTACTGTTATAAACTGAAAATTGAAAGCCTTGTCGGCCACAGAAACCGAAATTGACTACGCCATTGTGATTAGCGTAATTTTTAGAACCTACAGTGAAATTTAATTGAAAATTGTTTCGGATCAAATTAAATAAATTAAATTGATGATATAGTGCTCAATTAATTAGTATTAATAAATGTGATTAAGGAAGCTTGTATAAAAGGGGCCAATATACACTTATATTCATTTGTTGGAGGCTCAAATCAGATTTTGCTCTCTAGAGAGAGAGAGAACCGAACTTAGACTGAGAGAGGGAGCTCAAATTGAGGGTTTGATCAAGAGGCTTGAGAATCTTGAAGATAAACTCAAGAATTAGCTATAATTTGGAAGGTTTGAGCCCCTAGGTGAGTAATTGAGCAAAAACTTATGAGTTTAAGTTTGTAAATTTGTGTATTCAAGCTAGTTGGGTAATCAAGAACATAAATTGAAATGAAATTGAAGAATTTAACGCTTATATGTACATGCATGTAAGAATTTGCCATGAAGTTGCATAATTGAGCATGAAAAATATGATCCATGTAGAATTGTGGTTGAAGTTCATGCTTTTGATCATCATTTGTATCATCTAAGTTGAAAATGGAAGTTGTAATTCACATGCAAGTGCAATTCATAGAAGCATGAGTGTTGGATGCATGAAATTGAAGTATTGATGATGGGTTTGATATGAATCGTGTGTGTATGTAAGTAATTCATGGAAATTAAGCTTCATAATATTGTAATCTAGCATTTGTATAATGTTAGAAGGTTTGCATGTGAAGTATAAGTCGTGGCATGCAAATTGTTTGAGTTTGAATTCAAGTTTGAGCCTCAAGAACAGTTCTGGAAAACCCAGAATTTGGCATGTCCGCTCGAGCGGGGAAAGCGCCGCTCGAGAGTGAAATGCGAGCTCCCAGAACTTTTGCAGACATTGATGTCCGCTCGAGCGGGGAGCTATGTAGAATGACTTTTAGCTCGAGCGTCCAAGTTCACACTCGAGCGTAAAAATGAGGCAACCAGTACTTTTGCAGACCATGAGGGTTCGCTCGAGCGACGGAACCCACGCTCGAGCGGGGACCCCTGTTGCAGAAATTTTGTAAAGGTGTTCTGTGTTTCGTTTTCTGTTCTCTTTCATTTCTAAGAACTCTTAGGCATGCATTGAGCATCATAAATGAGTTAAAAGGATAAGAAAGAAGCCTAAGAGGGATGTATGAATTAAGAACAGATTGAATCGTTTGTGACCCATATGTGTTATGTAATGTGTAGGGTCGAGCTCAAGGGTGAATCCACCGACAGAACACTGTGAGTAATATCTTAATAAAGATATCTGAAGTATGTTATTTGCCCAATTGCTTACTTCTATATAAGTCTTATAAGTTTGTTACATTGAATTGGGGACAAATATTTGTTATGAATGAATGGGCCAGAGGCCGTATGACACGACTGAATGGGCCAGAGGCCGTATGACATGAATGGATGGGCCAAAGGCCGTATGACACGACTGAATGGGCCAGAGGCCGTATGACATGAATGATTGGGCCAAAGGCCGTCTGACACGAATGATAGTCTGACATGAATGATAGTTTGACACGAATGATGGTCTGACATATGAATGATTGGGCCAAAGGCCGTCTGACATGAATGATAGTCTGACACGAATGATAGTCGGACATATGAATGATTGGGCCAAAGGCCGTCTTACATTAATGATAGTTTGGTATGAACGATAGGGCCGAAGGCCGTCAGATCTGAACGATTGGGCCAAAGATCGTCAGATACGAACGATTGGACCAAAAGGCCGTTAGACATGAATGGATCGGCCAAGGGCCGTCGAATATGAGTTAATTGGGCCCGAGGCCGTTTGATACGTCTAAAACTTTAGTCGATTGATACATTAAATATAAACATGAATTGGGCCCAAGGCCGTCTGATGTAACTGTTTCAAAGATTGTTCATGTATCTTCCTTATTTGATATTATTCACTAGGCTTTCGCTCACACTCATTCATGTCTATGTAGGTGAGCCAAGGGATGTCCAAACCCAACCTCGATGAAAAATGTGAGAAGCAGTCAAGGTTTTGGAGAGTCAGCCCAAATGTCTCACGCACGAGACTTGTCTTCGCCTCTTTTGTTCTTTTGATATAGTTTTGTTATGTTGACGAAAACATCAAATTACCTTTGTATATAAGTTTTGGTTAGGCTGACTAAGACTTGAATGATCATGAGTATGTACAGAACTTTGTGTTGTTACCCCTTTGATGTGAGTTATTAACAAATATGTACATATGGACTGTTATGATGTGCCACGTAAGCACAGCTCTATGGACAAAAGTTTTAAATTTGCTTCCGTTTGGCCCCTTTACTCTGATGAGTTATGTCTTGTTTGGTTTGAGGCCGTAGGTAATCCCTTGATTACTAGCCGGTTATGTCCTTAACCCATAGGGGCGGGTTCGGGTCATAACACTGTGGAATCAGATTCTGCCTCACTACCCAACTAAGAACTACTAGACAAGTAGCCCTCCTCCAACTACCAAACGAGGGATGGTGCGTTCGATGCATCCAAAATGTTACTAGAAGGGTTCACCCCCAGTTGGTCCCTGATTACAGAAACGGTCAGGTTATCCCCCAAGCTCTCTGAGTTGATCGGAGGATCCGAAAAGAGACATGCCAGTGCTGCTCCTACTTCAAGCTCACTACTGTTGGAATCACTTTCTATGCTCCATTCAGCTTTAGCAGTCAGTTCAGTCTGTTTCTCTGTATCACTGTCTTGCAGCTGCAAGTCAAAGAAAATCTCAAAGCCAGGAACCCGTTGCTTTTCAGAATTGAACCAGGGTTCTGGGAAACCGCAAAATAAGAAGTCTTCTCCCTCCCGAACAAAATAACCATTCAAGGTTCCTCGGATTGGTCTGTGCACAAGCTCATAACGCTTCCCGGTCTGCTTAGCTCTGGCTCTGCCTACCATCTCTTTTCCTTTCCTAACCCAATCCTCTTTGGTGGGGGTATAGCCAAGACCAAAGGCATGTGGATTATGTGGCACATCAGCCAATGAAGTAACGCCCTTCCGACCACTTTTTCCAAACCCCATTCCTGGCATATGTTGGAGCTTGTTCATGAAATAGATTGATTGGGCACTAACATACGAGCCCTCATCAGCTGCCAAGATGGTTTACACTGCCCAGGCCTCAGCTAGGGTAAATCCAGAGAGGAATACATCCTCCTCACCATGAACAATTTTCAACACAGGTGTAGTTACCTCTGGTAGAGGATGTATAGATGAATTCCTGAACACAATGGCCACCCCTAGCATTTGGTGGAGGATAGAAGAGATAGCTTTCACCTGGTGAGCCAAGGTCTCCCTAGCAGTAGCTTGAAAGTGGCCGAGACATCCAACTTAATATCCTGTTAAGCTAGGCCCACTTGAACTCTGATCTGTACTATACCCATCACTTCTCTGCTTGTGTTGTCATATGCCTGAATCACCTGGGTTGTAGGCACGAAATCTGCCGGTTTCAAACCGATGGCATATGTTGTACGAGATGGGCAAACATTGATTGTTGACCTAGTATCAACCAATACCACTGGCACCCACTTTTCTCGGTACTCCACTGATATGTATAGAGGCTTGTTGTGTGCAGAGCCTTCCGGTGGCAGTTCCTTGTCCGAGAAGGTTAGAGTTGATGCAGCGCCTCCCGAGAAAACTAATCCTACCAGTTGTTCTAGAGTAGTATCGATGGACAACTTAGCTTTATCCATCGCCGACAGTACAGCCTGTCTGTGCACTCGTGAAGCCATAAGCAGACCCCAGATAGATATATCAGCTTGAATCTTCTTCAACTGTTTCAACACAGCCTCTTCTTCTAACTATTTTTCCTTCTGCTTCTCGACTTCTTTATCCTTCCTAGATGCCTCGGGTTAGTCCAGATGCGGAGGTTTGAAATATCGGCCACTTCTCGTCATATAGTCGACCTCTTCCACATACTAAGTGTTATCAAGAAGGTCTTCACCCCAATCCTCATTAGTATGAGCTAGGTGTAGGTCACTGTCATCCCATCAAATTCCTTCGGCAGCCGACAAGCATTTGTCCGGCTTCGTTCGGATTATCTTCTCGTCACAAATCTCCACCATAGGGTGTTGGACTTTTCCATCTTTTTGATTGTTTTCACCTATTTCTTGCTCTAAACGCTTCAGTGCGGCTTCTTGCTCTGTATATACAATACTAACAATGCCCAATTCCTGAGCCAATTGTTTGACACCGGTGTTTTCTGGCAGTTTACCCTTCCCATCGGCTATTCCGACCATTGCAGCAATTCCCGCTTTCTGTTCTTCTGGCTTCAATTCAGTTCCCTCATCTCTATAGGGTTCATCACTTAACCACCCAAAATTGTCTGTCGACCCGTTCAGATCAAACTAATCAATATGCACGTCCCCTTGATCTTGCTCTTGAAAGAACTGCAAATTGTCTATGTCCTCCTCTAGGTTAGCCAGATCATCTAATCCTTGACTTGGGCCATCCTCTCGAACTACACTGACCTCCATCCCAGCTGGCAATACCACTTCCAGCTTAGCTTGATTGATTGGCACAATATAGCAATATGGGTTGTACACCCCTTCAGATAAGTCCTCAGAGCCCTCGGGCAACAGATTGACATTTTCCACCAAGGCCAACCTCTTTTCATCTACCATTGTCACCACCACGAGTTCAGGTTAGAGTGTAGACGTGTTCATCATGCACAAGTCCGTGCTTTCAGGGATGAACAACGCCGGTTTAGTTGGTGGGAAGGGGTGATATATATACTGGGGTCATAAGAGATGGCCAGTGTGTGGATGAGGTTTATATGCCGAGGTGGAGGGACTTGATTATGTGGTGGGAGAGGATTTGTAGTGACATTGGGTTTTTGGAGGGGTGCTATCACCTTATTATTAATGAGATCTGGAATCTCATGATGCAGCTTATAACATTGATCAGTGTCATGACCGTGCTGCTGGTGAAAAGCACAGTATTTGGCCGGGTTGTGTTTCGGGAGGAAAGGATCGGGTAGAAAGCAAGGCTTTAGTGGCTTAAGATGCCCTTTTTTTATCAGAACCCCTAGGGCTTTGGATAAAGGCATGTAGAGCGGAGTAAAGACCCTTTGAGATCGGGCATGGCTGGTTGAGGTTTGTGAAGTTGTGTTGGATGTACTGGCAAAAGGGTTGGCGGTCTTGGACGTGGTGGTGACCATACTCATATCCGAAGGCCGTGCAGAGGTGCTATCACTCGTGGTTACATTGGAATTGTGTGTAAAGGGCCTCTTGGGCTGTTCCTTCTCATCGGCTATCAACCCTGTTTCATCGCATCTTCAATCTGAACCCCTATCTCATGGAGCTCAACGAATGTAAACAATGGCAAGACTATCATCTTCTACAATAATCTCCCTTGCAGATTGCGAACCACTATTCTGATTTGATCCTTCTCGGACGGCCTAATAGTCATCATCGAGGCCTTAGCCCTCTATCGGGTCACAAAGTCCGAGAAGCCCTCATTTAGCTCCTTACGGGTTGCTTCAAGATCACGGGTTATGACCTCGATCTGGGTATTGTAGGAGTACTGTGAGATGAAGGCCTCAACCATTTCCTCCCAACTTCGTTTGATAAAGTCCTCAAGCTTTGCATACTAGATGGCCGCTATACCCGACAAGGTCCGGCCGAAAAGCGATTTAATAGGCTCAGCTACTAATATGGCATATGATTCAATTAAATAATATGTGGTTAAACATGTATTCAAAGAATTATTGAAATGACAATGCAGTTTGAATGGTGTGCATAGCCTCGGTGCATGTAAGACAAGATGAATGTATGCAAGCATAAGGTATGGTAATTGAAATATGTCCATAATCTAACCATCATAAGCGATTAAATAAAAGGGAGAAAGACGTGGGGTTGGAAGACAAACACATTATTATATTTTGTTCTCACGAAGAAGAGTCCGAATGAATAAAGAAAAACTAACTAGCAACTAATTAGGGCTAACCTAATTAAGCTAACTATTACAAACCAAAATGAAATAAATAGCTAAACTAATTAACTAATTATTACAACACTTTTAATTTAACTAACTAGTAAGCTAACTAATTAAGTTACATCACAAATGTAAACAAAGTAATTAAAGTCTATAACTACACTGCCACTACTCTGCCTCGGGAAATGGAAAATGCACATGCTCGGATACCACCCGAAAAGACCTCCGTTTTGCTCTCGAAAGCATCTGTTTGCAAAGTTGCACACTTTCATAACCATTTTACTCCACCTTACCAACATTCTACTGAAGTTTGCATCAGTGGCCAGCCAGCCACTGGTAAAGACTGCCGGCCACTTGCTGGCCATGGAAGTGGCCTGCTGGCTATCTAAGGTGCACTGCTGGCCACCTGCCGGCCATGGATAGTGGCCTGCCGGCCACTAATGCACTGGTTCAACTTGCTGCAATAGAGGACAAACAGAGCATATACAGGGTACTTTCAAGGATTGTCCGCACAACTCATCTCTCCTTTTCATGAACAAATCCAAGGAGTGATGAACTCAAGCCACAAACCACCAATTCAAGAAATTTCATTGCACGATGGTTCGTGACTCAAGATGTGCAAGTTCAATAAATGCAAAATGAGACACACAAGAACCCTCACCCTATCATATATGATCAAGGGCAAAGGAGACCTAAGAAACTTGACATTTCATCACTTTGAGTATGAAATGTCCCAATTTTTCTTGTGTTCAATTAACTTCCGATTGAACCATAACACACAAGTTATTATCTTGCTCAATTTTAGTCCCAAATTGTTAGTTACTCATTTTAACTTACCAACCATTCTTTAATCAAATTAAGTCCAAAAGGTGAGTTAGAGTCCTCTAATGGAAAGAAGGCTCAAAACACAAGTTGATTTGGGTATGAAAGAAGTCTCATACCGTTGGTAATGAACCCCCTAAGGGATTAAACCATTAAGTATGAAATCTCAATTTCACACTTAGGCACACAAATGACTTGAAACCACTTTCAAAGCAAAAAGAAAAACCAAGAAATGAGGGAGGTTGCAGAGGTGATTAGTGCTGAAATTAAGTGCAAAACAACACCAAAACATGCAATCGACTCAAACAAGAGGTGTCTACTGGCCTAAAACACCAAGCTTGTGAGGACCTTTATACTACAACCATGAAAAACAATGCCCAACTAACCCAAACAACCCAAAACGAAGCTAAAGTAGTCTAAAACAAAGGCAAAAACATGCTGGAATATAGTTACAAAAAGCTAGAAAAATCATGCTAACATATTGAACTAACTAGGCTAGCAAACAAGACACAAGGAGGGGAGGCTAACCCCTCTAATTTTGGACTTCAAAGCATGTTTTTTTGCCACTGAAAATACTCTGAAATTCAGTGGTTAAAGGCCCAAAAAAGGTTGGTTTGAAAGTGGGAAACAATGGTACAAAAGCCTTAAAAGTAAGGAATAAAGAAGGGTTAGACACCCCCTAAACCTTAAATAGCTTAAAACACCAATTTCAGCCCATTAAAATAGAGATTTTTACAACTCAAAAATGGCCCAAAAATAGTGGGAAAAGATAGAGAAACAAGTGTACTAAAACAAGTTTAAAAGACAAGTGTTATACCTCTTGAAGCCTAGCTGTAGACCACCCGAACTTCCTCCGCGCGCCCCCCCTTTCGGAGAGGGCGCGGATTTGGGTTCATAGCTACTACAGTTCAGACTCCTGTCACGGTTCTGTATCTAATCTCACAAAGTGCAATGTAAGACTGATAAATCACCAAAGAGTCCAAATCCGGCAAATTGTTTTAGAAAATCAATTTTAATCAAAAAGCGCCAAACATGGACTGCTTTGCCAGATTACAGAGTCGCCACCTAAATATTTTATTTTGGGGAAATTGAGGAAACCCTGACTCATGCCAAAGGCCACGTGTTCGTCATCACCAAAGTTGCCTCGACTCGGGAACTTGGGTACGAAGGGGGAAGGTCATGAAATGAGCACCCCCGCTCGCCCGATCAAAGGATCGACCTCTACTAAGCATGATATGTTGTTGTATAGACACATGTGTTCTTTTTCCAGTTATTAGTTAGCTTACTATGTGATGCGCACAGCATACAAGTATAGACTCGATCACGAGAATTGGAACAAAACAACTCATGTTTCTTTTTGAGAATGGTTTGAAAGTGTTACTTGAAAGTAGGCTAAAGCGCGGATTTGCCACCCTCAAATGGGCTTGAAAACATGATGATTTTGCCACTCCGCAAAGTGGGCTTAAAACGCACATTTGATGAATTGTCCCAATTCAAGCAATAAAGCCTTCATCCACGGGCATTCATGCAGTTAATCATTTCAGCAAGTAGCCTCATGGCAAGCATGCTGTCATGGCAACACTCACACTCATGCAAGTATGCTAAAACGTAAACACTTACAGTGTACTCCGAACCAAAACAGAAAAACTAGTTAGAAATCAATGCATGGTCCTAACTATGTAAGATGCCCAATGCAACGCATGTAAAATGCATTGAGATAGGCTCGGCTACCTAAGATGGCATATGAATGCAACACTTTGATACATGTATTCAAATAGGTATTGAAATACAATGCAGTTTGAATGATGCGCCAAGCCTGGTTCATGCAATACAAATGAATGATGCAAACATGCATAGCATAAGGTATGCTAATCGAAATATGTCCTAAACTAACCATCAAAAGCTGATAAGTAAAGGGAGAAAGAAGTGGGGGTTGGAAGACATGCACACACACACGCACACTTATTACAACATTTGCCCTCTCGACGGAGGGTCCGAATAAATAAGCTAAGCTAGCTACGCTAAGCTAAGCTACTCATTACAAATTAACCAATTAACTAATCTAGCTAATTAATTACAAACCGAATTGAAACTAGCTATACTAAGCTAATTAGAATATTACAAAGATGAATTAAATTAGCCAAGCACATTAACTAATTAATTACAAAACTGGTAAATTAACTAGCTAAGCAAAGCAGTTAAAATGGCCTCAAGGGGAGGGAGACATGCATGCTTAGTTGGCTTCGCTTGGAAATCCATCGCTTTGCCGTCAATTGCCTCTATTTGCACGTGCCTTGGTTTCTAAACATTGAACCAAACCTCCAAACTGTTTCTACTCCAAAACAGGATCATTTCTGCACAAAATTGGACTGGTGGCCGGTCGGCTAGTGAAAGTGGCCGGTCGGCTACTTGAACTGGCCGGTCGGCCACCTGTTGTTCCAGGCTTCTGGTTTTGCTGCAACAGAGGACAACAGAGGCACAGCAATGTATTTTGCTGGGAAATGTGCGTACCACTACACTCCTTATCATGTCTCAAGCTCAAAAGAAGGTGGCACTCGGCTCTCAAGCCACCAACCAAGCATTTTCAATGCATGATGGCTGAAGAACCAAGCTTGTACAAGCTTAGTGAATGCGCACATGCCTCCACCCCATCATGCATGATCAAGGGTGTTGGCGACCAAGAAATGCGACACGTTTCATCACTTCAAGTATGAAACTTCCCACATTTCTTGTGTTTGGATTAATGTCCGATCCAAACACAATGCAATGCAAACAACATGCTTATCTTTCACATGTTTTACTTGGTCCTTTTCTTGTTTACGCATTTTAACTTACCGATTAGTCCATTAACCAGTTAAGTCCAATGTGATTGTCCTCTAATTGGAAAGATGGCCTTAGCCATGAAAGAAGCTTCATGCTTTTGATTAGTAGAAACCCTCAAGAGAAGGTTAAAGCCATTGGGCATGAGGACCTCCAATTCACACTCAAGCCAACAAAGGGCTTAAGACTACTTTCAAAGCACATGAAAGAGTGAATTAATGGAATGCAATAGCATATATTTCAGCACTGAAATGGCATGTAAAAGACACTAAATTATGCAAGACATGTTATAGGCCAAAAGTATTAAAACTAGAGAAGGACACAACACTAGAGGCATGCCATACAAGGCTCAAACAACCAAACCAGCTCTAGACAGAGCTAAAACATGCCAGAACAGTGGCTAAATCATGCTGAAACTTAGGCACAAAGGCAAGAAAAGCATGCTCATTCATTGGCTCGCAAGTAATGCATAACGCTCAACTCTCAAAAGCACTTAACGAGTGATATGTGTGAGAGTGTGGCAGAGGTATATGCTATGAAATTACATGCTAAAGGATGCTATATCATGCAAACATCACAAGCAAAGCATGCTAGGGGCCTTAAAACACAAGGCTAGTAAGGGCCATTACACTATGGCCATACAAGGCAAGCCTCAAAGGGCCAAGATCATTCCAAATAGAGTTTAAGCATGCTAAATCAAGGCCAAAATCATGCTGGAGCATAGCCAAGACAAGTTAGCATGAAAGGCCAAAACATCAAGTATATAAAGCTAGTGAGCATGATTGCACTATAAGTACAAAACCCAAGCAAGAGATGACCCAACCAACCAAAATCAAAGTTAAAGTATGTCAAAATAATACCAAAAACATGCTCGAACTAAGCTAACACTAGCCACAAAAACATGCTACTTTGCAAGGCTAACTAGGCATAGCATGGACAGACAAGGAGAGGAGGCCACCCCCCCCCCTATTTGGGACCTCAAAACAAGTTTTCTACCACTGAAATTCGTCTTGAATTCAGTGGTTAAAGGGCCAAAAAAAGGTTGTTTGAAATGCTTTGAGAGATGGCTCAAAAGGCTTTACAAGCCAAGAAACAAAGAAGGGGAAACACCCCCTAGCCAAACAAGGCTTAAACCACCAATTTTAGGACTAAAAAATAGAGGTTTTTGTAGTTCAACACCACCCCAAAAAACATCCCCAAAGTAGTTGAAAACTATGGCAAAGCTAGTATGCAAAACAAGCTAAGAGGGATAAGTGATTATCTTTGAAGCACAGCAGCAAAATAGCCACTTTCTTGGCTCAAATGACCTTCCAACAGCCCAAAAGTAAGTTCCAAGGGACCTCAGCCCAAAGATATACAACTTTGGTTAAGGAAGCGTATGCAAATATGTAGGGAATTCTCACTTTCAAGCCTAAAACAAAAGGAGAGAGAAATTGTAGAGAGGGGAGAATTTGCTCACAAATCTTCTAGAGAGAGAGGATTTTAGTGTGAGAAGCTCCCAAACTTGTTAACCCCTTCAAATGATAGATATTGCTTCCATATATAGCAAAAAGAAGAGCCTTGGTCAAAAATATCAATTCTGAAATATCTGCAGCAGTGTGCAACAGCTGGAGAAGAAATATCTGCCAATTCTGGGCTTCCTGGAAATTTCTAGCCGACCGGCCACTTCAACTGGCCGGAAAGGGTCATTTTTGGCCAGCATGCTCCATTTGTGGCCGGCACACTCCCATAGAGGCCGTCACCAAAAATCAGTCCTGGTCCCCGACTTGAAGCAAGCATAACTCCTTCATCTAGACTCCTTTTTAGGTCATTCTTAAGCCTAAACTGAAGCCCTAGAAGTATTCTTTCCAATAATGGCAGCCTCACACCAAAATTCCAACTGTGCTAAGATATATCCCTCTTTTAGTGAAGACTGCTCAGTTTTTGTCCAACCGGATTGATGCCCAACTTCAACCAGCCATATCTCTGTCATCTAACCTCGGCTTTAGGAGATTCTTGAGTGCAAAATGAAGCCCTAGAAGTCTTCTTTCCAACGGTGGTGGCCTCATAGCTGAAATCCAAGTATACAAATGGATAGGCCCGATTTAGCGAGGACTGCTCGACTCTTTCTCAACGATTCATGCCCAATTTCTTCCCCAACTTGGTTTCTTCTCTCCTCTCCTCTTTTTTTCAACTCCAAACCCCTAGACAAGATGTTTTGAAAGATTTTTCAAAGATTTCATCTCTCTTTCATTCATTTCCACTTTGTCCTTGCTCGGTTTACCGAAAAGCGCAACATTTAACAAAATGCGAGCGTCGGAACTTCGTAGAATCATTTTTCAAAAACTATTTTGAAAGAGAGGGTTTCAAGGTCTAAAATATTTTGATCAAGATCGTTTTTGTCCAAAAGGGGTATGAAGTTAGGATTTGACTCTCCTCTTGCCGAAGAAATCGAACATTTGCATAGCATCGCCTACACCATCGAATGATCCAATCAGTAGTGCCCAAGTCTTAAGAGCGGTCAAAAATGGAGTGTCTACACTAGCATAACTTTAGGCACAAATACAAGTCAAAACTACCTTCAAGAGCTCCAACAAGACCTTAAGGGACCTCAGCTCAAAGGTGATCAATTTTGGTTAAGGATGTGTATGCAAAAGAGTGATGTAACTAGGCAAGTGTGTACAAAATTGTAAGAGAGAGAGAGAGAGAGAGAGAGAGAGAGAGAGAAATCTAGAGAGAGAGATATATTTTGAGTCTAAAAAATTCTAACCCCAAAACATAAGAGAGATGGTCCCTATATATAGAAAACATGAAATCTATACAAGGAGATCCAGCCCTCCACGTGTGGACAGATGCAAGCATTTGTGCAAATAGCTAGCACAATTGGCATAAAATATCTATAGAAAACACTGGTGGTCGGCAAGGCATTATTGATGGCTGGCAAGGCACATCAATGGCCAGTAGACAAGAAATGATGGCCAGCAGCCTCCAAGGATGGCCAGCAAGCCACCAGAGATTGCAGGCTGGAAAGACCAAGGCATGGTCCAAAAATGAGACAAAATGGATGCAGTGTTTGAAAGGCTCAAAGCAATGGCGTTCCACTGAGGATTTCGAGCGCTCGGCAAGCAAACAGACCCGTCACCAAATGTACCTGTAAGAACATCCAAGTCTAGAAAGGCTGTCAAAAATGGAGTGTCTACAAATATTTAATTAGATATGAAAATCATATGCAAAAAAAACTCTGACCGATTGGACATAAAAGAGTGATTTGGAAAGTTAGTTAAAAATTAATTTTTTAACTTTTTTAATTTTTTTTGTTCTTTTGTGCCTGAGCCTATCCCAATTTTGTGCCTAAAAATTTGTTTTTGTATACCGTGGTATTACAAAACTCATCTAACAAATTTATATTTATATATAAATAAACATTTCTAAACTAAAAATTAATAATTTTATAATTAACACAAAAGTTAATATTTAACTTTATTCTTAGGTATAGACTAAGTTAAGTATATTTTTCATTTTTCAGTGTATATTTTTTATTTAGAAAACAAAATTAAGTAAAACATATATGTACATAAATATCTATTTTGAATTTTTTTTTTACTTAAATAAAAATAATTAGAAGCAACTATACTTTTATAGAGTTACAAGTAGAAGTAAGAGTTGTGTCTCATGTTGAATTGGGCTGCAAATAATATTCTCTAGATTCTTTTAAATATCAATTTCAAACTATTAAAAAAAAAATTAAAATAAACACCAATCCAGTCTCACGAATTAAAAATTTATGTCAATCTCAAACGATTTTGTATGAAAAATTTATGTTTCCAGTTACTTTATCGCTTTATACTCTGGCAGCGAATTTTCTTTTCCCAATTCTATTGAGACATATCTTGAAACCATTACACATTAAAGTTTTAATAAATTATAATGGTAAAAAATAAAAATAATGATATATGTAATAATTAATATATTAATTAGTGTACCAATTGATGATATGACATATTTTAAGAAGTTTTGATATTTGTAATTCGTATAATGAGTGGGGTCAATAATAATGTCATACCTAATGTTGATACATTAGTTAGTACATTAAAAGTGCATGTAGCACCACCGAATTGTAAATATTTTGAATCAGAAAAAGGTTTTGTTATGCATTAAATCCTCTCAACTAACTCCACTATCATAATAAATTAAAAAGATTTTAATTGTGTTTTTTCTAAAGACCAAATTACCCTTTCTTCAATTCTTTTTATTTTAATATTTTTATATACTTTTCGCGATGAATTTTTGTAAACATTTTTTTCAACATAAAAGTGGATGTACTTTATTTTTAAATGACATTTCTTGATTTTTTTTTTATAATTATTTTTGAATGACATTTATTTTCAATCATAATTATACTATATGGTGTAAAAAAATAATCTAAAAATTAAAATAAATATAAAAAATAAAGGGCATGTAATTTTTTTTAAAAAAATAAAAATAAAATGTCATTTCAAAATAAAGGACATTCACTTTTATGATAAAAAAAAATGTTTAAAAAAGAAGAAATTGCCACTGATGGGTAATTTTTTTTAATTATTACACATTGGTTGAAAAAATTATAATTAATTATTAATATTTATCACTTATTAATATATATATATATTTGTGATTTTCTTTGATATGTTATTTCTCCTTAAGAAAATTATATAAAAAATATTAAAATAAAAAGAATTGAAAAAAAAGGTAATTTGGTCTCTAAGCACATTCAAAATCTTTTTAATTTTTCATGATAATGGAGTTAGTTGAGAATATTTAATTCATCATTAACAAATGTTCTAAGAATACTTGTTAATAAAACCATCAGAAAAATAGAAAAACTTACGCTGTGTTTAGTTAGGGGATTTGGGAAGGGATTTAGAAAGGGAAAGAGAAAATGTGTATGAAATTAGATGAAATATAAGTATAATTTATTTATATTTTACCTATTTTTTCCCCTTTTTTGTTTTTAAATTCATTCCCAAATCTCTCAACCAAACACAGCATTAGGAGCAAAAGATCTCGGCCGCACAGTTTGGCCCACAACACATTTCCCAGCTGGACCTAGATTACCTTCTGCACAGATATTAGGCCGTTAAAAAAGATTTCCACTGAACCACAGTCTCTCTCTCTCTCTCTCACACTCAGCATTTTCCTTTTCTAAGTAATTCGCACACGCAGTAATTACGATTCTGCACTCAATGAAATTACCATTTAAGGACACACCACTCCCACCTCACCGCCGCCGGTCGCCACCACACCCAACGTCCTCAGAAGAAGAAGAGGAAGAAGAAGGCGGAATAAGAGGTGGCGGTCGTGGGTGGTGGCTGTTTAGGGTTATGAATTGATGGGGGTGTGAACGTAGCGTTGAATGGTGTGTAGTGAGATGATGTATGGTGCGCAATATAGCATTTCGAGTTCTTCAGACCCCATGAACAAAAATATGGTAATAGTGATTTGATTGGGGGCATAGATTTTCTCTTTGAAGCGAACACAAAGCACGGTTTTCATTTCAGCCAAACAGTCCATCATTTTAAATTTATTTTCACTAGTTTACTCGATTCATTTAAAAATTTTGTTGTCTTTTGCAGTTATCACAGATGATTGTTCGAGTTTTGGTTTACAATTACGTTTTCTGTGTTGATTAATTCAATGTCTGTGTGCTTGGTGCCAAAAGCTTTTATTTCTTTGTGGAAAACTTCAATGATTGTTTTTGTAATTATGTGTAGTGATGCTTTTAGTTCTCTTGTTTGTCTTGCTGATTTCCTCAATCCGTGAGTTTAATTTCATTACAATCACAATTTCTTATTTTATTTATTTATTTTTCCATTACATATACACATACACATATATGTATATGCATATTTATATACAATACATGTTTCACAGTTTAAATTGTGTATTGGAAATGTGATGTGATGTGGTCATAAGGTTTTGAGGGATTTGCTTTTTCTCTATTTGGCAGCATGGAATTCATGCCCTGGATTTGTAGTTGAAAATTATCTTAGTTCAAAATTTGAACCAAGGTTGTCACTTCTAGTGGGCCCATTATACTGACGTCACATTTTGGGTACATTTTGATAGAGCCAGGTCATCCTGTTTCCTTTGCAAAATATGCACATCATGAAATTGAATGTATATTCTAGAGAACTCAAAGCTAGAAACAATTCCCATGTCCTTCTCAACACCTTTACCGTTCATCACTTTAACTGGTTGTCACCAGTATTTCTTTGGTTCAAGTAACTCCTTCCCCCCAACCTGGCACACAGCGACACACACACACCACCCAATTACAGGTTGTATGCTAGTAGCTTATTTTTTTCATTATCTGAGCCTATACACATATGCTGAATACTTAACAACTAATAGAGAATGACTTTTCAATGAGGAAGTCCAATCTATGCTAATGTTGACATATTTGTTTTGGCTGGCTATCTTTCTTAAATTCTAGCATAATCTCATAGATTTTATCGCCATTTTGAATGTAGCCGACGAGATAAACTAGTGATTTGGTGCTTTGCAAATTGAAATTAAAATATTAGCAGATCATTGACATAGAAAGATACAGAAATTGATTGGTCATGCACATCCATATATTAAATGTCCTTGTAAAATCTGTAAATGTTAAGCTTTAATATGCTGTTAGGAATTTGTTCAATTGCATATAATTAGTTCTAGTAATTTTCTTTGTTTTCTCTATACAACAAGGGACATAAGTTATACAGGTTGATACATGTACTTCTGGTTTTAAATATTTCTCCACATGGTTTGTTGTATCCTAGTTGTAATTTATAATCACAGAATTCTAATTAAGTTATTTCTATAAATGGATTAATAATTATACAAAATCAACCTATCCTTTTCTGGTCATTTATATTTATACATACATTTTTCTTAAGTTGTATGGTTCCAAGCTAAGAAGCATGAATACAAGCACGGATATGAACACGGGTCACAATGATTTTCAAAAATTCAGATACACATACATTTTTCATAAGTTATTTGGTTCCAAGCTAAAAAGCACAATTGAAAATTTCAAAGGAAAAGAGAAACTGTATATTCAATTGTGTGACAAATACAAAAGAATTACATAAATATTTAGCCTAGGCTAACCCTAAAATAGGAAAGGAACGGTCACAAACACAGACATAAACACATACACGGTCACAATATGGACATGGGACAACGATTTTAAAAAAGAAAATTTTGGTCAAAAGTCCCTCAACATAGTTCTTAAGTGTACAAAGTCCTTCAAAATAGATTCATCATACAACAAGGACACAAAACCAATTCTTAAACTATCTCTCATTATATAGGTCTCTATTGATTTGTATCGATTTAGAAAGAGAAAAAGAGAGGCATAGATGATGCGACCCTCCCATGTGATCTTGTCCCTCACCATCGTTGATGTTGATATTGTCTCATTCCTCACCATTGTCATCGTTGATCTTTTCGTGGCGACACCACACAAAGTCATCCTTGTAATAGATGAAGGAAGTGTATGTCTCTCCCATTTTAGTTCCACAAAAAAGTTATCCTAATTTTTGTTTCGCAATTAAATCAGAGTAAAATTTCAGTCTGAAAATTTTTATTTTATTTTTTATCCAATCAATAGGATTGAATTTTGAAAATGTTTCATATACGTATTAGACATATATTTAGGAATGTCTAAAATTAATTTTATAATTTTTGGAGCTAGTTGAATTTTTTTAAAATCAAATTTATGTCTTCTTTATTTGATTTGTGTATTTTAAGTCATAAGAAACTTAATATGAAAGATCAGAAGTGTTATGATCATTGTGGTGGTTAGTCATGGTGATGGTACTGGGGACATTACATTAAAGCTAAGAAGTACAGACACTTCTAAGAAGGTGACGTATCTGTGTTGGACATCAACACTCTTTGGACACTCTTTGGACACATGTCGGACACTCTTAGGACACATGTCTGACACTCTTCAAAACGTGTCCTATTTTTAAATTTTTTTAAAGATCCGGACACTCTTTGGATACTTGGAGGACACACGTGTCAATCGCTTAAATACACATGTGTATTGACTAGACATATGTGAAACTAATTATAAGTTTGAACAAAACAACTTTAGATACACTAATAAAACAAAAACCATATAAATTTATAAGAATTGGTGTTATATTGCATTTTTTATTATCTTTGAATAATATATTCATATATATAACATCTACTAAATATATAAAATTATATATTTCATGCATGTCCCCATCATAACGTGTCGTGTCTTGCATTTTTTGAAAATTAATGTATCGGCGTGTCCGTGTCGTATTTGTATCGTGTCACATGTCCATGTCCGTGTCCATGCTTCTTAGTATTAAAGTAACTTATATTCGAACAGTGAAATTTTAATATGTGATTTTTATTTTTAATCTAATCAATGGAATTGAAATTTTAAAAACTATTTCATATGTTTATTAGACATATATTAAGGAACTTCCAAAATTAATTTCAGGATTTTTGGAGTAAGTTGAATTTTTATAATCAATTTTGGCTCTAGTGTGGACCGCCCGAGCTTGCTCCACGCGCCTCCCTTCTCGGAGAGGGCGCGAATTGGGTTCTAGCTACTACAATTCGGACTCCTGTCACGGTTTTGAATCTAATCTCATAAAGTGCAATGTAAGACTGATAAATCACCAAAGAGTTCAAATCCGACAAATCGTTTTGGAAAATCAATTTTAATCAAAATGCGCCAAATATAGACTACTTTGCCAGATTTCAGAGTTGCCACCTAAATATTTTATTTTGGAAAATTTAGGAAACCCTGACTCGTGCCTAAGGCCACGTGTCCGTCAAAGGTCCTGAAATGAGCACCCCTGCTCACCCAATCAAAGATCGGCCTCTACTAATATGATATGTTGTTTTATAGACACGTGTTCTTATTCTGATTTATTAGCTAACGTACTATGTGATGCGCACAGCACACAAGTATAGACTAAATCACTCGATTTGGAACAAAACATCTCATGTTTGTTTTTCGAAAATGGTTTGAAAGTGCTACCCTCGAGTAGACTAAAACGCGGATTTGCCACCAAACAAGGCGGGCTTGAAACAACATGATTTGCCACCCTCAAGTGGGCTTAAAACTCACATTTTGATGAATTGTTCCGATTCAAGTAATGAAGCCTTCATCCACGGGCATTCATCTAGTTAATCATTTAAGCACATAGCCTCATGGCAAGCATGCTGTCATGGAAACACTCACACTCATGCAAGGATGTTAAAGCATAAACACTTACAGTGTACTCCGAGCCAAAACAGGAAGCTAGTTAGAAATATGCATGATCCTAACTGTGTCAACAATGCCTAATGCAACACATGCAAAATGCAACTAAATAGGCTCGGCTATCTAAGATGGCATATGAATGCAACAATTGATATACGTATTCAAATAGGTATTGAAATGCGATGCAGTTTGAATGATGCGCCGAACCCGGTGCATGCAAGACAAATGAATGGTGCACGCATGCAAGCATAAGGTATGCTAATTGAAATATGCCCTAAACTAACCATCGAAAGTGGTAAGTAAAAAGGAGAAAGAAATGGGGATTGGAAGACATGTACACACGCACGCACGCTTATTACAACAATGCGCCCTCTCGACGGAGGGTCCGAATGAAAGCTAGGCTAATCTAAGCTAAGCTAAACTAACTAATCTAATTAAACTAATTAGACTAGTTATTATACAACCAAATTGAATAACTAGCTACAACTAATTATTACAACAATTAACTAATTAACAAATTAATTAATTAAATTACAAATTCAATGCTAACTAACAAGTAAAGCACTAAATTAAACTACTTCAGCTCTGGTTTGAAGATGTTGAACATGTATGCTCGCATTCGGTTTCTCACCCCGAAAAGCTCTCTGGTTTGCTCTTTAGAGGCTCTGTTTACAGGGCGTCTTCAAGAACTTGCTGCTGGATCTCACCAAAACAGTGCTGAGGAGTGCACCAGTGGCCTGCCGGCCATGAAGAGCTACTGTTGGCCACCTACCAGCCAAAGATGGGCACTGCCGGCCAATGATGAAGCAGTGCCGGCCATCTATGAAGCACTACCAGCCACTGGTGTGCTGTGACACCAAACTGCAACAGAGCACAAGACAGAGGAAAGGGAGGGTCTCCCAAGGATATGTATGTACTATACCACTCCTTATCATCTCAAAACATCAAGGGAGGGGTACCATTGGATCCAAGACCATCAATCAAGCATCTCAATGCATGATGGCCAAAGATCCAACTTGCACAAATTTGATAAATGCACAACAAACAAGACTCTAAATCCACTACCTCATCATGGATGATCAAAGGTAATGGAGACAAAGGGGATTGGTTCACTTTCATCACTTTGAGTATGAAGTGGACCAATCCACCTTGTGTTCAACATAACGTCCGGTTGAGCACAATGCAATGCACACATGCAACATGCTTATCTTGACATGTTTTACTTGATTTGATTCTTGTTTACACATTTTAACATTACCGAGCCATTCATTAACCGGTTAAGTCCAATGTGAAAAGTCCTCTAATTGGAAAGATGGCCTCAGCTACAAGCACCTCGAGCATGAAAAAAGCCTCATGCTTTTGGTTAGTAGGAACCCTCAAAAGAGAGTTAAAACCATTGGGCATGAGAACCTCAATTCCATGCTCAAGCCAACAAGGGGCTCAAGACCACTTTCAAAGTAAAGCAACAAGTTGTAGACACCCTATTTTTGACCGACCTCAAGACTTTGATGTCATTGTTTGTGCATTCGGTGATTGCGCATGTTTGTGCTAGTTTTGAGTGCCTGAAGGTCTCGGCCGAGCGCCTTGTCTTTGAGCCTCTGAACTCTTTTTGTTTTGGCCTTACTTTGAGGCCATGCCTTGGTACCTTTGCCTGGAGGGAAAGAGAGGCATGTAGGCCACTTTTTGTAGCTGTAAGCTACTTTTTCCTCTTATAGGCCACTTGTAGTGACCCGTAGGCTAGTTTTCAGGACTTCTGGCTGAGTGCCTTGTTTTATGGCCTCTTAACTCTCTTCATTTTGGTTTGTTTTTGTGCCATACCTTGTTACCCCTTGCCTAGAGGGAGGGGAGGGCCTGTCGGCCACTTTCGGTGGCTGTAGGCCACTTTCTCCTCTTATAGGCCACTTGAGGTGGCTGGTAGGCCAGTGGAAGTGGCCAGTTGGCCACTTGAAGTGGCCTACGGCCATTTTTCTATTTTTGCAGATATTTTTAGATATTTTGAGTCAGCTGTGGCTCACTGAATGCATCATCTATACACGTGTATGGAGGGATTCAAGCAAGCTCTAAGCTTGTCAAGGAAGATTTACCTTGCATTGCTTATATAAGGGAAGCTCTCTCTCCCTTCTTAGAGGTTCAGATTTTTGGACAGCAAAAAAATCTACTCTCTCTCTATATATATTTTTGTGCTTGAAAGTGCTTGAAAGTGGGAATTCTTGGTGCATTTGCAAAGGGACTCTTGATTAAACACCTCTACCTTGAAGCTAAGGTGCTTGGAGGTCTCATTTGAGCTCTTAAAGACTGATTTTGGCTCAGAAGTTGCTGATTTTAAAGTTGTGCTTCAAGGGTGAGTGTCTTCTCTCTTTAAGCTTTATTTTGATCAAGTGTTGGCCACCTTTGCATGTTGTTTTAGGCTTACCTTCCAACTAAAAAAAGTTCTATTTTTAAGTGTTAAAAATGGTTGTTTGAGGCCTTGTTTGAGTTAGGGGTGGTCTACCCCCTTTTGTGGCTTATTTTGCTTTGCTTTGAGCTATCTTTTAAAGCCTTTGAGATCACCTTGTTTTGGTCTTTTAACCACTGAATTCCAAAGGAATTTCAGTGGTAGAAAACTTGTTTTGAGGACCCAAATAGGAGGGGGTGGTCCCCCTTCTTCTTGTTATGTTAGCATGTGTTGTTGGCCTATCAAATGAGCATGTGTTTCTATCCTCTTAAGGCTAAGTTTGAGCATGTTTTTGTGACTTTTTGGACCTGATATAACTCTGTTTTTGGCTGGTTTGGTCACCTCTTGAATGCTTCATACACTTGTAGTGTAATCCTACTTGCTAGCCTAACATGTTTCATGTCTTAGTCTATCATTCTAGCATGTTTTGGCTCCACTCCAGCATATTTTTGGCCATTATTTAACATGCTTTAACTCCGATTTTGGTTGATGGGGTTACCTCTTGCTTGGTTTTTGCACTTGTAGTGTAATCTCACTCATTAGCCTTGCATGCTTAGTGTTTTGGCCTATTGTTCTAGCTTGTTGTAGTTCTGTTTCAGCATGCTTTTGGCCTTGATTTAGCATGCTTAAACTCTGTCCCAAGTGGTCCTGGTCATGTATGGCTTGCCTTGTAGGGCTATAGTGTAATTGGCTTTGCTAGTCTTGTGTTTTGGGACCCCTAGCATGCCTTATTTGTGATGTTTTTGTGATATGGCATCATTTGATATGTAATTTCAGAGCTTATATCTTTGACATACTTCCACTTAAATCACTCTTTCATTGCTCTTGAGGGTTATGCTTTATGCCTTGTTTATGAGCCAATGAATGAGCATGTTTTGCTTGCCTTTTGAGCCTATGTTTTAGCATGATTTTTGCCACTGATTTAGCATGTCTCAACTCTGTTTTGAGTAGTTTGGGTCATATGGGACTTGTTGTGCATGGTTGTAGTGCAAAAGCCTTGACTAGCCTAATGATTCAAGGCCCTTTGGATGCTATGCTTGTGTTGTTTATATGGTTTGGCATCATTTCACACATGATTTTAGTGCATATAGTGTAGTCACACTCTCACATTTTTCACTTCTTCATTATGTTTGAGAGTTGTGCTTTTATGCCTGGTTCATGAGCCAATGCATGAACATCATTTTCTTGCCTTTCATGCTATCCTCTCAGCGCATTTTAGCCTCTGTTTTGGCATGTTTAACCTCTGTCCAGGGTTGGTTTGGTCATTTGTGCTATGTATTGCATGCCTCTTGTGTTATGCTCTTTGCTAGCTTTAATGCTCTTGGCTCTTAGCATGCATTTCGTGGTTTGTTTGCATGATTTGAAGGTCTTTAGCATCTCATTTCAGTGCTGAAATACATGCCATTTCACTCCATTGTTTACTCCTTCATTTGTTTTGAAAGAGGTCTTAGGCCCTTTGTTGGTTTGAGCACGAAATTGAGGCGTTCATGCCCAATGGCATGATGCTTCTTTCATGCTCAAGAAGCTTGTGGCTTGGTCTGCCTTTCAAATTAGCGGACTTCCCACTTTTGGACTTAACCGGTTAAAGGTTTTATTGGTAATCTAAAATGAGTAAACAAAAATGAGTCAAAGTAAAACATGCCAAGATAACATGTTTGTATTGCATTGCATGTGTTTGGGTTGGACGTTAATCCAAACGTGAGGAATGAGAGACGTTTCGTTCTTGAAGTGATGAAACGTGCCTCATTTCTTAGTCGCCGTCCCCCTTGATTGTGTATGATAGGATGGAGGCCTCTTAAATCTTGTGTGTAATTTGTGCATTCATTAACTTGCACAAACTTGGCTTCTCGGCCATCGTGCATTGCAATGCTCGGTTGGTGGCCCGAGAGTCGAGTACCGCACTCCTTTGAGCTTGAGAAATGATAAGGAGGGTGGTTGTATGCATATACCCTGCAAATACCTTGCTTTGCCCCTTTTGTACTCTGTTTGCAGCAAAATTGGAGTGTGTAGGAGCAAGTGGCCTACAGCCTCCTTAAGTGGCCGACAAGTGGCCTATAGCCTCCCCTGGTGGCCGACAGTCCACCAGCTTGAAGATGGTTCAAAGTGATTCTGGTTCTGGAGCAGAAGCAGTCTGGGAATTGGTTCAATGTTCAGGAATCAAAGCAAATGCAAATAGAGGCAACCGGTGGCAAGGCGACGGGATTTCGGGAAGAAGCGATCGAGCATGCATGCATTCCTCGCCCCGAGGCTCCTTTTAACTGCTTTGCTTAGATGGTTAACTCTTTGATACTGTACTTAAATAGTTAATGCGTTTAGCTATTCATTGGTGTTGTAATTAGTTAACTAGTTAGTTAATTAGTTGTGATTTGTGATAGTTAGCTTAATTAGCGTAGCTAGTTAGCTTTCATTTCATTCGGACCCTCCGTCGAGAGGGCAAATGTTGTAATAAGGGTGCGTGCGTGTGTGCATGTCTTCCAACCCCATTTTTTTCTCCCTTTTATTTACTTAACTACTTTCGATGGTTAGTTTAGGGTCATTTTCGATTAGCATACTTATGCTTTGCATGCGTGCATCATTCATTTGTTTTGCATGCACCGGGCTCGGCGCATCATACAAACCGCATTGTATTTCAATACACTTTCTTGAATACGTGTTTAACAGCATGTTATCAAGTGTTGCATTCATATGCCATTTTAGATAGCCGAGCCTATTTTAGTTGTATTTTTGCATGTGTTGCATTAGACATCTTAACATAGCTAGGATCGTGCATTGATTTCTAACTAGTTTTCTTTCTTTGACTCGAAGTACACTGTAAGTGTTTATACTTTAGCATCTTGTATGTGTGTAAGTGATTGCGATGATAGCATGCTTGCCATGAGGATATGTGCTTAAGTGATTAACTGCATGAATGCCTATGGATGAAGGCTTCATTGCTTGAATTGGGACAATTCATCAAATGTGCGTTTTAGGCCCACTTTTTTTGTGGCAAATCATGTTTTAAGCCCACTTGAGGGTGGCAAATCCTCATTTTAGTCTACTTGTGAGTAGCATCTTCAAACCATTTTCGAAAAACAAACATGAGATGTTTTGTTCCAAATTGAGTGATTTAGTCTATACTTGTATGCTGCACGCATCATATAGTAAGTTAGCCAATAAACCGGAATAAGAACACATGTGTTTTCAAAAACAACATATCATGTTAGTAGGGGCCGATCTTTGATCAGGCGAGCGGGGGTGCTCATTTCAGGACCTTTCCCTCTCGTACCCAAGTTCCCGAGCCGAGGCAACTTTGGTGATGACGGATACGTGGCCTTAGGCACAAGTCAGGGTTTCCTAAATTTCCCAAAACAAAATATTTAGGTGGTGACTTTGAAATCTGGCAAAGCAATCCATGTTTGGCGCTTTTTGATTAAAATCGATTTTCCAAAACGATTTGCCGGATTTAGACTCTTTGGTGATTTATCAGTCTTGCATTGCACTTTGTGAGATTAGATTCAGAACCGTGACAGGAGTCCGAACTATAGTAGCTAAGAACACAATTCGCGCCCTCTCCGAAAAGGGGGCGCGCGGAGCGAGTTCGGGCGGTCTACACAAGTGAAGAATGGAGTGATATGGCAAACATTTCAATGCTGATATGGCATGCTAAAGACACTAAATCATGCAAGTAATGTATGCAAGACATGTTAAGGGACTTAAGCATTAAAACTAGTAAAGAGCTTTGCACTAGAACCATGCAATATCAATCACAAAGGACCAAACCAGCTTTGGACAAAGCTGCATCATGCCAAAACAGTGGCCTAAATATGCTGGAATTGAAGCACAAAAGGCAAGAAAAGCATGCTCACTTATTGGCTCACAAACAAGGCATCAAAGCACAACTCTCAAAAGCAATGAATGAGTGATATATGTGAGAGTGTGATAATGATATATGCTCTAAAATCACATATAAAATGATGCTATGGCATGCAAATACCTCAAGCAAAGCATGCTTAAAGACCTTGAAACTCAAAGCTAGTCAAGGGCATTTACACTAAAGCTATAAAAAGCAAGCCTCATATGATCAAGACCATCCAAATCAGAGTTAAAGCATGCTAAAACATGAGCAAAAATGTGCTGGAGCCAAACTAACACATGCTAGAATGATGGACTAACTCATTAGACATGTTAAGCTAGTAAGAAAAATTGCACTACAAGTGCTAGATACGAACAACCAATGACTAAACCAGCCTAAAACAGAGTTATGGCAGGTTTAAAAAGCCACAAAAATATGCTTGAACAAAGCCACAAAGAAGTAGAAACACATGCTCATTTGGTGGGCCATCAACACAAGCAAACAAGAAATGAAGAGGGGGGACCACCCCCTCCTATTTTGGACCTCAAAACCACCTTTCCACCACTAAAATTCCTCTGGAATTCGGTGGTTAAAGGGCCAAAAAGAGATGGTTTGAAAAGCTTGAAAGATAGCTCAAAAGGCTTTACAAGCCAAGGAGCAAAAGGGAGGAAACACCTCCCTAACCAAACAAGGCTTAAACCACCATTTTTAAGACTGAAAAACAGAGTTTTCTTCAGTTCAAAACCAAGCCAAAAACAGTTTGCAAAGGTGGTAAAAACAAGTATGAAAATAAGCTTAAAAGAGGGAGATGCTCACCCTTGAAGCATATCACAAGAACAGCCACTTTTCTTGAGCCAAAACCACCTTTTGGAGCTCAAACAAAGTCCCAAGCTACCTCAGCCCAAAGCTGATCCACTCTTGTTAAGGGTTGAAGATGGTTGTATGCAAGCCTTCAAGGACAAAATCTTTAGAGACGGTGAAATCTAGAGAGAGGATTTAGAGAGAGAGGCTCCCAAACCTTTTGCCAAATTGTTCTCAAATGTTCTAACCCTTGAATATGAGATATAAGGCTTCAATATATAGCAAAAAGAGAGCCTTAGGTCGAAAATATCTCAAGAGAGACAGCTGGAGCAAGCTGGAGCAAAATATCTGCCAAAAACTGCTTTCTGCCATCTGTGGCCGGCACATGACCATTGATGGCCGTCACTTGACCATTGTTGGCCGGCATAAGACACCATTGGATGGCAGGGGGCCGGCCTTGGCCATTCATGGCCGGCACATGGCCCAAAAATCCCATTTATGGCCCACATTCTCCACCTCTGGTTTGATAGAAAAAACTACTTTTTGGGCCCGACTTCAACCAGACATAACTCCTTCATCTGGACTCTTTTTCAGGTCATTCTTGAGCCTAAATTGTAGCCTTGGAAGTCTTCTTTCCAATGGTGGAATTCTCTCTTCAAAATTCCAAGTGTGCAAAAAGTTATGCCTATTTTGGTGAAGCCGCTTAGTTTCGATCCTTCCCCGATTCATGCTGGACTTCTCCCAAACTTGGTTTCTTCTCTCCTCTCCTCTTTTCTTCAAATCCAAACCCCTAAACAAAGTTTTTTGAAAGATTTTTAAAAGAGTTCATCTCTGTTTCATTCATTTCCACTTTGTCCTTGCTCGGTTTACCGAAAAGCACAACATTTAACAAAATGCAAGCGTCGGAACATCGTAGGAACTTTTCAAAAACTATTTTGAAAGAGAGGGCTTGAAGGTCTAAAATATTTTGATCAAGATCATTTTAGTCCAAAAAGGGGTGTTAGGTTGGGATTTGACGCTCTCTTTGCCAAAGAAATCGAACATTTGCCCTGCACATCTTTCACCACCAAGTAAACCATCAGTAGCGCCCAAGTCTTAAGGACGATCAAAAATGGGGTGTCTACATCTAGTTAATTTGATTTTTATATTTAAGATCATAAGAAATTTGATTTGAAAAATTAGGAGTGTGGCGATCATTGTTGTGGTTAGTGATGTGGTAATGGTAGTGACGGTATTGTGGAAACATTTTTATATTTGTACGAATTTATTTATTTTTAATCTAATCAATGGAGATCGATTTTTGAAAATTGTTTCATAGGCTATTAGATATATATTTAGGAACTTTTATAGTTAATTTAATTATTTTTGGAAAAAGTTGAATTTTTTAAATCAATTTTGGCTCTTGCTTATTTGATTTTTATATTTAAGATAATAAATAGATTGATGTAAAAAAATATAGAAATATTTTGATCATTGTAGTAGTTAGTGATGGTGGTGATGAAATTTCATTGTCCAAGTTAATGTTAGCATGGTAACAAATTTTAATGTGTCAACACTAGGTTGGACAGTGAAATTTTGTTTTATTTCTTTTCAAAGTTTCAAAGCCAACATGGATCTTGTTTGATAGATATTGCCGAGAAGATTCAAAATATATAAGTTTTATCACAAAACAGTTAATAAGTTAGAAGTTTTAAGCTAAGAAGCATAAATATAGACACGTCGACTCAAAAAATTTCCAAAAAATTAAGAACACGACATAGAGGGACGTATGCAAAATATATAATTTCATATATTTATTATATGTCACTTATAAAGATAAACCATTATTATATATCATGCATACGAATATTCAATTTGAAGATAATAACTACATGCAATGTGACACCAATTTCTAAAATCTAAAATAGGAAAATAGGTATAAATATAAATTGTTTTTCTTTTATCATTGAATTTCAAATTATTTTATTTAATCTTGTAATGTGTGTCGTATGTGTCTAAGCGATACATATATGTTTTTCAAGTGTCTAAAGAATATCTAAGTTTACAAAATTTGAAACAATGGTAGGACATATTTGGGTGTGTGTCATACATGTTTTGAGAACTATCCGATGAGTGTTGTGTCGGGTGGGGCATTAAATTGAGCAAAAATATGCAAACTTTAGTGTTATTCATTTGTCAATAATAGATATCAGCTTAAGCACGTTGGACACTTGTTGAATGTCATTATTTGCTGTAACATGAACACGAATGGACACGAGAAGGTTTTTTTTTGGTGAAAATTATATTTCTCAAAATTTTGTTGCACTTTCATTTTAAGCTGAGAAGCATGGACACTAAGAAGGTGACATGTTCGTGTTGTGTTTGTGTTAGACATCGACATGCGTTTCCTCTACGTGTCGTGTCTTGCATCTTTTGAAAATTGGCATGTCGTCATGTCCGTGTCGTGTCCATGTCCATGTTCGTGTCCTTGTTTCTTAGCTTTTAAGTATATACTTGAAGAGCTTTCTTGAACATACCACAAAGGGCATTTTAGTAATAAAGCATGTTGTTAAGTAGGGTTTTGGGTTGGGCCCTGTAAATTGTGAGAGGGACAAACACACACCATAGCCATCCTCTCCACCTCCACAACTGAGTTCATCATCACTCCAGGTATGACTTCATGCGAGTTTCTTTTTCTTCTTTCCACATCCTAAGTTCTATTTCTTTATGAAATAACAAGTTACTTCTATTAGATACTTGAATTTCACAATTTGTTATGTTACCATCTAATTTGCATGCTCTTTTTCCCGAAACTGTGTCGTGATATTAGATTTGTGTTGTCACACTGTTACCGCATATCAATCATATAATTTTTTGGAATAACTCGGAATATAGATCGGACCCTTAGGAATATAGATCGGACGATTGTAATTTACCTGTTGTTTAGGTTGTTAATAATGCTAGATTTTAATGCCTCAAATTTCTCCTAATTGATGAAGATGCAAAACGAAGATTATGATTTACCTGTTGTTTTGGATTCTAATTTGATTATCTTATGGAATATGCACGAATTTTGCACGGTTGATACTAGATTTCTAGAATTTATTCCAATTTATCATCTTGCTTTGAATGTGTGGAGTGTGGGGAAGCATTCGAGGTAAGTGCATACGCTATTGAATCCATTAGTTTTTGATGGTTTTGATTGGCACGTGTTATTAATATAAAATCCACTGTTTCAAAAAACATAGGTTGGGTATTGTATATTATCATGATATACAAATAATGATTATTTTCTTTTTCTGATGTGGTATTCGACTAATTACATTGTGTTTGTTAGGTTAGTTTCATCAAGTGTGCTTTTTTCGTGAACCTTAATAGATGTTTTAACATATTTGAGTTCAATCCCAATACTTTTTGTGTGCTCTTGTTCTTTCCCCACCTCTTTTTGGTAGTTTGTAAATCCTACAATTGTTTAATTAAGACTTAGCTTTTGTGGAGTAAGGAGTTGTTTGATAAAATTGAAAATTGAAATCTGAAAATTGAATGTTTGACTTTTTAAAGTGAAAATTTGTTTGATAAAATTAAGTGCTAAACTAAAATAAGTTATTTGATATGCATGAAATTTACAATTTACTATTTTCAAATTTTTTAATCAACTTTTATATTGTGGTGATGGAGGTGGAGAAAGAGTGGTTTTGGTGATGGTGGAGGGGTAGTGTAGTGGAGGTAGAGGGGTTGTGATGGCTATGGTTGTGGTGGTGGAAAGATCATGGTGGAGGGTGGAGGAATGTGGTCGATGTAGTGGTGGTGGCAGTAGTAGCGGTGACCGTGGTGTGTTGGAGGTAGAGGAGTGGTGGTAGTGGTGGTTATAGTGGTGTGGTGTGGTGGTGTCGGAGGCGACAATGATGTAATGATTGTGGTGGTGGAATGATTGTGGTGAAGGGTAAAGGGTTGTGGTAGATGTAGTGGTGGTGGTAGTGGTAGCCATGACCGTGCTAGTGGTAGTGAGATGATGGTGTCAATGGTAGTGGTGGTGATGGTGTTGGTAGTAGTGAGGTCATAATAGTGCACGTCAATACTTATACATAAACAATTATAAATTCAATGAACCTTAAGTGAGAATATTGTTACTTAAATTTTCTTTACTTTTAGCTTCAATTTTAATAGTCAATTAGATTTTCAAGTGATACAAATTGTGGTTATCCAACGTACTTAATTGATTTCACTTAATACATTTAGTTTTAAGTATTGAATTGGTTTATCAAACACCACCTAAGTTTTTAAATATATTTGTTGTTTAAAGTTTGTTATTTCTAACAAAGATTACAAATATATATAGTTATAGTTCCTCATATGCTGTTTACATGAGGTCTCCAATTTGGACAATCCAGCCCATAGTCAACTGACTCCTGAAAATTGCATTAGGCTGCACTGACTCCACCCTACAAGGTGTAAAGGTGCACAATAATAGTTGACAATAACTTCATGTGAATGTATTTTGTTTTGAAATAGTTATAAATCTTCAAGGCCTCCTAACCCAATTCTCATATCATACATTGTTAGAGGTTTCAAGGCTATCACTAGACATTCCCCTCACAAATTGAGATTCCTCCTTGTGTTGGAAATTTATCTCAATGGTAATTGAATAAGGTAATTTTGAATGTTCATTTGAACATGAGTATTTTTTTCCTCTTATTTTATGGGCTCAAGATGTTAGAGCATCACTAGTCCCAAAAGGTTAAGCTGTTATTAAGCTCCTCAACATATAGAGATGCAAACATCCAAACAATCTAGAAAAACAAAATGCAAATGGAGATACTTGAACCCGAGACCTCTCTTAACCTTTGTTCTGATATCATGTTAGATTGCTACTAGTTTCAAAACCTTAAGTTGTTAAGAAAGGTGCTCAACAATGCATACATATCATGGTCTCCATCGTAAAGTTCTAAGAGATCCAATAAAGAACATGTTTGTCAGATTGAGTTGGTTGACAAAGGTCTAGAAGGCTTGGTTCTAGTTTTAAGCCAAACGACATCCATCATGCCTTGATGTATATAGAATAGATTTTACTTCTGTTCTTTTTTTCTATATTTTTTCCCTACATTTTTTGATTTGGCTCTTACTATAGATTCAGTTATTCAGTTTTTTTTTTTTTTAACATAATGCTCCAAGGCTTGTCTCTTATGCCTTTCCAAGTTACCTAACTTTTTTAAGTCCTTGCCTACTTGGTCATGGCTTTAACTTTCCTGATTGCAACCCTCATATCTTATGACGAGACATTGATTCATTTAATGATCCATAGGATTTGAGCCAGACCAAAGGGCATCAATGGATGACCTTTGTCCCATGTATGGGGATGAGATCCAACTCCTATTGGGCCATGTTTTTATGTTGGCTGGTTTAACCCTCAGCCAACTTACTTTGCACTAATAGATTGATCATTTGAAGTAACTCAATGTTGGTTTCTTTTGGCTTTTAATTTCTTATTGATTTTTGATGTTTCTGTGATTTTTACAGATCTAGTCTTGACAATAACATATACGTTGTAATGAAACTCTCATCGTATTGGGAGTATAAAGAGTATCAGCAATACTACATAACCAGAAAAAATACGTGGAAAAATGCCCTGTGTTTGAAATGTGTAGAGCACATTCATTCTGGCTGTGACCTACAGCACCACACCAAGTTTAAGTTTACACAATTGCATTAAAATTCTTAGCACTTTTTCTTAGTATATTTTATGGGTACGTGGCAATTTTGAAAGAATATTCTTAAAAGTGATAAACCGCTAAAGGAAGTTCTTGAAATGTCTAGTATCATTGAATTGTGGAGTTACTTGTCATCAATCAGGTTCTCATCTAGTTATTTTTTGTTTATTACGATGCACGGACCATTCAATATACCAATTCCCTGTTTTCACATTGAAACCCTGGTTTTCCTTGTTGGTTGTTAATAGTTGTGGAAATATTTCATAATTAATCCTGATTTAAGGCCTACCTACTGCTAAATTACTTTGCCACATGAATTCATCCCAAAAGGTCAAGGCTGGATTATTAATTTATCAAGCCCATGACAAAGAGTGTTATTTGCTGGAAATTTTGTATTATTTGCCTCTTTTATTTAGAATTGATATGAATTCCTGTTTGCTTGTGCTAAAAGGAGTCATGGTGAGGAAAGGAAAGAGAAAAAGAAGGTTCACTACATGCAAGCGTAGAAGATTGAACCACAGAACCAACATAGATGCCAGATCGTGAGCAAATCTCCCTAGTGATATGCTTGGTATGATCTCAAAGCTGCTGCATTTCATAGACAACCTCTCGTTTGGTGGTGTCTGCAAGTCATGGAGGTCTGACTCTGTTGCTCACAAGGAAAATTTCTTGGTATCTCAACCTCTTCTGATTTTCCTCTTAGGTGTATATACTAAGCGAGCCTATTCCTTGTACAACATATTTTATAAAACGAAGTACAAGACAATGCTGCCTAATCTCGTGGGTAGGACCAATTGGGGATTCTCTTGTGGATACGTCATACTGCAAGATAAAAATTGAAACTGGATGTCATAAATCTTATTACAAGAGAGGAACTTCATTTCCCTGTTCTACCTAAATACTTCAAACATTTCTTCTTACCTGAATTTCGCAACATCCTTGCTTACTGTCACGACCCAAACCCGCCCCTATGGGTTTAGTACCGTAACCAGCCAGTAATCCGAGATTACCGAAGGCCTGCTTAACAGTAATACAGTAGTACAGAGCACAGGGGCTGGCAGAAGCCAATACAGTAATTAAACAATGTCCAATGAGCTGTGACAGTCTGTATGCAAAAGACTTTCCATACATATACATGAATACATGAACAGTACAAAACAGTATGTACAACATTTACAGTCGATCCGAACAGGGACCTAATCCCTGTTAAACAGTACAGTACAGTGCTATCAGTCTATGCAGTTATTACAACAGATACAGAGACAGACGGGGAAATTAAAACACCCCTAAGCCATAGCTTGGCAGGCTCGGAACCTCGCAGTGAGGCATAGTAGTTGGCTTGACAAAAAGGGGAGTCTAACCCATGCTCCTAGCTCCGGTCTGGTGCCTGAACACCTACATATATATATAAACAGTGAGCTAAAGCCCAGTGAATAACATAATGCGTAAAGAGGTTAAGAATGAATGTCCTTACAGTAATGAAAACAGTTCATTGATTCGGTATATCAGTCATAACAGTCATATGTGGTACATCCATTAGCATAGCAGTACAGTAAACAGTAGGTCTTAAAAGACCGAACAGTCAATGATGGCCATCAATCAGTAAACAGTAGTGGTTCCAACAAGGGAACCAACAGAGATTTCTGTAACAGTAACAGTAAACAGTAGTTGCTAAGGATGCCACAATACCGTTCAGAATATAGGACATACATTAATTCGATTAACAGTATCAGCTCAGAAAGCAGTTCAGTTAAACAGTCAGAAATATTCACAGTTGAACATATCTTTACACAATTGTTACTCACAAAGTTCCGGGCTATAAGCAGCTAGAGCGCGTCTCCGAAGGCCAACCCTATACAGTGACAGAACGAACACACACTAAGTTCACATTCGGAAATCAAAGACTTAGTCCTTACTTAGACTCGGTGTGGTTCTACATCTATATCCTCATTAAGATGCCTTAAACTAGGCCTAAGAATGCCTAGGATGAAATGAGGATGCAAAGATGTACTCAGAAAACATTTTCAGAATTTTCAGAAAACAGGGGTCCCGCTCGAGCGTATATTTCCCCCGCTCGAGCGGATATGCAGATAAAGGTTCCAGCTTGAGCGTCACTTCCCACGCTCGAGCGAACTGCAGAACATGGTAAAAGTACTGGATGCACGAAATTTACGCTCGATGGGCGCTCGACCTACGCTCGAGCGTGTGACTCAAGTTCCCGCTCGAGCGCGCATTACTACGCTCGAGCGGACTGTGAAGCAATGCAAAGCACTGGATGCTCGAATTTCACGCTCGAGCACCACTTCCCCCGCTCGAGCGTGAGTCCAAATTCTGGAAATCCTAGATTGAACATTCAAGCTCAAAACCAAGTTTTAATGCATCAAATCCGATCCTCTTGGACTAATTTTCTGGAAAACACTTCAAAACCCAAAATATTACATGTTTCGAAGATCAATTTGATAAATCAAAGCCCAAGGGTGTTTCAATTAAATCAAATTTCAAACCAAATTTCATAAACATGATTTCAAACATGACATGCATGAGTTAATCCATTTTCAAGCTTCAAATACTTGCTCTATTGAGCTCATTAGCCTCAAGACAAGATGAAATCAAGGTCCATTGTAAAATTATGAACATGCATACAAGATTTCCATGAAATCAAACCTCACAATGCAAGGATAAACACATGCATGCATGAATTCTAACTCAAATCAACATATGAAGCTATTTCATGACTCAATCCACTAAATTTGACATGAATCATGTAAGAACAACCTCAATTCATAAACAAGAGGGTAATTACACTACCTTAGGTCTAGAATTAGAGGTATGGAGGCTCAATGTTGCAAGTCTTCTACAATTTCCTCAAGTTTCCAAGCAAATCCCTCAAGAACAATTTACTTCTCTCACTCTCTTACTCTTGGTCGGTTGAGATATGAAATGAGCTGATGAAATGTTTTGTTTGAGTGTATGATGAAGCTCAAAATGTTTAGATAGTGGCCACTCACAATGGCATTAAGGTAAATAAGTCAAACTATGTAATTTAGCTTATTTTAATCTAATTTAATCATACCAAATCACATCTTAAATGAATATGCCATAAAATCATATAAATTATGATTAACACATATCATTAATCAATTTCAGATTCGGCCGCCGATAAGGCCTTCAATTTGTAGTTTAAACATAAAACACAAACAGATAATCAAACAGGCAATAGATAGATATACTCAGTCAATTCAGTCCCAGATTTCAGTCAGTCTGTTCAGTATTTCAGTTGATTCAATTACTTCTCATAATCAGTCTCAGTTTAGCAGTAATCAGTAGTTTATCGGTAAACAGTGGTAAGGGTTATTACAGTCTCCCCTTCTTATAAAGAGTTTAGTCCTCTAAACTCGAGTTACCTTCATTCTGGAAGAAAACAGGATTCAGAGGGAACAGTTCAGGATATCTTTTGGCCATGTCATCTTCCCTTTCCCAAGTGGCATACACGCCACCATGGTTTTGCCAGTCAACTTTCACTAACGGGATCTCTTTATTTCTCAACTTCTTGATCCGTCTGTTTACAATCTGAATAGGCCGTTCCTCGTAAGTGTAGTCATCACTCAGCACTACACGAGTAGGTTCTATCACATGGAAAGGATCCCGGAGGTAGTCCCTCAACATAGAAATGTGGAACACGTTATGCATATGCTCCATTTCAGGAGGAAGCGCTACTTGATACGCCACCGGATTGATTTTCTCAATAATCTCATACGGTCCGACATATCTTGGCGCTAGCTTGCCTTTGACTCCAAAACGAGTCTGGCCTTTCATCGGTGTCACTTTCACAAAAACGTGATCACCTACTTCATATTCTCTGTCTCGTCTTCTGACATCCGCATAACTTTTCTGTCTGCTCTGTGCGGTTTTTAGCCTCTGTTGTATCAGTTTCACTTTCTTAGTCGTTTCATAAACAATCTCGGGCCCAAGCAAAGGCCCATCTCCAACTTCTGCCCAGCAAATCGGAGATCTACATTTTCTGCCATACAATGCCTCGAAAGGCGCCATACCAATACTTGAATGATAACTGTTGTTGTAGGCGAATTCAGCTAAATGCAAATGGCTTTCCCAGTTTCCCTAAAAATCAAGGACGCACATTCTCAATAAATCCTCCAGAGTCTGGATGGTCCTTTCTGACTGGCCATCTGTCTGAGGATGATAGGCACTACTCAGTCTCAGTTCAGTACCCAATGCAGTTTGTAAGCTTTGCCAGAATCTCGATGTAAACTTTGAGTCCTTATCAGAAACAATGGACACAAGCACTCCATGCAATCTAACAATCTCATCAATATAGATTACAGCCAATTTGTCCGCATTATAAATTGTTTTGACAGGTAAGAAGTGAGCAGATTTAGTCAGTTTATCAACAATAACCCAAATTGAGTCCATACCTTTACTGGAGCGAGGCAATCCAACGATAAAATCCATAGTAATATGTTCCCATTTCCACTCCGATATCAGTAAGGGCTGTAGTAAGCCTGCGGGTCGTTGATATTCGACTTTGACTTGTTGGCAAGGAAGACATTTTGATACAAAATCAGCAATTTCTTTCTTCATTCCTGGCCACCAGAAATTCAGTTTCAGGTCTTGGTACATTTTCGTATTTCCCGGATGGATAGAAAATTTTGAATTGTGGCCCTCTTGCAGAACTCTTCTTTTCAATTCAGAATCATTCGGTACACACAGTCTTTCTTGAAATTTCAGTACATTATTTTCAAATTTGAAACCCGGCCTTGGTTTAGATTCCCTTTCTTCGATGATCTTCTTCAAGAAGTCATCCAATTGCTGTTTCTCTTTAATCTCTTCAATCAGTGCCGGTTGAGCAGAAATAGCAGCTATTGTTCCGCCTTGTTCTCGCAAAACAATTTCAATTTCAGATTTTTCAAGGTCACAAAGCAACTCTTTCTGTCCGGTGAGTAAACAGGCTAAGTTCCCAATCGATTTCCGACTCAGTGCATCGGCAACAGTGTTGGCTTTTCCCGGATGGTACAAAATCTGTAGGTCGTAGTCTTTAATCAGTTTTAGCCATCTCCGCTGTCTCATGTTCAGTTCTTTCTATGTGAAGAAATATTTCAGACTCTTGTGGTCGGTATATACTTCACATGTCGCCCCATAAAGATAGTGACGCCAAATTTTTAAGGCAAATACCGCTGCAGCGAGTTCCAAGTCATGGGTCGGGTAGTTCTTCTCATGCGGTCTCAGTTGTCAGGAAGCATAGGCAATTACTCTCCTATTCTGCATTAAAACGCACCCCAAACCCTTATGACAAGCATCACTAAAAATGGTAAAACCATCCGTACCTGAAGGTAGGGTAAGAACCGGTGCAGTCACAAGTCGAGTTTTCAACTCTTGGAAAGCTGATTCCCTTTGGTCAGTCCAGTCAAATGATACCCCCTTCTGAGTTAACTGAGTCAATGGTAAGGCAATTTTGGAGAAATCTTTGACAAATCTTCTGTAATATCCAGTTAATCCCAAAAAGCTTCGGACTTCTGTCACATTTGTTGGTCTAGGCCAGTTTGCCACCGCTTCGATTTTCTGTGGATCAACTGAAATTCCATCTTCGCTAACAACATGCCCCAAAAAAATAACATGATCAAGCCAAAATTCACATTTAGACAGTTTAGCATAGAGTTTCTGTTCTCTTAGGGTCTGTAGGGCAAGTCTCAGATGATGTTCATGTTCTTCTATACTTTTGGAATAAATCAGAATGTCATCTATGAATACAACAATAAAGTCATCGAGGAATGGTTTAAAGATTCTGTTCATGAGGTCCATAAATGCAGCAGGTGCATTGGTAACTCCGAAAGGCATAACTAAGAATTTGTAATGTCCATACCTCGTTCGAAAAGCAGTTTTGTCAATGTCCTCTGGTTTAACTTTCAACTGATGATATCCGGATCTGAGATCAATCTTAGAGAAAACTTGAGCACCCTATAACTGATCAAATAGGTCATCAATACGAGGCAATGGGTATTTATTTTTCACAGTTACCTTATTCAGTTCACGGTAGTCAATACAAAGTCTCAGTGAGCCGTCTTTCTTCTTCACAAATAAAACAGGAGCGCCCCATGGCGAAGTACTAGGCCTGATGAACTTCTTATCTAACAGTTCTTGCAGTTACGCTTTCAATTCTTTCAGTTTAGTCGGAGCCATGCGGTAAGGAGCTTTAGATATTGGCTGTGTACCCGGAATCACATCAACGGTGAACTCAATCTCCCTATCAATCAAATCCCATGGCAGATCCTCTGGAAAAACATCTGGGAATTCTCTGACTATAGGAATACAGTTCGCATTAGTTTTAACATTAGTAGACACAGTTAACACAGAACACAGATATCCTTTACACCCCTTTCTAATCAATTTAACAGCTTTCACAGATGAAATCAAATACGGAGGAGGTACTACTCCACTTCCATTAAACACAAATTTAGGTAAACCCAGTGGACGGAAAACAACTTGTTTTGTTACACAGTCTATGGTAGCATGATATTTCGTTAACCAGTCCATTCCCAATATTACATCAAAATGATCAATGTTCAGAGGCAGTAAATCAATATACAGATGTGCATCTCCAACAATAATTTCACAAGCAGGGTACATATATGCACAAGTCATGGATCCCCCAATGGGTGATGATACAGCTAACAGATAATTCATGGGTTCTAAGAGTCTATTCAATTTTCGCGAAAAAGTATGCGATACATATGAATGTGTAGACCCCGAATCAATAAGTACATATGCAGTTTGAGTACAAATAGAGAGGATACCTGACACAACGGTCTCAGTATTTTGTACATCTCCCGGTACTAAGGCGAACACTCGGCCCTGCCTCATAGGCTCTTTCCCGGTAGCCTTGGGGTTAGGCTTTGGTGTAACAGTTGATGCTGCTACGCTTGGTGCAGCTTTACTATTGCCCGGAGTAGTGGAAGGGCAATCTTTGACCATGTGGCCCACCTTGCCACACCTGTAACAAGCACCAAAGATTTTATAACAGACTCCCTTATGATTCTTACCGCATTCAGAACAGGGTGGTATGGACCGGTTCCCTTGACTAGAAGTAGTCGTTGATCCTGTATTTTGCTTTTTGTTCAATGGATTATTTTTGCCTTTCTTAAATTTAAAACCCTGCCGTTTTCCACGCCATTCTGATGCTGGTGTTTCAATTTGTTTCAGCGCCTCAATGTTTGACTCAGCCATTAATGCTCGATCAAGAACATTCACATAGTTCGGTAGCTTTAAAACATTTATCCTGTCCAGTATTGCAACATTAAGGCTACCCTCAAACTTCCTGGTCTTCTTGTAATCAGTATCAACCATGTGGGGTGCATACCTAGCAAGTTCAGTGAACTTTGTTTCATATTCAGCAACGGACATAGTCCCCTGTCTTAGCTATTCAAATTCAGTTACTTTTCTGTCCCTGACACACTGAGGGAAATACTTTTCGAAAAAGGATTCTTTAAACTGAGCCCATGTCATAACGGTGTTCGTGTCACGGACTAGCATCCACCACCTTCTAGCTTCTTCTTGTAAGGTGAAGGTAGCTAACAGTACTTTATGTGCCTCAGAGCACGGAAACACTTCGAACAATTTTTCTGTCTCGAGAACCCAAGCTTCAGCCTTTAGCGGCTCAAGGCCTCCCTGAAAGGATGTCGGTTTCATTTTGCTGAACTTCTGAGTGAGAGCAATTATGTCCCCATCATTAACATTCTGTTCCGGCTGTACCAGAGGAGGATGTGGGGGCTGTTGGATCTGTTGTTGCTGTTGCCTTAAGGCTTCAGTTAATAATTCAACAGTTCTTTCCAGTCTGGCCATTCTGGCCTCAGATGATTCAGTTCCATCAGTAGTATTTGCATTATCCATTTCACTATATGCAACAAAGCAATAATAAACATAGGAAGTTGCATACTATAAACATTTAAACATTTTAACACATATAGTCATATCATGTCCACACACACTTTTCATGCTCACGCGATGCCCTAATTGCTTTTCTAGGACACCCTATAGCTCATTTGGACATGTGTGTGCGGTATAACTCGTGGTTAAGTATCGCTCTGATACCACTCTGTCACGACCCAAACCCGCCCCTATGAGTTTAGTACTGTAACCGGCCAGTAATCCGAGATTACCGAAGGCCTGCTTAACAGTAATACAGTAGTACAGAGCACAGGGGCTGGCGGAAGCCAATACAGTAATTAAACAATGTCCAATGAGCTGTGACAGTCTGTATGCAAAAGACTTTCCATACATATACATGAATACATGAACAGTACAAAACAGTATGTACAACATTTACAGTCGATCCGAACAGGGACCTAATCCCTGTTAAACAGTACAGTACAGTGCTATCAGTCTATGCAGTTATTACAACAGATACAGAGACAGACGGGGAAATTAAAACACCCCTAAGCCATAGCTTGGCAGGCTCGGAACCTCGCAGTGAGGCATAGTAGTTGGCTTGACAAAAAGGGGAGTCTAACCCACGCTTCTAGCTCCGGTCTGGTGCCTGAACACCTATATATATATATATAAACAGTGAGCTAAAGCCCAGTGAATAACATAATGTGTAAAGAGGTTAAGAATGAATGTCCTTACAGTAATGAAAACAGTTCATTGATTCGGTATATCAGTCATTCAGTCATATGTGGTACATCCATTAGCATAGCAGTACAGTAAACAGTAGGTCTTAAAAGACCGAACAGTCAATGATGGCCATCAATCAGTAAACAGTAGTGGTTCCAACAAGGGAACCGATAGAGATCTCTGTAACAGTAACAGTAAACAGTAGTTGCTAAGGATGCCACAATACAGTTCAGAATATAGGACATACATTAATTCGATTAACAGTATCAGCTCAGAAAGCAGTTCAGTTAAACAGTCAGAAATATTCACAGTTGAACATATCTTTACACAATTGTTACTCACAAAGTTCCGGGCTATAAGCAGCTAGAGCGCGTCTCCGAAGGCCAACCCTATACAGTGACAGAACGAACACACACTAAGTTCACATTCGGAAATCAAAGACTTAGTCCTTACTTAGACTCGGTGTGGTTCTACATCTATATCCTCATTAAGATGCCTTAAACTAGGCTTAAGAATGCCTAGGATGAAATGAGGATGCAAAGATGTACTCAGAAAACATTTTCAGAATTTTCAGAAAACAGGGGTCCCGCTCGAGCGTATATTTCCCCCGTTCGAGCGGATATGCAGATAAAGGTTCCAGCTCGAGCGTCACTTCCCACGCTCGAGCGGACTGCAGAACATGGTAAAAGTACTAGATGCACGAAATTTACGCTCGATGGGCGCTCGACCTACGCTCGAGCATGTGACTCGGGTTCCCGCTCGAGCGCGCATTACTACGCTTGAGCGGACTGTGAAGCAATGCAAAGTAATGGATGCTCGAATTTCACGCTCGAGCGCCACTTCTTCCGCTCGAGCGTGAGTCCAAATTCTGGAAATTCCAGATTGAACATTCAAGCTCAAAACCAAGTTTTAATGCATTAAATCTGATCCTCTTGGACTAATTTTCTGGAAAACACTTCAAAACCCATAATATTACATGTTTCGAAGATCAATTTGATAAATCAAAGCCCAAGGGTATTTCAATTAAATCCAATTTCAAACCAAATTTCATAAACATGATTTCAAACATGATATGCATGAGTTAATCCATTTTCAAGCTTCAAATACTTGCTCTATTGAGCTCATTAGCCTCAAGACAAGATGAAATCAAGGTCCATTGTAAAATTATGAACATGCATGCAAGATTTCCATGAAATCAAACCTCACAATGCAAGGATAAACACATGCATGCATGAATTCTAACTCAAATCAACATATGAAGCTATTTCATGACTCAATCCACTAAATTTGACATGAATCATGTAAGAACAACCTCAATTCATAAACAAGAGGGTAATTACACTACCTTAGGTCTAGAATTAGAGGTATGGAGGCTTAATGTTGCAAGTCTTCTACAATTTCCTCAAGTTTCCAAGCAAATCCCTCAAGAACAATTTACTTCTCTCACTCTCTTACTCTTGGTCGGTTGAGATATGAAATGAGCTGATGAAATGTTTTGTTTGAGTGTATGATGAAGCTCAAAATGTTTAGATAGTGGCCACTCACAAGGCATTAAGGTAAATAAGTCAAACTATGTAATTTAGCTTATTTTAATCTAATTTAATCATACCAAATCACATCTTAAATGAATATGCCATAAAATCATATAAATTATGATTAACACATATCATTAATCAATTTCAGATTCGACCACCGATAAGGCCTTCAATTTGCAGTTTAAACATAAAACACAAATAGATAATCAAACAGGCAACAGATAGATATACAATTAAATAGATATACTCAGTCAATTCAGTCTCAGATTTCAGTCAGTCTGTTCAGTATTTCAGTTGATTTAATTACTTATCATAATCAGTCTCAGTTTAGCAGTAATCAATAGTTTATCGGTAAACAGTGGTGAGGGTTATTACACTTACTCAGCCGTGCTTTCAGAAGCCTGGTAAACCTGTATATTTTTGTTGAGCCGGAGGTGAGGATTGGACTGTCTACTCATTTGCTGACAAACCATGGCTAATCATGGATCTATCTGTTTTTAATGGTGAAATTTATGCTTTAACCAATTGTGTTGGAATTGGAATTTTTAAATTGTGGCGTAATCCCACCTTGATGTTACTAGATGTTAAGGGCACCCCTTGTTTGAGCACTCCGTATTTGCAGTTGGTGATTTTAAATGAGAAGCTGCTAATGCTTGATAAAATGCATTCAGACTCTCTGACTTATAAGCTGGACTTGACAAATATGGAATGGGTGAGGGTCGAGAGACTGGGAAACGCGGCTTTGTTCGTGCACAAAAACCAAAGCGCTATAATAAGTAACCTATCCCGGGGGGGGGGGGGGGGGGGGGGGGGGTAGCTCCGTATATTACATGGACGGTAAGCGTTGTGAAAAAGAGCCCAGGGTTGAATATAAGTCTGCCTTTTTGTACTTTCCTCATCAGAGCCAAGACAAAAATCTTCTTCAGGATGACACATTAGGTTCTGATTGATGTAAGGAGAGATCTCTATACTTATTTGTGTGCTTGCTTGTTTTGTTCTTTTCTTTTGGGGGAAACTTTTCTTTTAAAAGTCTCAAAACTAGTAGATCAAACTTTGTTGAAATTTTATTGCTTCTGAACTCTTTTTTCTATGCTATAGCATGAACTCAGCCTGTTGTGTCTTACACACATGAATGCTTAATAATTCAGGTTGTTGGTATATTTGCTGGTTAGTTTTTATCACGAATTTATATTACTCATGATATAATCTTCGTTGCTTTAATGCCTCTACAGGATTGGAAATTTGGATCCTATGATTAGGTGGGATCTACCACCATGAAAGTTCTTGTTAGTCCGAATTAGCTTTTATAGGACTATTATTATGTTTGTGTATGTGACATGTGTCCTTTTTAAAATGTGGCGCTAAATGAATAGCGTAATCAATCACTCCCATCTGCTGAAGAGGTGAGCAATTGGTTACATTGATCGAGTTGATGACCCCAGGGCTCTTGTCTAGTGGTCGGGCTCTTGCACGGCCAGCTCACTAGTGGGGTTTCAATACCCCTTCGATTAGTACATGTGTATGATATATATGTATGATGTTTTTTGGCAAGTCCTAAATAAAATGGTTCATTTACCAGTTGGTGGAGCAATTATCTTTTTTCCACCACAAATCACCCAAATTTTAATTATGTTAATTGATAACACCAGAGGCTTCAGTAATGCTTCCCGCCATCCCACAAAGGGAAGCAAGCATAAATTGTAGGAAGAAGCGCTTTCCCATTATATCAAAAGCTATTGATCCTAAAATTAGTATCATTGGAAGCATGGATTGTTTGTAGGCAGGTGCTGAGGGCGCTGGTGTTGGTGTTGTACCTTTCAAGAAAATAAAATTGCAGGTGTTGATAGCATTGGTGCTTGGGTCAACATCATGTTGTGGCAGAGACCCAGTTTGGGCCCCCAGACTGAGTCGCATTTGGTTGTGGCACTAGTATTATACCCTTTTAAGGAAATAAAATTGCACCCTAACTACTAGCTATAGCTTTTGGTATAATGAGAGAGCTTTTGTATAATGAGAAAGCGTTATACTATACAATTAAATTGCACTGGCAAGGACAAAGACAACCTATCTATTAGGCAAAATTTACTTAAATTATTATTATCACTATTAATTATTGTAATCATTATTATAAATTTTTCACTAGTAATACTGCTTGTTTCATACAATTATCTGTAGGGCATAAACTTGTAACAAATCTTATTTCCAAGTTTCAACTCTAACGACTATATAATTGGATCTTGAATTTTGTAGGAATTTACAAAATGTAAGAAAAAGCGAGGACAAAATTAAAATAAAAATTAGTTTTCACTTATTTTTACTTTCACTTTCTTTTTTCTACACAAATTCCTCTATAATAAGATCCAAACATAATCTAAAATTGTCTTCACTTTCATCAAAGACAACATGCAGCTCACTAACGAAATGCTCTGTTACAGAGAAAAGATTGGAAAAATTTTGCCTCCATATATCTTTTCAAAATTACAAGATGCAACACAACATAAAGACTTGAACCCACACCTTATATAGCATGATATATGTAGCACAGAGTTTAGCAATTTGTTGTCTCACCACCAATCACAATCTCAAAAAATGAAAATAGGATCTAACAGTACAAAGACAGTGGATACCATCCATAAAATTTTGCATTCAACAACAACACTAACCAGATCAGGATTCAAAAAGAATAACGTACATTTATACGAGTCACTTATTTCTATGTCAACTGAAAATTTGACCCTACCGGTCATCCACATCAACGTGGACAAGTTGAACCAACTCATTGCAAAAGAAGAAAAATAAAACATAGTTTGCTTTATTAGGTAATTATTGCTAATGCAAGTCATCCCACAAGCATTATACTAGGAGGAAAAAGAGGAGATTTAGTTGACAACATCGAGCACCAGCTTACGGGACTTTAGACAAGAAAAGTGGGATTTAAGGGTGTTTATTTAACGACGTTTAAAAAAATGCCTCTGTTTCTAACATTTAACGACGTTTTTATAAACGTCGCATTTCTTGTGAGTAATACGACACTGTCTTTAATTTCAGAAGTCGTTTGAAAAACGCCTTCGAATGTTTTTTTTTTTAAAAATATATGAGAACATAAATAGCATATTCACTCTCAGTCTCCCTCTTTCTCTCTAAACCCTTGATTTCACTCTCTCTCACTTCATAGTTGTAGAATCGCAGTTGAACCCCTTTGTATTTGCAGATCGATTCAACTAATATTCACTCTCAGTCTTGCTCTCTCTCTCTCTCTCTCTCTCTTTCTCTCTAAACCCTTGATTTCACTTTCTCTCGCTTCAAACCCTTTCGTTTCAGAGACAACCCTTCATATTTGTAGAACCGCAGCTGAACCCCTTCATAATTGCAAATCGATTAAAGTATTCGTAAATCGATTCAAGCCTCTTCTCTAGTTCGTGTTCGAGTTCGCAGCTCTTTCTTCATAGTAAGTGTTGATCAGTCTTATCTCTATCTTCTTACTGACGGAATCATTTGATTCAAGTATGCTAGGTTTCATCTACTTTATCATTCTTAGATCAGATTGAAAATCTATTGATTCGATTCAAGTATGCCAGGTTTTGATTGAAGATCATAATGTGTATTGTAGATGTTAAAATTGAACACAAAATAAATAAATACATACATATATATGAATAGATTGACAAAATTTTTGGTCAAAAATCTCAATAAGAAATTCTATAACCTTTCATGTATTCATATAGATTATATGTTAAATTATGTATCAAATGAGTATGGCTAAGTCCAAAAACCAGCTATGTTTGCTTAAAACAACGGATTGGAATTCACTAAAGTGATGGTTTCACTTAATAGTTTATTAAATTTGATTATTTCAGCCGTTTGATTTTTTATTAGAGTGCTCGTCCAAGCTCTATTCAATTAATAGATTTGTTTGATGATGAGAAATTTGTAACAATTTGTAATGCTGCATCATAACCCTTTTAAGACTTCATTCATGAAGAAAAATAGAAGATATTTTGAACCATTTGAGTGAGTTTCTTTTATCTTTTATGCATAATAAGTTGTTGGAAACTTCAGACTTTATCATCCTAATAATTTGAAGGTGTAGACACCCTCATTAAATATGCATACCCTGTATATAAACAAGTTTTGTTCTGCTTGGTCATTGATATGCCAAGACTCCAAGCAGTGAAGACTCCAAGAATGTATATTCATCTAAGCTTCTCTATATGCACAACCTGCTTTTTCTTTTTTCTTTTCTTTTTTGTAGTGTAGTCGAAGTAAAAAAAGAAGATAAAGAGGCCAATTATTTTTATTTTTGTATTTTGCAGTTATGCTATTTAGCTCTAATTTGTTCAAAAAATTTTAGGTGAAAGGTTCTCTGAAATTGTTGGAAGCCCATATTCACTAGAGGTGCTCAAGCGGAATTGTGGACCGGAAATAGATATTTGGGCACTAGAGGTTCTCTAAAACTGTTGGACTAGAAAGGTTCTTTGAATTGGTTTTGCTGCCAACCTGAGTCATCAGGAGTATTTCCTCAGTTTTTTCTTTCCAAAGAGAAAGACAACCCAACATTTAGATCGCGCTCTTTGATTAGAGTGCGCGGCTTTTTTTTGTATTGGCACTGCTGTCCTTTTCAAAGGGTCTTCTTCTTGTGCCTCAGCAGAGTGGAGTTCAATAAAAAGGTTATTTTATCCTCCTTGTTGTTTAAGGCTTTGTTTTTTATCTCAGAGGTAACCCAATACTATGAAGCATGGACACTCCAAAATTAGTGTTGTGGTGGTGTCCGACACGGGGACACGCCGGGGACACGTACGGGACACGCCAAATGGCGTGTCCATTTAATTTAATGATTTTTTTGTAAGGGACACGGCGGGGACACGGCAGGGCTTTTTTTTTTTCTTTTATTTATTTATTTTTTATTTTAATCTTTTGCCTCTCTTATTTAGTACTTTTGTGAAACATATTGTTGGATGTTGAATGTTTTCCCCTTCTCGTCTTAGTTCTTGTTATCGTTTATTACGACTTTTTTGTGAATTTTTTGTGAATGGATGATCTATTAATTTGTTTAAATGTAATGGTTATGTTTATTCAATTAATGTTACTATGTTAGCGTTTGTTAATTTTAATTTAGGATGAATGTAATATGAATCTACATAACACATAAAATACATAAAATAAATAAAATAAAATTCGCCGTGTCCCCCGCTGTGTCCGTGTCCCCATTTTTTGGAAATTGCTGTGTTCCGTGTCCGTGTCCATGTCCGTGTTCGTGCTTCATAGACCCAATACTCTTGGTGGCTATTAAACAAAATAAATAGTGATTATCATTGTATGCCAGGGGTAGTCTGATAAAAGAGGTAACTGTTTTCTAGGTGGGGTAACTGTTTTCTAGATGAGTAGAAAGTAGAAAAACTAATAGGTGGGATTCCTGTTTATATAGAAGGAGCAAATCAGAAGGGAAGTTTATTTTAATGATGTGAGATAGGCATCCCACATGTAAATGAAGACTACTCATTGTAGTTTCGAATGTACAGTTTCTTTCATTTGTTCTCCACATTTCTTGATCACTAAGGTGAGATGAGCTCTTAGGCTAATCTTATGTAGATGTGCAGGTACATTTGATGTGCCCATATTTAGCACTTTCTAGTGAATAATATGCATTTAAACAACATGGACTTAAATTTTTAATGCTTGGTATGGTTCAATAATGGTCAAAAGTAATGCGCTTAACAAAGTTTTTTTCATAAGATTTAGATTTCAGAGCCATGGTCCCTCTAAACAAGTGCATGATTTGTCACCCATGCATGCTGTAAGCACCAATTTTGGATGATCTTTTCTGAAAAGGCACACTGTTGATAATATTATGGATACATCAATTGGTATTTCAAATTTCATGCTAATGAGTTGATGAACCCCTGTTTGGTTTTTTTACAGATATCTGTCACTAGATTCAACACTTGTAAGGGCTTATGGTTTTATAGATGTTGATTTTGATATAGAGTCATCTTCCATGAAGCACACAAGAGGTTCATTTTACCTTCTTATACCTGAGGTAACCTTACATTCTTTTCCACATTTATTCTTGTTACTGTCCTATGCTTGCATTTCTTCTCTTTCATACCATGTCTATTATTATCCATTGAAACTAGTTTACATCTATGTTTTGGTATATGTCCTTTTCATTTTAGCAAAGAATTGGGATTTAGACTCTTTTGGGTTGTTTATTTTTTTGTTCCTCAGTGGAGAGCTGCTCTGCACATGTATATTGAAATGAGAATACTTTTCAACAGATTGAGTTAGATAAACTTGAAGGTATATCTAATTTAGCTGCAACATTGGTATGGGATGAGTCTTCCCTTTGTACATTTGAGGAGGCTGTTCAATCTTACGAGTTAGCTATCTACCAGGTATTCCAAGGTTCTAATCTCTCAGTTATCCTTTCCCTTCTTTATTTTAGATTCAACTAGTACAAAAGTTAAGACAGGACCAATGTTCTGCAGACAATATTTATCTGAAACTGAATTATTCTTAGAAGAGTAGAAATACTTTGAGATTCACTTAAAACTGCTTTTTTTTGATAAATAAATCTGCTTTATTTTTAACCTGTTGACAATGATGATCCAACAATGTCTTGGATAGTTAAAGTATGCTAAGATTCATATTGGCAAGAGTTTCAAATGAGATATTCATATTTTCTTGTCATCTTATGTACTTTTTCTTTTGGGGTTTAATATCTCTTTTCAGGCCACTCATCAGTTTTGGCCCACCACAGAGAAATGTCAAAACAAATACATCAGTTCTGCTCTTAGAAAGTTCAATGTGATGGAGGATAAAAACAAGAACGACATACTTGTTAACTGTGTACTTCAAGTTGTACCTGAGTACAAAAACACCACTTAATAGGGCTCAATTTTTGTTTGTGATTTTTTCATCAGCTCACCTATGCTCTTTTTCAATGTCTCTCTCCCCCCATGTGCGTGTGTGTTACGACCCAAATCCACCCCTATCGGTTTTGCATCGTAACCGGCCAGTAATCCTTGGATTACCAAAGGCCTCTTAATGGAATATCATATAGTTAGGGGCTGTGGAAGCAAATATGCTAAATATACATAGTCCATAGAGCCGTGCAGACATACATGGGACAGAAATTTAAAACCTTATAAAATATATTTACATACATGTGTAATCTTCGTCACATTTAATACAGTTGTAGCCCAAAAGGAGGTATAGCCCACAATACACATAACAAAAGACTTGTTCGTATCACTAAATATACAAGGTCTTAACTTATGCCATTTAGACTTGACTTGCACACAAAAAAGAACCTCTTCGGAGGCACAATGGCTGGCTAATAAAACAGAGATACCAGATCTCAACTTTGGGTCTGGTCACGCGCCTGGTCATCTACATACATAATATAAATAGTGAGCGAAAGCCCAGTGAATAATAATAGAGTAAAGATTTTAATGAATGATGCCCAGAACAGATTTCAAATCTCATAGCAAGTTAGAATCATAATCAGGTTTATAGCAGAAATAGAGTCATAGTCTTATTCATATTCAAATCATATGTGGTACATCCATTAGCATAAACATGTCTCCATGGTCAAGCATATCAAGTTCCAAAAAGGAACCTCCGGTACCGGGTAACATATCTCATACGTGGGCCACGGTATTGTTTTCCCCGGGCGAGGGCCTCATGACCATAAGCCATGGTATTATGTCCCCTGGGCGAGGGCCTCTGCTAAGGACACCACAATTACTTTTCAAAGAAAATTGGACATTCATTCATTCATGCAAAACATAGCATTTCAGTAAACTAAACATTTCGTATCATCAGAAGATAATTAAGGTCAAACATAATTTTACAGAGTTATTAATCACAGATAACTTTGGCAGTAAGCAAATGGATCAACCGCTCACAACGCATGACCTACACCAAACATAACAGATACATATAATGAAACACACACTCGGTTGGTACTTCTTTCGTTTCATTCTTAATGTGTTTCTAAGTCTTAACCTCCCATTGAGTCTTAATCATAGCCTAGGAGTGCCTAGAATGCAATGAGGATGCTAAAATGTACCTGAAAACACTTAACAAAAATTGCTGAAAATAGAGGTCTCGCTCGAGCGAACATGCAAAAATGTAGTGGTCGCTCAAGCACACATTCCTTCACTCGAGCGGTCTGCAAAAGTACTGGTTGCTTAATTTTTCCGCCCAATGCTCGCTCGAGCGTAAGACTCAAGTCCTCGCTCGAGCGCAACTCTTGTCGCTCGAGCGGTTTGTAAAACACTCAAACTTCTAGGAGCATACATTTTACGCTCAAGCCAAACTTTGGTCACTCGAGCGGAGGTGCAAGACACAGAGTGGTCGCTCAAGCGTAGACTTCTTCGCTCGAGCACAGGAGCAAAATTCTGGAATTTCCAGATTCGCTCCCAAGCTCAAAATCAATTTCCAAACCTTCAAAACACATTCTTTTGGGCCAAAACTTAGTAAAACATTAAGAAACTCATAGTACATGATAAATTACAAACTATTTTGCAATAGCAAGCCCAAAAGCTAAGCCAATTGTACTAAACAAAGCTTGAAACTTAAATAACATAACTTGCATGTAATGTCATAAATTTCAACTTCCCAAAACATGATCAAATGAGTCTTTAAGCTCAAAATCAAGTTGAATTCTTTTAACAAAACCAAGATATGAATATGCATGTAGGAATTCTTGTACAAACAACTTCAAAACTTCATGATATGCACATGCATGCATGAATGTTCTTCTTTCCTACCCTCTAAAGCTTAATTCTTGGCTTATTTAGCAAATTCTCTTGAATTCATGTTTTAAACATCAAAATTATACAATCCAAAGGTTGAATTCTTACCTCAAGCTTGAAGTATGAGAGCTTAGTTTCCAAGGTCTCTCCAAATCCTTCTCTTTTCTAGCACTCCCTTTTAATTGAGTTCAAGTCTCACAAAATTCTCAAGCTTAGAACCAACTCTTCCTATACTCTCTCTCTTTCTCACGTTGATATCAATAAAATGATGAAGAAAAGAGTTCAGATGCAAATAGAAGCCTTATATAGGCTTCATTAGTGGACTAATTATCCTTAATTAACTTAAGTTAAATAGGTGTATTAGTTTATTTTAATTTAATCGTTCCAAACCGAATTTTAATTAAACTTACCATAAAATTCTAAAAATTCTAATTGACACATAAATCAAGTCAATTTCTGAATCGGATGCCAGTAAGGCCTTCAATTCGCAATCGAAACGAAAACATAAACAGATCTGTCTACATTAAATAGATATAAACACAAATAAGGCAATATATGATGCAAAACTTCACTTTAATTTCTTATTAGGCATAATTAAGCATGGATTAACGTTAATCATGGGTCGGGATTATTACAGTGTGGATGTCTTTTATCAGCATTGTGGGAGCCGAATAATGGTATACGTAGGAAAACCAAACGAATCTAAAGAAAATCAGGATATATACTATTCGGGCCTTGAACTTCGATTCAGTAGCTCAGAATTAAATCGGCCATAGAATTAGACGTACAAGAAGTCGAGTGCGAATAAGCACTCGACAAAATGGCCGAGTGGGCAGTTACATGCTGGATTAAAAGTGGGCCCGACCCCCGAGACCAAGGACGAGTGTAAAAGAGATGAGCATCAACTAAAGAGAGGTATGTGAGAACAAACTAAAGAAACTTAAGACATAAGCAAGTGAGAAAAGATATATACTAATTTGTCCGTCGGAGTGCTAATTCCGGCACCCCCGACCGGAGTGTTAATTCTTTTTTCAAGTGGCAATCAGAGGATCAGGAACGTCCTTCAGGATCCAAGAGTATTTTTAAACCACTTCTCCACAATTGGCGCCGTCTGTGGGAATACTCAAGTGCATCCATGGCGGGCGTCACAGAAGATCCTCCGATAGTTGCTGACGAAACCACGCCAAGAGATGACTTCACTACAAGAAACATGCTTGGAGCAGAGAATATCACTGCACGACGGGCCTTGAACTTCGATTCAGTAGCTCAGACCTCACCCTCAACTTCAATGCATGAGACAATGCAGACGATTATGGATCAAGCAAAGCAAAATGAACAGCAGCTGGAGAACATAATGGCTGAGAACAAGCACCTGCGCCAGGATTTGGCCTTGGAGGTGGCGAAATCCCAACAAGCCGCATGCCAAGACCGGGGTCAACCTTCGGGAAAGAAGAATGGTTGACGACGTCGACTTCAAAAACGCAATAATGATAGTGATTCTGACTCACCATCCCCGGAACCTAGAAAGAAAGGACGAGTTGATGTATCCAGCTCATCTGAAGGAAGTCCCTAAGTACGGCATAAACGAGGGAGGAGCGATGACTCGGATGAGGAAGATAAGCATGACCCCTTTGTGTGACAAATTGCAAAGGCTGTACTACCTAAAAAGCTCAAAGCACCGTCGTTCACCCTCTACGACGAAAAATCAGACCCTGCCGATCACATTCGCCATTATAAGCAAGCAATGACACTTCATGCTGACGACAAAGCCCTTATGTGTCGAATATTTCCAAGTAGTCTGGGACCGTTGGCCGTTAGGTGGTATTATAAACTGGAGCCGGCGTCAATTAAGTGCTTCTATCAGCTCCAGAAGTCCTTCAGGGCTAGATTCATCACTAATGAGATCCAGCCAAAGCAAGCCGACTCCCTCTGGGCGATGCAAATTAAAATAGGCGAAACCCTTCGTAAATATTCGGCGCGCTATTGGGAATGCTTCAATCTGGTAGATGATGCTTGCAATGACTCCATGGCTATCACCGCCTTTAAGATGAGATTACATCCTGATAGTCCCCTCTGCAGTTCATTAACCAGACGGCCCCCCAAAACAGTCTGGGCATTAATGAAGAATATTGCAAAGTGGAAGACGATGCCCTACAGGTCAAAGCCGGACATAAAGCAATTGAGACGGCCACATCGAGAATCGTTCAGCCAATTAGCGTCGTGCCATCAAAAAGCCTCGAGCCGCAGAATCAAGCTAAACGAGACAAAAGACATGACTCGCGCCGATCAAATGATCAATGTTCACATCGAGCTAATGAACAGTATCAAGTGGATAGCAGGCGCACAAGGCGCTCAGGCAAGAAATACACAGAGTTAACAAAGTCGATCAGTAAGATTATGTCGAAAGTTCAACACCTTCCATTCTTCAAGTGGCCGCCCAAGATGACGGGACCTCCCGATACAAGAAGACAGGATAAACGGTGTGAGTATCATAAAGACCACGGTCACGACACCGATAGTTGTTATGCACTAAAGGATCACCTGGAGAAGTTGGTGCAAGACGGTCGTCTTACGCAACACGTCCGAAAGAACAATCCAACAAATACAGTAGCTTTACGGCTGGACTCACCTCCTCTCGATGTAATTCATATGATATACAACTTGCCGACGACATCCGAGGTGCATACAATTCAGTTGCAGTCTAGCCCCCATAACCCAATCACACCAGCGAAACGGCCCCATGAAACTGGAAGGATTAGTTTCGATGATAGTGACTTAGTTGGAGTAACTCACCCCCATACTGATCCCTTCGTTATCGAGCTACGCGTAAACAGATTCACCATTGAGCATGTTCTCATTGACCAGGGCAGCACTTCAGAAATAATGTATTACAAAACTTTTGTCAAACTTGGCTTCATTAACTCGGATCTGTCTCCGGCTGATTACCCGTTATTCGACTTCAATGCTAACCCGGAGTATCCTTTCGGCAAAATCACAGTACCAGTTCGGGCGGGCACTAGATCAGTAGATGTAGAATTTCTGGTTGTCAAGCTTCCTTCGCCGTATAATCTAATCATGGAAAGAACTTGGTTACATACAATGCAAGCTGTGCCAAGCACCTACCATCAACTACATCGTTTTCTAACTGAGTACGGTATCAAACAAATTCGAAGTTCTCAGAAATCGGCACAGGCATGCTATCTTCTTGCTGCAAAAAGACCAAGGGAGCTGGAAATGCATTCAATTGAAGTACTAGATAGGGAGAGCCTCGAAGACATTGGGAAGATCCCAAGTGAAAAGGCAACCGAAGCCCTAGATCAGATCAAAATTGACGGGAATCCCGACAAGTTCTTCATGATCAACGCTTCCCTAGATAAAGTCGAAAGGCAAGAGTTAGTATCCTTCTTTCTTGGCAATATCGATGTGTTTGCATGGTCACCACACGAGATACCAGGAGTGGATCCATCTGTGGCCCAGCACCGTTTAAACGTTGACCCGAAATGTAAGCCAATTATTCAGAGAAGTCAGTGGTCAGCCGTGGAGCATACCTCGGCCGTTGTTGAAGAAGTTGATCGGTTACTTAATGCCGGGGCAATTCGTGAAGTAACCTATCCCACATGGTTGTCCAATACTGTGGTTGTAAAGAAGAAGAATGGCTCTTGGCGTGTTGGTGTGGATTTCACGAACTTAAACAAAGCTTGTCCCAAGGACTGTTTTCCCTTGCCCAGAATAGACCAACTCGTAGATGCAATGGCACATCATCAACGCATGAGCTTCTTGGATGCCTACAGAGGTTACCATCAAATCGTCTTGCATCTGGAGGACCAAGAAAAAACCGCATTCCTCACCCCAAGAAGAACCTATTGCTACAAGGTCATGCCTTTTGGGCTAAAGAATGAGGGGGCAACTTACCAAAGACTAGTGACTGCCATGTTTAGAAAACAACTCGGCTGTACCATGGAAGTATACATCGACGATATGGTGGTCAAATCCAAGGAAAATCATGCCCATCTAGCCGATTTGGCAGAGACATTCGGCATTCTTCGAAAGTACAAGATGAAATTGAACGCCTCGAAGTGTGCATTCGGCATCGGATCCGGCAAATTCCTTGGCTACATCGTTAACCACCGCCGAATCGAAGCCAACCCGAGGTAAATAACGAAAATTCTAGAGCTTGGATCCCCTCGGTCAGTCAAAGAGGTTCAGAAGCTGATGAGAATGGCTGCCGCGCTTAACAGGTTTATTAGCCGTTCCAATGATCGTTGCCGACAATTCTTTCACACACTTCGGCAAGGCAGAGCATTTGAATGGACCCCCGAGTGCCAGGCTGCTTTGGACGGCTTGAAGTCTTATCTCCGATCAGTACCACTCTTGGCAACACCTACGGTAGGCGATTCGCTCATTTTGTATCTGGCAATATCTGACCGGGCGGTTAGTGTCGTATTGTTAAGAGAAGAACTTGGGGAGCAGCGACTAGTTTACTATGTGAGCAAAGCAATGGCCGACGCCAAAACACATTACCTTCCATTGGAAAAGCTTATCCTTACTCTCGTCATGGCTGCAAGAAAACTGATGCATTACTTTCAGGGGCATACCATTGGGGTACTAACGTACTATCCCCTCCGGTCAGCGCTCCGCAGCGCGGAAGCATCGGGGCACGTTTTGAAATGGGCTCTCGAACTCGGCCAGTATGATATCTAATTTCTACCTAGAACTTCCATCAAGGGGCAAGTGCTCGCCGACTTGGTAGCCGAATTCACAGGATCTCTCGCCGACTTTAAGTCTGATCATAAGCCCAACTGGAGAATGTATGTTGGAGACGTTTGGCAGATGTATTGTGACGGGTCATCCAACCAACATGACAGTGGGGCTGGCGTAGTAATCATGACCCCCGAAGGGGCGATAATAAAACAGGCCGTCAAACTGGGCTTCGATGCATCAAACAATGAGGCCGAATACGAAACATTGTTAACTAGCCTACGGAATGCACTTCACCTCGGTGCGCGGCGTCTGCTTGTTTTTTGTGACTCAAAGCTAGTAATCAACCAATTGAAAGGAGAATATGCAGTCAAAAATGACCACATGGCAGCTTATATGAAAACGGCGAATTCTTTGCTCGTGAAATTTGATCACCACGAACTGAATCTAATAACCCGAGATCAGAACACGCATGCGGACGCCCTGGCTTGCCTAGCCTCTGCCATCATCTCAGAAATTAAGCGGACAATTGAAGTAGGGTTCGTCCTTGAGCTGAGCATTGCCTCTTCAAAATCAGTTCAGATCAACGTTATTGAACTAGGTCCAAGTTGGATGGACCCTATCGCTGCATTCCTATCCTCAGAGCAGCTCCCGACGGATAAAAAAGAGGCACACAAGCTGCGAAACAAAGCCCTCCGATACTACTTGCATCCGCAGGGGAAGCTCTACAAAAAATCTCTCTCTGGGCCGTACTTAGAATGTGTTCACCCGAATAAAGTCGAGAAACTCTTGTCTGAAATACATTAAGGCAGTTATGGTGCCCATTCGGGCGGATGTTCTCCGGCCCATCGAGCCGTCACGCAAGGGTACTATTGGCCGACCATGCGAACCGATGCCGAGTGTTATGTCAAGAAATGCGAACAATGACAGAAGTTTTTTCCCTTAACTCATCTGCCTACCAAGGAGCTAAACTCTATCACTAGTCTTTGGCTATTCGCTCAATGGGGGCTGGATATCGTCAGATCATTACCACGGGCTCCAGGGAACAGGCGATTCTTAATTGTCACAACGGATTATTTCACAAAATGGGTTGAAGCGGAGGCACTAACACACATTCGAGATGCCGACGTTAAGCATTTTGTATGGAAAAACATCATAACGAGATTCGGCATACCAAGAGCACCTATTTCAGACAACGGTACCCAGTTTGATTGTGGCGTGTATCAAGAATTATGCAACACGTATGGTATCCAACCCTACTTTTCTTTGCCGGCTTACCCACAAAACAACGGCCAAGCAGAGGCCACCAACAAAGTCATTCTGGACGGCATCAACAAAAGACTGGAGAAAGCTAAAGGCAGATGGGTCGAAGAGCTGCCCAGTGTCCTATGGGCTCATCACACTACTCCAAGGCGATCCACTGGGGAAATGCCGTTTGCTTTATGCTTCGGAACCCAAGCAATCATCCCCCTGGAGATCGGCCTTCCAACTTTGAAATCGAAGGTTTTTGACATAGGCCGAAATGACATGATGTTGGCCTTGGACTTGACTCTAATTGAAGAATGCCGAGACCATGCCCTTGCTTCCATGGTACGGTACCAGCAATAGCTCGCTAAATCGTATAATCAACGTGTACAGCTACGTCGTTATATACCAGGAGAATTGGTCCTCAAGAAAGTGCTTCCCGCTGCTAGGAATCCCGCTGACGAAAAGTTAGGTCCTAATTGGGGCGGCCCCTTTCAGATTGACTCAATCGCAGGAACAGGGACATATCGGCTCAAAGATATGGATGGGAGAAATTTGCTGCATCCCTGGAATTCCACACACTTGCGCAAATTTTATCATTAAGCAAACTTGTACGTCATAACAGCTTGTTTTGAATTTTCACCTTATACACCTTTTTATTCTTCCAATGCAATGCCTTTTCCTTCTTGTCTTATGAGTTATGTTGTAACAATAAGCCTCCAAATTCGGAGCACCCTTCGTGGACATCATGATTGGCCAACACAAGAAGCCTCCGAACTCGGAGCCCTATGTGTGAATGATACGTTTGGGCCGAATAAGCCTCTGAATTCGGAGCGCCCTTCGTGGACATCACGATTGGCCAACACAAGAAGCCTCCGAATACGGAGCCCCATGCGTGAATGACACGTTTGGGCCGAATAAGCCTCTGAATTTGGAGTGCCATTCGTGAACATCACGATTGCCCAGCACAAGAAGCCTCCGAATTCGGAGCCCCATGCATGAATGATGCGTTTGGGCCGAATAAGCCTCCAAATTCGAAGCGCCATTCGTGGACATCACGATTGGCCAACACAAGAAGCCTCCGAATTCGGAGCCCCATGCATGAATGACACGTTTGGGCCGAATAAGCCTCCGAATTCGGAGCGTCATTCGTGGACATCACAATTGGCCAACAAAAGAAGCCTCCGAATACGGAGCCCCATGCGTGAATGACACGTTTGGGCTGAATAAGCCTCTGAATTTGGAGCGCCATTCGTGGACATCACAATTGGCCAACACAAGAAGCCTTTGAATTCTGAGCCCCATGCGTGAATGACACGTTTGGGCTGAATAAGCCTCCGAATTCGGAGCGCTATTCATGCACATCACGATTGGCCAACACAAGAAGCCTCCGAATTCGGAGCCCCATGCGTGAATGACGCGTTTAGGGCGAATAAGCCTCCGAATTCGAAACGCCCTTCATGGACATCATGATTGGCCAACACAAGAAGCCTCCGAATACGGAGCCCCATGCGTGAATGACACGTTTGGGCTGAATAAGCCTCCGAATTCGGAGCGCCATTCATGGACATCACGATTGGCCAACACAAGAAGCCTCCGAATACGGAGCCCCATGCGTGAATGACACGTTTGGGCTGAATAAGCCTCTGAATTCGGAGCGCCATTCGTGGACATCACAATTGGCCAACACAAGAAGCCTCTGAATTCGGAGCCCCATGCGTGAATGACACGTTTGGGCTGAATAAGCCTCCGAATTCAGAGCGCCATTCGTGCACATCACGATTGGCCAACATAAGAAGCCTCTGAATTCAGAGCCCCATGCGTGAATGACACGTTTGGGCCGAATAAGCCTTCGAATTCGAATGCCTTTCGTTATCACGATTGGCCAACACAAAATGCCTTTGAATTCGGAGCCCTATGCGTGAATGACACGTTTGGGCCGAATAAGCTTCCGAATTTGGAGCACCCTTCGTGGATATCACGATTGGTCAGGATAAAAGCCTCTGAATTCGGCGCCCCATCCATAAAGGATGCGTTTAGGACGAATAAGCCTCCGAATTCGGAGCGTCCTTCGTGGATATTGCGATTGACAAGCGCAAACGCGATTGACAAACGCAAACGCGATTGACGTAAAGTAGCAGATGGTTGAAACAATATACAGACATTCAAAATGAAATGTTTCATTAAATAGATCGTGAATACATGATTTACATAAAAATGGAACAATGTAAAAAAATAAAATAAAAAAAATAATACATAAAAATTATTCGGCTCCATTTTCGTCGTCAGTCTTCTTGGCGTCAAAAGCCTCAAATGGAAAAGTATAACTCTGATATAAAAGCGACGTTGGATCAACTCCCGCGACCTGGAGAGCCTTGATCCATCCATGCTTAAATCCACGATTTTCGCATCGACAGACTTCCTCGGCTAGTTTTTCCTTCGTCTTGTCTATTCCAATTTTTCGGCCGTCATGGAAGCCTTGTTCATAGGACCTGGTCTTCGCAACTTCTATTGCGAACATGCTCGCCGTTTCTCGGTCAGCAATCGCGTGATCCAAAATTTTCCGGTTTACTCGTTCCGCGACAATCGGGTTCACTTGACTCGCCGACTGAGTTTCAGAGGTGTTAGCTTTCTTCAGCTCATTTTCGGCCTTCTCTGCGCGAGCTTGCAAGCTCCGAATGCGACCGTCCTTTTGCTTTATCTCTCTTGCGTAACACGAAGACGCATGCCGATTTCATAGAAGGTATATAACCCCTTTACTGCTCCATGGACGCCCTCCCGAAAAACTTCATAATCAGCCCGGCCGACCATCGACTGCTAGACTTCTAGCGAAAAAATCTGTCGAGCGAACTCGACTGCCACATTTGGGTCGCGGATAATCAAATCTGCTTCCGTCATCGATTTGTTACCAATGAAGACCGAAAAACTCAATGGGCGCGATGGCCCACTGGTTTCTCCTCTCCAACGAGGGGAGTTACCTCGTTGCTGTTTTTCCTTCTTGGGTGACCTACTTCGACGATGTGGGGAGTGACGCCTCTCACACTCCCCCGACGTCCTACTCCCCGTGCATGTAGGCTCGCCACCTCGATTCATCTCTACGTCTAATTTTGCCAGTGTCCTACCCTCCCCTCTACTGTTGAAGAATAGTCTTCTTGCCATCCACAGTCGTCCAGCTTGGTTCGACACAATGCTTTTTTCCCTCTCACAATTTGTTGAATTTGAACGCAAAAATGGCACCTACGCGCACATAGTCCCCACCCCATTTATTAATTATGAGTGCAGCATTCCTGAGGTGATCTCTTCAATACTCTGTGCCAAAACCTCAAAGCTTTGCGCCGCTAAGTGGATGTGCCCTAGCCAATCCATGAACTACCGATATGCAGCGGTCCAGTTCACTCATTAGCTGGGGCAACGGCAGATTCATCAATTTATTCGGCTAAATTTCAAAGCTTTGCGCCGCTAAGTGGATATGCCCTAGCCAATCCATGAACTATCGATATTCGGCGGTCCAGTTCATTCATTAGCTAAGGCAAGGGTAGATTCATCAATCTACTCGGCTACATTTCAAAACTTTGCGCCGCTAAGTGGATGTGCCCCAGCCAATCCATGAACTACTGATATTCGGCGATCCAGTTCATTCATTAGCTAGGGCAACGGCAGATTCATCAATCTATTCGGCTAAATTTCAAAGCTTTGCGCCGCTAAGTGGATGTGTCCCAGCCAATCCATGAACTACCGATATTCGGCGATCCAGTTCATTCATTAGCTAGGGCAAGGGCAGATTCATTAATATATTCGGCTGAATCGCAAAGATACGCAGTTGTTTTATCATCGAATTAATTTACTCATTTCATGATCTTATATCCTACTTAGCCGTTAACTAGCACATGCAGCAGACAGACAGAAAGGCAAAGGAAATTTTTATTAATAAATTGAGTACAAACAGTAGTCATTTTACACATGAAAATTACCCTACATTTAACTTCTAACCGAAATAAATAAACAAAAATCTACAAAAACTACGCACACAAGATGCCTAACAAAAATAAAAATTACTCCCTAGTTAATCTTCAGGGTCAGACTCCAGCGGCTCAATGTCCACCTACTCGTATGGAATCGGCTGTGCCAATGTCACATTAGCGGCAGCGAGGGCTTTGAGTCATCCGTGTTTGAAGCCCCAATTCTCGAACTTGGGTACTTCCTCCACGTAATTTTCCAAGGTGGCGTCCTTCCCAGCTTGGAATACTTTGGAAATCTCGAAGTCGGCTATTTCCTTTGCCTTCTTCAATGCTTCCAAATCAGCCTCCAGTTTGGCAATCACCTCCTTGGCTAACTTGAGCGCGTCATCGCTCGCGTCATCGCTCGCGTTCTCCCTCTCTTCGACGGCCAACCTAAGTTGGTCGAAACTCTTGGCCTTTTCCACCTCGGCGTCGGCTTTCGTGCGTTCTTCTGCCGCTTTCATCGCCTCAGACTCGGCTCTGAGAGAGGCCTCCACAGCCTTGCTCTTTTCATTTTCAACTTCGGTTATGAGAAAGCTGATTTGTTTAATAGCATCATGTTGACGGCGGCCAATCTCAGCTATCTTGCCCGCCGTCTGCAAAATAAGGAATTAGAGTTTAAAAAAAATATAAAAAACATAAAAAAATAAAAATAAAAATAAAAAATATAGGCGCAAGACTGTAGACAAGGCTCAAGTCATGTACCAATATAGCCGATTGAGCGGCTAATGCTATTGACAGCAAATCCGGCTCTGCCCGAAAGGTTGCTATGTCAATCAGTAGGGAAATTAAAGAGGCCATGCTTAAGGCCACAGCAGGGTCTTTCACAGCCGATGCATCAGAAGCAATCGACACGTTCTTTATCCTCGGTTGTATGATAAACGACACAACCAAGTCCGACTCCTCTATGCGCGGCCGTTTATCGGTTAGGTTTTCTGCAGAGTTAGCTTCGTGCTGGGCAGGACATTTTTCCCCTCTATGCTCGGCCTCCTGATTGCCCTATTGATTGACAATCTGCTTCATTTTGGCCATGTCAATCTGAGCCGTTTCTTCCACAAAAGCAGGCGGAGAAGACTCGGCCCCTGCAACGAGTGAAGGTTCAGATTGGTTGGCTTCGGCTTTCCTCCGGGCGGCCATCCTTCCAGCGTTTTTCCTCCTGGCCATCTGTGTGAGCGACTCCCCAGCCATGTTCTCAGGATATGTGCCGGGAAGGTCCCCTAAGTTAGTAAAAATATCTTCAAAGGAGACGTCTACTCGGCCTGAAGTAGATGGAGGGTTGGATGGATTGAGGCCAGCTTCCTCAAAAGCCAAATTTAGAGCCGCGTCAACCTCCTTCCCGAGACTATCGGATCTATCCAAGGTGGACTGATTCGGCTGCTCGGCGACTTCTTCGGCTATTTGTTCGTTCGTCGACTCTGAATTTGAAGCTTCAAGACCAATCTCCCTAAGATTTTTTAAGTTTGGGAAAACAAGCGCCGTGAGCTGTTGTTCGCCTCTTGGAATCGGAATGTTATCTGCGGCCGAAAACGTAGCGTAAGTTGGCTCGTATCTCAGAAGTATGTGGGCCGCCCTCCCTTACTTTTGGAGGTTTAGACAGCCGAAGAATTGGAGCGCGGTTTTGATTTGTGCAAGTACAGTGTTGTCGGCCGAGACCAGAACTTTCTTCAAATCGTTACCTACGTAAATAAAATGGTAAGTGCATAGAGTCTAAGCCGGGTAAATATATAACAAATACACATGGAGAACTATGCGGCCGCCTAGTTTGCCTTTTCGTCCAGGCATAGGATCTAGGCGATCTTTGCCCTCGCCGAATTCCCAGTTGCCTCGGACAACAACCATGACATTGTCAACATGCTTGCCAGAGCTAGCAAACATAGTCACTAAATGATGGTCGGTGTCCTTGGCCCTGAGAAAGTAGCACCTCTGCTGGCCAGAGGATTTGGCCAAGGCATAGCAATGCCAAATAGCAAGGATTCCAAGATTGAGCCTAAGGCGTCGGTTTAATTCTACAATTCCCATTACGATTCGGTAAAAGTTTACGTTAGGCTGAGAAGGGATTAGACCCTAGTGACGAAGGACGGCCCTCAAAAATGGGTGAAGGGGGAAACAGACTCCGCCCTCAGCGATTGACAGGAGAGGAAAGATGATTGTACTCTCATCGGTCCTCTCCATGTCAATTACGCTCTCTGCCATGAGTGACAGATGGACGTCGTCAGGAATGGAAAAATTGCGTCAAAAACCAGAAACTCGATCCGCAGAAAGAAGGGCTTTCAGATGTTTCACCATCCTAGCCAATATAGGAAGTATGGTAAACTAAAAAACAAGCAAGGAAATGGGAGTCGAAATGGAGAAGAGGAGAACTTACAAAAAGTAGGGAAGACAGTGAGGAACGAGGAGAAGTTACAGAGGTCGTGAAATGAAGGAGGCAAACTGGCAGGCAACCAAGAAGCTTTGTGTATTCAAAAAAACATACATTCGAAGGGACAACACGGTTTCAAATCGCATTAAATGAATGAAGCATACGAAAGGGTGGGAAATTATAATGATTCCTAAAAAGCATAAACGTATTGACACTTGTGTTGAAATGAGGGAAGCCGCCATATTTTTCACTCTCCAAGTTCAAGACCAAACATGCTGACTAACTAGCATTAGTAGGATGTTCGGAGGATAATTGTGGGAGCCGAATAATGGTATACGTAGGAAAACCAAACGAATCTGAAGAAAATCAGGATATATACTATTCGGCTCCGTCTTGGGGGACCCTGAAGCCAAATAGTTAAATTGGCCATAGAATCAGACGTACAAGAAGCCGAGTGTGAATAGGCACACAACAAAATGGCCGAGTGGGCAGTTATGCGCTGGATTAAAAGTGGGTCCGACCCCCGAGACCAGGGACGAGTATAAAAGAGATGAGCATTAACTAAAGAAAGGTATGTGAGAACAAACTAAAGAAACTTAAGATACAAGCAAGTGAGAAAAGATATATACTAATTTGTCCGTCGGAGTGCTAATTCCGGCACCCCCGACCGGAGTGTTAATCCTTTTTTCAGGTGGCAATCAGGGGATCAAGAACGTCCTTCAGGATCCAAGAGTATTTTCAAACCACTTCTCCACAAGCATATAGAATTGAAGTTTCATCCACATTTCCATACATTTGCCTCTCAAATTTACAACAACTGATCACCACTTCTCTTTGATTTCTTTGATAAGGTGATTTATTTTTTATTGCAAATAAATATCTTGCTGTGGATGATCTGGCAGGATTCTTTTATCACAATTTGACCCCCAAGGAACTTACAAGAGTTCACGAATACAACTTTGACCACCCTGGCGAGCTTTGAATCTGGAATTTGATGATTGCATTCTTTGGTATTGCTCGTTTTCTAACATGAATTTTTAGTTGATTTTTCAATTTCTTCTTAATCCTAAACAAAAAATATTTTGGAGTCCAGTTCTGTGACTGTTTCTGGATTCAAACACTGAGAATGTTGTTGGCAACATATATTCTTCACCATATTGGTATGTAGTGCTATAGTTGAGAATTTTGAGATTAATGATAATTTTGCTGTTTGACTGTCAATAAATTTGGCTTTATCTCGTATTCTTTTAAAATTATTGTCTTTTCTGATTGGATTATTTGGTTGGAAGTGTAAAACATGCTGATAACAAGAGTTGAATTTAATGGAAATTGATGTATTTGCAGCAGCAATAGCCAGTAGCAGAGGCTACTCACTACTCGGTCCTTTTCAATTTTTTTGTTAATGGGTTTGCTTGCTTTGGAGTCCTCTTCAATGGGTTTTCACTTTCTTTGACTCTCTCCCGCCATTAATTTGACATTTCAATGCAAAATGTGTGTGTAAAGAAAGCCTAACTATTACTGTTAGATTTTCTTTCACAGGTATCTTCTTTTGGCACTTTAGCCATGAACTTTTTGCTTATGAATTTGTGTTTATATATATAGAGAGTGTGTTTTAGGGCCTTTTTTTTTTCTTTTTTTCTTTTTCTTCTTTTTTTTTGATGATAATGTGGCTGCATTTCTTTGTTGTTTGAGGTCTTTTGACTCTTGTGAATGGTGGGTTGTTGTGATGAAGTTTGTTTGAGTAGGATTTGAGAGGTTTTAGCTGGGGAAGAAGCTTCAAAATGTTTGGGTTTTCTCACAAACGAATGAAGATTGGGAGGTAAATCCCTACCCATACTCTTGGGTATATACATGAATATATACTCCTATGTTCACATAATGTTATGCATATATAGATATGGAATTTGGAAAGGTATGGTAGTTGTGTTGAATGTGAAACTATGTTGGTTAGTGTGATTAGTTCTAAAGACTCTGAATAGGATGGAAGTTGAAGAATTAGAAGCTTTACGAATTTGAAACCACCAAATTACTTAGAATAGACTTCTTTCACTTTTTGTGTTAGTCCTAATCTTCCTAGACTTTTCTTAAATTTTGTATCTCATAATAACTCAATATCTTTTTATTTATTTATTTATTATTTTTTTATAGAACTTTATATTTTTATTATCAGATTTGGGTTCTAATGATGAGAAGTTTGGGATGTGCATTGAGATATATAATTTTAAAATAAGAAATCGGCACTTGGGCGCTCATTGTCTCTATGGTAGTCATAATTTTATTATTTTCTTATTGAAGGAGGTAGTAATTGCCGTGGGTGGGAAGTGGTGAAACCGTTGTAGTGGTGGTGGAGGAGGTGGTAATTGTGGTGGTTGTAATCACCCCCTTCCCCTTCTTTGTTGGGTTGGGTTTCCTAATTTGTGGGATTTATTTTCTTTTTCCCTGTGTTGAAATTCTTCTTATGCAAAGATAGATGTTTAGCCTGCTTTAAAAACTAATTGTCAGATACATTTTTAATGCTTCAAATTCTGATAAATGAGATAGTCCTATGTTTGTTTATTATGGTTCTGAGCTAGTTACTCGTACTTGGTATACGCTAGTTTTGTGGCTTTGTTTTTATTATTATTATGTTTTATGATTGACAGAGACCGAGAGGATTGAAGGCCATGGGAAACAGAATGGAGAGCAATTCAGAATGACGGTGAAAGACAGATGGGGCTTACCTTTGGATTTTTATTTCTCTTCTTTTTTCTTTTTTTCTTCTGATCTGACATGGGGATCTTTATTTCTCTTCTTTTTTCCTCTGATCTGACTTGGGGGGATGGGGGAGTGGTGAGAGAAAGAGAAGAGGGTAATGTTATTTTGTGGCTTTGTATACAAAGTAGTAATTTTTTGATTGAGAATTGCAAATTCAATTTTTTGATATGTTATTTTGTGGGTAATGGTGATTGAATATTAAATTGAATGGGAAAGTGAATTAATGCTGCATTTGCTATTTTAATGGGAGTTATTATTTCATATAGTGCTATTCAGTTTTATTATAGGTATTCTTTTAGTTCAATCACATAAAATTAGCATAATTTCAACAAAAAAAAAAAAAAAAGAAAAAGAAGAAGATAACACGACGTTTCTAAAACGCCACTATCATACTAACGGTTTGAATTTTTAAAATTAAAAAAAGCTATGACAGCGTTTTAAAAACGTCGCTAAAACCATAGTAACGTCACAGTACCGTTAGGGTGGGACATTTGGCGGCGTTTCACATTTGGCGGCGTTTAAAAACGCTGCCTATGCTAATATAGCGACATTTTTTAAATGTCATAAAGCTATAACGACGGTCGCATTGTTGATGTTTGGTACTAAACGTCATAAAAAGAAATAGCGACGTTCTTTACACCTGTAGCGGCGTTTTTTCAGCACCGCTAAATGTGCATTTTTTAGCAATGAAGTCAAATGTAATTATGTCAAATTTGTGATAATACTTAATTAAAAATGGACTTGAGATGTGGATCATATCATGTAATACAATATTAACTCATAAAATAATAAATAAAATATAATTACAAAATGTGATTATTCTAATTTTGTTGAATAAAATGAAAGAACAAACCTCCAATGGGAAATATTTCAATTTAATAATAAAAGGTGTAATAGTAATAAATCAAACCAAACCAAATTAAACTAAGTCTTAAATCCCATCAAATGAGGTGGGCTAAAAAATATAATACTAATCTATTCAAAAAATAAGAGTTTAAAAAGTGATCATTTATAATTTTATTGTTTGAAGGATACAATGTTATAAGTCCAATAAATTACTCATTCTTTAATTGGATTAATTTGATTGGTAAAGAATATGATTCTAAATTTTATTGGCTAAGCATTCCAAACTAAGCTCCAAATATGGTCAGGTGGAATCTATAATTATTAATCTTAAGACTTTGGAATTTACTTGTTTATTGGTGGAGAAAAAAATAGTTTTTTTGTATGAAAGATATTTGTTAGGTACCAGTTTAAAAATATGTTTTTTTTGTTTGTTTTTTTGGGTTTTTTTTTCTTCTTCTTGTTCTTCTTCTTTTTTGGGTTTTATAATGCTATTATTCAATGTGTTCGAAGGGCGCCTAAACTAAAAAGATACTCATTAAGTACGAAAAATTTCAATGTTTAATAAAAAATCCCATTGTGACAAAAATAAACAATTTAAGTGGGAATTTCTTTTTTAGACATTTAATTAGATATGAAAATCATATACAAAAAAAACTCAGATTAGGCATAAAGGAGTGATTTGGAAATTTAGTTAAAAATTAATTTTTTAACTTTTTTAATTTTTTTTGTCCTTTTGTGCCTGAGCCTAGCCCAATTTTATGCCTAAAAATTTGTTTTTGTATACCGTGGTATTACAAAACTCGTCTAACAAATTTATATTTATATATAAATAAACATTTCTAAACTAAAAATTAATAATTTTATAATTAACACAAAAGTTAATATTTAACTTTATTCTTAGGTATAGACCAAGTTACGTATATTTTTCATTTTCAGTGTATATTTTTTATTTAGAAGCAACTATAAAAAATTATTTATTTATTTAACTTTTTTTTATTTATTTAGAAAGCAAAATTAAGTAAAATATATATGTACATAAATATCTATTTTGAATTTTTTTTTACTTGAATAAAAATAATTAGAAGCAACTATACTTTTATAGAGTTACAAGTAGAAGAAAGAGTTGTGTCTCATGTTGAATTGGGCTGCAAATAATATTCTCTAGATTCTTTTAAATATCAATTTCAAACTATTAAAAAAAAACAAATTAAAATAAACACCAATCCAGTCTCACGAATTAAAAATTTATGTCAATCTCAAACGCTAGTTGAGAGGGTAATTTATATGGAAATTGGGCCGAGATGGGCAACGGGCCGTCATGGGCCACAGTACGAAGGGCTGAGTAAAAAAGACTTCGAAGTTAGTCCGGTCCGGAAGAGACTTGAGGTTAGTTCGGTCTGAATGAGACATAAAGTTACTTCGGTCCCATAGAGGTTAGCTCGGTCACCACACTAGAACTATACCGGTTATGGCGCAGTATGGTTAGTTCGGTCTAAAGCCTTGCTAGAAGTTAGCTCGGTTTAGACTTACCACGGTTTACGCAGGAGGAACTGAGGTAAGGGCATTGAAGGAAGAACCGAACTAACGATAGTTTGGTCTATTCTGTGGCTCGGCGTGGCCATGCTTACTTCGGTCGTATTGGAGTTCGGCCATGGTAAAACCATCTCACTTGGTTTAAGCAGTGAGGGGGGTGTTGAAGGATAAGCATGATCTTTCAGGAGTATGAATCCTAGGAGGACTCTACATGGAGGAGTAAGAGTCCTACTTGGATTATGCCACACAAAACCTATAAAAGCTCACAAACATCACCTATGGAAAGGTAACACAACTTTGATTTCTGAATACACAGAGCTTTTGTCTATCTGTCTAGTTTGCTGACTTAGACATCGGAGAGGTTTCCGGCACACACCCGCCGGCTAGCTCACGTTTGTGTTTTCAGGTGATAAAGCGACGACGTACGGAGGAGTGCAGACTTGATCAACAGGATTATACGAGAAGGTTTATTTCTTTCCCATACAATTGGCGCCGTCTGTGGGAATTCAGACAAGAACAAACCTCTTGATCAAGCTTTTTCTTTTGAGAATCAATGGCGCACAACGAAGAATTACCACAGTCCGCCATTGACGAACAAACTCCAGAAGGGGGTGCGAGGCACGAAGGTCTACCTCTTATCCCTCCTATGGGGGATTTGGAGCCACAAAGACAGAATCCCAGGAGGGATACAAGAGGGAGAAGGCGGACTAACAGCCCTCGTCACTCTCGTTCACAGAGCCTAGAAAGACAAAGGCGAAGGATTGATCCTCAAGCTTTGGAGGATCGCGTCAAGGAGCAAGACGAATTGATACGACGAATGGCGGCGGACATGGAATCTCTAAAGCGCCAGGTGAAAGGAAAAGGAGTGACGACAGGAGAGGGGCGTACAAACAAGACGCCCCCTCGCCACTCAGAAAATCGTAGTAGGAATACCACACCCTCACAAGCAGAGAGCAGAAGCCTTAGGATAGGCGATACCCAATCTAGATCTTCCAGAACTCGTCACTCCAGGTCTGAGAGGACGAGATCTGAGAGGTCATATACTGAGGGAAGCACGTATTGGCCCTCACATACTCACCAAACAAGATCCAGGCAGACGGAGTTGCCCAGATCATCCGACTTACGAACCGTGCTCGAAGAGAAGGCACAATGGAAGGAGGATGCCAGGGCACGCGATCCACATAGAGTTTCTGCCTTATAGCGGTTGGCTCCTCGGACGCATGGAAGCGTCGAGGTTAGAATGCCAATACCGCGCCCTGCCTACGAACCAGCGGACAAGGCATTAGCGAGGCTGCAGACCTCACCGTTCGTTCCGGCGATTGAAAACGCGCCCCTGCCATCAGGCTTCCTTCAGCCCAAATTCACTACATATGAGGGAAAGACGGACCCCTACTCACACTTGAGCCACTTTCGCCAGGTCATGGTTGTTTACCCGCGAAACGAGGCTTTAATGTGCATCCTCTTCCCATCTAGCCTTGGTGACCTAGGTTTGACTTGGTTCGAAAAACTTCTAGAAGGCAGCATAGCCTCCTAGGCGCAATTGGCGGAGGCTTTCGTAACAAGGTTCAGAACAAACACTAAAACCCCGGTGGAGATCGACCAGTTACTCTTCATCGACATGGGCGACAAGGAGACCCTAAGATCCTACAATAGTCGCTACTGGGAGACCTTCAACCAGATTGGGGACTATCCCACCAATCTCGCCATTGCACAGTATAAAAGAGGCCTTCCAGTCGGGAACAGACTAAGGAACTCAATCACCATGACATCGCCCCTCACCATGGAAGCCTTGATGGAAAAAGTGCATCAGTACATCAGGGTGGAGGAGGACGGCGCACGTGCCAAATCAAAGTCGGGCACGACCACAGTACCAGAGAAAAAGGCCTCAGCAAAGGTCAATGCGGTAGATCGTCTGAGCAGGAACGGACGTGGCAGACGAGACAACGGAGAGGACCAGGATAAAAGATGGCTGAGGGTCCGCACTGCCATAACCACGGTATTCAAGAAACCAATATATCGAATTCTAAGTGAAATAAGAGATGAGCCTTTCGTCAGATGGCCAGCCAAGCTAGGGGAAGCTCAGAAGGACTACGACGAAAGGTCGCGATGCACCTTCCATAAAGAAAAGGGGCACCGCACCGAAAATTGCACACCATTGAGACAACACCTGGAGGAGTTGGTGGCAGCAGGTCACTTGGATAAATACATTGAAGGAGGGACGCAACCAGCCCCCCAGGACCACAATAACCCCAACGGGATGCCAATCGACGCCCCACCTCAAGGCGTGATCAATGTGATACATGGAGTCTTCGAACCTGAGCGTGTATACGAGCTCAGAGGATCAATCAAAAAGGCTGAGCACTTGAGAGAGGTGCTAAGTGCCCAACCTGCCACCAAGAAGGGGAAGACAGAGGCCACGAACGTCATGTCTTTTTCGGATAAAGACTTGGCAAGGATATATTGCCCTCACAATGATGCCCTGGTCGTCACTCTTCGAGTTAAAGATTTTGACGTCAAGTGAATTTTGATTGACCAGGGTAGTTCATGTGAAATAATGTACTACGAAACATTTAAACAATTAAAGTTACAAGATAAAGACTTGGTACCTGCCGTATCTCCCCTGATTGGATTCAACTCAATGCCAGAGTGGCCAGTCGGCAAAATAATTCTTCCAGTCAGAGCAAGAAGCGTGACGAAACAAGTGGAGTTCTGGGTATTAAAAGTTCCTTCCACTTACAACATCATCTTGGGCAGAACATGGCTGCATGCCATGCGATCGGTGGCGTCATCCTACCACCAAGTAATGCGGTTCCCCAACGACACCGGAGTAATTGAAGAAGTCTTTGGAGATCAGATTATGTCCAAGCAATGCTTTGTCACGGTGAATGGCAGCCGCGCTGCCAAAGGATACGTTCATTCGGTGGAAGAACCTGAGAGCAATGAATTGGTCGCAGATGTTGGCAAAGCGGCTAATCAGAAAGCGGTGGAAGACTTGGTAGAGGTAAGAATAGATGAAAAAAACCCGGATAAGTTCTTTTTGCTTGGTTCGTCGTTGTCCAGCACTGAGAGATTAGAGGTCTTGGAATTTTTGACCTCTAACATCGAAGTGTTCGCCTGGACACCATACGACATGCCAGGCATTGATCCCAACTTCATCTATCACCAACTCAATGTCCACCCATCTGCCAGACCAATCATTCAGCGCACATGTAGATCGGCACTCCACCATGCCAAGATAGTGGCGGAAAAAGTAGGAAACCTGCTGGAGGCAGGAGCAATCAGAGAGGTACACTACCCAAGATGGATCTCCAACACAGTCGTAGTGCCAAAAAAGAATGGCAAGTGGCGTGTATACGTCGACTACAAAACAGTCAACAAGGCATGTCCAAAAGACAGCTTTCCTCTACCACGGATAGATCAACTGGTAGACCTAACGGCGGGGCACAACCGACTTAGCTTTCTGGATGCATACAGAGGCTACCATCAAATCGCCATGCATGAACCAGATCAGGAAATCACATCCTTTACAACTCTAAGAGGACTGTATTGCTACAAGGTCATGCCCTTTGGCCTAAAGAATGCGGGGGCGACATTCCAACGGATGGTCACCAAGATGTTTGAACCATTGTTAGGCAGAACAATGGAGGCTTACATCGACGACATGGTGGTCAAAAACAAGGATGAGAACGACCATCTCAAGGACCTAGGTGAGATGTTTGAGATCCTAAAGAAGCACAAGTTGCGCCTCAATGCGACCAAGTGTGCGTTCGGAGTAGGATCTAGCAAATTCCTAGGTTTCCTAGTGACCAACCGGGGTATCGAAGTAGACCCCTCCCAGATCAAAGCAATCCAGGAGTTGGAGAGACCAAACTCAGTAAAAGAAGTGCAGCATCTCACCGGCATGGCAGCTGCGCTCAATCGGTTCATAAGCCGGTCATCGGACAGACTACGACCATTCTTCCACGCACTAAAAGCCAAATTCGAGTGGGACGAAGAATGTGACCACGCTTTGGAAAGCCTGAAAGAATACATGTCTTCTCCACCACTGCTCGTCACCCCAATACTTGGAGAAGAACTCTTCCTGTACCTGGTAGTCTCTCAGCACGCAATTAGCGCGGTGTTGGTCCGCGCAGAAGGAATCCAACATCTGCCCATGTATTATGTCAGCAAGACATTACTGGGCGCCGAAACAAGGTACTTGCCACTGGAGAAACTGGCATTGGCCTTGATGATGGCCTCAAGAAAGTTGTCGCACTACTTTCATGCCCACACCATAGTTGTCCTCACAGCCTTCTCACTAAAGGCTTTGTTTGAAAAGGCAAACTTTTCTGGGCGAATCCTGAAGTGGGCAGTAGAGTTGGGACAATACGACATCAAGTTCCAACCCAGGACTGCGATAAAGGCTCAAGCTTTGGCAGACTTTGTCGCAGAATTCACACCAGGAAGTCATCATATCTGCCCAGTCGACCTGACTGAAACAACCGAACTAAGGATGGAAGTTGACGCCGGAATAGCGCAACCCCTGGTGCAGGATATTCAGTCAGATCCCAAGGCAGACCAAAGCAAAGCAAGGAAAGAAGAAGCAAACCATGCTACACCAAGTCTAGACTCACCAACAAATAAAGACTTGGTACAATCAGATAGCAAGGGGCAAACAGCAAGCATGGACCTTGAAGAAAACACCAGCAATGTGGAAGATCCGAAGACATCATCTGATCCCTCCATTTGCTGGAAGTTGTTCGTTGGAAAGATGTGGAAGCTCTTCGTGGATGGAGCATCCAACCGGCATGGAGCAGGGCTTGGCATTGTCCTCATCTCTCCGGACGACCTAGTAGTGGAGTAGGCAATCAACCTTGGCTTCCTAGCATCAAACAACGAAGCGGAGTATGAAGCGCTTCTTGCAGGCCTCAAAGCAGCATTCTACATGAAGGCCACCGAGCTAATGGTTTACAGCGACTCACAGCTGGTGGTAAACCAAATATCTGGCGACTACGAAGTAAAGGATGCCAGGATGGCCAAATATCAAGAGTTGGTCAGAACAGAGATCAAGAAATTTGAAATAGTCAGGATAGAACAAAACGGCAGGGAGGAAAACAGCAGAGCGGACGAGCTAGCAGGCTTTACCTCAATGGCAGATACTTCCATCCCTCATCCATTACTGATTGACTACCTACCTAGACCAAGCATTGAAGACCCCGAAACAGAAGAGGTATGTTGCGCAGAGCTAGGCCCCTCTTGGATGGATCCCATCATCCTGTTCTTAAAAGACGGCACCTTACCAGAAGAGAAGAAAGAGGCCAACAGAATAAGAGCAAAGTCGCAGCGGTTTTGGCTCTCCCCATCCTTGGCATTATATAAAAAATCATTCTCAGGACTCTATCTAAAGTGTGTCCACCCCAGCAAGGTGGAAGCATTCTTATTTGAGATACACGAGGGCGTATGCGGAAGCCATCAAGGAGGAAGATCACTAGCATACAGAGCCATTTCGCAAGGATATTGGTGGCCATACATGCAAGCGGATTCAGAAAAAGTATGTCAAAAAGTGCGAGAAGTGTCAGAAGTTCGCACACCAAATACACCAACCTGCCAAAGAACTCCTACCTCTAACTAGCCCATGGCCCTTCGCATTGTGGGGGATTGGACATAGTAAGACCACTTCCAACAGCACCAGGGAACAGGAAGTTCTTCCTTGCAGCAACCGACTACTTCACAAAGTGGATGGAAGCAGAAGCCTTGGCATCAATCAAGGAAAAAGATGTGAAAAAGTTTGTCTGGCAGAATATCATCACTCGATTTGGCATACCAAAGGCACTAATATCAGACAACGGCATTCAGTTCGATGGCAAAGTTTTCAGAGGCTTTTGTGAAGAGTACAAGATAGAGTTCTACAATTCTACACCGGCATATCCCCAAGCAAATGGATAGGCAGAAGCATCAAACAAGGTAGTCTTGGATGGATTAAAGAAAAGGTTAGAAAAAGCAAAAGGCAAGTGGGCAGAAGAGCTCCCTCATGTTTTATGGGCTTACCGCACCATACCTTGGCGATCAACAGGAGAAACACCATTCTCCTTAGCCTATGGTATGGAGGCAGTAATCCCACTAGAAGTTGGCCTCCCCACAATTCGAAGCGAGAATTTTGATCCAGACTTGAATGGCGAAGCCATCACATTAGAATTCGACCTTGCAGAAGAACGAAGAGAAAGAGTATTGGTGCACATCGCCTCGTACCAACAAGAGCTATCGAGGAAATACAACAAAACAGTACATTCAAGACAATTCAAGATCGGAGATAGGGTACTGCGCAAAGTGATGGGAAACACCTTGGTTCTAGGAGATGGCAAGTTAGGGCCTAATTGGAAAGGACCTTACAAAGTAATTGGATTAGCAGGCAAAGGGGCATACCACTTAGAAGATGAGGACGGCAAGGCAATTCCCAGGATATGGAATACTGCAAATCTCAAGTTATTTTATTTTTAGCTTTTTTCTTATTAAAGTTTGTGTAATTTTTCCTTTTCTCAATAAAACAAGTAGTTTTCTTTTCAGTTAGACGTTTTCTTCTGTAAAAGTTTAGTAAATTAGTGAGTTAGAGGCATAAAAAACACAGTTGGCTGGATTAAACCAACATCCCTCCTAAGCCCAGGATAAGGATCCAGGCTGCAGGACATTTGGTCGGAATAACCAAATATTTTATTCTAAGTTGGCTGGAAAAACTAACTTATAGGTTGGCTGGATTAAACCAACATCCCTCCTAAGCCCAGGATAAGAATCCAGGCTGCAGGACGTTTAGTCAGAATAACCAAACATTTTATTCTAAGTTGGCTGGAAAAACTAACTTATAGGTTGGCTGGATTAAACCAACATCCCTCCTAAGCCCAGGATAAGGATCCAGGTTGCAGGACGTTTGGTCGGAATAACCAAACATTTTATTGTAGGTTGGCTGGATTAAACCAACTCTTATTACTCTTCAGCCGAAGTAAGGGTATGGGCTGAAGAGTGGTTGGCTGGATTAAACCAACTCTTTGAACTCTTCAACCGAAGTAAGGACATAGGCTGAAGAGTGGTTGGCTGGATTAAACCAACTCTTTGAACTCTTCAGCCGAAGGAAGAGTATCGGCTAAAGAGTGGTTGGCTGGATTAAACCAACTCTTGATACTCTTCAGCCGGAGTAAGTATATCGGCTAAAGAATGGTTGGCAAGTAAGCTTAGTCAGATTGAACAGCTAGGACCGGAATAAAGTATCTCAGCCAAACTGCAGTTAGAAAGCAAGCTCAAACAGGAATTTAAACCGAGATAACAGTTGGAGCAAAAAGATTATGGAAAAGTCATTACAAGTACAAGCATACAGATCAAACCGAAATAAGTGTTGAGCAAAAAAGATGATTTTCATTCATCAATTAAAGAGTAAATACAAAGGAGGGGCCGTAGCCCGGTTACAAGTCCAAAACAAAAGAAAAAAGAAAATTACAGAATCAGTTGAAAAGATCTTCAAGATCGGCATCAATGTCAACTCGAACACCGGTTGCAGACGGAAGATCGGTCTCGATTGGGAGTTCGGTTTCAACTGGCAGCACGGTATCAGTCGGCAGCTCAACAGTCAGGTCTTCTACCGTTGGCTCCACCCGAGCTGATTGATTAACCCGATCGTTGACGACCGGGGTGTCAGTTGGCTCTTCATCATCACCATCAGAACCCTCAAGGAATTGTTGCTGAACGGACGTAGCATACTCCGCCAGTGAGGCCGGAATGGAATACAGAGGAGAATTGTAGACCTCGGTCTCGGGCCCACAACCGAGCTGCTCCACTGCTGCCCTCCAGTCGTATTTGAAGAACAAATCCTTAGCGGCCTCACACTGAGGAATATAAAGGGCTTCTCCCTCCTTGAAACCCTCAGCGTTTGCTTCATCCGCTTTCTTCTTCAGTTCGACAATCTCTGCGTCTTTTTCCCCCTCGAGCTTGACTAGCTCACGAAGGTACTTGTCCTTCATCACGGTTAATGCCTTCTGTTTGTCAGCATTAGCCGAGGTAACCAGTCCGGTCAGACGGGCTACCTCGGCCTCTAGCTCGGCGTTCTTTTGTTGGGTATCTTTCAGTTCGGTTGTTTTTTCTTCAACCTCAGCCATGGCTTGCCTTAGTGTTTTTCGAAGCTCCAACACACGCTTGTGTGCAACTTGACTCTTTTGCATGGCCTAAAAAAGAAGTAAGAGAAACGAATGACACAACCGAACTGATAACACAACCGAACAGCAAGTTTGGAAAAATTAGAGAGACAAGAGTAGCAAACTTACCAAGATCATCGATTTCGTCGCTGACCGGATAGCCTTGAGCTCGGTTAAATGCTTGTGATGCTCCATGTCAGAGGGCAGACACACACTCTTAGCCAGGTTGAAGGCTAGCATGTGGTCTTTGTCTGCCACCACAGAGTCAGTGTCGAGGATAACACGGTTTTGGAAAGTCATTTTTGGACTCCATTTTGAGGAGCTAGCTCGGTCAGCGGGCTCCGGTTGTGGACTTGGTGGGTTGCTTGGTGGAAGTGTAGTTTCGTCTTCGTCAACAAGGCGTGGCTCGGCTGGTGTAGTCCGGGCGCGCTTGCTTGGGCGTGATAAAGAAGATTGTTGAGAGGGAAGGGCCATGACGGTCTCCTGAGTTTGGTTTGTTGGCGGTACTTCGGCTCGGTTTGTTTTGGTGAGAAGGGCCCTTACTCTGTTTCTTTTGGCCATCTCTTGTTCGGCAGTCAGAGGGACGAGATTGATTTGGGTAATGTGGGGTCCGGTTCAGGGGCGTCCTCTAATAGAAAGTCTGTTACTCTGGCCTTGCGTCGACCGCTATATCGGTATGTCGGCTCAAAATTCAGAATTTTGGCCCAACTTCTTTCTAGGAAACGTAGTGCGGCGCGGAGTGTGTTTAGGTTGGGGTAACTGTACAATGATTTAAGGTGGGTTGAATCTGCAAAAAGAATGCAACTATTAGTTCGGTTCAGAAATTGGAAACCGAAATAAAAGAGAAGCATGAAAAGAAACCGAAGTAAAGTATACCATGGATTCCTTTATTCCAATTTATACTACGGCCAGGGATCTGGGCTTGGTGATCTTCAAAATTCCCAGATACCCAAAAGAAATCGTCATCGTTCAAGTCTTTGTCCGGTGTATCTATTATTATTTTCTCTCGGCGGCGGCGTATTCTCAAGTAATAGACCCACCCATCTTCTTTTGACCCTATAGAATACTAGTGGAATAGTTCGGCTAAGCCAAGGTTAATGCCAGCTCGGCGCTTTAGTTCGGCTATACCATTTATTATACGGTATGAGTTGGTGGAAAGTTGGGTAGGGCAGATCCTAGTTTGCCTAAGAAATTCACAGAGCAAAGGTTGGACCGGAAATCTTAGACCGGTTTCTACTATGGACAAGAGGGTAAAAGGTACGAAGCCTTCGTTTCCCCATGGAATGGTATCTTGTTCAGCTAAAGTGAGATGGACGTTGTCAGGTATATTGTAATCTTTTTGGAATTCGGCTAGTCCACCAGGTGTGTTTACTAAGGCCTCGTTTGGGAACCCTCCCTTTTAGCCAAAAAGTTACTAAATTAGCCAAAAAGTCAACAACCTATACCAAAAAGTCAAAGATTCTCTTTTCTCTCTACTTTTTGCACATCTTTTCGTAAAAAGCTAAAAAGTCATCCTAAACATACTAGTTTTTTTTAGCTCATATTTTAGCCAAATAGTCAAAAAGTTACTAAATTGGCCTGTTCCCAAACGGGGCCTAAGAACCTATACTTCCCCATTTGTATTTTAAGTTATGAATAAATTAGACCGGTCGAAGATTTGTGCTCGGTAGCTCGGTTGAGCGATCAAATGAGTGCCTGGGCAACCTAAGTCTGCAAAGTGAAAAACAAAGGTGTTAAGCACAGCTCGTTGGACCGTGCTACAAAGTAAAAGCAAGATAAGAGAAGTCCTACTTCGGCTATGTGGGATGCTACAGGTTCTATCTCGGTTTCAACAAGGTGCTTGGTAGCTCGGATTGAGCAAGGGTTTTGTTAGCTTGGTCTTGGCAAGCGAGTTGATATCTCGGTTAAGGAGAAGGTTCTGGTAGACCGGTTGAGCTTCTAGGGGCAACTTTCTGAGTTCGGTCTAAAAACTAAGAAAGCTGGTTTAGCCCCGAAAACCTAACTCGGTCAGAATTAAGGTTTCCCAGTACACTAAGTGCAGAATTAGTTCGGTTTGTTATCTCGGTTAAAGGTAAATCAAAAGATGGTTTGACTTGTTAAAACTCCTGGTACAAGTGTTACTTCGGTTAAATAGTCTGGCTAGACTTACACATAGCACAAACAATATCCTAGTTCGATTGGAACATGTTTTTGGATCAAACCTAGTGTTTCTCATGATATTTCTTGAATCAAAGTGGTTCTACTACATGTTTGTGTAGAAAACGAAAAGCTAAGCAGAAAAAGTGTTTTGCAAAAAACACAAAATAGTATGCTATAAACGAAAGCAAAAACAAGAAAAGAGAAACAGATTTGAGTAAACATACCAGGCTAGGAGGAAGGAAATGGAAGAAGAATGCAGCCACAAGCTTCGCAGTTGCAAAAGAGGAAGAACAATGGAGGCTTGAGAGAGAGAATGAAGGAGATGAGAAATGTAGTGGTGGATTCAAAAGTGAAAATGTTTTTGTGTAAAGAGCAAAAAGGGCGGGACTGTTCAAATCTCACGAAATACGAAGACGGCGTGACAGCTGCCTTGGGCCAATCAGTGTCTGCCACGTGTCATTGGAATAAGAAACGATTTAGCTGCTGTGATTGAAGAGACGTTTTGACCGGACAAGCAGAGCCCGGTATGGAATTAGCTTGGTTGGATGGGCTAAAGGGTTTAGCCCGGCTAGAAAAGCTAAAGGGTTTTAGCTCGGCTGGAAAAGCTATAGGGTTTTAGCTCGGCTGCAAAGGCTAAAGGGTTTTTTAGTTCGGCTGGTGAAACAGGTAATTCCTATCATGCTACGCAGATGGAATTAAGGGGCAATTGAGAGGGTAATTTATATGGAAATTAGGCCAAGATGGGCAACGGGCCGTCATGGGCCACAGTACAAAGGGCTGAGTAAAAAAGGCTTCGAAGTTAGTCCGGTCTGGAAGAGACTTGAGGTTAGTTCGGTCTGAATGAGACATAAAGTTACTTCGGTCCCATAGAGGTTAGCTCGGTCACCACACTAGAACTATACCGGTTATGGCGCAGTATGGTTAGTTCGGTCTAAAGCCTTGCTAGAAGTTAGTTCGGTTTAGACTTACCACGGTTTACACAGGAGGAACTGAGGTAAGGGTATTGAAGGAAGAACCGAACTAACGATAGTTCGGTCTATTCTATGGCTTGGCGTGGCCATGCTTACTTCGGTCGTATTGGAGTTCGGCCATGGTAAAACCATCTCACTTGGTTTAAGCAGTGAGGGGGGTGTTGAAGGATAAGCATGATCTTTCAGGAGTATGAATCCTAGGAGGACTCTACATGGAGGAGTAAGAGTCCTACTTGGATTATGCCACACGAAACCTATAAAAGCTCACAAACATCACCTATGGAGAGGTAACACAACTTTGATTTCTGAATACACAGAGCTTTTGTCTATCTATCTAGTTTGCTAACTTAGACATCGGAGAGGTTTCCGGCACACACCCGCCGGCTAGCTCATGTTTGTGTTTTCAGGTGATAAAGCGACGACGTATGGAGGAGCGCAGACTTGATCAACAGGATTATACGAGAATGTTTATTTCTTTCCCGTACACTAGTCTATACCATGATTTTGTATGAAAAATTTATGTTTCCAATTACGTTATCATTTTATACTCTGGCAGCAAATTTTCTTTTCCCAATTCTATTGAAACATATCTTGAAACCATTACACATTAAAGTTTTAATAAATTATAATGGTAAAAAATAAAAATAATGATATATGCACTAATTAATGTATTAATTAGTGTACCAATTGATAATATGACATATTTTAAGAAGTTTTTGATATTTGAAATTTGTATAATGAGTGGGGCCAATAATAATATCATAACTAATTGTGATACATTAGTTAGTAAATTAATTAGTGCATGTAACACCACCAAATTGTAAATATTTTGAATCAGAAAAGGGTTTTGTTATCCATTAAACCCTCTCAACTAACTCCACTATCATAATAAATTAAAAAGATTTTAATTGTGTTTTTCCTAAAGACCAAATTACCCTTTCTTCAATTCTTTTATTTTAATTTTTTAATATACTTTTCGCGATGAATTTTTGTAAACATTTTTTTGAACATAAAAGTGGGTGTACTTTATTTTTAAATGACATTTCTTGATTTTTTTTTAATAATTATTTTTGAATGGCATTTATTTTCAATCATAATTATACTATATGGTGTAAAGAAAATGAATCTAAAAATTAAAATAAATATAAAAAATAAAGAGCACGTAATTTTAAAAAAAAATAAAAATAAAATGTCATTTAAAAATAAAGGACAATCACTTTTATGATAAAAAAATGTTTAAAAAAGAAGAAATTGCCATTAAGGGGTAATTTTTTAAAATTATTACACATTGGTTGAAAAAATTATAATTATAATTATTAATATTCATCACTTTTTAATATTTTGTTTTTATGATTTTCTTTGATATGTTATTTCTCCTTAAGAAAATTCATTATAAAAATTATATAAAAAATATTAAAATAAAAAGAATTGAAAAAGAAGGTAATTTGGTCTCTAAGAAAAGCACATTTAAAATCTTTTTAATTTTTCATGATAATGGAGTTAGTTGAGAATATTTAATTCATGGGTAACAACTGTTCTAAGAACACTTGTTAATAAAACAAAATAAAAAAACTTATACGGTGTTTAGTTGGGGGATTTGGAAAGACATTTAGAAAGGGAAAAAGAAAATATGTATAAAATTAGGTAAAATGTAAGTATAATTTATTCATATTTTACCTACTTTTTTCTTTCTTTTTTTTTTTCTAAATTTCTTCTCAAATCTCTCAATCAAACACAGCATTAGTAACAAAAGATCTCAGCCGCACAGTTTAGCCCACGACCCATTTCCCAGCTGGACCTGGATTACCTTCTGCACAGATATTGGGCCATTAAAAGAGATTTTCACTAACCACAGTCTCTCTCGCTCTCCCTCTCACTCGGCCTTTCCCTTTGAGTACTATTATTAATACCTACTTTTTTTTCTTTGAACCTCCGCCTCGGGAGCATCTATTTACACACACTCAATACTCTCTTTGCACATCTTTCTCACTATACACACTAAAAAAATTAATTCATAATTAGTTTACTCACTACACACACACTTCATTCCATATCTACCCTCACACACACACACACACACACACCCCCCGACCCCAAACCCATCTCTCCCAACGGTGCAAATACACACACCCATTGAAGCTGAAGCTACATCTTCAACCTTGAGGATACACACACCCATTAAAGCTTACCGTGTGCAAATACACACATACCCATAGTAGAAGCATGACACAGCTTTCATCCCCCAAGCTACATCCCATTGAAGTTTTGTTTTGAATCATCATTCCTATTTAATTTGCAACGTGGAGTTTTGTTTTTATCATTTTGAAAACGAACGAAGGCCCACGGAATTTAAACAAACCATTCGGAACTGGTTTTCCGAAATTAAGGAATTTGTTCGGAAGTAGGAATCCGAAATTAGTGATTTATTTCAACAGTAGGTTTCCGAAACTTTTTGATTATTTCGGAAGTCAACTTCCGAATATATTAAATTCAAACAACAATCAACTTCCGAAATTAATTTTTTGTTTCGGATTTCAACTTCCGAACAGTGTTTTTTTTTTTCTTCTCTCCCTTCTTTTGTATATTCTTTTTACATTTTTTTTTTAATTTTATTTTTAACAATGTGATACTTAATGTGTTTATAATTATATATATTATGAGATTATTATAGTATTATGTTTGATCAAGATGATGGTCATCAAACATATTAATTTTTGCAAATAATATGGATTTTGATATCAACGTGTCCCACCAATTCGGATAACATTACAAATTTTGTATAACATTACAAAATTTTAATGGCATTTTAAAGATTAATTTGTAATTCAAAACTGTAAATTTGGTATGTAGTTTGCAAATTTGGAATATAAAATGGGAAAAAAAAAATTTATTTCATTCGGAAGTAGTTTTCCGAATTTATTTTCAAATTTCGGAAGTTGAATGTTGTAAAAGTTAACTTTATTCGGACAACAACTTCCGAATTTAAATACTTTGTTCGGACAACAACTTCCGAAATTTATTATTTTGTTCGGACAACAACTTCCGAAACTAAACACTTATTTCGGTAGTAGATTTCCGAACCAAACAATACAATTCGACTCTGGTTATCCGAACGACGCCGGGAAAAAAAAAAGAAAAAGAAACTTAATGGAAGAAGTTACGAATTTGGAAGAAGATAGGAATGAGTGAATACTTTGCTTTCACTTCTAGCTCAATGAAGCTACAAGTTTGGACCCACGATGCAACAGATGTGAATTGGAGATGGATGTGTGCATTGAGATGTTTTGAATCAGTAATGATGTCTAAAATAGTAATTTTACTTAGGAATAAAATTGTAATAAAATTAAATATCATTAAGTGTGTGCAAAGAGGGGATTTGGTGTGTGTAGATAGAAGCTCCACTCCGCCTCTCTTATATTTTTTTTATTACAATTTTATCCTGACATCAATTTTCATTTTTACCCATCTATATCCTTCCAACCCCAACCCCAACCGTAACCATCCACCTCCACCTCCACCTCCACCTCCACTCCATCCACTCCGGCCAGCAACCTCCCCTCCTTCTCTTCTTCTTCTTTTTCTTCTTCAGCCTCCCCCATCTCTCTCTCTCTCTCTCTCTCTCTCTCTCTCTTCATGATTCAATTGGAGCATAGATTAATCCACATAATCATACATAAAGCCAACCTTTTCAGTCAAGTTATGAGCTTCCGCTGTTCTACTTCTCTTCGACGGAGTCCGAGGCGGAACCAGTGTGAGTCCATGAAGAATTGAAATGTTGGTTCGGATTTGAACATTGGTTCGGATTTGAACAGTAATCGAAAGATCTATTTCGTGAAATTGTTGAGGTCAGTTTCAATTTCAACAATCCTTCACCGTTTCTATCGAATTTCGAAGTTAGGGTTTCTGATTTAGTTCACTTTCATTGGAATCAGGTATTCATAATCAGTGAACGCGAATCAGATCTTGTTGCATCGACAGTTTAGTTCAATTTTAGGTGCATTTTGTTTCAAAGATTTTGGATTTGTAATGTACTGTTAAATGTTGATTATATCATCTGCTTACTGATTATTACTTTTTTGTGATTGTCACATTGTGATTTCCTGTGTGGATCAGTGTTTTTGATTGTTGATTTTTATATGGAGTGTTTCATTCCATTTGATGTTTACTATCATATATGTTTGAGAAAGATTAGAGATTAACAGTGAAAAAATAGAGGAAATCATTTCACCTGTTTGTTTCCTCTAAATATATATAAAACCATTTCACCGGCAGTGAAGGCTCCGGTGAGTGAGCTGCCGGAGGTGGTGGCTGGGAGTGGGAGCGAGGGTGAGGGTGAGGGTTTGGGTTTGGGTTTGGGATTAAGGGTATAGTTGGTATTAAGGTAGGGGTTCAAAGAAAAAATTGAGGGGCTTGATTTTGTTAGGTGGGGGTTCTAAGAAGTGGGAGGGCCAAAGTAAAAAGGTGGGGGCAAATAGCAGCCCTCTTTCCTTTTCTGAGTAATTCGCACAAGCAGTAATTACGATTCTACCCTCAATGAAATTACCATTAAGGACACACCATTCCCACCTCACTGCCGTCGGCCGCCACCGCTCCACCACCCCCAACGTCCTCAGAAGAAGAAGAAGGAGGCGGCGGCGAAAGGAGAGGTGGCGGCCCTGGGTGGTGGCTGTTTAGGGTTATGAATTGATGGGGGTGTGAACGTAGCGTTGAATGGTGTGTAGTGAGATGATGTATGGTGTGCAATATGGCATTTCGAGTTCTTCAGACCCCATGAACAAAAATATGGTAATAGTGATTTGATTGCAGGCATAGATTTTCTCTTTGAAGTGAACACAAAGCACTCATGAGACTAATAGCTTTTCCTCAGTTTTCTTGCCAGCCAAACAGTCCATCATTTTAAATTTATTTTCACTAGTTTACTCGATTGATTTAAAAATTTTGTTGTCTTTTGCAGTTATCACAGATGATTGTTCGAGTTTTGGTTTACAATTACATTTTCTGTGTTGATTAATTCAATGTCTGTGTGCTTGGTGCCAAAAGCTTTTATTTCTTTGTGGAAAACTGCAATGATTGTTTTTGTAACTATGTGTAGTAATGCTTTTAGTTCTCTTGTTTGTCTTGCTAATTTCCTCAATTCGTGAGTTTAATTTCGTTACCATCACAATTTCTTATTTTATTTATTTATTTTTCCATTACATATACACATACACACATATATGTATATGCATATTTATATACAATACATGTTTCACAGTTTAAATTGTGTATTGGAAATGTGATGTGATGTGGTCGTAAGGTTTTGCGGGATTTGCTTTTTTTCTATTTGGCAGCATGGAATTCATGCCCTGGATTTGTAGTTGAAAATTATCTTAGTTCAAAATTGGAACCAAGGTTGTTTCCAATTCCAATTCCAATTCCAATTCCAAAGTGTGAATTCCACATTGCCAAATATAGTTTGAAAAATGCATCATGTGGCAGTATTTTGTTGTTATGTCATCTAGGAAGGATTATGAATTATTGTTCATTCTATGGGGTGCATGTTACCTTGAGGAGGTAGTGAAGTGTGGGCTGTTTACTTAGATAAGCTGAAGATTAGGTGTCATTACTCGTGTGTACCAAACCAAACTAAGCCTTGTGTCCTAGTTAGGTGGGGTTGGCTACATGAATCCTTTTTCGCCATTCAGCTCTATTGCTTTCATTGTTTTCATGTAGGCTGCAGCATGTAATTTGGCAATATGCAAAACATACCTTGGTGTTACTGTTGGGGGACACTTCTTGTATTTGCTACTTTTAGTTGTTTCGTTTAGCAATTAATTTTTTGGTGAATAGGATGTAGTTTTTTACTAGAAGTACAAAGTCGAAAATTGAAGATTGATAATCTTGAAGATAACAGAGGTCAGCATGTTTGTTATCTTGCACCAATCTAACCTGTTGTATGTGGCAGCTCATAAAAGTTCTCTTGGTGTTCACTTGAGTATAATATTTAATTGCTTTTGCTTTTTCAGAGTGCTTGTGCCTCGTCAATCCTCCTTCAATGGAAGTAACTTGTTCTCTCTCACATTATTATCAAGTATAATTCTCTTTATTTGGATAGGTTTTATTGATTCCAACTTAGTGCTTGCAGTATGCTCATATCCTAAGCTTGGTTCCATCATGATCAGTGATGGAAAATCTAAAGGCTTGCACTTGAAAAATATTATTTATTTACTCCTGTAAATTGTAATGATGATATTGTTCTTATCTATTTTCATATGTGCTGCTTCGTATGGCCATTGCCTAATGGTGACTACTTTTGAGGTTGTTTCTAGGGAATTTTGCAACGTTAGCTGAAAAGCTCTTGCATTTTCCAGGTTTGAGAGTTTTTGCTGCTTCAAACCTTCTTTGCTTCCAGATATATTAAACTGTAATTCAATTTAACCTATATAAGCGTTCCTAGACCGCCTACCCCTTTTTGTTTAACAAGAGTTGATGTCATTTTTAGTTCTCTGGTTTAGTTCATGGATGTGGCTTACAGTAAGGTATCAGTAAATGTTTTTGTATATGATTATCATATCTTACTTTTAACTTCTTTTTCTTTTTAATTGCTCTTTCTGAATTTAAGAGATCGATTGAAAAAGCATAGTATTTAATCCCTCAAATAAGATGGTAAAACCAGAGATGAATGACCTGCTGGACTGTTCTTGGTCTGGATTCAATTATATTTGAGGATATTGTTCTCTTTGTAAAGCATTTTAGTTCCTGAAATGCCTTGCTTTGACATAATTTTTTGGTCGTCACTTCTGGTGGGCCCATTATACTGATGTGTACATTTTTGGTACATTTTGACAGAGCCAGGTCATCCTGTTTCCTCTGCAAAATATGCACATCATGAAATTGAATGTATATTCTGGAGAACTCAAAGCTGGAAACAATTCCCATGTCCTTCTCAACACCTTTACCGCTCCTCGCTTCAACTGGTTGTCACCAGTATTTCTTTGGTTCAGGTAACTCCTTCCCCCCAACCTGGCACACAGCGACACACACACCACCCAATTACAGGTTGTATGCTAGTAGCTTATTTTTTCATTATCTGAGCCTATACACATGTGCTGAATGCTTAACAACTAATAGAGAATGACTTTTCAATGAGGAAGTCCAGTCTGTGCTAATGTTAACATATTTGTTTTGTCTGGCTATCTTTCTTAAATTATAGGATAATCTCATAGATTTTATCGCCATTTTGAATGTAGCCGACAAGATAAACTAGTGATTTGGTGCTTTGCAAATTGAAATTAAAATATCAGCAGATCATTGACATAGAAAGATACAGAAATTGATTGGTCGTGCACATCCATATACTAAATGTCCTTGTCAAATCTGTAGATGTTAAGCTTTAATAAGCTGTTAGGAATTTGTTCAATTGCATATAATTAGTTTTAGTAATTTTCTTTGTTTTCTCTATACAACAAGGGACATAAGTTATGCAGGTTGATACATGTACTTCTGGTTTTACATATTCCTCCACATGGTTTGTTGTATCCTAGTTGTAATTTATAATCTCAGAATTCTAATTAAGTTATTTCTATAAATGAATTAATAATTATACAAAATCAACCTGTCCTTTTCTGGTCATTTATATTTATACATACATTTTTCTTAAGTTGTACGGTTCCAAGCTAAGAAGCATGAATACAAGCACGGATATGAACACGGGTCACAATGATTTTCAAAAATTCAGATACACATACATTTTTCATAAGTTATTTGGTTCCAAGCTAAAAAGCACAATTGAAAATTTCAAAGGAAAAGAGAAACTGTATATTCAATTGTGTGACAAATACAAAAGAATTACACAAATATTTAGCCTAGGCTAACCCTAAAATAGGAAAGGAATGGTCACAAACACAGACATAGACACATACACAGTCACAATATAGACATGGGACAACGATTTTAAAAAATAAAATTTTGGTCAAAAGTCCCTCAACATAGTTGTTTAGTGTACAAAGTCCTTCAAAATAGATTCATCATACAACAAGGACACAACCAATTCTTGAACTATCTCTCATTATATAGGTCTCTATTGATTTGTTTGGTTTTAGAAAGAGAAAAAGAGAGGCATAGATGATGCGACCCTCCAATGTGATCTTGTCCCTTACCATCGTCGATGTTGATGTTGTCTCATTCCTCACCATTGTCATCGTTGATCTTTTCATGGCGACACCACACGAAGTCATATAGTTTCCGTTATCCTTGCAATAGATGAAGGAAGTGTATCTCTCTCCCATTTCAGTTCCACAAAAAAGTAATCCTAATTTTTGTTTCGCAATAAAATCAGAGTAAAATTTTAGTCTGAAAATTTTTATTTTATTTTTTATCCAATCAATAGGATTGAATTTTAAAAACTGTTTCATATACATATTAGACATATATTTAGGAATGTCTAAAATTAATTTTATAATTTTTGGAGCTAGTTGAATTTTTTTTAAATCAAATTTATGTCTTCTTTATTTGATTTGTGTATTTTAAGTCATAAGAAATTTAATATGAAAGATCAGAAGTGTTATTGTTATGACCCGAACCTGCCCCTAAAAGTTTAGGCCATGACCGGCCTGTACTTAGGCCTCAAAGACAAAATTTCAAAATATTTAAATAACATCGGGGCTTAAAGCGGAAGCAAATCAAATAGTAATGTCCATTGAGCTTGTGCATACATGATAACTGAAATAATTAAAACATGTAAACACACTAGTAATTTATCTTCATATACAAATCTTATATATCTCACATACATATACATAAGACGCAATAAAATACAAAACTCTAACAATACAAAATTAAAGCCTCACAGAGGCGCATCTTGGTTGGCTTGACATAACAGGCCCACAAAAGAACTCGTGAGGTTGACCTAAGGTCGGTTTCCAGATTGATCACCTACAAAACATACATGAATAGAGAATGAGCCAGGCTCAATGAATAATAATAATGTATGAAAACATAATTGAGCATGTGTCTTGCAGAATATGTACCTAATGCATGTATGTCCTTTTACCAACACTATCCAAAACGGCCTCGGGCCTAGCATAATGACGGAACGGCCTCGGGCCCAATAATAACAAAACGGCCTCGGGCCCAATAATAACAGAACAGCCTTAGGCCCAATAGTAACAGACCGGCCTCAGGCCTAATAATAACAGAATGGTTCACATTTCATATCTATATTCCTTATTACAATTCGTGGCGTGCATTCATTCAAAGAAAACATGATTTCAGAATCAAAATAATACATGTGAACATATCTTTACAATATTATTACTCACAGTGATGGGCCTCTGATAGCAGTTGGACGATGTCCACGTCTTAACCTACAACCACAATTACAACACAACATATGAATATAACCGATCCCTTTCTTTGTTCTCTTTAATCAATTAGTTATGTTGGTTCTAAACTCATTAGTCTTCAATAGCTCATAATCCGTGTCTAGGAAAATAGGAGGAAATGAAAGGAAACTGGGTTAGATGAAGAATTAGCATGAAACCGGTAGACAGAAAGTGAACAACCTTCACTAATTTGAGCATATCTATTTGTGTACTTATAATTTGGATGTGAGACTACCACCATTGGAAACTAGACTTCTGGGGCTTGAATTTAGGCTCAAGAATCACTTAAAACGGAGTCCGGATGAGAGAGAGATATGCTCATTTGAAAGTGGGCTGAAACAGGGGTGCCTCGCACCTGCGGAATCAGGGCCGCATGTGTGGGAATTGAGCCACACGTGCAGGACAAGGTGCTTTTATTTCAGAATCAATTTAGGTGCTGGAAGTGGACTGCCGCACGTGGGGAAAGCCCTGCCGCACGTGCGGCTCTGGGCAAAATCTGTTGTCCGAAAATCCCTGTTGGCTCTAACGCTTGTTTTTCCACTTTCTAAACTAGGTTTCAACTCTAATCACTCAAAAACATGTAAAATTTCCTCACAACATGATAAACTAACATCATTCAAGTGTAATTTCATCTCAAATAAATCAATCTTTGCCTCAAGTTCAAGATTAATATTTCATCTTTCATAATCTTGAAAGTTCCCAAAACACAACCCACAAACACACTTGATCCTTGCATAAATCTTGTTCTATGGACAATCTAGAGTTCATTTCATATGTTATTCACAAGATTGAGCTCCAATCATAAACGAAATCAAAGGACCCAAGTTCTAATTTCTTAAATTTAGCTTAATTAAATACATAACACAAAACCCTAACCCAAATGGGTTTCAAATCTTCCAATCTCATTATGACTTCATGAAATTGATGAATTAATCATAAGAATTCAAGATTGATTTCCATACCTTAGTTCAATCTTTGCTTTTCCCTTAACTCTCTTCAATTTTCCCAAGCTTTCATGGTTGATCTTCCTTTCTCTTAAATCTCTTCAATTTGTCTCCAAATCCCATGAATGCTTTCTCTCTCTTTTGCGCTCTCTCTCTCTCTCTCTCTCTCTCTCTCTCTCTCGGTTCTCTCCCTCTCCCTCTCCCTCAGATATTTTTGGGCTCAAAAGTGATGAGTTCAACTCATATATCATATATATATATATACATAAGCTTATCACAATTAGGGAGAGCCAAACACACCCTTATGAATTGAACGAAATCAAATTTCAATTAAACTTTCCAGATGACTCTAAAAATCATGCTGATCATAACTATGTACTCCGTTTTGGTTTCTGAAGCCTCTAAGGCCTTCAATTTGCAGTACAAAGTTAACCACCCAAACACACCTTAATGAATCAGACGAAATAAATTTCCAATTAACTTTTTCAAATGGCTCTAACAATTCCCATTAGCATACCCATGTGCTCAATTTTGATTTATGAGCTCATAAAGGTTGGCAATTTCAATTTCAAGGTCGTAACCCAACAGATAATTCCTCAATTCAAACAGACATAATTAAATTAAAGCACATTAACCCATAATTAAATAAAGATAATTTCTAATACGCATTTTGGGGTCATTACAGTTATGATCGTTGTGGTGGTTAGTCATGGTGATGGTAGTGGGGACATTACATTAAAGCTGAGAAGTGCGAACACTTCTAAGAAGGTGACGTATTTGTGTCGGACACCGACACTCTTTGGACACATGTCGGACACTCTTCAAAACGTGTCCTATTTTTTAATTATTTTTGAAGATCTGGACACTCTTTGGACACTTGGAGGACACACGTGTCAATTGCTTAAATACACGTGTCTATCAATTAGACATATGTGAAACTAATTATAAGTTTGAACAAAATAACTTAAGATACAATAATAAAACAAAAATCATATAAATTTATAAGAATTGGTGTTAGATTGCATTTTTTATTATCTTTGAATGATATATTCATATATATAACATCTAATAAATATATAAAATTATATATTTCATGCGTGTACCCAACGTAACGTGTCGTGTCGTGTCGTGTCTTCCATTTTTTGAAAATTAATGTATCGGCGTGTCCGTGTCGTATTTGTATCGTGTCACATGTCCGTATCCATGCTTCTTAGTATTAAAGTAACTTATATTCGAATAGTGAAATTTTAATATGTGATTTTTATTTTTAATCTAATCAATGGAATTGAAATTTTAAAAACTATTTCATATGTTCATTAGACATATATTAAAAAACTTCCAAAATTAATTTCATGATTTTTGGAGTAAGTTGAATTTTTATAATCAATTTTGGCTCTAGTTAATTTGATTTTTATATTTAAGATCATGAGAAATTTGATTTGAAAAATCAGAAGTGTGGCGATCATTGTTGTGGTTAGTGATGTGGTAATGGTAGTGACAGTATTGTGGAAACATTTTTATATTTGTACGAATTTATTTATTTTTACTCTAATCAATGGAGATCGATTTTTGAAAATTGTTTCATAGGCTATTAGATATATATATTTAGGAACTTTTATAGTTAACCAAACCAAACCAAACCAAACCAAGCCAAGCCTTAAGTCCCATCAAATGGGGTCGGCTGCATGAATCCTTCTTCTTTACGCGGCTCTATCAAAGGCCATTTCGTTAGTCAAATTAAGTAGATCCATATCTCTATTTACAACGCTAACCAACGTTAATCTAGGCCTACCCTGTCCCTAACACTCCCATCTATCGTTACAGTATCGCATCTCTTCACTACAGTCTCTATTGGTCTCCGTTGAATGTGACCAAACCATCTCAATCGATTCTCTCTCAACTTATCTTCTATTGGTGCTACTCCTACCCATTCATGAATACACTCATTCCTAATTCTGTCTTGTCTAGTCTTGCCACACATCCACTTGAGCATCCTCATTTCAGCCACACTCATCTTATCTACATGTTGTTTCTTGGTTGCTCAACACTTCGTCCCATACAACATCACTGGTCTAATAGTCGTTCTATAGAACTTACCCTTTAGTCTAGTGGGTATTCGTTTATCACACAGTACCCCAGACGCATTTCTCCACGTACACCATCCCGCCTTAATCCTATGGGCCACATCCGCATCAATCTCCCCTGTTGTTGTGATAATTCACCCTAAATAACGAAAATGTTCACTCTTAGGTAGTTCTTGGTTCTCAATCTTCACGTCTCCTCTGCTTTCATTGTTACTGTTACTAAATTTACACTCCATGTACTCTGTCTTAGTTCTGCTTATCCAGAATCTTTTAGATTCAAGAGCTTTTTTTAAAATCTCCAACTTTGTGTTAACTCCTTCTCTAGTTTCATCTACTAGCACAATATCGTCTGCAAAAAGCGTACACCATAGCACGTCATCGTGAATATTTCTCGTTAACTTATCCATAACTAAAGCAAAAAGATAAGGACTTAAGGTAGATCCTTGGTGTAACTCTACAGTGATAGGAAATTCATTTGTCTCTCCAGCAGGCGATCTAGTAGTGGTCACCACCCTTTTATACATGTCCCTAATCACATCAATATAACTTTTTGTCACCCCTTTCTTCTCTAACACCCGCCATATTATATCCAAGGGCACTCTATCATATGCTTTCTCAAGATCAATAAACACCATATGAATATCTCTTTTATTTTCTCTATATTTTTCTATTACTCTCCTCAAAAGATAAATTGCTTCCATTATTGACCTACTAGGCATAAACCCAAATTGATTCTCTGACACCTCTGTAATATCTTGTAATCGGCGTTCCATCACCCTCTCCTACACTTTCATTATATGACACATTAGCTTGATTCCTCTATAGTTGTTGCAATTCTGGACATCTCCTTTATTCTTATAGATTGGCACTAAAATACTCTTCCTCCACTCATCTAGCATGTTCCTAATCAACAAAATTTTGTTAAACAATCTAGTCAACCAAGCAGCCCCTTTTTTACCCAAACACTTCCAAGTTTCAATTGGGATATCATCAGGTCCTAAAGCCTTATTTGATTTCATCTTCTTAAGTGCAATCTCCACTTCAAAGTTCCTAATCCTGCGATAGAACCTATAGTCTTGGTTTATCGTATTACTGCTATTTCTTCCCCTATTGCCGTATCTCCATGTTCCTCATTTAATAGTTTCTCAAAATAGTTCTTCCATCTTTCCTTAATCTCTTCATCCTTCACCAATACCTTAGAATCCTCACTCTTGATGCACTTAATTTGATTAAAATCTCTTGTTTTCCTCTCCCGTATCTTAGCAAGTTTGTATACCCTCTTCTCTCCCTCCTTACTATCTAGTCTAGTGTATAGGTCATCATAAGCTTTCAACTTAGCCTCTTTCACCACTTTTTTGACCTCCTTATTAGCCAATCTATAACTCTTAAGGTTTTTCTCAGTTCTATCATTCTGCCACTTTTTAAAGCACTCTTTTTTTGCCTTAACTACCGCTTGAACATCTTCCCTCCACTACCAAGTTTCCCTAGAGCTGTTCCCGTTCCTTTCGACTCTCCAAGCACTTCCCTTGAGATTCTCTTTATACAGTTGGCCATCGAGTTCTACATAGTGTTAGCATCATCTTCCAAGTCCCAAGTACCTTCCTTATCCATTCTGTTCTTAAATATTTCTAGTTTATTCCCTTTTAGGTCCCACCATCTCGTCCTACGCTGCCCACCATCCTTCCTAGCTTGGTATTGCCCTCTAAAACATAAATCTAGTACCAAAATCCTATGTTGAGAGGCCAGACTCTCTTCAGGAATCACCTTACAATCATTGCATTTTAGGCGGTCCACTTTTCTCACTAAGAAGTAATCTATTTGGCTCTTAACTGACCTAATCTTAAAGGTCATCAAATGCTCCTCCCTCTTCTTATACATAGTATTGGCCACCACCAGGTCAGAAGCCAATGCAAAATCTAAGACTCTCTCCAGCCTCATTTTTGTCACAAAAACCGTATCCACCATGCACCATTTCATAATTTAGTTTATCTATGCCTACATGGTTATTAAAATCTCCACCTATAACCAGGTTCTCCCCTACGGGTATCTCTTGTAAAATCTCGTCCATTTGCTCCCAAAAATCCCTTAGTCTGGTCATCTAATCCTACTTGAGGGGCGTATGCACTAATAACGTTCACTATATTCCCTCCAATAACTAGTTTAACTAACATAATCCTATCCCCTTTCCTAAAGACCGCCACTACATTCTACACAAGACCCTTGGCAATTATGATTCTTACTTCATTCCTGCGTCTATCCTTATTACTATAATACAGTTTAAAACCGATATCCTCAATTTCCCTAGCTTTCTCACCCACCCACTTAGTTTCTTGTACGTAAGCTATACTAACTCTCCTCCTAATCATAACATCTATCAATTCTATCGCTTTACTAGTTAAGGTTCCTATATTCCAAGTGGCTACCCTAAACCTGTAGTCTTGGACTAGCTTCTTTATCCGCGTTCATCCAGAAAAGCGCGAAAACCTTTGCCCATTTTTCACCGCACCCAGGTGTCAATGCGGCGCCCCATGCTCACTTTTCGAAACACTCGCAGACAGGCGCAATGCGTCACTTGAGGGAATGACCTAGCATTTAAACGATTCAAAGTAGGATTCATTTTCATAAGGGATCCGAGCAGTTTTTTTACATGTTGGATGTCGGCTACCTAACATACAACCTTCCTCCTTAATTTAATTATTTTTGAAAAAAGTTGAATTTTTTAAATCAATTTTGGCTCTTGCTTATTTGATTTTTATATTTAAGATAATAAATAGATTGATGTAAAAAAATATAGAAATATTTTGATCATTGTAGTAGTTAGTGATGGTGGTGATGACATTTCATTGTCCAAGTTAATGTTAGCATGGTAACAAATTTTAATGTGTCAACACTAGGTTGGACAGTGAAATTTGGTTTTATTTCTCTTCAAAGTTTCAAAGCCAACATGGATCTTGTTTGATAGATCTTTCCGAGAAGATTCAAAATATATAAGTTTTATCACAAAACAGTTAAGAAGTTAGAAGTTTTAAGCTAAGAAGCATGAATATGGACACGTCGACTCAAAAATTTTCAAAAAATGTAGAACACGACATAGAGGGACATATGCAAAATATATAGTTTTATATATTTATTATATGTCATTTATAAAGATAAACCATTATTATATATCATGCATACGAATATTCAATTTGAAGATAATAACTAAATGCAATGTGACACTAATTTCTAAAATCTAAAATAGGAAAATAGGTATAAATTTAAATTGTTTTTCTTTTATCATTGAATTTCAAATTATTTTATTTAAACTTGTAATGTGTTTCATATGTGTCTAAGCGATACATATATGTTTTTCAAGTGTTTAAAGAATATCCGAGTTTACAAAATTTGAAACAATAGTAGGACATATTTGGGTGTGTGTCCGACATGTTTTGAGAACTGTCCGATGAGTGTTGTGTCGGGTGGGGCATTAAATTGAGCAAAAATATGCAAACTTTAGTATTATTCACTTGTCAATCATAGATATCAGCTTAAGCACGTTGGACACTTGTTGAATATCACTATTTGCTATAACATGAACACGAATGGACACGAGAAGGTTTTTTTTTTGGTGAAAATTCTATTTCTCAAAATTTTGTTGCACTTTCATTTTAAGCTAAGAAGCATGGACACTAAGAAGGTGACATGTTCGTGTTGTGTTTGTGTTAGACATCGACATGCATTTCCCCCACGTGTCGTGTCTTGCGTCTTTTGAAAATTGACATGTCGTCATGTCCGTGTCCGTGTCCGTGTCCGTGTCCCTGTCCCTGTCCCTATCCCTATCCCTATCCCTATCCCTATCCCTCTCCCTCTCCCTCTCCCTGTCCCTGTCGCTGTCCGTGTCCGTGTCCCTGTCCTTGTCCGTGTCCTTGTTTCTTAGCTTTTAAGTATATACTTGAAGAGCTTTTTTGAACATACCACAGAGGGCATTTTAGTAATAAAGCATGTTATTAAGTAGGGTTTTGGGTTGGGCCCTATAAATTGTGAGAGGGACAAACACACGCCATAGCCATCCTCTCCACCTCCACAGCTGAGTTCATCATCACTCCAGGTATGACTTCATGCGATTTTCTTTTTCTTCTTTCCACATCCTAAGTTCTATTTCGTTATGAAATAACAAGTTATTTCTATTAGATACTTGAATTTCACAATTTGTTATGTTACCGTCTAATTTGCATGCTCTTTTTCCCGAAACTGTGTCGTGATATTAGATTTGTGTTGTCACACTGTTACCACATATCAATCATATAATTTTTTGGAATCCCTAGAAATATAGATCGGACAATTGTAATTTACCTGTTGTTTAGGTTGTTAATGAAGCTAGATTTTAATGCCTCAAATTTCTCCTAATTGATAAAGATGCAAAAGGAAGAATGTGATTTACCTGTTGTTTTGGATTCTGATTTGATTATCTTGTGGTATATGCACGAATTTTGCACGGTTGATACTAGATTTCTAGAATTTATTCCAATTTATCGTCTTGCTTTGAATGCGTGGAGTGTGGGGAAGCATTGAGGTAAGTGCATACGCTATTGAATCCATTAGTTTTTGATGGTTTTGATTGGCACGTGTTATTAATATAAAATCCACTGTTTCAAAAAACATAGGTTGGGTATTCTATATTTGCATGATATACAAATAATGATTATTTTCTTTTTCTGATGTGGTATTCTACTAAGTACATTGTGTTTGTTAGGTTAGTTTCATCAAGTGTGCTTTTTTCGTGAATCTTAATAGATGTTTTAACATATTTGAGTTCAATCCCAATACTTTTTGTGTACTCTAATTTTTTCCCCACCTCTTTTTGGTAGTTTGTAAATCCTACAATTGTTTAATTAAGACTTAGCTTTTGTGGAGTATGGAGTGGTTTGATAAAATTGAAAATTGAAATCTGAAAATTGAATGTTTAACTTTTTAAAGTGAAAATTTGTTTGATAAAATTAAGTGCTAAACTTAAAATAAGTTATTTGATATGTATGAAATTTACAATTTATTATTTTCAATTTTTTTAATCAACTTTTATATTGTGGTGATGGAGGTGGAGAGAGAGTGGTTTTGGTAATGGTGGAGGCGTGGTGTAGTGGAGGTAGAGGAGTTGTGATTGTGGTGTGGTGGTAACAATGGCGGTGTAATGATGGCTATGGCTATGGTGGTGGAAAGATCGTGGAGGGTGGAGGATTGTGGTAGATGTAGTGGTGGTGGTAGTAGTAGCGGTGACTGTGGTGTATTGGAGGAAGAGGAGCTGTGGTAGTGGTGGTTGTAGTGGTGTGGTGTGGTGCTGGCGGCGGCAGAATGATTGTGGTTGAGGGTGAAGGGTTGTGGTAGATGTAGTGGTGGTGGTAGTGGTAGCCGTGACCGTGCCAGTGGTAGTGAGATGATGGTGTCAATGGTAGTGGTGGTGATGGCGTTGGTAGTGGTGAGGTCATAATAGTGCACGTCAATACTTATACATAAACAATTATAAATTCAATGAGCATTAAGTAAGAATATTGTTACTTAAATTTTCTTTACTTTTAGCTTCAATTTTAATAGTCAATTGGATTTTCAAGTGATACAAATTGTGGTTATCAAACGCACTTAATTGATTTCACTTAATACATTCAGTTTTAAGTATTGAATTGGTTTATCAAACACCACCTAAGCTTTTAAATATATTGCTGTTTAAAGTTTGTTATTTGTAACAAAAATTACAAATATATATAGATATAGTTCCTCATATGATGTTTACATGAGGTCTCCAATTTGGACAGTCCAGCCCATAGTCAACTGACTCCTGAAAATTACACTAGGTTGCACCGACTCCACCCTGCAAGGTGTAAAGGTGCACAATAATAGTTGACAATAACTTCATGTGAACGTATTTTGTTTTGAAATAGTTATAAATCTTCAAGGCCTCCTAACCCAATTCTCAGATCATACATTGTTAGAGGTTTCAAGGCTATCACCAGACATTCCCCTCACAAATTGAGATTCCTCCTTGTGTTGGAAGTTTATCTCAATGCTAATTGAATATGGTAATTTTGAATGTTCGTTTGAACATGAGTATTTTTTCCTCTTATTTTATGGGCTCAAGATGTTAGAGCATCACTAGTCCCAAAAGGTTAAGCTGTTATTAAGCCCCTCAACATGTAGAGATGTAAACATCCAAACAATCTAGAGAAACAAAATGCAAATGGAGATATTTGAACCCAAGACCTCTCTTAACCTATGTTCTGATATCATGTTAGATTGCTACTAGTTTCAAAACCTTAAGTTGTTAAAAAAGGTGCTCAACAATGCATACATATCAAGCTCTCCATCGTAAAGTTCTGAGAGATCCAATAAAGAACATGTTTGTCAGATTGAGTTGGTTGACAAAGGTCTAGAAGGCTTGGTTCTAGTTTTAAGCCAAACGACATCCATCATGCCTTGATGTATATGGAATAGATTTTACTTCTGGTCTTTTTTTCTGTATTTTTTCCCTACATTTTCTAATTTGGCTCTTACTGTAGATTCAGTTACTCAGTTTTTTTTTTTTTTTTAACATAATGCTTCAAGGCTTGTCTCTCGTGCCTTTCCAAGTTACCTAACCTTTTTAAGTCCTTGCCTACTTGGTCATGGCTTTAACTTTCCTGATTGCAACCCTCATATCTGATGACGGGACATTGATTCATTTAATGATCCATAGGATTTGAGCCAGACCAAAGGACATCAATGGATGACCTTTGTCCCATGTATGGGGATGAGATCCAACTCCTATTGGGCCATGTTTTTATGTTGGCTGGTTTGATGTTTCTGTGATTTTTACAGATCTAGTCTTGACAAGAACATATATGTTGTAATGAAACTCTCATCGTATTGGGAGTACAAAGAATATCAGCAATGCTACATAACCAGAAAAAATACGTGGAAAAATGCCCTGCGTTTGAAATATGTAGAGCATATTCATTCTAGCTGTGACCTACAGCACCACAAGAAGTTTAAGTTTACACAATAGCATTAAAATTCTTGGCACTTTTTCTTAGTATATTTTATGGGTACATAGCAGTTTTGAAAGAATATTCTTAAAAGTGATAAACCCCTAAAGGAAGTTTTTGAAATGTCTAGTATCATTGAATCGTGGAGTTACTTGTCATCAATCAGGTTCTCATCTAGTTATGGTTTATTTATTACGATGCATGGGCCATTAAATATACCAATTCCCTGTTTTCACATTGAAACCCTGGTTTTCCTTGTTGGTTGTTAATAGCTGTGGAAATATTTCATAATTAATCCAGATTTAAGGCCTACCTGCTGCTAAATTACTTTGCCACATGAATTCATCCCAAAAGGTCGAGGCTAGATTATTAATTTCTCAATCCCATGACAAAGAGTGTTATTTGCTGGAAATTTTGTATTATTTGCCTCTTTTATTTATAATTGATATGAATTCCTGTTTGCTTGTGCTGAAAGGAGTCATGGTGAGGAAAGGAAAGAGAAAAAGAAGGTTCACTACATGCAAGCGTAGAAGATTGAACCACAGAACCAACACAGATGCCAAATCGTGGGCAAATCTCCCTGGTGATAAGCTTTGTATTATCTCAAAGTGGCTGAATTTCATAGACAACCTCTCGTTTGGTGGTGTCTGCAAGTCATGGAGGTCTGTTTCTGTTGCTCACAAGGAAAATTTCTTGGCATCTCAACCTCCTTTGATTTTTCTCATAGCTGTATATTAAGTGAGCCTGTTCCTTGTACAACATATTTGATAAAACGAAGTACAAGACAATGCTGCCTAATCTGGTGGGTAGGACCTGTTGGGGATTCTCTTGTAATAAGATTTATGGCATCCAGTTTCAATTTTTTATCTTGCAGTGTGACGTATCCACAAGAGAATCCCCAACAAGTCCCACCCACCAGATTAGGCAGCATTGTCTTGTACTTGGTTTTATCAAATATGTTGTACAAGGAACAGGCTCACTTAGCATATACAGCTATGAGAAAAATCAAAGGAGGTTGAGATGCCAAGAAATTTTCCTTGTGAGCAACAGAAACAGACCTCCATGACTTGCAGACACCACCAAACGAGAGGTTGTCTAGGAAATTCAGCCACTTTGAGATCATACCAAGCTTATCACCAGGGAGATTTGCCCAAAGAGAGGAACTCCATTTCCCTGCTCTACCTGAATACTTCAAACATTTCTTCTTACCTGAATTTCGCACCATCCTTGCTTACTCAACCGTGCTTTCAGAATTTGTGCTGGTGTTTTTTCAGAAGCCTGGTAAACTTGTATATTTTTGTCAAGCCGGAGGTGAGGATTGGACTGTCTACTTGTTTGCTGACAAACCATGGCTAATCATGGATCTAGCTGTTTTTAATGGTAAAATTTATGTTTTGACCGATTGTGCTGGAATTGGAATTTTTAAATTGTGGCCTAATCCCACCTTGATGTTACTGGATGTCAAGGGCACCCCTAGTTTGAGCACTCCATATTTGCAGTTGGTGATTTTAAATGAGGAGCTGCTAATGCTTGATAAAATGCATTCAGACCCTCTGACTTACAAGCTGGACTTGACAAATATGGAATGGGTGAGGGTGGAGAGACTGGGAAACGCGGCGTTGTTCGTGCACAAAAACCAAAGCGCCATAATAAGTAACCCATCCCAGTTGGGGGGCAATAGTAGCTCCATATATTACATGGACGGTAAGCGTTGTGAAAAAGAGCCCAGGGTTGAATATAGGTCTGCCTTTTTGTACTTTCCTCATCGGAGCCAAGCCAAAAATCTTCTTCAGGATGACATATCAGGTTCTGATTGATGCAGGGAGAGATCTCTATACTTATTTGTGTACTTGCTTGTTTTGTTCTTTTCTTTTGAGGGAAACTTTTCTTTTAAAAGTCTCAAAACTGGTAGATCAAACTTTGTTGAAATTTTCTTGCTTCTTAACTCTTTTTGCTATGCTATAGCATGATCTCAGCCTGTTGTGTCTTACACACATGAATGCTTAATAATTCAGGTTGTTGGTATATTTGCTGGTTAGTTTTTATCATGAATTTATATTATCCATGATACAGTCTTCGTTGCTTCAATGCCTCTACAGGATTGGAAATTTGGATCCTATAATTAGGTGGGATCTACCACCACGAAAGTTCTTGTTAGTCCAAATTGGCTTTTATAGGACTATTATTATGTTTGTGTATGTGACATGTGTCTTTTTTAAAATGTGGCGCATCTGCTGAAGAGGTGAGCAATTGGTTACATTGATCGAGTTGATGACCCCAGGGCTCTTGTCCAGTGGTCAGGCTCTTGCACGGCCAGCTCACTAGTGGGGTTTCAGTACCCCTTCGATTAGTACATGTGCATGATGTTTTTTGGCAGGTCCCAAATAAAATGGTTCAGTATCAGTTGGTGGAGCAATTATCTTTTTTCCACCACAAATCATCCAAATTTTAATTATGTTAATTGATAACACCAGAGGCTTTAGTAATGCTTCTCGCCATTCCACAAGGGGAAGCAAGCATAAATTCTAGGAAGAAGCGCTTTTCCATTGTATCAAAAGCTCTTGATCCTACAATCAGTATTATAGCAAGTCATAGGTTCACCTCTTCTGGAAGCATGGATTGTTTGCAGGCAGGTGCTGGTGCTGGTGTTGGTGTTGTACCTTTCAAGAAAATAAAATTGCAAGTGTTGATAGCATTGGTGCTTGGATCAACATCATGTTGAGGCAAAGACCCAGTTTGGGCCCCTAGACTAAGTCACATTTGGTTGTGGCACTGGTACTATACCCTTCTAAGGAAATAAAATTGCACCCTAACTACTAGCTATAGCTTTTGGTATAATGAGAGAGCTTTGGTCTAATGAGAAAGCGTTTGACTATACAACTAAATTGCACTGGCAAGGACAAAGACAATCTATCTATGGGGCAAAATTTACTTAAATTTTTATTATCACTATTAATTATTGTAATCATTATTATAAATTTTTCACTAGTAATACTGTTTGTTTTATACAATTATCTGTAGGGCATAAACTTGTAACAAATCTTATTTCCAAGTTTCAACTCTAACGACTATATAATTGGATCTTGAATTTTGTAGGAATTTACAAAATGTAAGAAAAAGCGAGGACAAAATTAAAATAAAAATTAATTTACTTATTTTTACTCACTTTCTTTTTTCTACACAAATTCCTCTATAATAAGATCCAAACATAATCTAAAATTGTATTCACTGTCATTCAAGACAACATGCAGCTCACTAACGAAATACTCTGTTACAGAGAGAAGACTGGAAAAATTTTGCCTCCATAAATCTCTTCACAAATACAAGATGCAACACAACATAAAGACTTGAACCCACACCTTATATAGCATGATATATGTAGCACAGAGTTTAGCAATTTATTGTCTCACCACCAATCACAATCTCAGAAAATGAAAATAGGATCTAACAGTACAAAGACAGTGGATACCATCCAGAAAATTTTGCATTCAACAACAATACTAACCAGATCAGGATTCAAAAAGAATAACGTACATTTGTACGAGTCACTTATTTCTATGTCAACTGAAAATTTGACCCTTCCGGTCACCCACATCAACGTGGACAAGTTGAACCAATTCATTGCAGCAGAAGAAAAATAAAACATAGTTTGCTTTATAAGATAATTATGGCCAATGCAAGTCATCCCACAAGCATTATACTAGGAGGAAAAAGAGGAGATTTAGTTGACAACATCGAGCACCAGCTTACGGGACTTTAGAACAGACCACCTCATACGTCTGTAATAAGCAGCTTGAAGCAATGCCAATGACAGTACAAATATCCACTTGAATCCCATCTGCATTAAGCAAAGCACATGACCGTCAGAAATAAATATAAGTTCTATAAAATGTGGTGTAATGATTTTGGAGCCAGCATACCAGTTTCCTCTCTTCCATTTCTGGTTCGGCAGCCCATGCCAAAAATGTCACCACATCTTTCCCCATCTGCACCAATATCCATTGAGAATACGAACTTAAAAATAAGACTTATGAGAACAAGCACAATATTGTACAAGTCAAATATGGGAGCCTTGAATAACCCCAAGGCAAAGTGAGAGGGAAACCAACCTGAGATTCTGTTGCAGGGGTACCATCTTCATACTCAACAGCACCATCATTAAGCATTTTAGGCATCGCAATAGCTCCCCCAGGAAAGTAAGGATTATAATGCAACCCATCCCGGATCTACAATACCAGTGTAACTTTGTTGATTTAGGTATTACCTAAATTTACAAAAACAGTCTCTAAGGATGTGGGCATTTTAGGCACAGTCAACTTGACAACAAATGTGTGAAGTTCTTTGAATGGCATCAAGGAATAGAGACATCTTCCCTTTAAAGAGGTGGCCTGTTTCACCAAACAGAACTGATTGTGTAGAAAGGACACAATATGTATTGTGCAAAGGAAAGCTTGTGCCCATACATACCTTTGAATCCACTTATTTTTATTCACCATGAAAGCCTACAATAGGTCACTAATTATGAAGAAAAGGTGTATTGCACCAACTGCAAATGTCCAATAGCTTATATATGCAGACCAAAAAAAAATTCTAATAGACGGCAGAAGCTCTGTTGCCATCCATAAGTGGCACAAATCAATTCAGTTCCCCACACATTACAAATTCAGGACTCTTTTTCTGGTGCCGGTATTGACACAGCAGCAGAGGAATGAAAGACCTCAATGTGGAGTTGGACTCTACCAATGCTGTTTGCATCAGTCAAGACAAATACATAGAGGAACACCTATAGAGCCTTGGGCGAAGATTGTAGATTTATTGCACAAAGGCACAAAATTCAAATCAAGCATACCTTTCTATGCAGATTTTATGGCTAATTTCAGAGCTAAACTCAATAGAGAGGTCATCGTTTTTGAATCCCCCCTCACGGACTAGGTGACCTGCCATAGCAGCCACCGGTGCTGTGGCAATAGCTGCAGTTTACTTATTTTCATTTTATATATATATTTTTTTGGTTTCATTAACCGAAGTCATAATCATCACAGAACATCTACATATGATTGCAGTCAATATCATAATCCAAATGTGCATATACTAAACAATTACACAGCAAGTTCAAGAAGAAAGTTTTTTTTTTTTTTTTAATCGTAAGTTCAAGAAGAAAGTTCACAAAAGACTACCAAGCAGAACTTACTGCAACACCAGCAGGAGGATCATGGTAACCAGTTAGAAGAGCAAATACGTAGTTCTGACCATTATGACGAGCCTGAAATGCCAAATAACATGAAATTGTTAGGATACATAAATAAAGTTCCTCGAACAAAATTAGAAATAGAAGACAGGAATTACTTTGGTGATTAGACTTAAATCTGGAGGATATGCCCCTCCATTAGCAAACCTAGCAGCTTGTTCATTTGCATATGGTTGAGGAAAACGATCACTCAGTTTACCAGGGCGAGTAAACATTTCACCCTCATCATTGGGCCCATCCACCACCTCAATCTCAGCTGCCATAGCCTTTGTTTCCTCCTCTGTATACGCCACACCCACCAAGTCACGATATGAAATTAGGGACATGGAATGACAGGAAGCACAGACTTGCTGGTAAACCTGGTGACCACGACGAATCCTGCTCGTGTAACATTGAACATATAAAAGATTAGCGATATATGGTAGTATGAAAAATCCAAATAACTGCAAGCAAGTGAATCAAAAACATTATGCTGCTTCTATGAAAAATAAATGCTCTATTTAAAAGATATCAGGTAGCAAAATAATTCTACAGTACCCTGCTGCAGGATGAATTAGGAAGTCACATTTTTCAAGTGAAAAAAAAAAAAAAAAAGACGAAGAAGAAGAAGAAGAAGAGAGAGAGAGAGAGAGAGATGGCAAATGGGATGAAAGTATTGTGTACTAACATGTTGAAAGAAGCAATTGTGTCTATGATCTAAAATAATGGAAGATCTCAGATTCACAACCAGGGGAGTGAAACAAGATACGAACAAACTAGAGTGAGTTGTAAAGATAGAGACCAAATTGTTTCAATTCAAGGGTTGACCGTAGGTCAACCAATCTGCAATAAGTTTTATCAATGATTTAACAAGCAGTCCACAGGTCGTTTACTATGAGGGCAAAGTTGAGCTCAACTGCAACTAAGAGAGAGCATTTGATAACCATTTCATGGGTTCAACAGATACTCACGAAGCATGGTCATATGAACTGAGAATGCCACTGTGAGGCCAAGGATAGTTTGGACACGGTAAACCATGTTCAGCTTCATCAGCGGATGCTATTGTTGCAAAACTCAAAAGCCCCGATACACCTGCTCCAAGAAGAGCAAATGTTCTCAGGGACTTCATGCCAGTAGATCCAACTCCCTCTTGATCTTTCTTTGAAACAATGGGCGACAAAACCGGACGGGCCTGAAGAGTTCATGCAGATACCATTAGCTATCGGTGTTGACAACCACCAATCAAGGACTAAAATGTCAAGTATGAAAAGAAGAAACTATAAATAACCTAATCACAGGCTATACTAATGTCTCCATTTTATCCAATTATGCTCTTGCCCAACCAAGATAACATAAGTTCAGCAGCAAAACTTTTATAGGCAGTTGCAACATGCATAGCCACTGGTTCAAAACTTTTTACCCTTTTTAAAGTTTGACTTACGTGTATAACAATCAACCCACAACCCTACTATCTATTAAGCTCTTGGAAATAAATTGGAGAGAGCCACAGAGTATAACAGTTATGACAAGTAACACTCTAACTCCATATTATATTCTACTAAAATTCAGCTCATTATACCAAAACAAACTACTACTGCTGATAAGAGAGAATTGTTGAGCAGATATTGATTGATTCATTTATTAGAAGCTATGTTACATGGACTTGAGTGAGGTGTTGGGTGTGGGGATGTGACTTAGTATCATATTCATCTAATTATCATGTCCAAGGATACAATGTCTATCTTTACTTATTAAAAAGATTGAATGAAAGTTCAGAAAAACAAACAGAATTTAAAGTACATCTTATACTCTTGCAGATTCTCTCTTCAGTTTAATTTTAAGTTTAAGGCGATGAAACCCTTAAATCACATCTCTGATTAACCACCTAATGCAGGAATATCTATCTCCCATCCTACAATTTGAAAGTTGGTTGTGTTACCAAACAGTTTAAAACAAAAAAACTACCACCCAAAATTTAAAATAAAATAAAATTATAAAAATAAAAAAAAAGCTTTTTCGTCAGGTTACCAAAAGCCCAAAACAACTAGTTCCAGTGCCAAAACAAAATACTTGCTTCTAAAGAAAAACTCAGCCGTGTCAAATGGGCCTTAAGAAAAGTTTGAACCTAAGATGTTAATATGTTATACACTTATTAAGAAAATTCAGCCAAGTTCACAAGCTACAAGATTGCATTAGTTTAGATACCCACATAAAACAATGCAAAAGACAAAAAGATCCTTACAGATTGAGACTGAAGTCTCCGCATCAGTAATTGGTGGAATGCTCTACCAGCCATTTTAGTCAATCTGTTCATTAGTACACCAAAAGAAACACAATTTCAATGAAAATAAACAAAATTTATGGAATCAAAAAAAAGTTCAATTTTGGCTTTTATCACAGGATGGTCAGGGGCAGTGAGAAAGATTGGAAACCATTCCATGAGCCAGGAAAAGGTCAAAGTAGCAACCAGTTACCAAAATTTACCTACCAAATGACCAAACAAAACAACAACAACAAAAAGGCTTCCTTAAGGAAAGTGCCATTCGAATACAATGTTACACGGGCAATTTTGTATGCATCTTGAAAAAGTAGAATCTCTACTTTTCAGCAACAACTATCTATCATAGACCAGAATACTAGTGCTAAAAAAGATTTGCAAATTGAAATACTGAGGTTGAGAGATTGAAGAGCCTGAACTTAGCAAAAGAAGAAAAAACTAGATTAACAAATAGGGAGAAAGACCTAGGAGGTGTTGTTAACAAATATGAGTAAGTAAAAATTTCCAACAAAAAAAAAAAAATGTCTGAAAAGTGGTAAACTCGAAATGAAAAAACTAGATTAAACTGGTACTAGTACATCCCCTTCCAACAGAACAACAAAATACCAACTCAAACAGAATTCATATCTATAATCCACAGCAAAAGCAGGCATTTATTATCATACTACAAACAGGACCACCACATAAATGACAGCCATTTCATTGGATTCTAAAACCAATCACATAAGTCAGCTTTGGAAAAAAAATTTGGCTCTAGCACCCTTAACAGATGATGAAAGTCAGCTTTAGCACACCCTTAACAGATTACAAAGTTCTACCTTCAAAACCCACAGAAAATCCCATTGGTGCCATAAATTTCAGCGTGAGATACCCAAACATACCTTATCAGTACAGTTCCCCATTTTTCTCATAATAAACCTCAATAGAAACTACATTCAGACAAATCAGAACCTCGATTGATATAATTTACACTTCCGCATTGGCAAATAACAAATCACTGTATACTCTCATCTCGATTTGTGAATTCAAATGACGAATAATCTTTGTACAAGAATATATGTGATACAATCTGTAGATTCCATTTAAACCAAAAGCACACTCAGCTGAGTAAAGCGCCAAAGGTTGCATAAAACTGTTTCCTTGAAATTGAATTAAGCATTTCCCTCAAATCATTTCCATCTAAAAAGCACATGATTATCTTATCCATGCAATCTTCCCATAAAATGGGAAAAGGAAAAGTGATTCATTTTCCTTTCCTTTACTTCAATTCAAAATGTTTACTTGTACAATATTACTAGAAATTGAACGAATATCAAAAAGCTTTTACATTCGTATATATATATACACACAACCCTAATATGATGTACAAGAGCAGATCGTGAAATCGTTCAGAGCAATGAAGAGAGAAGTGAAGAGAGAATGATGAGAGAGAGAAAACTCACAGGGACGGTGGTGGAGGACGGAGGTAGATCGACGGCTATTCTAGTCCGCGCAGAGAGAGAGAGAGAGAGTGAGATCCAATGTGGAACACACACGCCCACACACACACAGCTAGTTCTCTCTTTCCCTTTCATCGAAGACCGGGCTTACAAAATTCTGATTAGGTTGGGCCTGCAGCCCAAATACGGGGTCTGATCTACGGTTGAACCGGAAATACAGTTGCCAGTACAATCTGTTTCTTCACAAGCTAGGCTAGGGCTTGGAATTAAAATCATCTTTCCACTGTGTTTTTTTTTTTTATAATTAATTTTTAAAATTTCTTTAAACTATTTTTTTCATAAATTGTAATAAAAAGTTCTATCAAATTTTTTGATACTATTATTATTTTTTAATCATAAACAATTAGGACTTTCAAGCAACTTAAGCCAAATAGATTATTTAAATTTTACTTAAAAACTTGACTAATTTTGAAATGTATTTAATGTTTACGAGTCAATTTCAAATAAATTATTGAATAATGCTTGGGACCCCCTTTTGGGGGCCACCCCCTCACCCCTTTTGCCACGTGGCGGGTGGTGATTGGAGGAGCAGGAAAAAAAAGAAAAAGAAAAAAAAAATGTAACCAATGAGAGAGAGAGGGGGTCAAAGGGGGTGGAAGGAAAAGGGGGATGAATCATTGTTGTAAATTATTAATGATTAAAATTTGAATTAACTTTTTTTTTATTATCTTATATATGCTTATTTATTCAAATATAATTTAAAATTTTAACAAGTTTTAAAATATATTTAAATTTGATTTATTTACTTAATAAATCTATTTAAAATAAATTTTTATTGAGTCAAATATATGTATAGACTATTTTAATTTATTTTTAAAATAAAAAATAATAATTTATTTTATAGTAATAAAAGATTTTTGCACTTTGGAATTTTAAATTATTATTTTTTTTTATTGTAAAAGGCGAAAGTGTCGGAAGAAAAATATAAAACACAACGGCGGAGTCCCAGATTGAAGGAAAACCATTGGCGCCCACTCTTTCTCCTCACAAAAATTCTGTAACACATTCTTTCCTCTCTCTCTATCTCTCTCTCTCTATATATATAGATAGATGGGTTCTCTGAGGTTATTTTATCAGGAGGATTACATGAAATGGTGAGGTCTTGTACAGGAAAACACACTTTTACAAAAGCCACCGTGGTCGCAGCTTTGGGAGGGCTTGTTGGTGCAGCGTTGGTATTAGATTTTCTCTGGGCATCGGTTTCTTCTTCTTCTTCTTCTTCTACATATTCATACACCATTTGGGCTAATCACAGATCTCGTCTTGTAGTCATCTCAAATCTCACCGACCCATCTCAGAACAAGGTCAGTCCCCTCTTCTTCAAAACCTTTTACTTTTCCACCCCGTTTGGATTGTCTGATTTGGGAAGAAAAAGAAAAAGAAAAGATGAACAAGGGTTTTTAGTTCATAATAGAGGAAGAAGGATCCAAGCAGAAAATTGTCTATTTGCAAAGTAGATGGAGTGCTTAAGTGGCATAGAATTTAGCATTAGTATTAACATGGCCTTGTTCCAATCAGGGAATCTAAAGATTGGAACCAACAACAAACACTCATTTGCACCCTTAATCCTGGGTAAAGTGAATTTATAGACTAATACTTTTTCTTGATTAGAGAGGAGATGTTAAAGAGAAGAAGCAACGTGTTCCTGAGGGATTATTAAACTATACTTTTGCTGATATACCCGCGCCCCGATTAGAATGGGAGGAGATGGCACCAGCGCCTGTGCCACGGTTGGATGGATCATCGGTACAGATTAAGAATCTTCTGTATGTATTTTCAGGATATGGAACTATTGACTATGTAAGAATCTTGTTCACCTCCTCTGAATCATTTGCACAGTTCTGATAATCAAATCAAAAGTTGTTGGCACTCTCAAAAAAAAAAAAAAAAAAAAAAATTGAATAATTAATTTAGGAATTTGGATTAACCTCTTTTTTTGGGTATGTATGTATAGTGAATTTTCCCATGTTGATTTGCATTCTTTTTGTCCTTTACAGGTGCACTCCCATGTTGATGTATACAATTTTACAGATAAGACATGGGGAGGAAGATTTGATACTCCAAAAGAAATGGCGCATTCGCATTTAGGAATCACAACAGATGGGAGATATGTATATGTGATCTCAGGACAATATGGTCCACAATGCAGGGGTCCGACAGCTCGCGCATTTGTGTTGGACACTCAAACGAAAAAATGGCAGAGCTTTCCCCCATTACCAGTGCCTAGGTATGTGACCTGATCAAGGCTGGCACACTTGTTTGCTGAATTTGCCAAACAAACTATGCCATGATTCTACTTTGATTAAATTTAAGTCATGAATTTGATAATCTTCATGCATTTAATGCACATAGCTATCCGGACTACTTTTTTTTATTCCATAGCATAGTTAGAAGCAATATTGATGAAAACCAAGATTGAAAATACCACAGCATATGTTGTAGTGATATTAACAAAATCCAAAGGTGTCAGATTGGTGCCTCCCAAACAAAAAAAATTTAAGGCACAAACAGGATCCTCAATTCCGGAATGGCATTGCTAGCAGTTTGAAGGTGAAAACCAATATGGATTAGCCAGATATTCAGATATCTAACATGAAAGGTACTAATATGAGATTTTCAGGTACGCTCCAGCAACTCAAATATGGAAAGGCAGACTCCATGTGATCGGTGGCAGCAAGGAGAATCGCCACACGCCTGGTAGAGACCACTGGAGTATTGCAGTGAAGAATGGAAAAGCATTAGAGAAAAAGTGGCGGACTGAAGTTTCCATTCCCCGTGGGGGACCACACAGGTTTGTGCATTGCCACGTTCTTCTACTTAAAATTGTTAGTTCTGTGTGCTTCTAGTTACGGAATGAGATAGAGATAGAGATAGAGATAAAATCAGAATGTGGTGATTATGCAGAAAATAAAGAGTGGCTATTGGAAAAAATAGGGTTACCTTTATTGAGAAATAGGAAAATCGTGTTTAGTAGTGGCATTCTTTCAACATTTACACAATGGTGAACGGCAACTGTTTCAGTTTTTAGATTTTTAATCGCTAGAAGGAAACGATCCTACACATCGCATGTGCCACCACTTCTACTTTATCACCTTAACTTTTTTGCTTTGAGATTGTCGCTCAATCTCGCTTTGAGATCTTCTGTTTTGTCTAATTTTTGGTTCATTGGTCTGTCAGGGCTTGTGTTGCAGTTGAAAATCAGCTTTATGTTATTGGTGGTCAAGAGGGTGATTTTATGCCCAAGCCTGGTTCACCCATCTTCAAGTGCTCACGCAGGCATGAGGTATATGAGTCCAAATACTGATTTCTAATTAAATAAATGATTGTTATTGGATTGACTTTAAAAATATGACCTCAATTTTTTATTTTTTATTTTTTATTTTTATTACTTTCAGGTAGTTTATGGTGATGTTTATATGCTGGACGAGAAAATGAAATGGAAAGAGTTACCTCCCATGCCAAAACCTGACTCCCATATAGAATGTTCTTGGGTTCTTGTCAATAATTCCATTATCATTGTTGGAGGCACAACTGAAAAGCACCCTGTGACAAAAAGGATGATCCTGGTTGGAGAATTGTTCCGATTTGATCTACGCTCACACGTATGGAACTTGACCTAATACTTGAAAGCATTATTACTCTTTTTTAAACAATTTTTGGTCTTATTAGATTAGATATTGTTCGGATACAGTTTTTATGGGCTTTTAGTTTTTAGTTTTATATTTTTATACCATTTGGGAATAATGTCTGAGATTCATGATCTTCGACAATTACAGAAATGGTCAGTGATTGGAAGGCTTCCCTACCGTGTGAAAACTACTCTGGCCGGTTTTTGGGATGGATGGTTGTATTTTACGTCTGGACAGCGGGACAGAGGACCCGATAATCCCCAACCAAGGAAGGTCATTGGAGATTTGTGGAGAACCAAGCTGAGCTTGTGATATGATCTCGTCTGACCTAAACATCGTAATCATATCAAAACTGTTTCAAACCCGTCTTCTCCCTCATGCATTTCAAAGCTGTTTCATTTTTGTTGTAATTCTTCCTTTTCCCAGGCTAGGTGAAGTTAGTCTAGATCTTTATTCTTATTTATTTATTTTGTTCTTCGAGAATTGTATTCAGAGGCGCATGTTCAATTACAGTTCTTGTATAATAATTTTATATTAGACATCATTATGAAGATAAAAATAAAAAAAAAATTCATTCATCTCAAGTTAGATCACATTTGATGTACTTTCAAAACTTGGCTCTTCTGTGTGGTGATGAAATTATAATTCTTCGTCATATACTATGAAAATCTTCCATCCACTACTTTCTCAATTAAAATTGTCATTTGCACACTATGCCTCGAGGAATCGAACCTAAATTTTTTTATCCAGCTATGCAAGACTTGTAGAAAAGATCAATTTAAATAGAATACAGTCATACTCTCTGAGCAAAGGATATGAACAATGACTGAATTAGCATTGCGCATACAAGTCAGCACTTACAAAGAACAGCCAGTTTACACGGGGCCAGAGCATCTCTACCATGAGGAATGTAGACACTACAAAGTTATGATATCACATGTGCATCAACAGTATAGCTGGTAGAACATAAAATGAACCTTATGAGAAAGACGATTAACAAGTTCCCTCGTCTCCACTGTAAATTTCATGCCACACAAATATCAATCTTTGTGATGCCTAACATGACAGAAGCTGATGAAATTCCATTTTTTTGGTTACGGGAAATAGTCCTCATCTTAGTAGATCTACCTGCAAAACAAATAGTACAATAAACAAGTGTATAGAAGTTCTACTTTGACTAGGCTAGAAAAGGAGAAAATCTAGTAACCATGCTACCAGACCCATATGTCTTCATAAACACAAATAAATTTCAATATACGGCACAAAGCAGCTTGATCAACACACAAATGAAGTTGAATGATAATTCAGGAGAAAGTGGTCGGTGACAACTCTTGTTGATTACTCAACGATCTGCAACCCAAGATAGAAAAGCAAGGTTTGCACCATGGATGTCCAACACCATCAATCTCTTAAGCAATTTACATTAAACAGGTATATCTGGTTCAACAGTAGTTTGCTTGTGATGCCTATGAACATCTCAAATATTACTGTACTGTGATTCTCTGTCGCATGCAGTTTGAAATGAGTCAATTAACAACAATAGGTGAGACGGATGAGTGTGCAAGATTGTTTTTACAATAGCACAAAATCACACCATCAACATTTTTGTATTCCCTTTTGACGGTGATATTTGTCCTTTTCATTGCCCATTTCCATCTTTCTATTTAAAATGCCCCATTCCAATACACACAAACACAAACACTTGTACCTTAGATTGCTATGGAATGATTACATTTTTCCATGGGACTCCCAAGCACACTACCAATAATTCAACATCTAGCCCCCAAGTTTTCAACAACACTAGAATCAAACTAGGGCAGGATCCAAGTGATTGTTCGGCAGGTAGATGCAGTACTTGCTTTTTCACTTCTATTTTATGAGAGTCAAAGTCTTGCATCTTACAAAACCCAATGAATTTAAAAGTCTAAATGAGGATACATGCATATTTTACATGGCTTGAAGACAATCACGGACAAGAACTGTATTAAGGCACTGAACAAGGATTACTTTGCTGACCTTCTATTGTTCTCCCATTTGAACTGATATAACCATGTATTGCAAAGAAGTTCAAAGTGTTTGAAAGATCTTCAAAGAGATTGGCTGTTTCTGCAGAAGAGCATCTTTAGTATTAATGTGTTGAATAAGTATGGAGGCAGCAACCGCACTGCGGGCACATGTGCACACACCCACATAGATATATATATATATATATATAGAGAGAGAGAGAGAGAGAGAGACCTTTCATCTCAATTTAGGGGCATAAGGAGCTGGGCATGGAGATACAGTGGTATCTGGTAACTGATTTATCAAAACAACAGTTGCCTGCAAGCATGCACTTAGCATTTTCTTTTCCAATCTGACAAGCTGAGTAGCAACTCGTTTCTTCGGGTCCAAATTAAAATCTGCCAACTAAGATAATCACAGGTATATCATTTAAAGCTCAAGAAGTCACAAAAAGATTCAACTATTCCACAAATTGAATAATTGCCCAAGTTACCAAAGAGTCATCTTCACTCAGAGTAGTAGGGTAACCAGTTAGCCTTCTTTTGAAATAATCAGCAAGTTGATCTAAAACTGCTCGTTCCATACAAGGGCTCACCTACAAAATGCAAAAAAAATGTTACCCAGCCATAAGAAACACTCAATGTTCATATTATCAACATTAATTCAATCCAAGAATAATCTGTTTTCTCTCTTTTTCTATTTTCAAATTCGAGAATAATGAAGCTGACAGGACTGCAATGAATCAACCACAAGCTAGTAGATCCACCACCCACTCAAAAAAAATGACAAGCCAAAAATCTGATGCAAAAGAGCTGAGAATAATTACACTTTTTATTTTATTTCCATAATGCCATATCACCACTCCCACCACCTCGAAGGAGGAAAACAAAGAAAAGAAAAGTATTCCTAGTCCCTGACAGAATTGTATGCAATGCATCATAAAAGTGAATTGAACAAGAATAACTTACCGGACATATTGGACCCTGAGAAGATATGACTGATTGCATCTCTGAAGGATCTGAAACATATCCCAATCGTAGATAAGGAAGCATATCCCAGACAGCTTCTTTCTCCTTTCCCACATAGACCTAGATAGGAGTAATTTAAATAAACTTTGGCTATGGTAACTGTAAGATTAAAGTTCATTTCATAGAGAGATCAACTTCATACATGAAACACTTGTACTGATAACTTTCCATTTCTTTGAGCAACCATTCTCTTGTCCTGATACTGAGGATCCTCAGTATTCAAAGCTGCCTGACCAAAGTTAAGAAATAAAAGTACAAATAAAAATGAAGAAAAATATATTAAATCACAGAAGTAACCAACATGAACCAAGAAGAATGCAGTTAAATAATAAGTTGACCAAACTATCACCTCCACCACCATGCGGTCATAAGTATTATCTTCATCAACAAAACCATAGTTTAGAAGCAATTTTGAATTGGGTTGTGGCCCACACCTACAAAATGAATCAGCCCTCAACTTGTGCAGTAAAAAATTTGCATCAGTAAAAAACTAAATAAATAATAGATATCAATGAGCAAAAATGACAAGGCAAGATATTCATTGCCCAAGGGATTACAAGAGCAACTAAACGTTGTAGCAAGTTAGGTGATATCAGGAAAGCCAGATGTACCAGACAACAATAGATTCCCCAGCCTTGTATGGCCGATCAACAACCAGTTGAACAGCACCATTGGCAGCAGTTAACATTGCCTTGCAATTGCTTCTATAAGCAAGCAATGGGGGTCCAAGAGGAACTAACGCAAATCTACGAGCCAAACTGACTTTCTGGGTTACATGAGAATTAAATAATTAAATTAGTAATGAATTAAAATAAAGGAAAACTAAAATAATAATAATAATCTGATATGTTCTTAATAAACAAAAGCATCACTGGATCTACAAAACACAAAACTGAATGGTTTCAGTAAACATGGTTAAAAACTTGATTCAGTTTCCTGTTAATAATGAATGCAGTTACAACATGGTAATTACTCTTCAATTTAATAGGACATCAATGCACAGACCACATTAATCATGCATCAGTGATAACTTATAAATATCCATAAAATGTAAGTTGTGATAGTGCACGCAAGATGAAACTAGCTTCAAGCCCATCTGGAGCAAGAACAGTACTCCTAAGAACTAACCATAACTATGCAGCTTACGCCAAAATGTGTTAAGGATAAGATGTGACTTTTATGTGCGTATCTTCAGCATTTAAAATGACAGAAAGCACAGGGAGTGTATGGATGGACACAAATAAATGTCTGTAGGTTAACATTATAATCAAGTTCAAGCCTAATATGCAGAGATCATGTGGAAGGTCTTGATGCCAAAAGACATGACACTTATTGCTCTGACAAAATAAATTCAGCTGAATGAAAGTTAAGTATGCAAATTCACAGATGCTAGTGTCACTGCAACATAACTCATTCACAGTTCCAGCATATAAAATATTCTCAGTTACAGTAAAAAATTTACCTGCAAATGGACAACACAAGATTGAACTGCAACAAAAGCTTGCTTAAAAATCTCAAAAGGAAAGGCCTCTGTCGGTATATCATATGGGTATTGCTGCAAAAATGCAAACAAAATTTGCAACAATACAATACAGAATTCCGACAACCAAAATAAAAGAACATATTAAATCCGTGAAGAGAAATCCAATCAATTAGAGTTTATAAAATTTTATCTTATATTTAATTATTAGCTATAATACAGAAAGACAGTGACCTGAAACAGAGACCCAGCCATAAACCAAACAGTGTCAAGCTCATTATACTCTCTCTTGATCCCTTCAGCCCTCTCCAGAACTTCAACCTACATTATTACCAAAATAGTGCTGTGTTAAAGCTTAGGAACAAAATAAGCATTTGGTCAGCTTAAAATCTGTGTGGAAGGCATGCCTACAGTATAGCACTAGCATTCAAATTACAAAATCCAAGTGAGAGGGCACATTAAATACCTTAGTGGGGCTGCCTGTCAGGTAAGCAAGTTCAGCTTCTGTCCATAGAAGGGGTGACTCCACTGCTAGCTGGCCCCTTCCTCTTTGACGATCAAGCTCCCTGATGTATGGATACCAGAAAGACTTCTTGCCTTGCTTCTTTTCATACATTAGATAGAGAGCCAAGCAGGCTAATTCTGACAATTTGTTTGTAGTTAAGAGTTCCGCTGCATTAAAACCCAGCAAACAATACAAGTTAAAGTCAGCCTTTCATCAATTTCAAGGGGCTCGTAGACCAGCCAAAAAAAAAAAAACATAAGTGGCATTTAATTTGTGGGCATTCTAATATGATTTGCATGTCTTTATGATACATAAAAGCAGATCCTAAGATCAGTTTTTCACCCAATTGTCATGTAACCATCCTATACACTTGAGTGATATTTTTGGTTACATATAATCTCGCATGCACTGTTGCTCTTGCATTGCTTCTTAAATTCAAAATTAGAGCTTAAATTACAGCTGCAAACTTTATGCCAATAATCATGTTGTTAAATATCAATTCCAACAAAAAGCACCACTTCTGGCATTGATTCAAGTGCATTGTCATTAAACATCAATTGATACTAAAGTTTAACTACATGGTGTACTCTACGACAAGTTATCAATGAAATATCATAAAGTTTGCACTGCACCTTACCAATGCTCTCGTTACCCAAAACCCTCTCAAGAGTTACGACCAACGAATCCGGAACAGAAAACGCAATATCCCCTGCCTACACATAACAAAAACAAACACACAAACATAATTTAGGGACTACATACAAAAATCTGGAGCAAACAATGCAAGAACAAATCACTATCACAACACAAGCAGACCTGAAGATCCTCACTCGCAGCAACGTATTGAATGGGCCGATAATTCGCATCGTGAGAAGGCTTTTCCTTCAGAAGAACCTTGCAAGGAGGTAGTCCATTCTTATGCATCCAAGTTTTCAAGTCTCCAAACTCATCTTTTTCCTTCTTGCTCACGACCTCGAGTGACTTCCCATCGTCTTTGCGCGTTCCGGCAACTAGGGTTTCAGAACTTGAAGCCGAGCACATGTGTGTACGACGAAAGGAATTGGAATTTCTAGGGCTTCTGCGAAGTGAAATCGAAACCCTAGCGAGGACGGAGAGAGGGGGAGGCGTGGAAGGACGAATTGGAGATGAAATGCATTTGCTGGGTTGCAGGTAAGCTACGTCCATGGCGAGTGTGCTTTCGAATTCGAAGATGTGTGGGAAGAAGTGGAAGAGAATGATACTGGTTGAGGTTTAGAAGATATTTTTATTTTAACGCGATTTCAACTTGTTTGGACTGATGCTTAGGGAAGAAGATAAGAGAAAGGCGCGTGTTCATGAATTTGGCTTGAGTTGAGAGAGACACCAAATAGGGATTTTATTTTTATTATTATTATTTTTTCTCTTGGAAAATCCAGCCATAGTAATTAAATGGAGAAAATTTTCCTCCAGCCCAAATGATGTGTGAACTTATAATTAGTTAACGGTGATGTTACATGTACTAATTAATGTATTAATTAGTAGATCAATACTAGTTATGACATTATTATTAATCTTACTCATTAATCACATTACAAATACCAAAAACTTTTTAAGTTATGTCACATCATCAATTGATACATTAATTAGTATACTAATTGATGCGCATAACATTATTCATTAGCTAATTGTTACATAGTTGTCGTTTGGTAAAAGTTTTTTTAGTTAGTCTTTTGAAGTTGGAATTTTGTTAACTTTGAATTAAAAAGTTTGTCTGACAAATTTTTTTTTTGACTTTTTAAAATTTTATGAGAGATGAGAGGGAGATTTATGACTTAATAATGGGTTGAGCTAGTTTGGGCCAGAGTCCAGGGTCTCTACTTGGTCAAGTGTTAGGTACGCGCCAGGTAGAAGATTGAATCTAGTTAGGATGGGACAACTTTGAGCCACTAGCCCGGTGGAGTCGTGCGGACGGGATTTGTCCTCAAGAGACTGGACTCGGCCAAGCGAAAGCTTGGTCGTGATTGTGGAGTTCGGTTGAGCCTACGATCAGGAACCACTGACAAGACCGGATAGGTAGCACAGTCCTAAGATGAGGGCGTGGCACCGCACTAAGCATAGCCCGGTGGGAAGTGCTACGCGTCGCATTGGGGCCGCAAGAAGAAGATTCCATCATCCGCATGCGTCAATACCGTTTGGCAGTTTCGTCATTTAGTATTTAACTACACTAGCGCTGACACGTAAGAGAATGTAAGAGGAGAGCGGGTCCACGAGTCCAGAGGAGAATGAGCGTAGAGACGCACGCAGAAACTATATAAATGGAGATGCGTCTCCATGCACAGGTCTGAAAAATCTTGTGATCAGAGCTCACGTAGCACTTTATCTCCTCTCTCTCTCTCTTTCTCTCTTCCTCTCGAAGGGTGCTGACTTGACCGTCGGAGGGGTTTTTCGGCAATACACTTGCCGGGTAGCTCACCGTCGTTGTGTTCTCAAGTTATCTGGAGCGAAACGAAATTTGGACACGAGGAGTACGAACAGTGACGAATATCCACTCCCCGTACAATTGGCACCGTTTGTGGGAAGCTTTGACAGACAAAACCTTGTCCTCCAAGATCGTCTGATCATCTTCCATGGAAAACAACAACGACATTCCGCTGTTTGCCATCGACGACATCACTCTAGAGTTCATTCGGAGGAGAGATGGTCCTCCCGCCATCCCGACCATGGCTGGCTTGGAAACTTCTTCTAGAGGGCTTCCCAGAGATGCGCAGGGCAAGCACGGAAGGAGCAATGACCACTCGCAGAGCCTAGACGGGCATTGGTGGCGAAGAGAGTCACACGCTCATCGTCTGGAGCACAAACTGGGAGACCAAGATGCCATCATTCGGATTATGGCGGCGGAGATAGAGGCATTGAAGTGACAAGTCAAAAGGAATGATGTTGCTGGAGTGGGTAACCACAGTGAGCGCACCAAACCCCGTCGTTCAGGCAGCCAAAACCAGCGGCGAACTCCCTCCCTCTCTATCACCAGAAGTTATGGAGTCGGTGATTCTGATCTACGGGCAGAGAAGCCTTGCACGCGAGATAGCAGTTACCGTCCCTCGCGTCCGTCGACGATGTCGAGATACTCCTACTCTGTCTGTTCAAAGAACTTGAGGAACGTCTTGGAAGAGCAAGCGTACCGGCGGAAGGCGCACAAGATGCCAGCATTGCAGCGGTTATCTCATGGAGGTCGCGCCAGTGAAGAAGTCGTAATGCCGCTGTCGCGACCAGCTACACATGTGCCCTTGGATAGAGACTTGGCGAGGCTGAGCGCCACCCCTTTCTCCCTCGAGATAGAAACTACACCGCTCCTTGCTGTAGACACCCTATTTTTGGCTGCCCTTATGACTTGGACGCCACCGCTCGTGCACCCAATGATGAATTTGTATATGCTTGTCAAGTGCTTGAAGTCCTCAACAGAATGCCACAGCTTTGAGCCTTCAAACCCTATACACCTCTTGCCTTGTTTTGGACCAACAACCTAGTTTTTCAAGCCTAAAAACCTTAGGACCTGCAGGCCCCTTTCTTTGGGCTGTCGGCCACTAATCTTGGCTGCCGGCCACAAGTGTGTTTTCACAGATATTTTTTGCCAGTTGTGCCAGTTGTTTCCATTGATGCTTGCATTTGCCTACACGTGTATATATGGATGTTTCTAAGGGAGTTGCATGTTTTTCTATATATAGGAGACCTCCCCTTTCATTTTTGAGGGTTGAACATTTTGGAGTAAAATTATCTCTCTCTCTCTCTCTCTCTACAATTCTCTCTCTCTCTCTCTTTTGCAAATTTCTAAGCTTTTGCCTATACACTCTAAACCAAACCTTGTGGTATTTAAGCTGAGGTACTTTTAGGCTTACTTTTAGCTCTTGAGAGTGTGTAAGTGTTGATTTGTTGCTTGGAAAAGGTTCTCCTTTTCAAGAGGTATAAGTCTTGGCTTATTGCTTTGCTTTATTTGCTATTTTGCCTACTGCTTTTAGACTATTTTTGGGCTATCTAAACTCTAAAATTTTGGGCTGAAACTTGTGGTTTAAGGCCAATAAGGGTGGAGGGGTGGCTCGCCATTCCTTCCACCTAGCTTCTTAGGTCTTTGCCCTTGTATTTCCTACCTTGTTGTCACCTTCTTTTTTTTTTTTTTTTTTTTGAGCTTTTAAATACTGATTTTCAGAGGCTTTTCAGTGGCAAAAATCATGTTTTGCAGTCCAAAAATGGAGGGGGTAGCTTTCCCTCCTTATGCTTTGTTTACAGGCTTACATAGCTCCATGATGTAGCTTATTGTTCTAGGTTTTTTTTTGTCTTAATTTCAGCATGTTTTAGAACTGATTTAGGACTGTTTTTGGTTGTTCATTACATTTGAGCCTTGTATTGCATGCTTGTAGTGTAATTGTCCTCACAGGCTTGGTGGTTTAGGCCTTAGCCACTAACCTATTGGAGTTTATAGTATTTATTTCTTGTTTTCCATACTTCTAATCACCTTTAATCACCTCTGCAATCTCCCTCATTTCTTGGCTTTTGCTTTGCTTTGAAAGTTGTTTCAAGCTACTTGTTTGTTTAAGCTTGAGATTGAGGCCTTGTGCTTAATGGTTTAATCCCTTTGAGGGTTCATTACCAATGGCATGACACTTCTCTCATGCCTAAAACAACTCTTGGTTTGATGCTTCTTTCCATTAGAGGACTTAATTCTCACTTTTGGACTTAATTGACTAAGGAATGGTTGGGTAATTAAAATGGAGTAATAAAATTGGAACTAAAATGATGTAAGATAATAACTTGGCTAGTGTTCAATTGGACATTAATTGAACCCTTGAGTCTTGAATCATTTCATACTTGTTCGTGATGAAAACGGTTCAAAAATCGTTGTCTACCACTTCCCTTGATTAATTCATGATAGGAAGGAAGTTTGGGAGTCTATTGTGTTGCATTTATTGAAATTGTACCCCTTGGTTCATAGGCCATCATGCAATGAAATTGCATCGATTGATGGTTTGTGAATTGAGCTTGCCACTCCTTTGAGCTGTTTGATTATAAGGAGGGGTAAGTTGTACAAATAACCCTTGAGAATACCTTGGTCGTGCTCTGTTTGCCTTCTGTTGCAGCAAGAAGAACCAAGCATCAGTGGCCTGCAGGCCACTTTTTCTGGTCAGTAGGCCATTAATTCTAGACGGCAGGCTACCATTTGTGGCCGGCCGGCTATCACTTCTGGCCTGCTGGCTACCTTTGCAAAACCAAGCAGTGGCTTTTTGAAATAGAATAGAGCTGATTTTGAGGTGAAAACAGTACAAATGTTCTAACTGTGCAACAGAGGCTTTTTGGAAGTAGAACAATGGCTTTTTCGGGTGGAAATCCGCGTTCATACATGAGTATTCCTTGCTTCCTGGGGCTGTTTAGTTTAATTACTTAACTTAGTAATTTCTTTAAATTTTGTATTTAATTAGTTATAGTTTGTTAATTTTGTTAGTTTTGTGTTCTAATTATTTCTAGACTAGTTATTTAATTTGTTGTTGTAATAATTAATTCGCTAGTTTAGTTCGTTTATTCGCTTTGTAATAGCTAGTTTATTAGCTTAGCTAGTTAATTCATTCGGACCCTCTTGTGCGAGGGCAAACAACTGTAATAATATGTATGTCTTTCAACCCCACGTCTTTCTCCCTTTTATTTACCTGCTTATGATGGTTAGTTTAGGTATCATGTTTTGTTTAGCATCTCTTATGCCTTGCATCCATTGTCTTGCATGCATTAGGCTCGGTAAATCATTCTAACTTGCATTGTTAGTTAATACTTCTTTGAATACGTGCTTAGACCGCATGCTATCAAATTGATTCATATGTCATATTAGTAGTCGAGCCTAGTAATTGCATATCACATGCGTTGCATTAGTCATATTGCATAGTTAGGATTATGCATTTTTCAAACACTTTTATCTTTTTGGCTTGCCTTGGAGTACTAGGTGAGCTTTTTTTATTTTAGCATATTGCATTGTATGTTAGTGTTGCCATGTTTAGCATGCTTGCCATGAGGCTAAATGCTTAATTGATATAACTGTTTGAATGCCTGTGATGAAAGCTAATTGCTTGAATTGGAATAATTAGAGTAATGTTCATATGCAATTACTTTTTCAAGTGATATATATTCGAAACAATTTCCAAAATGAACATAAATCAAAATGTTTTAATTTTTTCAAATTAGTCTATACTTGTGTGCATCACATAGTAAAGTTAGTTTAATAATCAGAACAAGAGCATATAATGTAAACAAGATTCACATCATGATTAGTAGAGACTGATCTTTGATCAGGCGAGCAGGGGTGCTCAATTCATGACCTTTCCCTCTCGTACCTAAGTTCCTGAGCCGAGACAATCTTGGTGATGATGGATACGTGGCCTTTGGCACGAGTCATAGGTTTCCTAAATTTTCTAAAAATATTTAAGTGGCGACTTTGTATTTGGCATAGCAGTCCATTTTTGGCATTTTTGATTCAAAATTGATTTTTCAAAAAGATTTGCCGGATTTGGACTCTTTGGTGTTTATCTATTTCACATTGCACTTGTGAGATTAGATTCAGAACCGCGAGAGTCTGATACTGTAGGGCTTATTTGTCTTCCAAAAGGAGCGCGAAAAGTCGAGTGATAGTTTCTGGCGACTCTACTAGGGAAATTTAGAGAACTTGACTTGAACTTCATGATATGAAATTTTATCTACACTTATATATTTCTTTGCATTGCATTTGCATTGGTGCATTTAAGTCACTGTGTTTGCCATCTGCTATTCCTGGACTGTTTGCCAAAGGCTTGCCTAAAAACTTGCCAAAAGGCTGACCGGTCGTGGGTGTAGACACCCCATTTTTGACGGCCCTTACGACTTGGACGTCATCGCTTGCACACCTAATGATGAGTCTATATGTTTGTCAAGTGCTCGAAGTCCTCAGCAGAATGCCACAGCTTTGAGCATTTCAAACCTTGCACCCCTGTTGCCTTGTTTCTGGACCAAACCTTGGATTTTCAAACTTGCAACCCCTGGTGGCTTGCCGGCCACTGCTTTGGGCTGCCGGCCATCACTTCTGGTTGCCGGCCACCGATGTGGCCTACTGGCCACCAATGTCTTTTGCAAATATTTTGTGACAGCTGTGCCAGCTGTTTGTAAGATGCTTGCATCTGCTCCTACGTGTATAGCTGGATGTTTTTGAGGGAGATTCATGTTTTCTATATATAGAGGGCCTCCCCTCTTGCTTTGGGGTTAGAAAAATTTTAGAACAAAATTTTTCCTCTCTCTCTGTAATTCTTTCTCTCTCTCTTGCAAATTTCTTAACCATAGTCTATACACTCTTCACCTTTGCCTATACACTCTTAAACCAAACCTCTCCATCTTTGAACTGAGGTGTCTTTGAGCCTTGTTTGAGCTCTTGAGTGTGTGTTTGCTTTGGTTTATTGCTTGAAATTGGATCTTCTCTTCAAGAGGTATAAAGCTTTGCCTCTTTAGTTGTTGTATTCACTCTTTCTCTTACTATTTTCCAACTATTTTTGGGCTGTAAAAACTATGTATTTTCGGGCTGAAACTTGGGTTTTAAGGCCAATAAAGGTTGAGGGGTGGTTCACCATTCTTTACACCTTACTTTCAAGGCCTTTACCCTTGTGTTTCCCACCTTTGCACTATCTTTTTTTGAGCTTTTAAACATTTTCAGAGTTATTTCAGTGGCTAAAATCATGTTTTGAAGTCCAAAATTGGAGGGGTTAGCCTCCCCTCCTTGTGTTTTGCTTACTAGTCTAGCATGATCCATGTTTTAGCTTATTAATCTAGCTATTTTTGTCTTAATTCCAGCATGTTTTAGGACTTATTTAAGACTATTTCAGGACTGTTTCTAAGTATTTGTTGCATGTGAGCTTTGTTTTGCATGCTTATAGTGTAATTGTCCTCATGAATTTGGTGTTTTAGGCCTTAGACAACATCTTATTTAAGTTTATTGTGTTTATTTATGGCTTTCCATACTTGTGATCACTCTTAATCACCTTTGCAACCTCCCTCCTTTCTTGGCTTTTGTTTTGCTTTGAAAGTGGTTTCAAACTACTTGTGTGTTTAAGCATGAGATCAAGATGTCATGCTTAATGGTTTAATCCTTTTTGGGGGTTCATTACCAACGGTATGATGCCTCTTTCATGCCCAAAGCAACTCTTGGTTTGAGCCCTCTTTCCATAGAGGACCTGAATTCACCCTTTGGACTCAATTGACTAAAGAATGGTTGGTAAACTAAAATGAAGTAATAAAACTGAGGCTAAAAAAGGTATAAGGTGATAACTTGTTTGCATTCGATCGGACGTTAATTGAACCCTTGAGCCTTGAGTCGTTTCATACTCATTAGTGATGAAAACGGTTCGAGATTTATTGTCAACTACTTCCCTTGATCTTTCATGATAAGGAGTTGGTTTTAAGAGTCTTGTTTTATTGTATTCATTGAACTTGCACACTTTGGTTCATAGGCCATCATGCAATGAAATTGTATAGATTCATGATTTGTGAACCAAGCTTATTACTCCTTTGAGCTTTTCAAATGATAATGAGGGATAAATTGTGCAAACAAACCTTTGAGAATACACTGTCTCTGCTCTATTTGCTCTCTGTTGCAACAAGGAAGTTCTGTCATCAGTGGCCGGCAGACTCCTAGTGGTGGCCGATAGGCCATCTTTTGTGGCCGGTAGGCCATCATCAGTGGACGGCAGGCCCGCTGTCGGCCACCAGTGCAAAATCAAACAGTGTTCTCCTGAAGCAGAACAGAGTTAGTCTAGAGGTGGAAATCAATGCAAGTGTTCTATTGTGTAACAGAGACATTCAGCAGTAGAAACAGTGGCCTTTCTCAAATGGAAACCGCATTCATGCATGAGCCCTCCATCGATCCTTGGGATCCGTGTTAAATATATTAATGTTGTATTTAGAATAGTGGCTTTGTACTTAATTAGTTAGAATAGCTAATTCGTCTCATATTGTAATTATTTTAGTTAGCTAGAATAGTTAATTAATTCGGTTTGTAATAGTTTGTTAAGTAGTTTAGCTATTTATTTATTTTGTTTTGTATTAATTAGTTTAGCTAGTTAGTTCATTCGGACTCTCTTTCGTGAGAGTGTAATGTTGTAATAATGTGTATGTCTTCTAACCCCACGTCTTTCTCCATTTTATTTACTAGCTTATGATGGTTAGTTTAGGGACATTATGTTTTGTTTAGCATTCTCCATGTTTGCATCCACTTGTATTGCATACACCGAGGCTCGGTTCATCATTCTAACTTGCATTGTTAGTTTAATATTCTTTGAATACGTGCTTAGACCGCATGCTATCAAATCGATTCATATGCCATGTTAAGTAGCCAAGCTTATCTAATAGTTGCATATCGCATGCGTTGCATTAGTCATATTGCATAGTTAGGAATCATGCATTTTTCTAACTCTTTCATCTCTGTTGGCTTGGAGTACTAGGTGAGCCTTTACTCGCTTTAGCATATCACATGTGTGTGATTGTTGCCATATTTTAGCATACTTGCCATGAGGCTAATTGCTTAAGTGCTAAACTGCTCGAATGCTTGTGGATGAAGGCTCATTGCTTGAATTGGAATGAATTTGAGTAAATGTTTATATGCGATCACTTTTTTGAGTGGTACATATTTCGAAACAATTTTCAAAACAAACATGAGTCAAATGTTCTAATTTTTGCAAGATAGTCTATACCTGTGTGTGTGCGCATCACATAGTAATGCTAGCCTAATAAATTGGAACAAGAGCATATAATGTAGATAAGATTCACATTATGATTAGTAGAGGCCGATCTTTGATCGGACGAGCGGGGGTGCTCAATTCATGACCTTCCCCTCTCGTACCCAAGTTCTCGAGCTGAGACAATCTTGGAGATGACAGACACATGGCCTTTGGCACGAGTCATGGGTTTTCTAAATTTCCCAAAAATATTTAGGTGGCAACTCTGTATCTGGCAAAACAATCCATTTTTGGCAATTTGATTCAAAATCAATTTTTCCAAAAGATTTGCTGGATTTGGACTCTTTTGTTGATTATCTATTTCACATTGCACTTGTGAGATCAGATTCAGAACTGCGGAAGTTCGATATTGTAGGGCTATTCGTCTTCCGAAAGGGGACACGAAAAGTCGAGCTACAGTTTATAGCGACTCTATTGGGGACATTAGAGAACTTGACTCGAAATTCATGATATAAAATTTTATCTACACTTATATGTTTCTTTGCATTACATTTGCATTGGTGCGTTTAAGTCACTGTGTTTGCCATTTGTTATTCCTGGATGGTTTGCCGAAGGCTTGCCTAAACTTGCCAAAAGGCTGACTGGTCACGGGCTTTGTCATGATGGGAACACAACCCTTGGATCTGGACTACCATTGTACCATTTGATCCTCCTTTCATCTCTCGGTGTTAGGTGTGAGAGGTATATTAGGTAGTTTTGTTGAGGTACCCTTTTGACTATTTGGCCTAGTTGCATATCGAAAAGCCATAGAGACTATTCCAAACTAGGACAGGATGCTCACAAGAATACAAGATTTCGTGAAACCGCTTTGTTTGAATAGTGAACCCTGGTTCCTGACGAAACTAGGACAGGGTAACCTTACCCCCTCATAGGGGTGTTTTGGCTCTCACTTAACTGGTATGTGCTTTACAATGAAACTGTACAGGAATGTGCGTATCAGTTGTTGCAAGTTTGGTATCCATTTTGGGGGGGCATAATTCAGTGTTAAGTATAGTCCTACAACTTTGATTACATCTATGTGTTGTTAACGTCTTAGCTGAGGTGCTGTGCAGTTTTTGATTACTGCTTTCTTTTTGCTTTATTTTGTTTTGCTAGGTAGTATAACACCATAACTTCAGAAAGTTCGGATATCCCCCAAGTGCTCTCGACCTGAGTCAGAAAGTTGTGCAAAGTCGGAGATCTTGTTAGGGGACAGCCCGTGTTTACTTCACTCCCACCGGTTACAAGACGAAGGAGAGTTAGATAGAGTTCACCAGTCCAGTTTCTACAGCACTCACCCCTCAATTCACCTGTATCCAATCAAGTTCAGGGACAGTCTTCTACAGCTAGTCCAGCATGAGATCACTTGTCTATTCTGATGACATAGTATCCCCCAGTCAGTATGGAGGAATTGATGCATCATCTTCAGCAAATAGTTGAAACCCTACAACAAGATGCTGTTCGTTAGGCCGAGGTCATAGCCCGTCAGGCTGAGGTAATAAACAAGCTGCAACAACAACAACTATAGCCAGCAGCGGCCTCTACATCCATGCACCGCCTACGGATATCCCAGCACCTGAAGCCACTGCCCATAGTGCTAATGTCCAAAAGAATCAGGGCAATCCAGCAGAACCGATCCCACCACAGGCCTCCAAAGCACCTGTGTATCAAATTGAGGCTTCATTTGAATTTGAGGTTGACCCAACTGCGCTTAAGGTCAATAAGCTGGAGAAGTTATTCAAAAGAGCACAAGGTGTTAACTCCATCCCCGACATAGAAGATGGGTATATCGACTCTGCAGTGACACTGCCATATCGGTTCAAAATGCCACATATCGATCAATTCGACGGCTCCGGAGATCCCATGGTTCATCTGCGGTTGTTTTCAAACATCTTGCAGCCGATGGGCCTAACCAGATTGCAGAAGCTTTCTCTCTTTAGCTCGGCCATGTCAGGAATAGCAGCCATATGGTATGCGAAGTTGAAGGATTCTGTTAAGCAGATGAGAGGAAATGACCGAGGCCTTTATTGCTCAGTACTCGTACAACACACAAATCGAGGTCACAACTCGTGATCTTGAGGCAACGCGCCAGGAGCCAAAGGAGGGCTTTTCAGAATTTGTGATGAAGTGGAGGGCTAAAGCTTCAATGTTGACCACAAGGCCTTTCAAGAAAGATTAGATAAGGATGGTAGTCCGCAATCTGCACGGGAAGTTGCCGCAGAAAATGATCGTCCTACCTCTGTTCACATTCACCAAGCTCCAAGAGAAGGGGGTTCAGATTGAAGACACCATGAAACAAGGGCTGATTACTAATGAGAAAGAGCAGGCAAAGAGGCATTTTGTGTGCAGTTCCAATGTTAACACTAGTGGTACCACAGCTGCACGGCCGTCGGATGTGAGCGTTGTCACCACCACAACCAAGATTGCCAATCCCTTTGCCAATACAGCTCCACAAACTTCAAACAACCCTACCCGATCCCAGAGGACCTTTACCCAACTCTACATGACCTTATCTCAAGCCATGAAGGTGTTGGTTAAAAAAGGGCACTTCAAACCATTAGAGTGTAGACACCCCATTTTTGACCGTCCTCAAAGACTTGGACGTCACCGTTGGAACACTCGGTGATTATCCTTGTTTGTGTTCGTTTGGAGTTCCCGGAGTTCTCGGCTCGCGCGCCTTGCCTCAGGACCTCCGAACTCGACCGTTTTGTGTCTGGTTTTGCACCAAACACCTGTGTTTTGCCCTAGAGGGGTAGGGAATGCTTTGTGAGGCATCCCCACACACCACCGGCTGGGGCTAGAGGCCACCGGCTGGCTAGAGTTTCCATCGGCACTATATTGTGCCGGTCGGCACTGTTTTTGGCAAAATGACCATTTTGCCCTGCCGACTCTTATACAGTTGTTTTCTGAGATATTTTCAGACAGCTGTATGCCTTTTGTTTCCCCTCCATACACGTGTATGGAGGGATGAGCCTTTGTTTTGGCTTAGCTTGTAAGTCTTGGTTGCCTATAAGAGAACTCTTGCTCTCTTGGCTCAAGGGTTAGCAAAATTTAGAGAGTTAGAGGGGAAAAGAGAGAGAGAAGCTCTGGTTTTTCTAGGGTTTGAGTTGCATACACCTTCTATCTCTATCCTTCTCTTGTGTGTCTAGGTGTTTTGTGCCTTACTATTGCACACAAACACCTAGTGTCTCACCTTCTCCTTGCAACTGAGGTTCTAAGGGCTGGTTTTTAGTGTTCTTGACTGGTTTGGAGCTCAAGGAACCAACAACTTCAACCTTTGTGAAGTTGATCATCAAGGGTAAGAAACTTACTTTATTTACCCCATTTTTACACTCCATTTTTACTTGCTTTAAAACAGTTTTTGAGCTTAGTGTTTGGCACAAAAAATTTCTGTTTTTTAACCCTCTTTGTTGTATATTAAGAGTGTTTTGTGGTTTGGGGAGGTTTGACCACCCTTAGGCCTTGAAAAGGGCACTTTTTTGTGCTATTTTGGAGAGATCCGGGACTTGTGTGCTTGGACCTTTCCACCACTGAAATCTTGAGGGATTTCAGTGGTGGAGATGGTGCCTTAAAGTCCTAGAAAGGGGAGGGCCACCCCCTCTCCTTGATGTCCTTGAAAAGGGCAAGTTTTGGCTTCCAAAGGAGCACCATGCTTGAGTGTGTGTTGAGTATGTTTGACTTGTTTTCCATGCTTATATTTCTATGTTATAACATGATTTCAAGTTGGTTTAGGTCCCTCATGCATGCTTAGCATGGTTACCTTGTAATGCCTTGTTATGCCTTAACATGCACTAGGTTGTATGCCTTCATTTTTAGCATATTTTAGGCCTTGATTCATGAAGCTTTTGTGCTTATTTTAACATGTTTTAGGTCTGACCATAGTTATTTGGTTTGATTTTAGCATGCTTAATATAGCTCCTTTGTATGGTGGCTTGTTGGTCTCAAGTGTGTGCATGTGTAGCATGTGTTGTTTGCATTATTTTGGTGGTTTGGGGCCACTTGACACGCAATTTCAGTCCCCTTGGTGTGCTTGTATGCTTGCCTTAGTGGCCTTGTTAATGCTTTAGGAGCATGTGTTGGATGCCTTATGTTTTGGCCATTTTGCGCGCCTTCGATTTAATGACTCTTAGATGCCATCTAAGTAGCCATTTGGCTTTGTTTTGACATGCTAGAAACCTGTTTTAGGTTGATTAAGGCATGCCATAATTGTCTTGCATAGGTGTGGTTCAATGCCCTATTAGCTTGCCTTAAGCCTAGGTCATTTGCATGCTTTGTTTGGCACACTTCATTGCATGATTTGGCATCATGTTTGACATGAATTTCAGAGCTTCTAATGCATGCTTTTAGTCCACGCTTGTGCCTCTTTAAGTATGCTTGAATGTTGCTTGTTTATGCCTTGGGTTTGAGCCTTAACACGTGCACATGTGTATGTACACTTGGTCTCATTTTCTAGGCACTTTGGCCACTGATTTTAGGCCTTTTTGAGTTGCCTAATTCATGTCTAGGTCCACCCCTCATTTGGTTTGCATGCTTGTATTATATGCTTGCTTGTATGCTTGCATGAGTGCATTGTATTACCCTTGTTGCATGGTAGATAACATGACTAGGTTGCATCATGTCAACATGCATTCCTTGTCCCTTGAGTTGGTGATAGGGATTGGGACTTTTGTTTGTTTGATTTGCACACATTTGAGATCAAAGTTGCATCCTTGGTCCTTAGGGCCATCATGCATGGAAATGCGTGATTGGTGGTCCGGGAATCGAGGCACATGCCCCCTTGAGTCAATAACATGATAGGGAGTGTGTTTGGTGCATAAATGCTTTGAATTGCCTTGCCATGCATAGTTTGTCCTCTGCTGCTGTGAGTTGCAGGATCTGCAGAACATTTTGTGCCGACCGGCAGTGTTTTCCCAGCCGATGGAACAATTCTGTGCCGGTAGCCTCCTTCTTCAGCCGGTGGTGCTCTGCCCCAGCCGGTGGTACTCCCCAGTGCCCTGAGAGGCATTTCTGGGACTTTGGCAATTTTCTGAGGAGGATAGCAGGGGAAACAGAGGCAAGCTGGGCATGGCGGTACGATTCCGAGCAAGTTCCGAACACGCGCCACATCCGGCCCTCTCCCCGAGGGGTTTACTGCTTTAATTAAATTTGTTAATTTAGTTAATTTGTAATAATTAATTAGCTTGCGTAGTTAATTAATCTGTATTATTATTTTGGTCCCTCCGAGTGAGGGCAAAAATGTAATAAGTGTGGGTGAGTGTGTGTATGTCTTCCAACCTCCACTTCTTTCTATCCCTTTTATTTACCTGCTTACAATGGTAGATTAGGGCATGTTCAGTTAGCATACCTTATGCAATGCATGTGTGCATTCATGCATTTGTTTACATGCACCGGGCTCGGTACATCATACAAACTGCATCGTACTTTCAATTCTAACTTGAATACGTGCTACTCGCGCATTTCACATGCCATGTTTAGGATAGCCGAGCCTGTCTAATTGCACTCTATATGCGTCGCATTAGTCATCTTAACATGAACTAGGGCATGCATGTTTGCTAACTAGTTTACTGTTTTGGCACGGAGTACGATGTAAGTATTTACGCTTTAGCATACCACATGCGTGTGAATGTTGCCATGACAGTATGCTTACCATGCGGCTAAATGCTTACGTGAGATAAACTGTTTGAATGCCTGTGGGTGAAGGTTGGATTGCGTAAGTTGGAACAACTCGTTGAAATCCGTATTTTAGCCTACTTGCGAGTAGCAAAAACCAACACGTTTTTCGAGACAAAACGGATATGCAATGATTATTTCCGAATTAGGCAATCTAGTCTATACTTGTTTGCTGCGCGCATAACATAGTAATTCTAGGCTAATAACCGGAATAAGAACGCATAAAGTTTTCAAAAACGGATATCACGGTTAGTAGAGGCCGGTCTTCGGACCGGGCGAAAGGGGGTGCTCATAGCTGACCTTCCCCGATCGTACCCAAGCTCCCGAGCCAAGACCACTTTGGTGATGACGGACATGTGGCCTTCGGCACCGAGTCAGGGTTTCCTAAATTTCCCATTTTAAAAATATTTAGGTGGCGACTCTGTAATCTGGCAAAGCAGTCCATGTTTGGCACTACTTTTCAAAAATCTGTTTTTCTTCAAAACGATTTGCCAGAGTTGGACTCTTTGGTTCAGATTTAGAACCGCAACACACAAAAAAAGGAGTCCGAACTGTAGAGTGAAGCCCACGAGCGCGTCTACAGTTTCTGGCGACTCTGTTGGGGATTTTAGAGAGCTTGACTCGAACTCGTGATATCCTGTTTTGATTTCGTTTATGTGTCTCTTTGCATTGCATTTGCATTGGTGCGCCTAGGACACCGTGTTTGCCATCTGCCATTCCTGAACGGTTTGCCGGAGGCTTGTCTTGTCAAGGCACGACCATAAGGCTGACCGGTTATGGGCTCTGACAGCATGGGAACACAAACCCCGGTTTTACCGGGGCACCCTTTTGACCATTCGACCTAGTGCATATTCGGATCCATAGTGACCATTCCAAACTAGGACAGGTTGCTTACCCGATATAGGTTGTTTGAAACCGCTGTGTGCGTAGTGAAACCCTAGTTCCTGACAAAATAGGACAGGGAAACCCTACCCCAACATAGGGGTGTATTGGCTCTCACTTACCTGGTATGTGCTTTTAGAATGTATCTCTGCAGGGAACGCATATATCAGTTTGCAAGTTTGGGTATCCGGCCTGAGGGCACCAGTATCAGTGTTGTTGAGAATCAGTTGTGTCTGCGGGTATCAGTTCAGCTTTGAATAGTAATTCTGGGGAACAGTGATCAGTAGTAGAGTACAGTTATCCGGCTACACCCGCGCTTGATCTGTCTGGGGCTGAAATACTGTTTGTTTTCTGTTTAGGGGTTCAGAGATTCAGAGGGTCGATCCAGAATAGTTAGTGTCTTCTCCTTGCTGCGGCAGGACTTAGCATGACGCAGAACTCAGAAGAAATCGTGGTCATGACGGCCGCGTTGGATCAAGGAATCACCCTACATGATGAGACTACCGTTGACATGCCGCATCCGCCCAGATCGCCGGCCGCGCACCCAGTTTGGGCCCTTCAGCTATATCAGGCTCGCGAGCCCACTACATTTGAACTAATGGGGATGATAGGTGATCTTCAAAGATCCGTGACGGATCTCGCCTATGGAATGTCAGTTTCGCCGCCAGCCGCACCATATGTTGGAGGCTTCATACCCCAGGAGCCCCCGTTACTGGGACGAATTGTGATTGAACTCAACCAACCGGAGATGACCTCCAGTTATGGTAACGATGCAGCAAACCAAACTCTAGATCAGGCCGAGGCCAGAGATAAAGGCAAGATGAAGACAGATGCCGACCCTATCGAACAACTGCTGTGGGCAGTAGAGGCTTTGAAAGCCAGGGGGATGAATAAGCAACAGATATCTGCAGTTGCGACGAAGGCTGTGGAGGATGCTTTCCCCGCTCCGCCTGAGGGCAGTTCTAGTCAATCAGAGAACCGGGATAGGCCCCGTCACGCCAAAACAGTTCTTCCCACTCCCAACCTTGCACCCGGGAGGGATCAGAAATCCAAGGCCGCACCCGCCGATCCGTTCGCTAGTGCATCTAGCAAGAGTGCTCAGGCCCCGAAGTACCTGCCTCGAGGACGCCGAGCCTTCCATCCTCTCTACATGCCTTTGTCTAGGGCACTTTTGATTTTGGCCAAAAAGGGGCATCTTACACCTCTTGAGCCCCGACCCCTACCGAAGAATCTCCCTGCCACACATGACGCTACTGCATACTGCGCGTACCACCAGCAGACTGGTCACGCTACCGACACTTGCTTCCGCCTCCGTCATGAGGTGCAGGATTTGATTGACAACGAGGTTATCCTCCCGCCTACCTCAGCCAAGTCAGTCACTACAGAGTTCTTGGATTTTGAGGACACAGATACTGCGAGTATGTAATCAGAAGGTGAATCGCCTGTGGGCAGTGTCTGGTACATTTGTCTGGATATAGCGTTTGGCACGCATTTTTGGGCACCTGCTAAATGTTAATTTTTGTAAATTCTGACTTGGGTGTCGAGTCAGTCTTCTGTTTTGTCTTGAGCCTGTCTCATTGTTTTGAGACATTCCTTTTGCTTAAGGGTCTGTCTAATTGTAATGAGTCAGTCCCTTTTATATAGTATACCAGGTGATTTCGGGGTTGTTGCCTCAAACATCATTTTGTCTTATAAATCGTTGTTTTTGCTTTTTGAGTCTGTTTCTGTCAGGGAGCCAGTTATGCCAACAAATCTGAATGAAACAGCCATGGCTATCAGGTGCTGTGTTTGTCGCTATTCGAATTAGCCGTACCAGAGGGTGTGAATGGAACGACAGTACATACCGCCTGCTCTCTTGTGCCTTGAACATCGTCATAATGACCTAAGCTTTCATAAAACCCTTTTCAAACACTGCGGTGATGAAAACGAAGGGGAAGTAATTCCTCGGGTTTTGTAAAATTTTGATCATTTTGAAAAAGAAACGCATGCTAAGTTTTTCATGAATAAAATCATGCTTGTCGGCGTGAGTACTGAGAAGGACCCTGGCCTGATCCAGACTGGTTCCACACTATCTTCAGCACGAGCGATTTGTCGCTTTCTTAAAAACTTTCAAAAACAAAATGTTTTGTGCAGCCTCGCGAAGACTTGTGTGGAATCGCTCTTGAGATGGTGTAGCCTAGGATCGTTCTCGGCCTCAAGATGCGATTTATCTGTTGTGAACCGGATTCCATTCAGAACATTCAACAAGGCCTTGAAACGCTTGTGCAGCTCGTTTTAAGGCAGTCCTCGAGCAAGAGGTCTCAAAGTCAGATCAGGGAGATCGGACCCCCACCAAGCAAAGCTCGAGAAGCGACCGTGATGGACTTTTCCTGCAAATCAACCCAACAATCGCTCTCCCAGATATAGAGGGTTTCCATTTCAAAAAAAACATTTGGCATGGGCTTGCTACACTTTTACCCTTTGAGAGGCTCGCTGGGCCGAAAACCCGGAAGGGCAACCCAGGCAAAAGTTAGAGCAAAGAAAAAAAATACAAAATACAAAAAAGAAATACAAAAAAGAAAAAATACAAAAAGAAACAAAAAGAAGAGAAAAAGAACAAAAAATAGCAAAGAAAAAGAAATGAAAAGAAAAGAATGAAAAGAACGAAGGCCAAAGCTCGCAAGGTCGAAAACCTGCAATAGGCGCCTTGGCAAAAGTAAGAGCCTAAAAATAGTGAGAGGTTAAATACCCGAGTGTACCTTAAACCCCGAACTACGTAAGGCTTGATTCCCATGTTTGGGATACGTAGGCAACTTCATCTTGAAGTCCAGCCCCAACGCTTTCATAGCGTCTTAGTCCATGTCATGGTTTCGATCACTTTCGCCTCCTTTGAATCCAACGTCTCGACTGCAGCAACCGGGAGTTACGTGATCAACTTCCTCTTGAAGCCCAAACCGCCAACACCTTCCAGGTGACTGTGTCCATATATTGATTCAAACCGTCTTCGGCTCCTCCGCGTCTGAGGGTCCGATCGTCATCAACAAGGACTGGCTTACAAGGTGCCGCGGCATCATCCAAGCAAGGGGCAACTTTCCGTTGCCATACAGTGCCATAAGTTGCCCTGAGTTACCGCCCAAACTAGGGGCAACTTTCCGTTGCCTTATCCCCCTTTAAGCCAGGGGCAATTTCCCATTGCCTCCGATCCGAGGTTGCATATCTCAAGGGTAAGTTCTGCGCTCGTTGAGCGTTCACTGTTTGCAAAAATAGTTTTTGAAAATTTTCACTGAAGTTGACTTATTTTCTCGAAAACTATTTCATTTTTCAAAATCGGACCATGTTTGGACCCAAAAGGAGAATTTTCAGTGCGCACAGCCTGATTCGCATGGTTTTCAAATCAAAAATTGAACAAGCATGTTAATCTGACGTTCATTTTGATCAAAACTGTTTTAGAAAGAAAACAAAAAAATGGTCAAAGTAATGAACTAGGGGCACAGTTTGAGCCAGGTGTTCTGTCTCTCCCTTGTCATCAACACGCTTACCAGGAAAGCACTTTATCTATCAGAAGAAATAGCCGCGAGCTAGCTGTATTCGGCATGAATCCGCCGCTTCCTATTCATCCATCAATCACCCTGGGGAGGGATGAAAAATGAGAGAATAAAGAATAGAGAGGTGTAAGCAGAGAGAAAAGCGAGGAGAGGGTTTTGAGAGAAAAACCGAGCCTGAGGGCCGAGCGATATGAGTATCACAAAATCAGAAAGGGTGGGGCATAATACCCGGAGGAACTGGCTCCTCGAGATTTGAGGACCCCCTGGTAAACATGTCTGTGTGTCGTGTCTTTTGATTTGTCGGTCTCAACTTAGTTTTGAGTCTTTTCCGAGTGTGTCTCGTTGTGTTTAGGTCGTGTGCCTTTTACTTTCTGTACTTGAGTTCTCCGGTGGTGTCCAGTTGTAGGCTCGATACCCAGGTTAAAAACCTCTCTTTACCTCAAGATCGTCTGTGCTCAGAATGCCGTGCCATTCTCTACATCCATGCGAGGTAAGAGAAGAAATGGAAAATTTGGGACATCCGAGTGTGTTTCAATTTCAGTCAGTTCCGCCTGCCGTGATCCGGCTTGTCAGATTGGGCTGTTTGTTCAAAGTTTGCCGTGTGCGGAATGGACCGAATGTTGGGTTATGGGCTGTATGCAGATTAATCCCCAGCGGAACGTGGGCTGTGTTCAGTTTGAGCAGTGGTTTGTATGGTTTGTTTGCTGTTAGTTGGTTGGTTATCCGATTATTACAGTGCAAATGCTCCATTTTCAGACAACAAATCAAATTTCGTTTACATTGAGGTGTAATATGATGCAATGCAGTGCAAAGTAGGAGATATGTAAATAAAACACTTTTCAGACAAAAAGTTTGTTTTATATAATCTCTTTCAAAGTACAACTTTTGAAGAAAGCAAAATCTGCCGGTGGCAGTACAAAGTACTCTATCTACAAAAAAGAGAAAAGTACAAGAAAAGAAATAAAGAAAAGAAGCAGCAAAATCATCATCATCAGCAGCAGGCCTCATGCCTGAGGATCAGTCCTCGCCCTCTTCCTGGGCAAAAGCACAGGAGCATCGTCGGAGCTGTCACTGTCGGAGCCCGAGCCCGAGCTGTCCCCGGCCTCCTCCGCAAATGACTCCGTCCCCGCCTCCGACTCGCCATCTCCTGGAACTGGAGCTCGTGAGCTGCTCCCCACGTGACCACGTCCCCCTCTAGTGCGAGGGAATATCCTGCCATCCCGAGTAGAGAGGGGAGGCCCAGCTGGAGCAGCGCCACCCACTGGAGGGATCGGGAAAGGAGGCTGAAAATACAAAGAACAAACACATCAGAAAACTGTGAGCGGTTTATCAGTACAGAATGCAGTGTATGAGTACAGTGTGTGAATGCTGTGAACAGTGAATCAGTACAGAATGCAGTGTATGAGTACAGTGTGTGAATGCTGTGAACAGTGAATCAGTACAGAATGCAGTGTATGAGTACAGTGTGTGAATGCTGTGAACAGTGAATCAGTACAGAATGCAGTGTGTGAGTACAGTGTGTGAATGCTGTGAACAGTGAATCAGTGCAAGATGCAGTGTATGAGTACAGTGTATGAAAGCCGTGAGCAGTTTATCAGATTTTTGTGCAGTGTAGCAGATTGTGCGAAACAGAGTATGATTTGAGACTGTGGTCAGAAGAACATACCGGCAGGCTGTAGACGGCCAAGGCGTCGAGAGTCCGCTGCAGCATCCCCATCAGGGAGGCATTCAGCTCCACAGACTGACGGGTATACTCGGAGGAAGCCTGCAAAAGTATTAAATGCATCAGTATTCTGTGGGATATTTGAATGAATTGAAATGAAATAACAATGCAAGATGCAGAAATGAAGTAATACATACCGGAGGCAAGTCGGGAATGCCGGCCAACTCATGACCAGCTGGAGGAGGAGCAAAAGGGATCTGGTAGGTCTCCCCACTCTGCCCCCTGTATGTCAGCATGGTAGGCAGAGCGGGCCAGCCCGTCCCTCGTCCCCTCTGCACTCCCCTCCTGCCGCGAGCTCGGGCTCTCTGTGACGACCCCACCCCTGCTCCTGCCTCTGCCCGGGCCGCTGGCGCGCAGGTCTCGCTGGATCAGCTCGGGAGCCCCCGCTCAAAGGCCGCATCAAGAAGGTCCGGACGTACTCTGAGTAGTCGCCCTCGCCCCTGTCGGCATCTACGTCCACGGCCCAGCCAAGGGTGTAGTCCTCCATCTGCTGGAAGCTGTACCCCTCAGTCTCCCTCATGCGCTCGGGAGGAAGGATCGGAACTATCTGCTCCGGTAACCCTAGGGTCTGGCGTACGAAACGCTCACCCAGGTACCAGGCCCGACAGACCGGGCCCTCCAGGAGAATCCGGTAGCGCGAGGTCTCGATGGCGCCGGCATACCGATCTCGTATCACCGCTGGTAGTGGAGCCCACGGCTGCCAGGTGACCTGAAATGAAATACAGTTGATTATCTACTCATATAGAAATGTACGCTTGAAAGCGAAGCTTAAACGGACTGTAAGTAAAACATACCTCGGTGGGGTGATGGTGTCGAAGAAACGGCGGAAGAAGCTAAAAGTGTCCGGGGCCTCCGGACGCATCGCCCGTCGTAACGGCGAGAGAAGGGGACGACCAGAGGGGTCTCCGCCTCTGGCACTGGCTCTAGTCTGGGGAAGTAGGCGTACACCCACAGCTGCAAAACAGACGTCAGTATGACTATCAGATCAAGCAGGATGCAGAATAAAGCAGAAATAACGGAGCCGTGTGTTGTGTATTGTGTTGTGCAGAGTGTACAGCGTGAACAGTGTGCAGTCAGTGTAAAGCGGAGTATGTGTGTGCCGTGTGTACAGTATACAGACTACAGTGTGTCCAGTGTACAAAATACAGAAAGCATAGAACAGAAATGTAAAGTAGAGAAGAAGACATACCTCCCAGCTCGCCAGTAGCCTCCTAGCAGCTGTCCACTGCCACGAGAGACTGAGCTCATATAACCGTAAAGGGTGGCCAAAGCCGCGCCCCCCCAGTCATACTGCACAATCCTCTCGACGTCCACCAAAGCGCTGAGCAGGCAGAGGGGCACTGTGTTCGCCCGGTCGGCAAACAGGGTGGTCCCCAGCAAGAACATGAGGAAGCCGCGTGCATATCTCTCAGCGGCCTCCTGGGTCATCGGAGCTGCGTCCACCAGCACGGGCTGCACTCGGAACTGCACCTCGAACCAGGAGTAGCGGACGAACCCTGGACGAGCAAGTGGCGGCGCCTCGCCGAGCAAGTGAATCTGAGCGGCAATCCACTCATCCATGTCTGTATCGAAGGGGATCGGATCACCCCCCACCCCGATGCCGGTGAGCATCGAGAAGTCGTAAGGGGTCATCGTCATGTCCCCAGTCGCTGATAAGTGAAATGAATCGGTGGTGTCCCACCACCTCTCTGCCAGGGCGGCAAGAAGAGGTCTGCAAGCAGAGAGCCTGGAGAGTCCCCTGCAAAAGGTGCCAAAGCCGGCCCGATCTACAATGCGGCTAACGGCGTCAGGCAACGTGGCGTACCAATCGCGAGCGGCGACGTTCCCATACCCGCGGATGGCATGGGAATCTCCCTGTTTCAAGCAAATAGTTGCAAAGCAATATGAGATGTACAGTTCTGAGGAAACATGTTAAAGTCGATACAAATCTGGTATGCGTGCAGATTTTTAAAATTCAAACAGAAACCGGGTACCGGTGTGCTTACAGTAAACTACAAGCGCGTGATGCGTCAGTGTGTTTTGGATGCTCCAGTGTAAACTTGGTGCATGTGTGCACATTTTTCAGATTCAAGCAGATATCGGGTTTCAGCGTACCAAGTGGGTGGACTACAGCCTGTGATGTGTCAGTATGTTTGTGAGGGTCAGCATACAGATATGGTACATGCGTGTACATTTTTCAGATTCAAGCAGATATCGGGTTATAGTGTGCCAATAGGTGAGCTACAACGTGTGATGTGTCCGCGTGTTGGTGTAGTTTTGTGCAAATCTAGCATGCGTGCGAGTTTTCAGATTCAAATAAGCACCGGGTGTCGGCGAATTGACAGTGCAATGTGTGCCGTGTGTTTGGGTGATTCAGACTAGTGCAGTGTGTGTACATGTGCGTCGGTCCTAAACAGATGTCAGTTATGAGTTTGTCTACAATCAACTACAGTACAGTACGTCAGAACTAAGCAGTTAATGGGTTCAGTTAGCCACGGCAGTTGATAGGAAACCCTACATTGCAGAAAATAAATAAAAGACAAGAGTGTTACCTCGGCGGCGCCAAAAGACAAGTGGGAGGCCGGCTCGCGCAGCAGAAGCTCCGGGTCCAAAGCCCTGTCAAAGCCACGGAAGTGGCGGAGTCCGTCGGGCGGTAGCACATGGATGGCCGGCTGGTAAGTCGCCGGGTCGAATGGACGCTCACCCAGCGGGAGGAGCTCGACCCCGGGATCCATCTCGTGGTCCGGGGGAGTCCCGACGTGTGGAACATCATCGGCCATAGCGATGGAGATGAGAAAATAGCCGAAAAAGGAAAAACGGGCCGGAATGCGAAAAGTCAACCGGCAAAGTCAACCCCGAGAGGGTCGGAAATGGCGGAAGGGTTCGAAATGTGAAAATACACGGAAACGAAGACAAAATCAAGGGGAACAAGTCCCGAAAAAGCGGAACTAGCAAAAAGTGCACCGAAACGAAGATTTGTTCGGTTGAAAATGTCCGAAACGCGAAGAATATCGCGAATCCGACGGAAAAAACGGGTGTAAAACGCGAAGAAATCGATGAGAAATCAAGAAAACAAACTCTAGAGAGAGAGAGTAGGGATTTTCGGCGGTTTAGAAGTGTGGAAAATAGGGTTTAAAACCCTATTTTATAAAGCCCGGAGTGAAATGGCAGTTCTGCCCCCGATCAGGCATTTTCTGCCGATCGGCACATTTTTGTGCCGGTCTGCACTTTTTTGTGCCGATGGATTAGTTCAGGCAGCCGGTAGCAGCCGGTGACCACCCCACCCAACCGGTGGTGTTCCCAAGGATGTTTTTAGGCAAGATAAGGGGTTTTTGGGTCTTCATAGCTCAAGAAAGTGCAAGAAAGTGCATCCCCGATGCTCAACCGGTCTCCGTTTCGACCTCGGACCGTGTCTTCTGCGCGTCGCACTCAAATTCAAGCAAAGATTGTATCCTTTTGTATCCTTTTGTCTTTCATAAGGTTTAAAAATTGCCCTATGTGCGCTGCGTGCATCCATCACTTTGTCTAGTACGGCACGTCGCGCCGTTTTAAACGTCCTCTGCGACTTGTACTGTTTTTGTATTTTATGCGACATGCGTGTCACACCCGCATCACTTTGTACTTCGTGTTGTATGCATGTCGCACTTAGCATTCATTTCATTTTCAATTCGCGCGAGGTGTGCCACCTCCCATGTTTCCTTTGCATTTTCGTTCGCGCGAGGTGTGCTACCTCGCGTATTTCATGTCATTTGCATTGTATTTCAAATCCTATGAGGTGTGCCACCTCATTTGTATCATTTGCATTCCTGTAGATGCTATGAGGTATTCAGGCCTCATTTGCATTGTATTTCAAATCCTATGAGGTGTGCCACCTCATTTGTACCATTTACATTGTTCGCGCTATTTTGCGCACCCCGCCTGTTTGCACTATACGTGCATTTCCAACGACGGTCCGGCGGGACCCTAAACACGCCCGGTCTAGGAGACCTTAAATCCTTGGAAGGTGCGAAACCCTCGTCTGATGAGGCACGCGTGCCCCATCTCGCATTTCATTACATCTCGAGGCATGTAGGCCTCGTTTTGCACTTCATTTTCCATCCAATGAGGTATGCGTGCCTCATGTTTCATTTCATCCTCACTTGCATTGTTTTGCATCCCGTGTGGCACGTGTGTCACATTATGCAAATTGCCCCAACGAGGGTCCGGCGGGACCGAAAACACGCACGGTCTGGCGAGACCTTAAACCCTGCTCATTTGCATTGTCATGCATCTCAAAAGCCGTGCGTTGGCGCGCATTTCAAACATCATGCATCATGTGCACTTCAAAAAAAACACATGCATCCCGGTCTAGGAGACCTTAAATCCTCTGAAGGTGCAATTCCTTTGGTGTTTGTCGTGCCCGAACGACTTCCGTGCTTGCGGTGAGTTCCTAGAAGACCAACTGGGACGGTGAAAACTAGAGTTTGAATGGCTTATGCCTAGAACGCAAAGGTTCGGAATTTCCGAGACTAAAGTCTGGTTTAAATACCCAGGGGGTGTACCCTCGGCTTGAAATCTGTATGGAAGCCCCATAGGTTGAGGCGGCGTGTTTACGCCTCGATTCTGGATACTGAACCAACCTAGTATATCGCCCTGTTGGTAAGATAGGGAAAGCTGCAATCATAGCCATGCATCATAGTGCATATGTCATGCATTTCAAAACAAAAAAAAAACACATGCATCATCGTATATACTGCATATGTCATGCATTTAAAAAAAACAACAAAAAAGAACATGCATTTGTCATGCATATCATCATTGTAGTATAGCGCATATGTCGTGCATTTTCTGTAAATATCCATTGCATATTGCATTTTAGGTGCATGCATCCACTGCATCATCTTCCATCCATGGCTTGCGCCTTTCCAGGTTGAGCTTGGTCTGGTATGTGCTCATACTTTTCACGTCTATACACTCATAGTTCTGTGTGCGCTCGCGCCTTGAGGGCTTCGACACCTTTTCTATGTTAGACATGGCTTGTACGTGTACATGCCTTTTCTAGGCAAGATTCGGTTTGGCCCGCGTGCCATATCCATTGTATCAATATCCACTTCTAGTGCATTATAGTTTGCATGCATCCATTGCATCATCTTCCATCCATGGCTTGCGCCTTTCCAGGTTGAGCTTGGTCTGGTATGTGCTCATACTTTTCACGTCTATACACTCATAGTTCTGTGTGCGCTCGCGCCTTGAGGGCTTCGATACCTTTTCTATGTTAGACATGGCTTGTACGTGTACATGCCCTTCCTAGGCGAGATTTGGTTTGGCCTGCGTGCCATATCCATTGTATCATTTATCCATTATATTACATTGTAGTGTAATTGTTGCGTCTGGCATTAGGATCATTATTCTCTCCCCAGCGGGTCGTTTCCCCACTTATGTCATTCCACCCAATACTTGTTCTTATCCGTGCGTATTACTCATAGATCAGACATCGTTCTATGGGACACGGACTTGTTCCTTCCATCAATCTACCTGACATTCGTGTGGTTCTGAACCGCTCGTGATTAGATCATGATTCAATTGCATTGCATATTTACATTGCATATTATTTGCATTGTTTATATTTGTTTTTAGTTTTGCATATCATTTGCATTACATTTAGATTCAATTGCATATCATCGCACTTTTTGTGCACTTCATTGCATTGGCATGCATTGTTGCTAACAATGTTGTACCTGTTAAGTTTGCTTTCTTTTCAGGCACGATATTGTATGTACGGTTCATTTACCGCTGGTGGAACCAGGCGAGCCGCACAGGTATTGTATCTCCCGAGTGAGACGTTTTGAGAATTGCATAATTCTCTTACATCCTTTCTGCATTGTGATGTAGACTGTTGCATGTTAGCTTATAACTGTCGCATGTATGCTTCATTACAGCTTTCTTTGCATGATCATAAGTTATGCTCGGCTTCTTGCATTTTCAGTTGCATTTTGCCCCCGCCTACGGGCGCATATCTTATCCTTGGCATGTGTGCCTCCTGCCTGAACTACGCTGGTTTGATTCCTAAGGGATACGTAGGCAGCTTGCGAGTTCAACCATTTGCGCTTTGTATGTTTGCCCAAGTCTTCGGCCTTGTCAAAAATGGGTCGTCTCTGGGCTTTGACATTCACTCCCGTCATTGTTATGACTTTCGAGTTCTGTCAAAGAGGGGCAACTGTAGACACCCCATTTTTGACCGTCCTCAAAGACTTGGACGTCACCGTTGGAACACTCGGTGATTATCCTTGTTTGTGTTCGTTTGGAGTTCCCGGAGTTCTCGGCTCGCGCGCCTTGCCTCAGGACCTCCGAACTCGACCGTTTTGTGTCTGGTTTTGCACCAAACACCTGTGTTTTAACCTAGAGGGGTAGGGAATGCTTTGTGAGGCATCCCCACACACCACCGGCTGGGGCTAGAGGCCACCGGCTGGCTAGAGTTTCCATCGGCACTATATTGTGCCGGTCGGCACTATTTTGTGCCGGTCGGCACTGTTTTTGGCAAAATGACCATTTTGCCCTGCCGACTCTTATACAGTTGTTTTCTGAGATATTTTCAGATAGCTGTATGCCTTTTGTTTCCCCTCCATACACGTGTATGGAGGGATGAGCCTTTGTTTTGGCTTAGCTTGTAAGTCTTGGTTGCCTATAAGAGAACTCTTGCTCTCTTGGCTCAAGGGTTAGCAAAATTTAGAGAGTTAGAGGGGAAAAGAGAGAGAGAAGCTCTGGTTTTTCTAGGGTTTGAGTTGCATACACCTTCTATCTCTATCCTTCTCTTGTGTGTCTAGGTGTTTTGTGCGTTACTATTGCACACAAACACCTAGTGTCTCACCTTCTCCTTACAACTGAGGTTCTAAGGGCTGGTTTTTAGTGTTCTTGACTGGTTTGGAGCTCAAGGAACCAACAACTTCAACCTTTGTGAAGTTGATCATCAAGGGTAAGAAACTTACTTTATTTACCCCATTTTTGCACTCCATTTTTACTTGCTTTAAAACAGTTTTTGAGCTTAGTGTTTGGCACAAAAAAGTTCTGTTTTTTAACCCTCTTTGTTGTATATTAAGAGTGTTTTGTGGTTTGGGGAGGTTTGACCACCCTTAGGCCTTGAAAAGGGCACTTTTTTGTGCTATTTTGGAGAGATCCGGGACTTGTGTGCTTGGACCTTTCCACCACTGAAATCTTGAGGGATTTCAGTGGTGGAGATGGTGCCTTAAAGTCCTAGAAAGGGGAGGGCCACCCCCTCTCCTTGATGTCCTTGAAAAGGGCAAGTTTTGGCTTCCAAAGGAGCACCATGCTTGAGTGTGTGTTGAGTATGTTTGACTTGTTTTCCATGCTTATATTTCTATGTTATAACATGATTTCAAGTTGGTTTAGGTCCCTCATGCATGCTTAGCATGGTTACCTTGTAATGCCTTGTTATGCCTTAACATGCACTAGGTTGTATGCCTTCATTTTTAGCATATTTTAGGCCTTGATTCATGAAGCTTTTGTGCTTATTTTAACATGTTTTAGGTCTGACCATAGTTATTTGGTTTGATTTTAGCATGCTTAATATAGCTCCTTTGTATGGTGGCTTGTTGGTCTCAAGTGTGTGCATGTGTAGCATGTGTTGTTTGCATTATTTTGGTGGTTTGGGGCCACTTGACATGCAATTTCAGTCCCCTTGGTGTGCTTGTATGCTTGCCTTAGTGGCCTTGTTAATGCTTTAGGAGCATGTGTTGGATGCCTTATGTTTTGGCCATTTTGCGCGCCTTCGATTTAATGACTCTTAGATGCCATCTAAGTAGCCATTTGGCTTTGTTTTGACATGCTAGAAACCTGTTTTAGGTTGATTAAGGCATGCCATAATTGTCTTGCATAGGTGTGGTTCAATGCCCTATTAGCTTGCCTTAAGCCTAGGTCATTTGCATGCTTTGTTTGGCACACTTCATTGCATGATTTGGCATCATGTTTGACATGAATTTCAGAGCTTCTAATGCATGCTTTTAGTCCACGCTTGTGCCTCTTTAAGTATGCTTGAATGTTGCTTGTTTATGCCTTGGGTTTGAGCCTTAACACGTGCACATGTGTATGTACACTTGGTCTCATTTTCTAGGCACTTTGGCCACTGATTTTAGGCCTTTTTGAGTTGCCTAATTCATGTCTAGGTCCACCCCTCATTTGGTTTGCATGCTTGTATTATATGCTTGCTTGTATGCTTGCATGAGTGCATTGTATTACCCTTGTTGCATGGTAGATAACATGACTAGGTTGCATCATGTCAACATGCATTCCTTGTCCCTTGAGTTGGTGATAGGGATTGGGACTTTTGTTTGTTTGATTTGCACACATTTGAGATCAAAGTTGCATCCTTGGTCCTTAGGGCCATCATGCATGGAAATGCGTGATTGGTGGTCCGGGAATCGAGGCACATGCCCCCTTGAGTCAATAACATGATAGGGAGTGTGTTTGGTGCATAAATGCTTTGAATTGCCTTGCCATGCATAGTTTGTCCTCTGCTGCTGTGAGTTGCAGGATCTGCAGAACATTTTGTGCCGACCGGCACTTTTTAGTGCCGACCGGCAGTGTTTTCCCAGCCGATGGAACAATTCTGTGCCGGTAGCCTCCTTCTTCAGCCGGTGGTGCTCTGCCCCAGCCGGTGGTACTCCCCAGTGCCCTGAGAGGCATTTCTGGGACTTTGGCAATTTTCTGAGGAGGATAGCAGGGGAAACAGAGGCAAGCTGGGCATGGCGGTACGATTCCGAGCAAGTCCCGAACACGCGCCACATCCGGCCCTCTCCCCGAGGGGTTTACTGCTTTAATTAAATTTGTTAATTTAGTTAATTTGTAATAATTAATTAGCTTGCGTAGTTAATTAATCTGTATTATTATTTTGGTCCCTCCGAGTGAGGGCAAAAATGTAATGAGTGTGGGTGAGTGTGTGTATGTCTTCCAACCTCCACTTCTTTCTATCCCTTTTATTTACCTGCTTACAATGGTAGATTAGGGCATGTTCAGTTAGCATACCTTATGCAATGCATGTGTGCATTCATGCATTTGTTTACATGCACCGGGCTCGGTACATCATACAAACTGCATCGTACTTTCAATTCTAACTTGAATACGTGCTACTCGCGCATTTCACATGCCATGTTTAGGATAGCTGAGCCTGTCTAATTGCACTCTATATGCGTTGCATTAGTCATCTTAACATGAACTAGGGCATGCATGTTTGCTAACTAGTTTACTGTTTTGGCACGGAGTACGATGTAAGTATTTACGCTTTAGCATACCACATGCGTGTGAATGTTGCCATGACAGTATGCTTACCATGCGGCTAAATGCTTACGTGAGATAAACTGTTTGAATGCCTGTGGGTGAAGGTTGGATTGCGTAAGTTGGAACAACTCGTTGAAATCCGTATTTTAGCCTACTTGCGAGTAGCAAAAACCAACACGTTTTTCGAGACAAAACGGATATGCAATGATTATTTCCGAATTAGGCAATCTAGTCTATACTTGTTTGCTGCGCGCATAACATAGTAATTCTAGGCTAATAACCGGAATAAGAACACATAAAGTTTTCAAAAACGGATATCACGGTTAGTAGAGGCCGGTCTTCGGACCGGGCGAAAGGGGGTGCTCATAGCTGACCTTCCCCGATCGTACCCAAGCTCCCGAGCCAAGACCACTTTGGTGATGACGGACATGTGGCCTTCGGCACCGAGTCAGGGTTTCCTAAATTTCCCATTTTAAAAATATTTAGGTGGCGACTCTGTAATCTGGCAAAGCAGTCCATGTTTGGCACTACTTTTCAAAAATCTGTTTTTCTTCAAAACGATTTGCCAGAGTTGGACTCTTTGGTTCAGATTTAGAACCGCAACACACAAAAAAGGGAGTCCGAACTGTAGAGTGAAGCCCACGGGCGCGTCTACATAGAGCCTCGCCCACTGCCTGATCCTCTTCCACTGAAACACAACCTAGTAAGTTCTATGCATTTCACCAGCAGCATGGTCATGATACCAACCAATGCTTCAGACTGCGTCATGAGATTCAAGACCTTATTGACAACAAGGTAATTGCACCACCCTAGAAACCAAATGTAACTACAAACCCTCGTCCGGTCCACAATCAAGTTCCCCCACCTCAAAATCTAAACCTAATCCATATACTGGCCATTCCCTATGACCCCAATGTATATATTACCCCTTCTCACCTACCAAGACCGATGGTGTTCATTCCTAAAAGCATAGATTTGTGCATGATAGACACGTCCACACTTCAACCTAAGCCTGTGATAGTGACAGTTGTAGTAGAAGGGAGGTTGGTCTTAGAGGAAAGTATGAGTCCGTTGCTGGAGAGCTCTAAAGACTTGCCTAAAGGGGTGTACAATCCAAGCTGCTACATTGTGCCGATTAATCAAGTCAAGCCAGAATTGGTGTTGCCAACTGTGATGGAGGTTAATGTGGTTAGGAAGAATGGCCCGAGCTAAGGATTGGATGATCTGGAGGAACTTGAGGAGGATTTAGACAACCTGTAGTTCTTTGACGAACAAGATCAAGGGGATATACAGATTGGCTGGTTCGATTTGAATGGATCAACCGACAACTCTGGGTGGCTGATTGATAAGCCGGATAAGGATGATGAAACTGAAATTAAACCGGAAGAAAAGGAAACAGGGATTGTTATAGTGGCCGAAAGGGCCGATGAAAAGGGAAAACTGCCAGAGAATGCTGTCATGGCAAATTTAGCTCAGGAACTGGGTGCTATGAGCATTGTGGACACAGAATAGGAAGCTGCGCTGAAGCAGTTGGCACGAGAGAGGGTTGAAAACAACTAGGAAACTGTAATGGCCTAACACCCTGTGGGGGATACTTGTGATGTGAAAGTGATTCGAACGGAGCCGGACAACTGTTTGTCGGCTGCCGGAGGTGTATGGTAGAAGGATGATGATCTACATCTGGCTCACACTGACAAAGATTGGGGTGAGTGCCTCCCAGACAACACGTGGTACGCAGAAGAGATTGATCACATGACAAGAAGTGGGCAGTATTTTAAGCCACCGCACTTAGATCAAGCTGAGGCATCTGGGAAAGACAGTGAGGTTGAAAAACAGAAAAAGAAGCAGCTGGAAGAAGAGGCGGTGTTGAAGCAACTTAAGAAAATCCAAGCTGACATCTCAATTTGGGGTCTTCTCATTGCCTCTCGGGTACATCGACAAGCAATATTGTCAGCAATGGACAAAACTAAATTGTCCATTGACACTACCCTTGAACAACTTGTGGGATTGATCTTCCCAGGTGGTGCCGGGCTAACCCTAACCTTTTCTGACAAAGAACTGTCACTGGAAGGCTCAGCTCACAACCTTTGTGCATATTTGTTGAGTGCAGGGAGAAATGGGTATTGGTGGTGTTGATAGACACCGGTTCGGCTATCAATGTTTGTCCTTCCCGCACAGCTTATGCCATCGGCCTTAGACCGGCAGACTTTGTGCCCACGGCCCAAGTAATTCGGGCATATGATAATACGAGTAGGAAGGTTATGGGTACGGTGCAAATTAGAGTCCAGGTAGGCCCAGCTCAACAAGATGTCGAGTTCCATGTCCTGGATGTGCCGGCTACCTTCAACTATTGCTAGAAAGGCCCTGGCTGCATCATGTGAAAGTTGTCTCATCCATCCTCCACCAAATGTTGAAATACCTTCACAAGAAAAGGGTGGCAATTGTTTTCGGGAATGTATCCATCTATCCCCCGCCAGAGGTAACTACACCAGTGTTGGAGATCACTCATGGCGAAGAGGATGTAATTCCTCTCAGGGTTCACTCTGGTTGAGGCCCGGGTAGTGTAGACCATTTTGGTTGCTGATGAGGGCATGTATGTCAGCGCCCAATCTGTCTATTTCATGAATAAACTACAGCATGTGCCAGGAATGAGACTTGGAAGAAGTGGCCGGAAAGGTGTCACAGCATTGACAGATGTACTGCACAATCCATATGTCTTGGTCTGGGATATATACCCACCAAAGAGGACTGGATCAGGAAAAGGGAAGAGATGACAGGCAAAGTGTGGACTCGCCTTTTTCCGCGCCCCACCTTTCGGAAGGTTTGAAAGAAAGGCCTCACAGTTTGGACTCTCGCAGTTCTGAATCTAATCTCACAAGTGCAATGTGAAACTGATAAACACCAAAGAGTCCAAATTCGACAAATCATTTTGGAAAATTGATTTTAAATAAAAAAAGTGCCAAAATTGGACTGCTTTGCCAGATACAGAATCGCCACCTAAATATTTTATTTTTTGGAAAAATTAGGAAACCCTGGCTCGTGCCGAAGGCCACGTGTCCATCATCACCAAAATTGTCTCGGCTTGGGAACTTAGGTACGAGAGGGGAAGGTCATGAATTGAGCACCCCGCTCGCCCAAACAAAGATCAGCCTCTACTAATCATGATATGATTTTTTATAAATATTTTGTGTTCTTATGCCGATTTATTAAACTAGGTTTACTATGTGATGCGCACAAGCAAGTATAAACTAGTTTGCAAGACTTGGAACAATTCAACCCATGTTTGTTTGCGATAATGGTTTGAATTTGCCACCTCAAGTGGGCTTAAAAATGCGAATTTGCCACCAAACACGGTGAGCTTAAAACATGATTTTCCACTCAACAAAGTGGGCTTAAAAGGCACATTTGTTGAATCGTTCCAATTCAAACAACAAGCCTTCATCCACAGGCATTCATGCAGTTTAGCATTTAAGTACATAGCCTCATGGAAAGCATGCTAATCATGGCAACATTCACACTCATGCAAGTATGCTAAAGCGTAAAGACTCACCAAGTACTCCAAGCCAAAACAGAAAACTAGTTAGAAAGATGCATAATCCTAACTATACAAGATGCCAAATGCAACACATGCAACATGCAATTAATAGGCTCGCCTACTAATATGGCATATGGATCGATTTGATAACATGCGATTAAACATGTATTCAAATAAGATATTAAAATGGCAATGCAGTTTGAATAATGCGCCGAGCCTCGGTGCATGCAATACGAATGAATGGATGCAAGCATGAGATATGCTAATTTGAAATATGTCCCTAATCTAACCATCAAAAGCGATTAAATAAAAAGGAGAAAGACGTGGGGTTGGAAGAAATACACACACGCACACACACTTATTGCAACATTACGCCCTCGCGAAGAAGGGTCCGAATGAATAAGCTAACCAACTAGCTACGCTAATTAAGCTAACTAATTATTACAAACCAAATTAATTAACTATTCTAGCTAATTAATTAAATAATTACATCACATCTAATTAACTACTTAACTAATTAATGGATTATAAGTCAATTTCAAGTAAACTAAGTAATCAACTAGCCCCAGGAAGTGAGGGATGCATGCATGCTCGATCCTTCACCCGAAAAAGCCACTGCCTTGCTGTTGTGAGCCTCTGTTTGCACATTTGGTCACTTGAAATTCTGCCAACTTCCAGAACACATCTACCTCGCCTTACTATCACATTGTGCAAAAATTACTGATGGCCGACAAGAGGGACAAGGGGCCAATCAGCTACTAACAGTGGCCGGTCGGCCACTGGTGGTGGATGTCGGCCACTGCTGGTTCACACTTCCATGTTGCAACGGAGAGCAAAACAGAGCAAAATAGTATATTCTCACAGGTTGTTTGTACTGTTTACCCTCCTTATCATCACACAAGCTCAAATGAGAGAAACTTTCGGCCCTCTAACCATCAATCAAGCAATTTCCATGCATGATGGCTAAGGGACCAAGTTTGTACAAGTTTAATAAATGCACAAACATGACCAAAATGACCACCACCCTATCATGCATGATCAAGGGCAATGGTGACCTAGGAAAATGACACATTTCATCACTTTGAGTATGAAATGTTCCATTTTCCTTGTGTTCAAATTAACGTTTGATTTGAACACATGCAATGCAACACAAAGAATGCTTATCTTGCACACTTTTACTTGCCAATTTTGTTTACTCATTTTAATCACCAAACCATTCTTTAGTCCATTTGTCCATTGGTGAGTGTCTTCTAAAGTGAAAGAAGTATCAACCAAGGGATAGTTTAAGGCATGAGAGAAGCTTCATGCCGTTGGTAATGAACCCTCAAAGGAGGATTAAACCATTAAGTATGAGCCTCAACCTCAAGCTTAAACAACCCTAAGGTTGAAACAACCCTCAAAACAAATGAAAAAGTAAAGAAATGAGGGAGATTACAGAGATTGTATGTGCTGAAATTGAGTGATAAAAGCACTAAACATGCACCCAACTCACACCAATGATGCTTAAAGCCTTAAAACACCAACTATTATACTAGAGGCATGCAAAACAAGACTCAAAAAGCACCAAACGGCCAAAACAGTGGAAAAATAGTTCAAAATAGAGTGTAAAACATACTGGACTTAAGCTAAGTTAGGCTAGAAAAACATGCTAACATGTGAAGCTAACTAAGCATGCAAACAAGACATGAGGAGGGAAGGCTAACCCCTCCAATTTTGGACTTCAAAATAAGGTTTTTACCACTGAAAAACCTCTGAAATTCAGTGGTTAAAAGGCCCAAAAAATTTGATTTGAAAGTGATGAATAAAGGCACAAAAGCTTAGCAAACTAGTAAGCAAGAAGGGTAAACCACTCCCCACTTGAAAATGGCCTTAAACTAACATTTTTAGATCATAAAAACAGAGGTTCTTTTGGTTCAAAACCAGCCTCAAAACAGTTTAAAAAGATGAGAAAACAAGTATACTAAACAAGTGAACAAAGCAAGTAAACTACCTCTTGAAGCAAAGAGCAACTCTAGGCACAAATCCAAGCTAAAACCACTTGCTAAAGCTCAAAATAAGTCTTAAGGAACCTTAGCTCAAAGAGAAGTAACTTTGATCAAGGTAGTGTATGTAAAAGTGTAGAGAAAAATAGCTACAAAGCACAAAATTGTAAGAGAGAGAGAGAGAGAGAGAGAGAGAGAGAGAAAGAGAATTTTGTTCCAAAATTGCTAACCTCTCAAAATGGGAGAGGAACCCCCATATATATAGAAAAACACTCCTTAAGCTTAGAAACATCCCACCACACACATGTAGGCAAATGCAGCTCATTGTGCTAACAGCTGGCACAACTGTCAACAAATATCTGGAAAAAGGCACTGGTGGCCGACCGGCCACACCCATGGCCGACAACCATTATCCATGGCCGACAACCTATGGTGGTGGCCGACAGGTCACCAAAAGCTCCAGGCAAGAGACAACAAGGTTTGGTCCAAAACAAGGCACAAAACAGATAAGGTTTCAAGGCTCAAAGACAGGGCACTCCGCCGAGGACTTCGAGCACTCAAAACGAACACATGTAATCACAATCACCATATGCACAAGTGATGACATCCAAGTCTTGAGGATGGTCAAAAATGGGGTGTCTACAGTTGCCCCTCTTTGATAGAACTCGGAAGTCATGAAATGACGGGAGTGAATGTTAAAGCCCCGAGATGACCCATTTTTAACAAGGCCGAAGACTTGGACAAACAAACAAGCAAGGCAAAACAAATGGTTGCGCCCACAGACTGTGTACGTATCCCTTTGCAAGGAATCAAATCAATGTAGTTCTAGGGCAAGATGCAAATGATATGCACGATGTAGGAACATAACTTATGATCATACAATGAGGCTGTAACGAAACATTTAAATGCAAATGCAATGCAAGCAAACCGAAACAAGGTACAGCAATCTCAAATATGAAAAGAAGTAAGCAAACACGCCACTCGTGGAAATTACGAACCAAACCACATTTCACGGAGAAAGGATGTAAGAAAATTATGCAAGCTTAACTACACGACGCGCAAGAAAGGCGCAAAGCGACCATCGGGCGCACCCGAGTCTCAACCAAGATCCTAATGTGTTGCACACGAAAGGAAAAATGGGGGTGTGTACATCGAGGCACACCCAAATGTTTTTTAACCGAAGGGCGGTGACTGAAAGAGGTGATAAACCTCAGGACGCACTCAAATGTTTTTAACCGGAGAGTGGTAACCGAAAGAGGGTATAAACATCAGGATGCACACAAATGTTTTTAACCTAAGGAAGGTAACCAAAGGAGGTGATAAACATCAGGACCCACACAAATATTTTAACAGAAGGAAGTGGTGTAAACACCGAGGCACACTCGAATGCTTTTAACCAAAATGAATGGTGTAAACACCGGGGCACACCCGAATGCTTTTAACCAAAAGGTGTGGTGTAAACACTGGGGCACACCCGAATGCTTTTAACCAAAAGGAGTTATCCTAACACGTCGCACGCGAGAGGAAGGAGAACAAAATGACATGATTCGAAGGGCAGGAGTGATTTTACCTGGAACTCCTCTGAATGAACTGTATATACAACATCGTTTGTCTGTGCTGGCTCCACTAAATGAACCATACATACAATATCGTTTGTGTACAAAAGCATGCTATGTTCGGATAATACATTTTCTATGCATGAAACAAGAGTGAAAGCAGATTCCATGCAACAATAGAGAAGTGTATATTCCATGCAAATGTAACGAATAGGAAATGCATATTCTATGCAAGTGTGGACACTCCATTTTTGACCGCTCTTAAGACTTGGGCGCTATTGATGGTTTACTTGGTGATGGAAGATGTGCAGGGCAAAGGTTCGATTTCTTTGGCAAGAGGAGAGTCAAATCCTAACCTCACACCCTATTTTTGGACTAAAACTATTTTGACCAAAGATTTTAGACCTTGAAACCCTCTCTTTCAAAATAGTTTTTGAAAAAGTTCCTACGATGTTCCGACGCTCGCATTTTGTTAAAAGTTGCGCTTTTCGGTAAACCGAGCAAAGGACAAAGTGGAAATGAATGGAAGAGAGATGAAATCTCTGGAAAATCTTTCAAAACACCTTGTTTAGGGGTTTGGAGTTGAAGAAAAGAGAGAGGAGAGAAGAAAACTAGTTTGGAAGAAGTTCGGCATGAATCTGGGTAGGATCGAAACTGAGCGGCTTCACCAAAACAGGCATAACTTTTTGCACAGTTGAAATTTTGATGCAAGGCTGCCACCATTGGAAAGCTTACTTCTGGGGCTTCAATTTGGACACTTGCCAGCCACTTTTTGGCCTTACCAGCCACTTGCCAGCCACTTTTCTTCCCGATCAGTCACTTTTTTTGGTTGACCAGCCACATTTTCTAGTCTGCAGACCAAAAAAGTGGTCTGCAGCCATGCCCCCACCTTCCTCTCTCTGTGCAGACCACCTTTCCCCCCTTGCCAACCACTTTTTGTCTTTGTAGACCACTTTTTCTGGTCGGCCGACCAGTGCAAGTAGCTGGCCGACCAGTTCAACTGGTCGGCAGCTTTTCTGCACTTTCTACAAATATTTTCCATGCCAGCTGTGCCAGCTGTTGGGCACAGAAAGCATCCTCCATACACGTGTATGGAGGGATTGATTCAACCTTCAAGCTTGTTGAACAAGCTTGATGCATGGTTTTCTATAAAAGGGAGCCTTCTCCCTCTTGTCTCAGGTTAAAAAAAATTGGCATAGAGCTATACATACACTTCTATCTCTATATTGCTCCTTTCTCTTCATATTTGTGCTCAAAAGTGCCATTTCTTTACACTTTTGCACACAAACACCTACTCAAACACCATACTCTTGGAGCTGAGGCACCTTGAAGCTGGTTTTGGAGTTTTTGGATTGCTTTTGGTCAAAAAAGGTTGCTAGAGTTGCTGCTTTGAAGTTGTTCTTCAAGGGTGAGTTTTTAACCCCTTAAACCTTTGTTTTTGATTAAGCTTTTGGCCCTATTTGCATGTTGTTTTAGGCTTAACTTTCAACTGCAAAAAGTTCTGATTTTAAGTGCTTGAAATGTTTGTTTAAGGTCTCTTTGGTGTTGGGGGTGGTCTACTCCCTTTTGTGCTTTGTTTTGCCTTGTTTTGGGCCATCACTTTAGGCCTTTGTGATCACCTTTGTTTGGCCTCTTCACCACTGAATTCCAAAGGAATTTCAGTGGTGGAAACTTGGTTTTGAGGCCCCAAATGGGTGGGGGTTGTCCCCCCTCCTCTTATCTTATTTGCTTGTGTTGATAGCCCATCAAAAGAGCATGTATTTCTATCTTCTTGAGGCTTTGTTTGAGCACTTTTTTTTGTGGACTTTTTAGACCTGCCATGACTCTATTTTGGGCTGTCTTGGTCACCTCTTACATGCTTCTTATACTTGTAGTGTAAACCTACTTGTAGCCTTGCAAAGTAGCATGTCTTTCTAGCATGTATTGGCTCCATTTCAGCAGGTTTTTGGCCATCATTTGACATGTCATAACTCTGATTTGGGTTGGGTTGGTTTGGTTGCCTCTGGCGTGCTCCTTGCACTTGTAGTGCAATTTTGGTTCACTAGCCTAGCATATATGTTGTTTTAGCCTTTTGATCTAGCATGCGTATGTACTACTCCAGCACATTTTCGGCTTTGATTTAACATGCTTGAGGTCTGATTTAAGTGGTTTTGGTCATGCATGTTTGGTTTTTCATAGCTATAGTGCATTTGGCTTTGCTAGCCTTGCACTATGGGACCCCTAGCATGTCATATTTGAGCCTTTTGCATGGCATGGCATCATTTGGTAGGTAATTTCAGACCATAAACTTCTGCCATGCTCTCATGTTTATCATTCTTTCATTGTGTTTAAGAGTTATGCCCTTATGCCTTGTTTGTGAGCTAATTCGGGAGCCTATCTTTCTTGCCATCTTTGTTGTGAGTCTAGCATGTTTTTGCTACCATTTTGACCTGCCTTAGGTCTGTTTTGAGTGCTTTAGGTCATTTGAGCATTGCTTGGTATGGTTGTAGTGTAAAGCCCTTGACTAGCTTTGTATTTCAAGTCTCTTGGCATGCTTCATTTGAACCTTTTGCATGGCATGGCATCATTTGGTAGGTAATTTCAAAGCATGTTCCACTGCCATGTCCTCACATCTTTCACTCTTTCAATGCTTTGGAGGATTGGTGCTTTATGCCTTAAGTATGAGCCAATATGTATGCCATCTTGCCTAAGCTTTTGGGCTACCATATCAGTGTGTTTTTGGTGTTGTTTTGCCATGATACAACTCTGATTTTTGTTGGTGAAGTCATCTCATGCTTGGTTTTGGTAGGTGTAGTGTAATCCTCCTTATTGGCCTTGCATACTCCATGCTTCATGCCCTTCATGCTAGCATGTGTTAGCTCTAGTCCATGCATGTTTTAGCAACATTTTGGCATGCTCTATGACTGTTTTGGGTTTTCTTGGCCATAAGCTTCATGTATTGCATAGCTGTAGTGCAATTGGCATTGCTAGCCTTGAGTTTTGAGATATCTTGCATGCTTCATTTGTGGCATGTGCATGATTTGGCATCATTTAACATGTTATTTCAGAGCATATAGCATGGCCATATTCTCACTTCTTTCACTCTTTGAATGCTTTTAAGGGTTATGTATTATTGCCTTGTTTGTGGCCTAACTTGTATGCATGCATGCCTAGGCTTTTGAGCTCCCATCTCAGCATGTTTTGGTCTTTGTTTTGACCTAATTGAGCTCTGTCCATGGCTGGTTCAGTCATTTGTGCCATGTATTACATGCCTCTTGTGTAGTCCCTCTTGGTGGCCTTGTGCCTTAGGCCCTCTTGCATGCTATACTTGTGTTCTTTGAATGATTTGGCATCATTTCACACTTGATTTCAGAGCATATAGTGTTGTCACACTTCCATATTTGTCACCTCTTAATCATGTTTGAGAGTTGTGCTCTTATGCTTAGTTGATGGGCCAATGTGTATGCATGCTTGTATTGCTTCCGGACTTCATTTTTAGCATGTTTTGGCCATTGTCTTGGCACGCATGAGGCTTGTTTGAGGTTGGTTTGGTCCATTGAGTATTGCATTACATAGCCTTGCATTGCATATTGTTTGCATTTTATTACATTACATAGTGTTTGCATGTTGTTGTATGCTCATGTTGCATTGCATTGTGTTTGGCATGCTTGAGTTGCATTGCATGTTTGGATTGGGTGTTAATCCAAACACGAGAAATGAGGGACGTTTCATACTTGAAGTGATGAAACGTGCCTCATTTCTCGGTCGCCGACCCTCTTGATCATGCATGATAGAGGTTAAGGCCCTTATGCGTTATGTGTGCATTCATTCACATTGATTCGTGCAAACTTGGCTTCTCGGCCATCGTGCATTGCGATGCTCGGTTGGTGGCCCGAGAGTCGAGAACTACATTCCCTTGAGCATAAGAAATGATAGGGAGGGTGGTTGTGCACACATACCTTGCAAATACACTGCTATGCCCCTTCTTGTTCTCTGTTGCAGCAAACTGGAGTTGGGCAGCATTTTCTGGTCGGCAGACCAGTAAAAGTGGCTGGCCGACCACTTTTTTTGGTCTGCAGCATGTGTAAGTGGTCTACAGGTGGTCTACACCACCATTAAGTGGTCGGCAGCCTTCTTGGAAGTTCCCATGATGGAGTAGAAGCTATCTGGAGGTTTGTGCAGTGTTCTGAGATCAAATGCAAACAGAGGCAAGTTGGGGCATCGTAATGGATTTCCGAACGAGGCGACCGAGCATGCATGCACTTCTCGTCCTGAGGACATCTCTTTACTGCTTTACTTAGCTGCTTGGCTTAGCTAGCTAATGCTTTGGTTTTGTACTTAATTAGTTAACGCGCTTAACTAATCCATTTGTGTTGTAATAACTAATTAGTTAGCTTGTTAGTTAGTTAGCTTCGTTTTGTAATAATTAGTTTAATTAGCTTAGATTAGCTAGTTAGCTTATTATTCGGACCCTCCGTCGAGAGGGCACATTGTTGTAATAAGTGTGCGTATGTGTGATGCATGTCTTCCAACCCCCCATTTCTTTCTCCCTTTTACTTATCAGCTTTTGATGGTTAGTTTTAGGGCATATTTCAAATAGCATCCTTATGCTCGCATACGTGTATCATTCATCTGTTTTGCATGCACCGGGCTTGGCGCATCATACAAACTGCATTGTATTTCACTACCAATTTGAATACATGTTATCTACTTGCATTCACATGACATCTTAGAATAGCCGAGCCTATCGTAGTTGCATTTTTGCATGTGTTGCATTAGGCATCTTAACATAGCTAGGATCATGCATGATTCCTAACTAGCTTCTGTTTTGGCTCGGAGTACACTGTGAGTGTTTATGCTTTAGCATCTTGCATGTATGTAAGTGTTGCCATGATAGCATGCTTGCCATGAGGCTAACTGCTTAATTGATTAACTGCATGAATGCCTGTGGATGAAGGCTTCATTGCTAGAATTGGAACAATTCATCAAAATGTGCGTTTTAAGCCCACTTAAGAGTGGCAAATCATGTTTTCTAAGCCCACCTGAGGTGGCAAAACCGTGACTTAGCCTACTTGCGAGTAGCACCTTCAAACCATTTTCAAACAAACAAACATGAGCTGTTTTGTTCCAACTTCAACGATTTACTCTATACTTGTATGCTGTGCGCATCACGTAATAATGATAGATTAATAATCGGAATAAGAACGCATGTGTTTTCAAAAACAACATATCATGTTTAGTAGAGGTCAATCCTTTGATCGGGCGAGCAGAGGTGCTCATTTCAGGACCTTCCCCTCTCATACCCAAGTTCCCGAGCCGAGACAACTTTGGTGATGACGGACACGTGGCCTTAGGCACGAGTCAGGGTTTCCTAAATTTCCCAAAATAAAATATTTAGGTAGCGACTCTGAAATTTGGCAAAGCAATCCATGTTTGGCACTTTTTGATTAAAATCGATTTTCCAAAACGATTTGCCGGATTTGGACTCTTTGGTGATTTATCAGTCTTACATTGCACTTTGTGAGATTAGATTCAGAACCGTGACAGGAGTCCGAACTGTAGTAGCTAGAACTACAATTCGCGCCCTCGCGCGCGGAGCGGAGTTCAGGGCGGTCTACAGCAAGACAACAACTGCAATATAACGGCATGTTCTATGCAAACCGAACAGTTCGAGAGCATATTCTATGCATGATTCAAGAATGAAAACAATAAGCATGTTCTACGCATAATGCAAGAGCGGAAGCACATTCTATGCACAATTAACATCGTGTTCTATGTTAAATACCAAATGCATGTTCTATGCGAATGGGAAATAGAAGCATGTTCTATGCAAATGTGAGAAGTGCACATTCTATGCAAGATCACATGTGAAATGTACCTTCTATACATGCACATGATGTATATTCCATACGAGGATGAAAGAGTATTCTTAACAAAATGAATTAAATGGCAACTTCCGATTTACCTCTCGGAAGAGTTGCGACATGTTTTCAAAGGATACACCTCGTTCATGTTGACTGACAATGAACATCACGCACTGAAGGCACGGTTTAAAGCTTCTGCAGAGGCAATTTGAACTTAAAAGGTGAACCTTTCATGCATTTCTTGAGAAACAAGGACATAAAACAGCATCATAACTCAACGTAGGAGCCCTAGGCACTAGACGGCCACCAGGGGAGGGTGTCGACCACCTGTCGGCCACCATATGATCCTCAGACGTGTGTGCTACCACTTGAGAGTGTCCGGCATTTCAAAGGGTTTGAGCGAAGCGCACCAGATGATCTCTTGCTACGAGAGCCAGCCTCCCATTTATATTATGGCGCCACCGAGGTATACACTGTATTCTCATGTTTTCTTCACTGTACCTTGCATTTCTTGCTTAAACCACACTCTTGCACTGTATTTCTCACACTGCTTTTCACTTGTTCATTCCACATACATTCTTGCACTGTATTTCTTACACCTGCTCGTTCTGATCACAGGAGGACTCCCGCTCTACCAGAGGCTACGGAGCCACGTCCGCGAGGGAGTGGTATATGGAGCTCCCCTATGGTTTCCGCCACATTGTTGATGAGGCCGGCTTCGGCTTGTTCTGTATGGGGCTATCACGCCTCATAACGAGTCGACATCTACTTAGAGCATTGGTAGAAAGGTGGTGGGATACCACCAACTATTTCCACTTCTTACCATGGGAGAGATGACGATGACTCCATATGATTTCTCTATGCTCACTGGCATAGAGGTAGGGGGTCGTCCGATCCCTTATGATACAGACATGGGTGAATAGAAGGCTGCATGGATCTACCTACTAAGAGCACACCCACTTCTCTTCCGATCAGGGATGGTACGGTACAGCTGGTTTGCAGAGCAGTTTCGAGGGAGAGAGACAGAGACCCTAGAGAAGACTAAGCATTACACTCGAGGCTTCTTGATGTTCCTTTTCGGCACCACTTTGTTTGCAGACAGAGCAAACACTATTGGGTTATATCTCCTGAGTGCACTGGTGGACTTGTCTTAGGTCCGTGTTTATGATTGGGGCGGTGTTGGCCTTGCCACATTATATGGATACATGAGCTCGACATCCCACAGGAGCGGGCACAGGGTCGGCGGCTATTGGAGAGCTTGGGAAGTATGCTTTACCTTTTTTACTTTGTATTTCCTGCCGTGCTTTCTGCTTTGCACTTGTACTTTCTGTACTACACATTCTGCTTTCTGCACTCACACATGAACTTTATGTACATTGCACACACATTCTGCTTTCTGCATTCTACATTTTCTGCTTTCTGCATTCCCTATATTTTGCATTCTCTAGACATTGTACACACATTCTGCTATCTGCATTCCCCGTGTTTTGCTGTATACTCAATATGGCCCTTTTCTTTTTGTAGCTTTGGGTATATGTCTACTTCTCGGCCCTTGCCCTAGAGCCAGAGGTGGAGATGCCTCTTGTCATGCTGTACTCTCACCAGTATGACGGGAGATGCCTGCGGAGGACCCGAAAGACTTTTTCATTCTTCCACCGGTACTTCGACACTGTGACTGCAGCAGAGGTAACTCAAGATTCATAGTTATTTTCATTTTATTTCAGCTTTGATTCATATTGTAATATTCTAATGGCAACTAACAAACTGTGCATTCTCTGTTTACAGATCATGTGGCAGCCTTGGGCAACGATGCCTGAGAGAGTCGGGGACTAGTTTGCTGGAGCTCAGGGGGCCACCCGTTTCTGGCTTCTATTCGAGGGTCCGGTTTGCCGAGCCTGGTTTCTAGGCGAGCGTTTCGTACGCCAAACTTTGGGTTTACCGCAGCCGATAGTTCCCATGGCACCCCTACCATCTATGAGAGCTACAGAGCAGTTCACCTCCCAAGAGATGATCCAGTTTACCAGAGGCTTGGACGCCGATTATTTCTTGGGAGAGGGTGACTATGCGACATTCATCAAGACACACCTCATGCCTCCTTTGACTGGTATTCGCGGAGGTGAAGGGATAAGAGCTCCAGCTATGAGAGAGAGAGAGCCAGAGTACCCAGGGCGACCAGGGCACGTGGTAGAGGGGCGACCCAGACGAGGCAGAGGACCGATTGGCCAGAGCTGCCTACTGCACTCACATGTTAGCGGTATACTGGGAAGGCATATCAGATCCCGATTGAGTCTGCCGCAGTAGGACACAGATACGTTAGAGCTCCTGATGCGCCCTCGGTATGTACCCCATTCTTTAGTTTTCTCATTTCTTTTCTGATATTTGTTCCTTCTGGACATTGATAATTTCCAATGCATTTGTAGGCACCTCCTGGATACACCGAGGATCTGCTAGAGTTGTTAGCCTCATTCGAGGGCATGATATTGAGGAGGGAGGCACTGCTCAGCTTCCATGACATTCAGGTTATTTTTTCAGTTTTCTTACATTCCAGTCATCAAATTTCCACTGGCATATTGAAACTGACATTTCAATTGAAAATTTCCTCACGCTGCACTGATACACTGCATCTGAATTCATACACTGTACCTGACTTCTACATATACTCATTCTGCACACCATACTTGCATCCCTGATACACATACTGTGGCTGACATATAACAACTGTCATTTCAGGTTCCACCTATACCGACAGCACCAGCGGTAGTAGCACCAGGACCATCAATACCTCCTCCAACAGCAGGGAGAAAGAGACAGGCTCCAGCACACAGCCGAGGCCGAGCTAGGAGCGCCCAAGCTGACAGTGGCCCTTCAGAGCCTATTCTGAGCGAGGATGATACTGAGACCAGTGAGGCTGAGGAGGCAGTGAGTCAGCATGCTGATTCATTCGAGAGTGGAGACGATGACGTCGGCTTAGGTTCTGCTAGTGGCGATGCTACTGAGCCAGGTTCTGAGGCAGAGAGCAGCGATGACTCCGGTTCAGGTTCGACATTCGGTTTAGACAACGGCGCAGATGGAGACAGCTCTGTGTCCCCTCCTCCGAAGAAGAGGACGAAGAGGGCCTCTAGATCCTAAGATGACTAGCGCTAATTTTCTGTAGTTTTTTGCTTAGCTTCTTTTTGTTAGTAGTGTTAGCACATTGTACAACTTCAAACGAGTTTTAAAAACTTGTACTACACTTTTGTAAAAACAACCATGATCGGAATGAAAACCAAGCTTTTTGAAAAAGTGTTGTATTTTGCATCATGAGCACCGCATGGTATGAAAATGAGATTGAATTTGATATTGAAAACCAAATACTTGTATTGTCACAACAGTCTAAATCAAGTAACGAACCGACCAACAACTGAAATAAACAAAGTAATACAACTCGATAATGAAAATAATAACAACTCGATAAATAACAGAACAAATCAATATACAACAAAACGACTTGATAAACAACTCGATGAACAAAACAGCTCGTTAAACAAATTAAATACAACATAGCAAACTTGCTAAAACTAAAAGGACTCAAAACAGGACCTTAACATATACAAAGAGCAGAACAAAACAAGGTTCTCAGCACTCTCAACACAAAGGTGGATAGCAGGTCTGCAAAAAAGGTTGTCAGCCATGAATGGATTCTGTCGGCCACCAGTGGTGGCCGGTTGGCTACCAAGGTGGTCTGTCAGCCATCACTAGTGGCCGGTTGGCCACCAATGCGAGGAACTTCCAGAATGTTTGTAATAACCCTCGTTACTGATCGTTGATTAATACCGATTACTGCTAAATTAAGACCGATTATGGAAAGTAAATGAACTGATTGAATTACTGAACTGATTGACTGGAAACTAGAACTGAATTGACTGAGTTTATATGTGTTATATTGCATTCTTATCTGTTTGAGTGTTTAATTATCTGTTCAGTTTTCTGTGTTTAAACTACAAATTGAAGGCCTTACGGCGGCCGAACTGGTAATTGATTGATGTTCTATGATCCTTAGATTTTATATGATTTTATGGTATACTTGATTGAAAATTGATTTAGTATGATTAACTTAGATTAAAATAAGCCAATTACAAGAAGTGGCCTTAATTACAACTTTGCCCCTTAGTGGACAAATCTAGACTTGTTTAATCACTTGTATACATCACTTGAGCCTTATTTCAACACATCTCATCAGCCTATTTTGAGTGCCTAACCGAACTAGAGAGAGAGAGAGAGAGTAAGAGAGTTGTATTATTCTTGCAAATTGCTTGGTGATCTTAAGGAAACTAAAGTATAGATAGTCTATTGAGCCTCCATACCTCAAATTCAAGACTTAGGTAAGGAAATTCATCTTCTTCTTTGTGCCTTTGAGTTGATTCTTGCATGTTTCATGCTAATTTGAAGAATTGAGCCTAGGAATGGTTGAAAGTGTTGCATTAGAAGCTCAATTGTTGCATGCATGTGCATATTAGCAAGTTTTGAGGTTGTAATTCACCATTCCTCACATGCATGTTCATAATGTTGTTGTAATTCATGTTGTCATCATGTTTTTGAAAGATTTGAGCTCATTTGAGCTAGCATTGAAGCTTGAAAATTGTTTAAAATTCATGCATGTTTGCATGTTCTTCATGTTCATGAAAATGGGTTTGAAATTGGTTTTAATTGACTCACTCTTGGGCTTTAAATTCACAAATTGAGCTTTGAAACTTGTTGTATATTGAGTTTAGATGTGTTTTCCAGAATTTGGGCCCAAGAGGTTGAGTTTTGAGCTGAGGAATGCTTGGTTTGAGCTTGGGAGGCAAATCTAGAAATTCCAGAATTTGGCTTCTACGCTCGAGCGAAGGATTCTACGCTCGAGCGACCACTGTTTACTCTGAGCTACGCTCGAGCGACGGAATGGTGGCTTGAGCGTAAATTGCAAGCTCTCAGAATCTTGGTGCGCGCAGGCGTACGCTCGAGCGAAGGGACCTACGCTCGAGCGAAGAGCTGTGTCTTACGCTCGAGCGAGCATCGAGCGTAAATTCTGAGTATCCAGTATTTTTACTGTAGCACACAGTCCGCTCGAGCGACGGAATCCACGCTCGAGCAGAGATCTTTTGTCTGCATGTTCACTCGAGTGAAGGAATCCTCGCTCGAGCGAGACCCTTGTTTTCAGCAAATTTTGTAAAGTGTTCAAAAGTGCATCTTTGCATTCTCTTTCCATCCTAGGCATTCCTAGGGCATATTTAAGGCATCCTAAAAAGGATATAGATGTAGAACACACCGAGGCAAATTAGGGATTAAGTTATTATCCTTCCCCAACTGTGAAACTTAGTGTGTGTTCAATCTGTTAACTGTATAGGGTTGGCTTTCCGAGGAGACGCTCTAGTTCACTGTAGCCCAAAACTCTGTGAGTAACAATTGTGTAAAGATATGTTCAAATGATTATCTTTTGAATACTGAACTGAACTGCTTACTGAACTGATATTGATACTGAATGAATGTATGTCCTTTATTTCTGAACTGTACTGTGGCATCCTTAGCACCTACTGTTTACTGTTACTGTTACAGAGATCTCTGTCGGTTCCCTCGTGGAACCACTACTGTTTACTGATTGATGGCCATCATTACTGTTCGGTCTTTCAAGACCTACTGTTTACTATTATGCTAATGGATGTACCACATATGACTGATTGACTGAAAGACTGAAATACTGATTTAATGAACTGTTTACTGTAAGGACATTCATTCTAAACCTCTTTACGCATTATGTTATTCACTGGGCTTTAGCTCACCGCTCATATATATATGTAGGTGTACAGGCACCGGACCAATGCTAGAGGCGTCGGGGTAAACTCCAGTTTTGTCAAGCCAACCAATGTGCCTCACTGCGAGGTTCCGAGCCTGCCAAGCTTAAGCTATGGGGTGTTTTAGTTTCTCCCCCCCTCCTGTACTGTTTTGTTTACTGTATAGACTGTATAGACTACACTATACTGGTTAATAGGGACTTGATCCCTGTCCTGAATGTTTGTAAATGTTTTGCATACTGTTCTGTACCGTATATATATGTGAATGTATGAAAAGTCTTTTTGCATACAGACTGTCACAGCTCATTAGGCATTGTTTATTTACTGTATTGGCTTCCGCCAAGCCCCTGTACTCTGTTTTACTGTACTACTGTCAAGCAGGCCTTCGGTAATCTAGGATTACTGGCCGGTTACGGTGCTAAACCCATAGGGGCGGGTTTGGGTCGTGACAATGTTGACATTTGGCTTCCACTTACTGCCTTATCTTCTACAAAAGGTTCAGACTTCGTGTTTTCTTCATTTCAACTGCATATTCTTCACAAATAGAGCCATTCTTTGCCCAAAAACTCTTGAATTAGATTGTAACTTTAGATGGCTCGGAAAAGCTGAATTTCGGGGGTTTCGGCATAAATGCACTATTCCCGCTGAGTCATTCTCCGCTTTGTTTTCCGTTGCTACATGCCGCGGCTAGATATTGGAATCCAATCACACATGTCTTGAGCTTCGGGGGACAAGAGATATGTCTGACAATCGAAGAATTTCAAGTGCTAATGGAGTCCCGGTGCGATGAGGAAATCTTGCCTCAGCCCCGTTTTGGTCACATCCAAGCTTTGGGAAGGATGTGTGGGCTCACTTTACACGATGCCCAATCCTTGGTTCACAATGGAGAGCTGGATATCCCCAGTTTGATTTGTCGGTTTTCTGATGCCGGTGACCAAGGCGATCTTCTTTGGCAAGGTTTTCGACAACACGCCCTTTGTTTGTGCATGTTAGCATATTTCCTTCTTGCCCCTAGTTTCGGCGGGTCTAGCATTCGGCTAGTTGAAGTGGCACAGGGCTTGAAAGAGGGCAAGAGTTGCATTGGCTTGGTACTGGCCGAGACTTTGATGGGCTTAGACACCTTTCATCGGCGAGAGACAAACAAATTCGCAAGGAGTCCACTACTTCTTCAGGTAATATTTCCCATCCTTTCTAATATATGTTTCTTACATCACTCGGCATTCATGCTCTATTTTTCTCTCAAAGCCATTTTCTCACTTTTTCTCTTAACATACACCTCTCTATTCTTTAATCTCTCTTTTTTTTCATCCCTCCCCAGATATGGCTTATGGACAAGCTGAAAGTAGTGGACTCTTGCCTTGCATACTCAGTACGAGGCTATTTCTTTCGCCAACAGCTAGTGGATTTCCCGAACAAGGGATGGTGGTGCCATTGGATGTGCAACATGTCTACTGTTGATATTGCTTGGCGTTGTCCCTGGTTTGATCTGCTCGAGATAAGCTACAGCATGGCTCGACAACCCGACATTCAACTGATTGGCCTGACACACTGCGTATTCTACTTTCCGTTCTGGTTCAGAAGTCAGTTTGGACACGACCAGACTTGCCCAGAAGAGGAGGTAGAGTACCTAGCTTCATACTCAATCCGAGGTTCATAATTGGCTCGATATTCCAATGCTTGGAGGACAAGAGAACTTTTGGCTCCTACTCCTAATTTCAGTTGCATCCTTTCTGGCGAATGTCTGGCTTGGCTTGAAGAAGAAGCACAGACCGGGCCTACTTTAGCATCAAAAGCTTCCATAAGCGCAGGGAGAGGACGCAGGAACACCTGACTCATCTATGCCCCAAGTTTATTGCTTTGATCTAACTTTTCAAGTTTTCCTTTTGAATGTAATAAAAGTAACTTTGATTTGTATCGAGAGTTGGAGAACTTTGTATTGAAATTAATGAAATTGAAGTTGTGGACACTGAAAATTTTCCTTTTGGTCCAAAAATATTCTAAGTTGTAAAAAAATTAATTTGAACAAAATCAATTTTTATCAAAACTTTTCAAAACCATTTTTGATAAGGATCACAACTTGACACACATGGAATCTATCCTTGAGATGTACAAACCCCAAATCCAAAAATGAAAAATTGCCCCTAAACTAAACAGCACTGCTCAACACTGTAGTCAGCTCTTCTTTCAAGGTAAGGATCACAACCAAATTTTCAAATGACGAACGGATAAAGATGCCTTGATCAAACATATGGACACAGTTGATTTGGAGGTGTTTACGGCCAGACTTCAGAATGAAGTTGCCTATGTATCCCGAAGATGGGAATCAGGCCTTACGTAGTTCGGTTCGGGTTCACTCGGGTATTAACGCTCTTCTTTTGCGCTCTAACTTTTGCCAAGGCCGCCCTTTCTGGGTTTTCAACCTTGCGAACTCAGTTTTTCTTTTTTCTAATTTTTGTGCTCTAACTTTTGCCTAAGTCGCCCTTCCGGATTTTCGGCCTAGCGAGCCTCTCAGGGGTAATATTTCTTTAACTTGTCCATGTTGATTGGTTAGGAAAATTCTAGGCCATCTAGGTCCATAAGAATAACAGCTCCACCTGACCAAATGGTTTTGATAATGTAAGGACCAGTCCAATTGGGTCTGAACTTGCCCCTAGGGTCATGGATGGGAGCTCGGTTGTCTTTCAGCACCAAATCCCCTTCTTTAAGATTCCGAGAGTTAACTTTCTTGTTAAAAGCCCTGCCAATCCTGCGTTGATACCCTTGAACATGGTACAGTGCTTTCAGCCTCCTCTCATCGAACAACATTAGTTCTTCGAACCTGCTCTGCTGCCAATCTGCCTCTACTATCTGGCACTCAGCCATAACCCGCAACGACGGAACTTCTATTTCAATCGGCAGAACAGCTCCCATCCTATAAACAAGAGAGTACGGAGTTGCCCCAGTAGATGTCCAAATCGAAGTTCTGTAACCCCAGAGAGCAAATGACAATTTGTCTGGCCAGTCCTTGTAAGCCTCAACCATTTTCTGCAAAATGTGCTTGATGTTCTTGTTGGCAGCCTCAACAGTTCGTTGGTTTGCGGCCGATATGTAGATGACTTAGGAAAAGCCACGTTGTATTTCTCCAACAAGTCGATCACTTCTTTCTTAAAATGGGAACCATTATCTAAAATGATCTCATTCGGGACTCCATAACGGCAAATAATGTTGTTGCGGATGAACTTAGCCACATGCGCTGCTTTCAACACTGCATAAGACTGAGCTTCCACCCACTTCGTGAAATAATCAATTGCCACCAGAATGTACTCGTGTCCATTTGACCCTTTCGGTGTAACTGCCTTAATGACGTCAATTCCCCAGACTAAGAAAGGCCATGGTGAAGTCATGTTGTACAGCTTCGACGGCGGGATATTTATGCGATTTGCATGGATTTGGCATTTGTGGCATTGCCGAACAAAACCAATACAATCCTCCTCCATGGTAGACCAGTAGTAACCCTGCCTGAGAATCTTCCGGGCTAGTATTACTCCACTCATGTGCGCTCCACACTCTCCCCCATGGATGGCCTCCATTAGGCGTTTTGACTCTTCTACGTCAGCATACAGCTTGTGCATTCCCGGATGACCCCTCTTTATACAACTTATCCCCACAGATGATGAATTGAACGACCATCCGCCGTATTGTCCTTTTATCTTTGGCATTACCCCCTAGTGGATAAACCTCATTTTCTAAGAAGTTCTAGATATCATAATACCAGGGGTTTTGATCTTACACTTCATTTATTGAGGCGAACAACTCGTAAGCCGGCGTATATCTCTGTTCAATAATGATCGGACGCATTCGGACACCAAATGGGATGTCTATCATAGAAGATAGAGTTGATAAGGCATCAGCGAACCTGTTGTTCTCTCTTAGTAGATGCGTGAAGGTCAACTTCTCAAACCTGAGAATCAGAACATCCAAGGTCTGGTGATAAATTTTCATCTTTTCTTTTTTGACCTTCCAGTCTTCTTTTGCTTGAGACACAACTAGGTTCGAGTCCCCGATAACGTCCAACCTTTTTGCCTCTAGTTCCAAGGCGGCTTCCAAACCAACGATACACGCCTCATATTCTGCTTCGTTGTTAGATACCTTGAACCAGAGTTTGAAGGCTAAGGGTATATGGGAATTGTTGGGTGCTATCAGCAACACCCCTATCCCATAACCGTACTGATTAGACGCTCCGTCAAAGTACATTGTCCAAATCTCTTCTTTGACTTACAGAGTAGCTTCATCTAGGAGCAGGTATTCTACCACTTCATCTCCTTCCATTAGGTGACATGCCAGGAACTTTGCTACCGCTCTCCCCTTGACAGACTTGCGAGTAACAAACTTCAAATCAAATTCGGAGAGAAGAAGCAACCAATGGGCTAGCCTACCCATAAGCCCTAGTTTCTCAAAGAGATATTTAATGAAATCTAATCTCGAAACCAGAATTACGGTGTGAGCTAACAGGTAGTGCCTCAACTTCCTGGTAGCCCATACCAAGGCCAAACAAGCCTTCTCTAGCGGGGTGTAACGGGTCTCATAATCCAGCATCTTCTTACTCAGGTAATAGATGACCTTCTCTACTCTATCCTCAGATTCCTGAGCAAGCATGCATCCCATCGTTGTGTCTGTTACTGACAGGCACAAAATCAACAGCTTCCATGGCTCTAGCCGTGACAACACGGGTAGGTTCTGAAAGTACTGCTTGGTCTGCTCGAAAGCAAACTGACATCGGTCATCCCGTTGGAATGTCTTTCCTTTCTTCAGGAGACCAAATAGTGGTTCACAAGTCAAGGTTAATTTTGAAATAAATCATCTAATGAATTGCACTTTACCTAGAAAGCCTCGCACCTCCTTTTCAGTCCTTGGTGGTGGCATTTCTAGGATGGCCTTGATTTTGGAAGGATCTAGCTTGATGCCCCTCTGTGTGATCAAGAAACCCAGCATTTTCCCTGCTGTTACGCCAAAAGTGCACTTCTATGGATTCAGCCTCAACCGATATTCTCTGATCCGTTGGAAGAATTTCTTCAAGGCGGTGTAGTGGCCCTCTCTTTCCTTGGATTTGACAATCATGTCGTCCAAATACACCTCGACCTCTTTGTGGATCATATCATGTAGAATTGTGGTTGCAGCCCGTTAATAGGTAGCCCCAGCATTCTTCAACCCAAACGATATCACCCTGTAGCAGCAGGTTTCCCACGGCGTAGTGAGGGCAGTTTTCTCTCTATCCTTGGATGCCATCAGAATCTGGTTATACCCAAAAAATCCATCCATGAAGGAGAGTAACGCATGGCCTGCGGTGAAGTCCACCAATTCATCGATGTGCAGTAGAGGAAAGTCATCCTTCGGACTAGCCTTGTTCAGATCTCTGAAATCCACACACACCCGAATTCTGCCATCTTTCTTCGGCACCAGAACAATGTTGGCCAACCAAGTCAGATACTCAGATACTAGTAAGAACCCTGTGTCTATTTACTTGGTGACCTCTTCCTTAATCTTCAAAGCCCAATCTGGGCGTATTCTCCGCAGCTTCTGTTTGATGGGTTGGGCCTCGGGGTCAAGAGGGATCCAATGCTGTACAATCTCAGAATCGATTCCAGGCATGTCTTCGTAGGACCACGCGAAAATATCTTTGAAATCTTTTAATAAAGTGACTAAACGCTCGCATTCCTCCAAAGACAACGTGGACCCGATTTGGACCAGACGTGGATCCTTCTCATTTCCCACATTAATTGGAATGATTTCATCAACAAGGGGTTTTACAAACCTCTCCTCCTTTCGATCAATCAAATGTTTCAAAACTAGAGGAATTCCTTCCTCGCCATTTTTATCAAATATGTCTAGCTCTCCGTCATGAGCCAAGGATCGAGCTTCGTGCAGAGTGAGCCCACACATTCGTCCCAAAGCATGGGCATGGCCAAAACGGGGCTGAGGTATGATTTTCTCATCGCGTTGAGTTTCCATCAATGCCCAGAATTCTTCAAGAGTTAGGCACATTTCTTGTGTTCTGAAGCGAAACACATGCGTAATCGGGTCCCAGCATCAAGCCGCAGCATGGAGAAACAAAAAGCAAAGTGGAGTATGGCTCAATGAACACAGTGTATTTATGCCGAAATCCAAGAAATTTACCTTTTTCGTGCCATCTAAAGTGGCTATCCAATCCGTGAGCTTCTTGGCAAGGAGTATCTCTATTTCTGGAAGAAGCAACAGCTAAAATGAGGTTCTAGAGAAGAAATCATGAAGGAGCACCTTTTGTAAAAGATAAGGCTGTGAGTGGGGGCCAGCTGTCAGCTCTCTGGAGGTTCCGAACATTAGTGGCTGGTAGGCCACCAATTGTGGTCGGCAACCACCTTTTGTGGCCGGCACTCCCCCTATTTCTGGCCTGCCGTCCACTTGTGTACCAGGTAGTTTTGGCAGTCTGGTTTCGTATTGGTCTTTTTATTTTGAGCCTTGTTTTGAGTCTTTTGGTTTTAGTAAGTGTGTATATCTGTATTTGAGTTGTTTTTTTTGCTTTGCTTATCAAGTTGTATTTTGGTTGTTGGTCGACTTATAACCTGATTAAGAACATCTTGCCAAATACAAGTTTTCAATTTCAACTCAATTCCATTTTCATTTTATGCAAATATGGTGCTCATTATGCCAAAACAATAACACTTTTCATAAATACGAGGTTTTATTCCGATCAAGGTTTTTACAAAAGGGAGTACAAGTTTCAAAAGCAAAAGTAAAACCTATTTGAAGCTATACATGTGATAAGCTACCAAACAAAAAGAAACTAAGTAAAAAAAAAAATACAAAAATCAGCGCCAGTCATCTCAAGCTCGAGAGGTCCTCTTCATCCTCTTCCTCGGAAAGGACTCAGGGGCACTATCTTCATCAGCACCGCTGTCAGAATTTGACTTTGTATCAGAGCTAGTCCTATCATCTCTATTCCCAGACCCTCAACCAACATCATCACCCCCACTCTCAGATGACTCAGAATGTCGACTCACTGCCTCTTCGGAGTCGCTGGTCTTGGCATCATCATCACTCAAAACGGGCTCCGAGGAACTGCTCTGGCCTCGGGTACCCCTATCTTTGCCTCGACTTCGATGCACATCTCGGCCACGAGTTGGGGCCTGTCTCTCTCTCCCCGCTGTTGGAGGAGGTGCTGCCGGTGCCAGTGCCGGTGCTGGTGCTGGTGCTGGTGTTGCTGCTTCCACTGGTGCCCTAGGTATAGATGAAATCTAGAAAAATAGTTGCCAACATATCAGCTGTAGTGTGTATATTGTTGTAGGATGTAGTATGCAAAATGAGTGTCATGTAGAAAATAGATACAGTATGAGTATAGTGTGCCAATACAGTGTATTAGTGCAGTTTTGGAAAGACTACAGTTGAGGTATCAGTGTATCAGTGAGAATATGGTAATGTGGTGCACAACAGAGTTAGTAATGAAATGCATGCTGAAATGAAGGAAATCACCTGAATATCGTGGAGACCAAGCAGCGTCTCTCTCCTCTGCACCATGCTAATCAAAGAAGTGACCAGCTCGAGAAGGCTCTCTGTATACTTCGTAGGTGCCTGCAAGTGCATTTGAATAATCAATATTTGACATGGAAAATGTGGGGTGCAAATTGTAAAGTGTGGTCCATACCTAAAGTACGCCTTGAGCTCTGACATACTTATGCCCTGCCTCTACCGGCTCGATCGGAATCTGGTAGGCTGTCCCGGTCGGCTGCCAACATGTAAGCGCAATGAGAATCTCTAGCCAACCGGTAATCTGCCCAACAGGAGGGGCCCCTTTAGTATCGGCCCTGGTCACTCGAGTTGCCTCACCCGCCACAGGAGCTCTTGCTGCCTCGCCTGCGCAAACGCCCATCAGAAGGGGCATGAAATGAGTCTGGATGAATGTCACATAGTCGCCCTCCACTTTGAAGAAGTTAAAGTCTAGGCCCACCATAAACTGGATGATCGCCTCAACAGGTAGGCTATCTGCTGTTCTCATAGACACTAGGGTGGCATGGGAATAACCGAATTAGGCGAGCCTACGGTCTGGCGTATAAACCGCTCACTCAGAAACCAGGCCCAACAGACTGGGTCCTCTAGCAAAATTCAAAATCGGGATGTGGCCTAGGCCCCCGCGTACTGGTCCTTCACCCCAATCGGCATCGTCTCCCAAGGCTGCTATGTGATCTGCAAACAGAGAATGTACAGATTGTTAGTTGCTGTCAGTTGTCGAAGTATGAAATCAAAACAGAAGTAGAGCAGAAATGACTGTGAGTTTCGGATACCTCACTAGCAGCCACCATATCGAAGTATCGACGGAAGAAGGCAAAAGTCGTGTCGTCGCGGCTCCGACACCGGCACCGACCGTTGTACTGTCATGAGTACGGCACTATAGGGGGGATCTTTTCTACGGGCTCTAGAGCTAGAGCTGGGAAGTAGGCATAAACCCATAATTGCTAGAAAAAGGCAGCAGTGTTATCAACAATGCATGAACAGATATGATGCAGAAAGTACAAAGCAGAAAGCACAATGCATGAACAGATATTATACAGAAAATGCAAAGCAGAAAGCACAATTCATGAATAGATACAAAAAGTGCAAAGCAGAAAGCACAAGTTATGAATAGATATTGAACAGAAAGTACAAAAGCAGAAATGTGTGGTGCATACCTCTCAGGCTCTCCAGTAACCTCCAACCTGCTCTCCCCTCATGCAAGAAGTGGAGCTCATGTAGCCATAGAGGAGGCCAACTCTTCTCCAGTTGTAGTATCGGACACGAGATAAGGTCACCAGGGCGCTCAGCAAGTATAAGCCTACGGTGTTCCACCTGTTCGAAAATAAGGTGGTATCGAGGAAGAACATCAAGAAGCCCCTGGCATACTGCTCCATCTCCTCTGGTGTCTTAGGCTCCCTCCTGCGAAACTGCTCGGTGAACCAACTGTAACTCACCATCACCGGTTTATATAGAGGTAGGCGCGCTCCGAGCAGGTGGATCCATGCTACCTTCCACTCACCCATGTCCACGTTGAAGGGGATGGGATCACCCCCTACTCCTAAGCTTGTGAGCATGGCGAAGTCGTATAGAGTCATCGTCATCTTCTTGGCGGAAGAGAGGTGGAAAAAGTTGGTGGTGTCCCATCACCTCTCCACCAATGCCCCGAGAAGGGTCCGGCTCGCTATGTGCCGTGAGAGCTCGGAATAGAATAGGCCGAAGCCGACCTCGTCAATAATGTCGTGGACCCCAGCGGGGAGCTCATAGTACCAGTCCCTCGCTGTCATCGCCCCATATCCCCTGTAAGCACAAGAGTCCCCCTATGGCAGAGAAAAGGTGAAGTAGATGAAAGACAGTGATAAAAGAGTATTCAGATAAAATGCAGTGCAACAGTTAAAGGAAAGGTAGGAATGTATGAAAATAGAGTTCGTACCTCAGTAATGCTGAAGGAAAGATAGGAGTCTGGCTTCCTCAGCAGAAGATCCGCCGGCGCGCCACCAATGAAATCGCTGAAGCACCTGATGCTTCGGGCGGCAGTATGTGTGTACGAGGATGATAAGTCATGGGATCAAAGGGGCGCACCCTCAATGGTAATGGCTCAGGCTCGAGCTCTGGAGCGAACTCTGCCTCAAGATCAGCTACGATGTCCTCCGTTGCCTCATCGACCTCGGCGATCACCGGCTCTTCAAGCTCAGCATGGGGTGATAATGGAGGTGGAACCTTGGGAGGAGCCCCGTCATGAGGAATATCATCCGCTATCTTGAAAAATGGGTGAAAAATGAAGAAAAATGGAGAAAATAGGGAAAACTTGGAAAAAGTCAACCCTAGGAGAGAGAAAATGAGAGAAAAAGTCAAAATCCGAGAAAATTCACGAAACTCGAGAGAAACTTGAGCAGAACAAGCCTAAAGTGGTGAAAATGCAGGAAAAGCGACAAAATCATAATCTAATCGGTTTAAAGTGTAGAGAATCAAGAGGGTTTTAAGAAAAAAGTTTGCATGGGGCGTTGAAAAATGCGTATAAAGCGTAAATCTAGAGAGAGAAAACATCTAGAGAGAGAGGGAGAGGATTTTCGGACTTGGGCATGTGTGCAAATGAAGCTTGGGTGTGGTTTTAATGAAGACTCAAGGTAAAAAGACCTTTCTACCTCGAAAAAAGCATGGGTGGCTGGTAGGCCACTATTGGTGGCCGGCCGGCCACATTAGTGCTCGGCAAGCCTTACTGATGACCGGCAGGTGGCCGGCGGTCTTAACTTGTGGCCGACAAGTGGCCAGTGGTCCTCATCTATGGCCAGGATATGTTTTATGCCTCTGTTCCCCGAGAAGTATATGGAAGGTTCCCTTTTAGATTTAGATTGATTCTTAGGGAGCTTGAAACTACATTCCAGTGCTTGAGTGTGCCTTACTTGCTAATATGAAGGAGGTGTATTCTTTTTGAGCATATTGCAAAGTCGTACGAGGGGTAAATCGGAGGTTGCCACTGAATATCGTTCCTATTCGTTCTGTCAAATATTCTCTTCTATTGCATAGAATATGCATTTTCACATATACTCATGTTGCACGCGTGTCCTGCATCATTCATGATTCATGCATAGAATATGCTTTTAGTTTTGCATAGAACGTGCATCTTAGTTTTGTATAGAACGTGCATCTTAGTTTTGCATAGAACGTGCCTTCAATTCACATCAGATATCGGTTGTCTATCTTGCGTGGAATATGTGTTATCACTGTATTGAGTTGTAATCTTGTACACTTTGTGCATCTATCGCACTTGTTCATTTTGTGCATCTATCGCACTTGTTCACTTTGTGCATCTATCGCACTTGCTCACTTTGTGCATCTATCGCACTTGCTCACTTTGTGTATCTATCGCACTTGTTCACTTTGTGCATCTATTGCACTTGTTCACTTTATGCATCTATCGCACTTGCTCACTTTGTGTATCTATCACACTTGTTCATTTTCTGTATCTATGCACTTGTTGACTTTGTGCATTTATCGCACTTGCTCACTTTATGCATCTATCGCACTTATTCACTTTGTGCATCAATCGCACTTGTTCACCTCATGCATCTATTGCACACTTTCACTGCATTGTGTATTTATTGCAGGGTTTCGTACCTTTGCTTTTATCTTAGGACGCGTGAAGCGCGGCTCTGGGCGTGTTTTATCTCAGGACGCATGAAACACGACCCCGAGCGATTTTCTTTTATCTCTGGATGCGTGAAGCGCGACCCTGAATGGGTTTTATCATGAGACGCGTGAAACACAACCTCGAGCGGTTTTCTCTTATCTTAGGATGCGTGAAGCACGGCCTTGGGCGTGTTTTATCTCGGGACGCATGAAATGCGACCCTAAGCAATTTTTCTCATCTTCTCGTGATTTCAGCACGGTAAGAGTATCTCAGGACACGTGAAACGTGACCTTGAGCTGTTTTCATCTCGGAACACGTGAAACGCAATCCCAAGTGATTTTCTTTTCTCAGTTTCTCAGGACGTGTGAAACGTGACCTTGAGCGGTGTTTTCTTTCCTCCCCTCATATTTTGGCGTGGTTAGAGTATGTTAGATCTTTTTGGATGAAACCTGTGTTGGCTTTAAGCTTGAAGCAGCTCATTCATATGTTGTTATCTTGTTATTGCTTATTGCATCATCTTGCATGATCATGAGTTTTCAAATAGTCGGCATCGCGATGCGTGTGAGTCCAGCTTTCAAAGTTTTGTTTCATGCATATCATTTGCATCTTGCCCCAGAACTACGCTGGTTTGATTCCTTGCAAAGGGATACGTAGGCAGCTTGCGAGCGCAACCATTTATTTATGTCTTGATTGTTTGCCCAAGTCTTATGGCCTCGTCAAAATGGGCCGTCTTCGGGCTTTGACATTCACTCACGTCATTTCATGACTTCAAGTTCTGTCAAAGAGCAGCAACTGTAGACACCCTATTTTTGACCACCCTTACGACTTGGACGCCACCACTTGTGCACCCAATAATGAATTTGTATATGTTTGTCAAGTGCTCGAAGTCCTTAGTAGAATGCCACAGTTTTGAGCCTTCAAACCCTACACACCTCTTGCCTTGTTTTGGACCAAAACCCTAGTTTTTCAAGCCTAAAAACACTGGGACCTGCAAGCCCCTTTCTTTGGGCTGCCGGCCACTATTATTGGCTGCGGGCCAAAATTAGTGGCCTGTCGGCCAACATTTGTGGCCTGCCGACCACAAGCGTGTTTTAGCAGATATTTTTTGCCAACTGTGCCAGCTATTTCCACAGATGCTTCCATCTGCCTACATGTGTATGTATGGATGTTTCTACGGGAGTTGAATATTTTTCTGTATATAAGAGACCTCCCTTTTCATTTTTTAGGGTTGAGCATTTTGGAGCAAAATTATCTCTCTCTCTCTCTCTCTCTCTCTCTCTATAATTCTCTCTCTCTTTTGCAAATTTATAAGCTTTTGCCTATACACTCTAAACCAAACCTTGTGGTATTTGAGCTGAGGTACTTTTAGGCTTATTTTGAGCTCTTGAGGGTGTGTAAGTGTTGATTTGTTGCGTGGAAAAGGTTCTCCTCTTCAAGAGGTATAAGTCTTGGCTTATTGCTTTGTTTTATTTGCTATTTTGCCTACTGTTTTTAGACTATTTTTGGGCTGTCTAAACTCTGAAATTTTGGGCTGAAACTTGTGGTTTAAGGCTAATAAGGGTGGAGAGGTGGCTCACCATTCCTTCCACCTAGCTTCTTAGGCCTTTGCCCTTGTGTTTCCCACCTTGTTGTCACATTTTTTTCTTGAGCTTTTAAATATTGATTTTTAGAGGCTTTTTAGTGGCAAAAACCATGTTTTGAACTCCAAAAATAGAGGGGGTAGCCTCCCCTTCTTTTGCTTTGTTTACTAGCTTACATAGCTCCATGTTGTAGCTTATTGTTCTAGCTTTTTTGTCTTAATTCCAGCATGTTTTAGGACTGATTTAGCACTGTTTTGGGACTATTTTTGGTTGTTCATTACATTTGAGCCTTGTATTGCATGCTTGTAGTGTAATTATCCTCATAAGATTGGTGGTTTAGGCCTTAACCACCAACCTATTAGAGTTGATAGTGTTTATTTCTTGTTTTCCATACTTGTGATCACCTCTAATCACCTCTGCAACCTCTCTCTTTTTTGGCTTTTGCTTTGCTTTGAAAGTTGTTTCAAGTTACTTGTTTGTTTAAACTTGAGATTGAGGTCTTGTGCTTAATGGTTTAATCCCTTTGAGGGTTCACTACCAACGGCATAACACTTCTCTTATGCCTAAAACAACTCTTGGTTTGATGCTTTTTTTCATTAGAGGACTTAAGCCTCACTTTTGGACTTAATTGACTAAGGAATGGTTGGGTAATTAAAATGGAGTAATAAAATTGGAACTAAAATGATGCAAGATAATAACCTGGTTAGGGTTCAATTGGATGTCAATCAAACCCTTGAGTCTTGAATCGTTTCATACTTGTTCATGATGAAAACGGTTCAAGAGTCATTGTCAACCACTTCCCTTGATCAATTCATGATAGGGAGGAGGTTTAGGAGTCTATTATGTTGCATTTATTGAAATTATACCCCTTAGTTCATAGGCCATCATGCAATGAAATTGCATCGATTGATAGTTTGTGAATTGAGCTTGTCACTCCTTTGAGCTATTTGATGATAAGGAGGTGTAAGTTGTACAAACAACCCTTAAGAATACCTTGGTTGTGCTCTGTTTGCCTTCTGTTATAGCAGGAAAAACCAAGCATCAATGGCCTGTAGGCCACTTTTGCAAAACCAAGCAGTGGCTTTTTGAAACAGAACAGAGTTGATTTTGAGATGAAAACAGTAGAAATGTTCTAACTGTGCAACAGAGGCTTTCTGACAGTAGAACAATGGCTTTTTCGAGTGGAAATCCGCGCGCATGCATGAGCATTCCTTGCTTCCCGGGGCTGTTTAGTTTAATTACTTAGCTTAGTCATTTCCTTAAATTTGGTAAAGTGTTGTAATTAATTAGTTATAGCTAGTTAATTTTGTTAGTTTTGTGTTCTAATTATTTCTAGATTAGTTATTTAATTTGTTGTTGTAATAATTAATTCGCTAGTTTAGTTCGTTTATTCAGTTTGTAATAGCTAGTTAATTAGCTTAGCTAGTTAGTTCATTTGGACCCTCCTACGCGAGGGCAAGCAATTGTAATAATGTGTATGTCTTCCAGCCCCACGTCTTTCTCCCTTTTATTTACTTGCTTATGATGGTTAGTTTAGGGCATCATGTTTTGTTTAGCATCCCTCATGCCTTGCATCCATTGTTTTGCATGCATTGGGCTCGGCACATCATTCTAACTTGTATTGTTAGTTAATACTTCTTTGAATACGTGCTTAGACCGCATGCTATCAAATTGATTCATATGCCATATTAGTAGTCGCGCCTAGTAATTGCATATCGCATGCGTTGCATTAGTCATATTACATAGTTAGGATCATGCATTTTTCTAACCCTTTTATCTTTTTGGCTTGCCTTTGAATACTAGGTGAGCTTTTCTTTGTTTTAGCATATTACATTGTATGTTAGTGTTGCCATGTTTAGCATGCTTGCCATGAGGCTAAATTCTTAATTGATATAATTGGTTGAATGCCTGTGGATGAAAGCTAATTGCTTGAATTGGAATAATTTGAGTAATGTTCATATGCGATCACTTTTTTAAGTGGTACATATTCGAACCAATTTTCAAAACGAACATAAATCAAAATGTTCCAATTTTTGCAAATTAGTCTATACTTGTGTGCATCACATAGTAAAGTTAGTCTAATAATCGAAACAAGAGCATATAATGTAAATAAGATTCACATCATGATTAGTAGAGGCCGATCTTTGATTAGGCGAGCGGGGGTGCTCAATTCATGACCTTTCCTTCTCGTACCTAAGTTCTCGAGCAGAGACAATCTTAGTGATGATAGACACGTGGCCTTTGGCACGAGTTATGGGTTTCCTAAATTTTTGAAAAATATTTAGGTGGCAACTCTGTATCTGGCAAACCAGTCCATTATTGACATTTTTGATTCAAAATCGATTTTCCAAAAAGATTTGTCGGATTTGGACTCTTTGGTGTTTATCTATTTCACATTGTACTTGTGAGATTAGATTTAGAACCGCGAAAGTCTGATACTGTAGGGCTTATTCATTTTCTGAATGGATCATGAAAAGTCGAGCTACACCTGCGGGCTTCCACCAACCCAAGTTTATGCTCTATGACGGAAAAACCGATCCATACATGCACGTGAGCCATTTCTGGCAAGTCATGGCTTGCTACAGGTGAAACGATACTACAGGCGTCAATAGATGTGTTTAGGTTGTTTTACCTTTGTTTTCCATTGTTGAGTCATTTTTGCTGTGGTTAGTCGTAGGCTCAATACCCGATCAAAAACTCATTCTCAATTCCAATTTCAAAAATAAATCGTTTTGTGCTCAGAGTGCTGTGCCGTTCTCCACATATGTACAAAACAGGATTTGTTCTTTCATAAAACTGCAAGATTCAACCCAGGTCATGTGCGAACAGTAAAACAAGGACCTATCTGAAGCTATATAGGTTCCGAACTGCGAAGCAAAAGAAAAGAGAGAAAATTTGGAGCATCTGAGTGAGTTTCAACTTCAGAAAATTCTGTGATTTTACTCCGGATATACCTCTTCTGGTCTTGTCAATGCTCCGAAGTATGAGTGTGCCTCTACCTCAAGCTCAAGACCAAGTTTTCTTCAAGCCAGAATGGCGATCAGAAGTGCTCTTCCTGAGTACCATGCCCTGCTAAAGGCATCTCGGCTGTGTTTGCAATAAGTTCCTAGAAGACCAACTGCGACGGTGGAAACTAGAGTTTGAATGGCTGACGCCTAGAACGTAAAGGTTTGGGATTTCCGAGACTAAAGTCTGGTTTAAATACCCAGGGGTGTATCCCCCGCTTGAAATCTGTATGGAAGCCCCATAGGTTGAGATAGCATGTATGCACCTCAATTCTGGATACTGAACCAACCTAGTCTGTCACCTCGTTGGAGAATAGGGAAAGTTGTGAATATGGCCAGGAAGAAAGGCGGCATCCAAAGTGTTCTACGTGAAAAATCCTTGTCAGCATATCAGAACCTTTATACTGTGAGTTGAAGGAAAGAGTTCGAAGAACGCAAGGTAAGAGTTCGAGGAACACAAGGGGAGATCCCCATCAGAGTAGAGCGGTTCATCGCCACTCACCCCATGAGGTGCTTTCTAAAGCGCCGCTTTGTTTGTTTATTGCATTCCCTAGACATCATGCTCTACATTGCTTGTAACATGTATCATATCATCACACATATTGCATAAATGCATCTTGTACTATACTTATTCTTGTTGTCGCATAAAATATACACGTTACATTGAATGTACGTCGTTGATCCTTTTGCGTAGAGTATGTACATTGCATGGAGCACGTTTTAACCTTGCTTGCATAGAATGTGCACTTCTCACCCTGGCATGAAGTGCGTATCTTAATGTTGCATGGAGCATACATTTCTTGCACTTGCCTTGCTATGCATGTCTCACGTGCATTGTCATGCACCGTTTCACTTGCATTGTTATGCACGTCTCCCATGCATTGCTCACGCTATTTTGCGCACCTTTCTTGCACCTGTTAGTGCATTGCTCGCGCTATTTTGCGCACCTTTCTTGCACCTGTTAGTGCATTACTCGCGCTGTTTCGCGCACCTTTCTTGCACCTGTTAGTGCATTGCATCGCGCTGTTTTGCGCACTTTACCTGCACTTGTTAGTGCATTGTATCGCACTGTCTTGTGCACACCCCTACTTGCATTGTCATGCGCCTCTTTACTTGCGTTGTCACGAACACACCAGTTGCATTGTCATGCACCTCTTTACTTGCATTGTCATGCGCCTTTTTACTTGCGTTGTCACGCACACTCCAGTTGCATTGTTATGCACCTCTTCATTTGCGTTGTCACGCACGTTTTACTTGCATTGTTATGCATGCCTCGGTTGCATTGTTATGCACCTCTTCACTTGCGTTGTCACGCACATTTTAATTGCATTGTTATGCATCTCTTTAACTTGCGTTGTCATGCATATTACTTACATTGTTATGCACAATTTACTTGCATTGTCACGCACGTTACCTGCATTGTTATGCACACTTTACTTGCGTTGTCACGCACGTTCTACGTGCATTGTTACGCACACTCCTACTTGCATTATTATGCACACTTTTGGTTGCATTGTTATGCCCTCTTCACTCGCGTTGTCACGCACATTCTACTTGCATTGTTTTGCACGCTTCAATTGCATTGCTGTGCACCTTTTTACTTGCGTTGTCACGCATGTCCCAGTTGCATTGTTATGCACCATTTTGCTTGCATTATTATGCACCCTTCACTTGCGTTGTCATGCACGTTCTACTTGCATTGTTATGCGCGTTTCAATTGCATTGTTATGCACCTTTTCACTTGTATTGCTATGCACTTTTCACTTGCATTGTTATGCACACTTCACTTGCATTGTTATGCACTTTTCACTTGCATTGCTATGCACCACTTGCATTGTATATGCACGCGTTTATCTCGTATTGGAATTGTATCTTGATATAACGTTGAACATGTGTTTCTACTATATTGTACCTGTTGAGTTTCTTTCTTATGCAGGCACGATATTGTATGTACGGTTCATTTGAAGATGGTGAAACCAGACGATATTGTATGTACGGTTCTTTCAAGAGAAGTTCCGGTTCAGTTTGACTGCTACCCTTCTCCACTCGCGTTTGACATGCGTTTGGACGTATCCTTCTCCTCTCGCGTTTGACACGTGTTTGGATGACTGCGCCTTCTTACACAGTCCTTCTCCTTTTGCGTTTGATACGCTGGGAGGTGTTTCATTTGAGACTTTAGGTGTTCCCGATAGTCGCTTTTAGCCTTCTCCGCGTGAGATGCAATGAGAATTGTATAATTTTCTTACATCCTTTCTGCATTAGATGTAGTTTGGTTTGTATTTACCTGCTTATGTACGAGTTTGCTGTAGCATTTCTTCGCATAACATTCGCTTGCTTGAAATGTTGTATTTATTTTGCATAAATACTTCATTACAGTCCTCTTTGCATAATCATAAGTTATGTTCGGCATTGTGCATGTCTTTTGCATCTTGCCCCTGTCTGCGGGCGCATCTCTTTGTTATCTTGCCTGTTTGTCTAAGTCTTCGGCCTTGTCAAAAATGGGTCGTCTCTGGGCTTTGACATTCACTCCCGTCACTTCTTGACTTTCAAGTTCTGTCAAAGAGGGGCAACTGTAGACACCCCATTTTTGACCGACCTTAAGACTCAGACGTCATCGATTGAGCGCTCGATGATCGCGCATGTTCGTGCTCGTTTTGAGTTTCTGGAGTTTTCGACTGAGTGCCTTGCCTTTGGGCCTTTGAACTCTTTATGTTTTGGCTTGGTTTGTGGGCCATGCCTTGTTGCCCTTGCCTGGAGGGAAGGAGAGGTCTGTAGACCACTTTTTGTAGTCGTAGACTACTTTTCCCTCTTGTAGGCTAGTTTCCAGTTTCCGGAGCCTTCGGCTGTGCGCCTTGTCTCGGAACCTCTTAACGTTCTCCTCTTGGCCTGGTCTTTGGACCATGCCTTGTTGTCTTTGCCTAGAGGGAAACAGAGGTCTGTAGACCACTTTTTGTGGTCGTAGACCACCTTTCCCTCTCGTAGACCACTTTTTGTACCTGTAGACTAGTTTTTGGGGCTTCCAGCTGCGCGCCTTGTCCCGCGGACTTTTGTCTTGCTTCCTTTTTTGTTTGGTTTTGAACCAAACCTTGTTTTCCTTGCTTGGAGGGTGGAATAAGGGGTGTAGACCAGTTTCTCTCCCTAAAGACCATTTTTCTTCCCTACCAGCCAGTTTTCTGGTCGGCCAGCTGGTCTTGGTGGTCTTTGGACCACCTAAAATGGTCGGCAGCCATGCCACCACCTTGCTTTCTTTGTGCAGACCACCTGTAGACACCCCATTTTTGACCGTCCTCAAGACTTGGACGTCACCGCTTGAACACCCGGTGATTATCCATGTTTGTGTCCGTTTGGAGTTCCCGGAGTTCTCGGCTACGCGCCTTGTCTCAGGATCTCTGAACTCGACCGTTTTGTGTCTGGTTTTGCACCAAACACTTGTGCTTTGCCTTGGAGGGGCAGGGAATGCCTTTTGAGGCATCCCCACACACCACCGGCAATGGCTAGAGGCCACCGGCTGGTTGGTGTTGCCACCGGCACTATATTGTGCCGGCCGGCTCTCTTTTGTGCCGGTCGGCAGTCAATTTTGTGAAAATGACAATTTTGCCCTGCCGACTACTGTGCAGCTGCTTTTTGAGATATTTTTAAGCAGCTGTCTACCACTTTCTTCCCCTTCATACACGTGTATGGAGGGATGAGCCTCTTGTTTGCTTGGTTGCTAAGCTTACAAGATTGCCTCCTCTATAAGAGGAGGCCTTGTCTTCTTGGCTAAGGGGTTAGCCATTTTAAGAGATCAAAAACCATAGCTTATACATTCTCTCTCTCTATATCTCACTCTCTCTCATCCTTGTGTGTGTGTTTTGTGGCCAAATAGTGCACTTTTACCTTACTTTTGCACCATTTCACACACTATTACACTTTATTTCGAGATTGAGGGGCTTGGAGGGCTTGATCTTGAGTTTTTGGACTGGTTTTGATCACAAGAAGGTGGCTGGAGTGGCTGTTCTTCAAAGTGTTCTTCAAGGGTGAGTTAGTTGCTTTATATTCCCCAATCTTGCACTAGCTTTTAGCCTATCTTGTAGTCTGTTTTGGAGCATCATGTAAACTGAAAATAGGCTCATTTTGAGCCCTTCTTCAACATTGAAGAAGGGCTCAACACTGTTGGGAACCTCTATGTATGACTTGCTTCATTACCCCTCTTTGGTCCCCATTTTTGCATGTTTGTTTAGCTTATCTTTCTTCTGTTTTTCGGCTATTATCAGAACTGAGAGTGGCCATATTTTGACCCCCTTGTCATGTTTCATTAAGGGTCTTTGGCTGTTTGATGAATGTTTTGTATACTTCATGTTATAGCCCTTTATTGGCCTATTTCTTGCATGGTATCTTTGGCATATTTGTATATTGATTTGGGGGTTGTCATCTACTGAAAGTAGTCATATTTTTGGTCCCTCTTCAGTGTTGTAGAAGGGTCTTTTTCTGTTTGGGCTTTTCATCTTACACTTGCTTTGTAATGCTCTACTTTGTCTAGAAATGTGTCATGGGTTTAGCCTTGTGTATCCTCATGTTTTGACTTGACTTACTGAAGCTTTTGGCCACTGTTTTGGGGTGGATTGAGGTCTGCCCCTTATGGTTTAAGTCCACCATTGTATGCTTGCGTCATGTTTGTTGCATACTTGTTTCATTAAGTGTTATAGCATGATGAGCCTATGCTCGATTTGTCCATGCTTACATTGCATTTGCACCTTGCATGTTGCATTACATTTAGCATGTTGGCATTTTAGCATTGGATCGTGTTATGGAGTCATGTTTGCATAACATGCATTGCATTACTTGGTTTGGGGTTGTCAAACCAAGCATAAGGGTCGAGGGAAGTTCACACTACAAGTGGTGCAACTTGTTTCGACTCTTGGTCACCAAGACCTTTGATCCATGCATGATAAGGTTTTGGTCTCATTTGTGTGTTGCATGCATTACCATTAAAATGCAACCTTGGTTCCTTAGGCCATCATGCATCAACATGCATAATTGATGGCCCAAGAACCAAGGGTCATGCTTCCTTGAGTTCCCAAACATGATAGGAGGCAATGGCCGTGCATACATATGCCTAAAAGCCCATGCCATGCATTGCTGGTCTGCTGCTGCTGTCAAACTGTCCCCCTGCAGGAACTTTCTGCCGACCGGCAGTATAATGTGCCGGCCGGCACTATATTTTCAGCCGATAGCCTTCATTTTAGCCGGTGGTCAATTTAAGCAGCCGGTGGTCATTCCCTCTAGCCGGTGGTGTACTGCAGTTCATTTGGAGCATGTCCTGAGGCTTTGGCAGTTTTCAGAAAGGCAAGGCAGTTGGAAACAGAAGCAGCAGTGGCATGGTACGGGTTCCCCGGGCGAGTCGGATTCGAGCATGCATCATTCGCACATCCTGAGGCCCCCTTCTTTTTACATTTGATTTAATTTGATAATTAGAAATTTCTGTAATAATTTATTTATTCTGTATTCGGACTGTATTATTTTTGGACTGTATATTCTTTTGGTCCCTCCGTGTGAGGGCATAATTGTAATAAGTGTGGGTGAGTGTGTGTATGTCTTCCAACTCCCATTTCTTTCTTCCCTTTTATTTACCTGCTTATGATGGTAGATTAGGGCACGTCTATTTTAGCATACCTTATGCAATGCATGCGTGCATCCATGCATTTGTCGACATGCACCGGGCTCGATACATCATACAAACTGCATTGTATTTCAAATCTAACTTGAATACGTGTTACTCGTGCATTTCACATGCCATGTCTAGGATAGCCGAGCCTGCCTAGATCACATCTTTGCATGTGTTGCATTAGACACTTCAGTATGCTTAAGTCCATGCATGGATTTCTAATAAGTTGCTTGTTTGGCGCGGAGTACAATGTAAGTATTTACGCTTTAGCATACCACATGCGTGTGAATGCTAACATGACAGTATGCTTGCCATGCGGCTAAGTGCTTATATGAGATAAACTGTTTGAATGCCTGTGGGTGGAGGTTGGATTGCTTGAGTTGGGAAAACTCATTGAAATCCGTGTTTTAGCCTACTTGCGAGTAGCAAATTCCAAAGCATTTTCAAAATAAACAGATATGCAATGTTTGTTTCCAAATTAGGCAATCTAGTCTATACTTGTTTGTTGCGCACACAACATAGTAATTCTAGGTTAATAATTGGAATAAGAGCATGTAATGTTTTCAAAAACGGATATCACGGTTAGTAGAGGCCGGTCTTCGGACCGGGCGAAAGGGGGTGCTCATAGCTGACCTTCCCCGATCGTACCCAAGCTCCCGAGCCAAGACATTTGGTGATGACGGACACGTGGCCTTCGGCACCGAGTCAGGGTTTCCTAAATTCCCCCATTTAAAAAATATTTAGGTGGCGACTCTGTAATCTGGCAAAGCAGTCCATGTTTGGCACTACTTTTCAAAAAATCTGTTTTTCTTCAAAACGATTTGCCAGAGTTGGACTCTTTGGTTCAGATTTAGAACCGCAACTTCAAAAAGAGAGTCCGAGCTATAGCGAGGTCCCACGCGGACGTGTTACAGTTTCTGGCGACTCTGCTGGGGAGTTTAGAGGGCTTGACTCGAACTCGTGATATCCTGTTTTGATTTCGTTTATGTGTCTCTTTGCATTGCATTTGCATTGGTGCGCCTAGGACACCGTGTTTGCCATCTGCCATTCCTGAACGGTTTGCCAGAGGCTTGTCTTGTCAAGGCATGACCATAAGGCTGACCGGTTATGGGCTCTGACAGCATGGGAACACAAACCCCGATTTTTCCGGGGCACCCTTTTTGACCATTCGACCTAGCGCATATTCGGAATCCATAGTGACCATTCCAAACTAGGACAGGTTGCCTACCCGATGTTAGGTTGTTTGAAACCACTGTGTGCATAGCTCCTGACAAAATAGGACAGGGAAACCCTACCCCAACATAGAGGTGTATTGGCTTTCATTTATCTGCTATGTGCTTTTTAGAATGTATCTCTACAGGGGAATGCGCATGTCAGTTTGCAAGTTTTATCCGGCCTGAGGGCACCAGTAACAGTATTTTGGGGAATCAGTTATCTGTGGGTACAAGATTCAGACTTGGGGGCAATGATTCAGAAATAGTAATCAGTATTGGAGGGACAGTGAATCGAGTTCAGCATGTTATCCAACCGTGTGTTGTTTATTTTATGCCGTTATGCTGTCCAATTTTCTGTTGTTTATACGCTTTATTTATCTTTTTTTACTAGGTAGTTGAGCACGATTGCTTCTGACCCAGTAGATACCCCCCGAGCACTCTGGACTAGAGGTCGTCGACTCCATCGATCTGAGGATCTGGTAGACGGACAACCAGTGTACTGTTCACTACCCCCGGTTACTAGGTGGAGGTCAGTTAGACAGAGGACATCAGCACAGCAGTCAGTTCAGAGGGCTTTATCTACCCTACCTGTGTTCAGTAGGGATCAGGATTCTGTGTCACCAACAGAGAGAGAATACATACCAGTAATCCAACCAGAGCAGAATAGCATGGCTAGTTTAGAAGAGATGGTGCGCCACCTCCAAGAAAGCATGAAAATAATGCAGCAAGATGCTGTCCGACAGGCAGACTTTGCCAGGCAACAGGCCACACTGGTAAAGGAACAGACAGAGACAATAGCCAGACTAGAGCAGCAGACCGGAGCATCTGCTTCGCATCAAATTCCTCCCCCACCAGGAGTTCCTAACGTCGGGGAGACAGCCAATATTCAGACTGATATAGAACTGTCCACAGGACCACCCCCACCTCCGATCCTACCTCAAATTCACCCTCAGTTGTCAAAAACACCCACCAACCTACCGGACTCTCCCTTTGAGTTCGAGACTGATCCCACCGCACTAAAGCTGAGCAAGCTTGAAAAGCTGTTCAAGAGATCCCAAGGGGTCAAGACTATCCCCGATATTGAAGATGGATACACGGACGCAGCTGTGACGTTGCCCGACAGATTCAAAATGCCTCATATTGATCGATTTGACGGGTCCGGGGACCCCATGGTGCATTTAAGACTGTTTTCAGATGTTCTAAGGCCGATGGGCCTCACTAGGCTTCAGAAGTTGTCTTTGTTTGGCCGGACCCTGTCGGGTGTGGTGGCCATATGGTATGCCAAGCTAGAAGATGATGTCAAGAGGAATTGGGACGAAATGGCCGAGGCCTTCATCGCACAGTATTCGTATAATACACAGATTGAGATTACGACCCGTGATCTCGAGACGACTAGGCAAGAGCCTAAGGAGAGTTTTTCAGAGTTTGTAACCAGATGGAGGGCCAAGGCTTCGATGATGACCTTGAGGCCTACGGACAAAGACCAGATTCGGATGATTGTGCGCAATCTTCAGCCGAAGTTGATGCAAAAGATGATAGTTCTCCCCTTCCCTACTTTTTCTGACCTACATGAAATGGGGGTGCAGATTGAAGATGTCTTGAAGCAAGGCTTGATTGATAATGATCGGGAGCAACCCCGACGAACTTTCAACCGCGGTAACAATGCAGGCCCGAGTGGCGCTACTACTACGAGAGCCACCGAAGTAAGCATGGTCACCGCCAACCCCCCTCCAAGAAATACGGCAGCTGCGCCATTCTCCGGCGCGTCCGGAAGCAACCCACAAACAACCAAATACCCACCCAGAAACACCAGAACCTTCGCCCCACTATATATGCCCCTATCCAAAGCTCTGGGGGTTTTGATCAAAAAAGGGCACCTGAAGCCCCTGGAGCCGCGGCTCTTACCAGAAAAACTCCCTCCTACCCATAACCCGGCCAAATATTGTGCCTTTCACCAACAGCACGGTCACGACACCGATCTGTGCTTCCGGTTGCGTCATGAAATCCAAGATCTCATCGACAATGGGGTGATTTTACCTCCCGAAAAACCCAATGTTACTACAAATCCCCTCCCCGCACATAACCAAGCTCCACCACCCAAAAGACTCAATTTCATCTATGCTGGGACCGTGTCCTACGATCCTAGTATCTATATCACCCCTACCCACCTGCCTAAACCAGAGGTGTTCCTCCCCGATTGCACCGACTTGTGCATGATGGACATCTCCATGACCCAATCTAAGCCAGCGGCGGTGACCGCCAAGAACAAGGAAAGGGAGATCCCAAAGGAAAAATAGTTGTTTGAGTCAGAGTCTGCGGAATCCGGCAGTTACGTTGGGAAGACATATAGTCCGAGCGACTACATTTCATCAAAAGGCCAAGATAGGCCCGGGGTAGAATTGCCAACAGGGGGAGAGTTGTGTATGATCCAAGGAGATAGCCTGGGGCAGGGAACAGATGATGTAACCGCTGTGGGGGAGGATCTTGCCGATCTCCAGTTTTACAATGACCAATACTCGGAAGACGCGGCAGTCGCATGGTTCGATTATGAGGATTCAGCGGAAGTTACCGGATGGTTGGACGATCAGCCCGATGTGGTAGGGGAATTTCAGGCAGAGCAGAGTTCAGCAGGAATGAGAACATCAGCGACGGCCGGAAGGGTCGAAGAGCAGAGCACATCGCCGGGGGGAGCCGGTGTCAAGAATTTCGCCCGAGATTGGAACATTTTGAGTACGGAGATGATTGAAGAGTCAGTCATGTCAGAACGAGCAAGTTTTGAAGATTCCGAGAGAATCAGGAAAGCAAAGGCCCATGTGGGAGTTGAAACTGCTGTGTGCACAGGAACCGAGAATACTGCAGGCATATGGATGGAAGGTGCTGCGAGCGCAAAAACAGTCATACCAGGGCCAGACAGATGTTTGTCAGCTGCTGATGGAATGTGGTGGGAAGATGAAGACTTGTGTCTTGCCCATACGGACGAAGATTGGGGGAATAACCAACCTGATAACACTTGGTACCTTGGAGAGGTCGACCACATGACGAGGAGTGGGCGGTATTTCAAACCCCCACACTTGGATCAACCAGAGGCTTCAGGGAAGGATAGGGAAGCCGAGAAGCAAAAGGAGAAGCAACTTGAGGAAGAAGCTGTACTCAAACAGCTGAAAAAGATACAAGCAGACATCTCCATTTGGGGATTGCTCATGGCATCACGGGTGCATAGAGAGGCTGTTTTATCAGCCATGGACAAAGCGAAGCTTTCAATAGAAACCACGCCAGAGCAGCTGGTGGGATTGGTCTTTCCGGGAGGAGGTTCCCCGACATTGACCTTTTCAGACAAAGAACTTCCGCCCGAGGGCATAAATCACAATAAACCCCTCTACATCTCCGTGGAGTGTAGGAATAAGTGGATACCGGTAGTACTTGTTGATACCGGGTCAGCCATCAATGTCTGTCCAGCAAGAACAGCATATGCGATCGGCTTGAAAACCATGGATTTTGTACCAACAGCCCAGGTCATCCGGGCATATGACAATACAAGTAGAGAAGTGATGGGAACAGTTAAAATTCAGACAAAGGTTGGGCCGGGGCAGCACGAGATAGATTTCCATGTCTTAGAGGTCCCTGCAACCTTCAATCTGCTTTTAGGGCGGCCGTGGCTGCATCAGGTGAAGGCAGTATCGTCCACTTTGCATCAAATGGTGAAATACCCCTACGGGAAGGGAGTAGCCATTGTCTTTGGGAATTCGTCAATCCACCCACCACCAGAGGTATCCACGCCTGTTCTGGAAATTGAGCATGGCATGGAAGATGTATTCATATCAGGTTTTACCTTGGCCGAGGCTCAGGTCGTACAGGATATCATGGCTACGAATGAAGGGATATATGTCAGTGCCCAAGCAGTGTATCTCATGAACAAGCTCCAATACATCCCCGGGATGGGATTAGGAAAGAGCGGCCGTAAAGGCATTGCAGCATTGGCCGAAGTGCCGCACAACCCCCATACCTTTGGCCTGGGATATACGCCCACCAAGGAAGATTGGGTAAGAAAAGGAAAAGAGATGGCTGCAAGGCCAAAGCAAAACAGATGGGAAAGCCCTTTGAATTGATGCATCACCCATCCGAGGTACCCTGAACGGACGCTTCGTCCGGGAGGGGGAGGATTTTCCATTCTGTGGTTTTCCGGAGCCGTGGTGGAACGCAGAGAAGAAGCGCGTGCCGGGGTTCGAAATTTTCTTTGATCTACAGTTATCTGGGGATGATGTTGTTGAAAAGCAGACAGACCCAACAGTTGAGACTGAGCATAGCAAGGAAGCAGAGTCTGCGGACACAGAGTTTGAAATGGGGGTAGCACTGGCATGTCTACTTTCAGACCCTTCGATCGACCAGTTGTGCTTGGGGGATAACTCCTCGGTGTCTATGATCGGAGATGAAACGGCCGCGAGCCAACCAGCAGCTATTTTGGATGCATCCATCGCACCCTCCCTCACCTGGCAGTACGAGGAGGGATTTTTATCTAGCAGCACCGGGTCAGGTAGTGAGCCGGAATCTGATTCCACCGAGCCTTGTGAGTCGGAATCAGGTTCCAGCTCGTCTGAGTCTGAGTTCGGTATTCCTGGGGGTGATAACCCGGATGCCACAGTCCTGTCCAGGTCGTCTTTTTCTTTCTCTTTTGAGTCTGTTGTAACAGAAGAATTGGACGGTTCGAAGTATCTAATGAGAATGAGGTGACTGTGGTTTCCGAGTACTTTCTCTGTGCCTTTGGTTTATTGTTTAAATCAGGACTTTCAAAATTTTGATGAAAACGACGAGGACGAAATTCCTCCGGTTTTGCAACGACTAATTGAACAAGAGCAGGAGAGGTTTGTTAAACCCTTAATGGATGAAATCACTACCGTGAACATTGGTACTGAGAAGGACCCGCGGCTGGTCCAGATCGGGTCCACGTTGTCTTCGGAGGAACACGAGCGCTTAGTCGCTTTATTAAAAGATTTCAAAGATGTTTTTGCGTGGTCCTACGAAGACATGCCTGGGATCGATCCTGAGATTGTACAGCACCGGATCCCTCTTAACCCCGAGGCCCGACCTGTCAAACAGAAACTCAGAAGGATCCGCCCTGATTGGGCCATTAAGATCAAAGAAGAGGTCACCAAGCAGATTGACGCAGGTTTCCTGCTGGTATTCGAATACCCGACTTGGTTGGCCAACATTGTTCCAGTGCCAAAGAAGGATGGCAGAATCCGGGTATGTGTGAACTTCAGGGATTTGAACAGAGCCAGTCCGAAGGATGACTTTCCCTTGCCGCATATCGATGAGTTGGTAGATTTCACAGCGGGGCATGCTTTGCTCTCGTTCATGGATGGCTTTTCAGGCTATAATCAGATAGTAATGGCACCCGAAGACCGGGAGAAGACTGCTTTTACCACCCCGTGGGGTACATATTGTTACAGAGTGATGCCATTTGGGTTGAAGAACGTTGGGGCTACGTATCAACGGGCTGCAACAACAATATTGCATGACATGATCCATAAAGAGGTCGAGGTGTATGTAGACGACATGATTGTCAAGTCCAAAGAAAGAGAGGGCCACTACACCGCCTTGCAAAAGTTTTTCCAAAGGATCAGGGAATTTCGGCTGTGGTTGAATCCTCAGAAGTGTACATTCGGTGTTACAGCGGGAAAAATGTTGGGATTTCTGATTACACAAAGGGGCATCGAAGTCGACCCTTCCAAAATCAAGGCCAACTTAGAAATGCCACCACCAATGACTGAAAAGGAGGTGCAAGGCTTTCTGGGTAAAGTGCAATTCATAAGACGGTTTATCTCTAAATTAACCTTGACTTGTGAACCACTTTTTGGTCTCCTAAAGAAAGGAAAGAAGTTCCAATGGGACGGCCGATGCCAAGCTGCATTTGAACAGATTAAAGAATATCTACAGAACCCGCCCGTGTTGTCACCACCAAAGCTGGGAAAACCGTTGATACTGTACCTATCAGTAACTAAAACTACAATGGGCTGCATGCTCGCACAAGAGTCGGAAGATAAAGTGGAAAGGGCCATTTACTATTGAGCAAGAAGATACTAGACTACGAGACCCGCTACACTCCGCTGGAGAAGGCTTGTTTGGCCTTGGTATGGGCTACTAGGAAGCTGCGACACTACCTGTTAGCTCACTCGGTAATGTTGGTTTCACGACTCGATCCCATCAAATATCTTTTCGAGAAACCAGCGCTTACGGGTAGGCTAGCTCGTTGGTTGCTGTTGCTCTCCGAATTTGATCTCAAGTATGTGACGCGCAAGTCAGTAAAAGGAAGAGCGGTAGCAGAGTTCCTTGCCGACCACCCGGTTGAAGGGGATGAAGCGGTTGAGTACTTATTCCCAGATGAAGCTATTCTGCACATCGAAGATGAAAATTGGACGATGTATTTTGATGGAGCGTCAAATCAGTACGGGTATGGGATAGGGGTGTTGCTGATCGCACCTGACGATTCCCGTATCCCTTTAGCATTCAAACTCCGATTCAAAGTCTCAAACAATGAGGCAGAGTACGAGGCATGTATTGCCGGTCTAGAAGCTGCCCTGGAACTAGGGGCAAGACGATTGGACGTCATTGGAGATTCGAGCCTAGTTGTGTCTCAAGCTAAAGGAGATTGGAGAGTAAAAGAGGAAAATATGATAATTTACCACCAGACCTTGGATTTGTTAATTCCTCGGTTCGAGAAGTTAAGTTTCACTCACCTAGTAAGAGAGAACAACAGGTTTGCAGATTCGCTAGCAACTCTATCTTCCATGATAGACATCCCATCTGGGGTCCGGATGCGTCCAGTCATTATTGACCAGAAATTTGCACCTGCCTACGAGTGTAGACACCCCATTTTTGACCGCCCTTAAGACTTGGGCACTACTGATGGTTTACTTGTTGGAGAAAGGTATACAGTGCACAGGTTCAGTTTCTTCGGCAAGGAGAGAGACAAATCTCAACTTCATACCCCATTGTGGACCAAAATTATTTTTGATGGTTTTTATACCTTAAAACCCTCTCTTTCAAAACATTTTTGAAATAAAATTCCCACGATGTTCCGACGCTCGCATTTCGGTAAATGTTGCGCTTTTCGGTAAACCGAGCAAGGACAAAGGGGAGATGAATGAAAGAGAGATGAAATCTTTGAAAAATCTTTCAAAACACCTTACTTAGGGGTTTGAAGTTGAAGAAAAGAGGAGAAGAGGGGAGAAAACTAGTTTGGGAGTGGTTCAGCATGAATCCGGGAAGGAGAAAAGTCTGCGCGGCTTCACCGAAACGGGCGTAACTCTTTGCACAAGAGGAATTAAAATATGAGGCTACCACCATTGGAAAGCTTACTTCCGGGGCTTCATTTTTCACTCAAGAATCTCCTAAGTCCAGATTTGAGGGGAGGAGATATGGTTGGTTGAAGCCCGGTTGGACTGAATCTGCGCGGCTTTACGGAAACTGGCATAACTTTTTCCACAGGAGGAATTTTAATGCAAGGTTTGCGCCATTGGAAAGCTAACTTCCGGGGCTTCAATCGGGACTTCCACCGGCACTTTTTGACCTTACCGGCTACCTACCGGCACAAAAGATTGCCGGCCGGCCAAAAGTGCCCAGAACTCAGATTTTTGACAGATATTTATCAATACACTGTACCAGATATTTTCAATTGGGATATTTCGACCAAAAGCTGTTATTTTGATATATATAGAGCCTTATATCTCATATTGCTTAGCTTAGAACAAAAAAGACAAGTTTTGGGAGCTTCTCACTCTACAAAATCCCTCTCTCTCTCTACACTTTCAAGTTCCAAACCTCTCAAATCCTTGGCCATTTCTTCATCACTACCAAGCACCACCATTACCACTCCATTTCCAGCAGCAAGGAGAGGTTCTTAGAGGCTTAGAAGCAACATTTCTCAAGTCAAGAAGCAAAGAAAGAAAGGTCTTCAAGGGTAAGTCTCAAATTCCCTCTTTTACACCACTTTCTTGCCTCATTTCTTAAGCCTATTAGATTATTGTTTTGGGCTCCGACCAGAACTGAAACTAGGTCCATTTTGATCTATTCTTCATGTTTGTTCAAGGGCTGAACCCTGTTTGAGCCCTCCATCTTGCACTTGTTTCAACATCCTCTTATATGCTATTATTTTGCATTGAATATTTGGCCTATGAGTGATCTGTTTTAAAGCATGATGTAAACTGTTAGTGGGCATATTTTGAGTCCCTCTTTAACATTGAAGAAGGGCTCAACCCTGTTTGGCCTCTCTATCATGCACTTGCTTCATAATCTCTCATATTTACCGTAAATTTGCATGATTTGTTTGACCTACATGTAAATTGTTTTGGAGCATGTCATGAACTGTGAGTAAGCTTATTTTGTGTCCCTCTAAAACATTGTAGAAGGGATCAACCTTGTTGGGGGTCTCCATGTTATACTTGTCTTTATATCCCTCTTTGACCCCCATTTTGGCATGCTTTTTTAAGCTTATCTAGCTTCTGTTTTCGGCCATCATCAGAACTGGAAAGAGTCATATTTTGATCTTTTTGACATATTTCATTAAGGGTCTTTGCTAGTTTGATGAATGTTTGGGGTACCTCATGTTATAGCCTTATGTATCCTAGTTCTTGCATGACATTCTTAGCATGTTTTCATACTGAGTTGGGGGATGTCATCTACTGTAAATGTTCATATTTTTAGCCCCTCATCAGTGTTGTAGAAGGGTACTTTTCCATTTGGGCATCGCATGTATCACTTGCTTCAATACCCCTCTTGCGGAGCCATTTTTGTATGCCATTGTTGCCCTATCTATGCTTGCTGTTTGGCCATGTTTTAGACTGTAGAATGCTTGTTTTGGGGCTGCCTTGCTACTTTATTTTCATTCCATGTCCATATTGTGCATGCATTGCATAGCTATAGGCCATTTCGGGTGCCTAAATTCGCATTTCGGGACCATTCCTTGCATTTGGTGTCGTTTCGCCATCTTTCGGGACTGTTTTCCCCCATATTTCAGTGCTGAAATTCCATTCGCATGTTTGCATATCATTCTCTATGTCATTTCATGCCTTAATGCCATTGCCTCGGTTTGCGTGCCCGTGTGCACGCATTTCGAAGCATCTCATTTTCATCCAACGGCCTCCTGTGTGAGTGTGGCTGAGGCTCACTCATGTTAGTGTAAGTCCATTTTACATTCTGTATGTCATTTTAGTCTCATCGCATTGCGTATGCCATTGCCTCGGTTTGCGTGCCCGTGTGCACGCATTTCGAGGCATCTCATTTTCATCCATCGGCCTCTTATGTGAGTGTGGCTGAGGCTCTCTCATGTTAGTGTAAGCCCATTATTGCATTGCGTATGCCATTTCATCCATAGCATTGTGTATGCCCGGTTGTGTATTACCTCGTGTAGCGTGTATGCCATTCCATAACATTGTGTATGTTAGGATTGTATTTTAGTTGCATTTCATACATGTCATGCATATTGCATCGTGTTCGGGATAGGAGTTAGCCCGAGCACGGGAAACGAGACACGTTCCGTACTCCGAGTAACGGAACGGGTCTCAATTCCCAAGTCACCGACACTCCGGATTACCCATGATGGAGTTAGGTTTTGTTGTAGCATTCATCTGCATTCATCCTATATTGAGTTGTGCAATCCGACTCCTCGGCCATCATGCATCAAGATGCGTGATTGGTGGCACGAGGATCGAGGCATGCATATATTTGTGAAATACATTACTATGCCCCTTTCCTGCTCTCTGTTGCAGCATATCAAGAATCAGCAGTCTTCCGAGGCTTGGCACGCATTTCGAGGAACATTGCAAACAGAGGCTAATTGGGGCATCCCAGTGGATTTCCGAAAAGGCAGCCCAGCATACATCATTCAGCGGAAGTGAGGCAGCCCCTGGCTTGCATGCCAGTTTACAGTTTCTTAGTTAATTTGTTAATTAATTAGGAATTTGTATATTATTCGGACTGTATATTTCGGACTGTATTATTCTTTCATTTCGGACTGTATTATTTATTTGGTCCCCCCGAGTGAGGGTGTATTTGTAATAAGTGTGCGTGAGTGGTGTGTATGTCTTCCAACCCCACTTCTTTCTTCCCTTTTATTTACCTGCTTATGATGGTAGATTAGGGCACGTTTATTTTTAGCATACCTTATGCAATGCATGCGTGCATCCATGCATTTGTTAACATACATCAGGCTTGGCACATCATACAAACTGCATCGTACTTTCAATTCCAAATTGAATACGTGATAGTTGTAGCATTTCACATGCCATTTTAGGGTTAGCCGAGCCTACTCTAAATTGCATCCTTGCCTGTGTTGCATTAGCCACTCTAACATGAACTAGGACACGCATGTTTGCTAACTAGTCCCTTGTTTTGGCACGGAGTACGATGTAAGTATTTTACGCCTTAGCATATCGCATGCGTGTGAATGTTACCATGACAGCATGATTACCATGAGGCTAGCTGCTTATATGATATAACTGCTTGAATGCCTGTGGGTGAAGGTTGGATTGTTTGAGTTGGAAAAACTCATTGAAATCCGTGTTTTAGCCTACTTGCAAGTAGCAAATTTCAAAGCGCTTTTCAAAAAACGAACGGATATGCAATGCTTGTTTCCAAATTAGGCGATCTAGTCTATACTTGTTTGTTGTGCGCATAACATAGTAATTCTAGGCTAATAACTGGAACAAGAACACATAACGTTTTCAAAATCGGATATCACGGTTAGTAGAGGCCGGTCTTCGGACCGGGCGAAAGGGGGTGCTCATAGCTGACCTTCCCCGATCGTACCCAAGCTCCCGAGCCGAGGCAACTTTGGTGATGACGGACACGTGGCCCTTGGCACCGAGTCAGGGTTTCCTAAATTTCCCATTTTAAAAAAAATATTTAGGTGGCGACTCTGTATCTGGCAAAGCAGTCCATGTTTGGCACTACTTTTCAAAAATCTGTTTTCTCAAACAATTTGCCAGAGTTGGACTCTTTGGTTCAGATTAAGAACCGTAACACAAAAGGGAGTCCGAACTGTAGAGTGAGGCTCCCGCGGGCATGTCTACAGTTTCTGGCGACTCTGCTGGGGATTTTAGAGAGCTTGACTCGAACTCGTGATATCCTGTTTTGATTTCATTTATGTGTCTCTTTGCATTGCATGTGCATTGGTGCGCCTAGGACACCGTGTTGGCCATCTGCTATTCCTGAGCGGTTTGCTGGAGGCTTGTCTTGTCAAGGCATGACCATAAGGCTGACCGGTTGCGGGCTCTGCCAGTATGGGAACACAAACCCCGGTTTTACCGGGGCACCCTTTTTGACCATTCGACCTAGTGCATATCGAAATCCATAGTGACCATTCCAAACTAGGACAGGTTGCTTACCCGATATAGGTTGTTTGAAACCGCTGTGTGTGTAGTGAAACCCTAGCTCCTGACAAAATAGGACAGGGAAACCCTACCCCAACATAGGGGTGTATTGGCTCTCTTTTACATGCTATGTGCTTTTAGAGTGTATCTCTACAGGGAATGCGCATATCAGTTTGCAAGTTTTGGTATCCGGCTCGAGGGCACCGGTAACAGTTTTTGAGAATCAATTATATCTGCGGGTATCAGATTCAGTTTTGGGGCAGTGATTTGGGGAACAGTGACCAGTAATGAGTACAGTCGTTCTGCTATGCTTATATCCGTTCCAGAGAAATTGAGCTGAGATGCTGTCGGTTTTCTCTTTTGCTAGGTAGTCCTGGAACTATAGCTTCAGAAGGCTCCAATATTCCCCGAGGTTCATCGGACTTGTGCTGATAGACTTTGTTAGGTCAGGAATTCAGTTCAAAGGCAACCAGTGTTCCTTCGATGAGGCAAGGCAGACATCCGATCCGTTAGTCACCAGTCACATCACCTCTGTTCGGATCCGCAGCTTTCAGTTAATATGCAGGAAGAGGTGCGTCAACTCCAAGAGGCCATGCAGGCCATGCAGCAGGATGCTGCTCGTCGGGCAGAGTTTAACACCCGCCAAGCAGAGGTTCTGGCTCAACAAGCGGGCTTACTCACCAAGCTTCAGCAGCAACAGCAACCCCAACAAGACGGAGCGTCTGCTTCGCACCCAGCTCCACCCCCACCTATGGTTCCAATACCCAGAGAGGCAGCTCACGTCCAGGAAAGTACGGATGTTCCGACATGGCCAGTCCTACTGCCAATCCCACCTCAGTTGTCCAAAGCACTGGCTAATCCAGTGGACACGCCCTTTGAATTTAAGGTTGACCCAACTGCACTTAAGGTCAATAAACTGGAGGAGTTGTTCAGACGAGCACATGGAGTGAACCCCATCCCGGATTTAGAGGACGGGTATACTGAATCTGCAGTTATCTTGCCGGAGCGGTTTAAAATGCCGCATATCGATCGCTTTGACGGCTCTGGAGACCCAAGGGTGCACCTCCACCTGTTTTCCGATATCTTGAAGCCAATGGGTTTGACCGCAGCTCAGAAGTTGTCTCTCTTTGGCCGAACCATGTCTGGGATAGCCGCAATCTGGCACGCAAAATTGAAGGACTCTATGAAATGGAACTGGGAAGAGCTGGCCGAGGCCTTTATTGCTCAATACTCCTACAACACACAGATCGAGGTCACAACTCGTGATCTCGAAGCCACCCGCCAAGAACTAAAGGAGGGTTTCTCAGAGTTCGTGAGGAGATGGAGATCAAAGGCCTCAATGATGACTACAAGGCCTTCTGACAAAGACCAGATAAGGACGGTTGTGCGCAACCTCCAACCCAGGATGATGCAAAAAATGATAGTCTTACCCTTTCCTACCTTTGCGGACCTACACGAGATAGGGGTACAGATCGAGGACGCTATGAAGCAGGGCCTTATTGACCAGGAGAAAGAGCAACCCAGGAGAGCATTTACCCACAGTTCGGATGCGACCACCAGTGGTGACACAGCTGCTATAACTTCAGACATGGGCATGGTCACCACCACCACACAAAAAATGACCACCCCATTCACCGGTGCATCCGAAACTAGCTCACAAATAGCCAAATACCCGCCTCAGGGCCAAAGGGTGTTTACCCTACTGTACATGTCTCTGTCAACGGCCCTGAGGGTCCTGATCAAAAAGGGGTATCTGAAGCCACTGGAGCCACAACCATTACCAAAGAAACCCCCTCCCTCACATAACCCAGCTGACTACTGTGCCTTCCATCAGCGAGCTGGCCATGACACTGACGTGTGCTTTCGTCTTCGTCATTGAGATCCAAAACCTCATTGACAGCCGGACGATAGCTCCACCTTCAGACCCCAATGACCAAGTACCTCATCCACATCTCAACCTAATCCATACACTACCCATCCACCTTTGACCCCAGCATATACATCACCCCGCCCATCTACCCAAACCAGAGGTGTTTATCCCAAAAAGCATGGACTTATGCATGATGGGTGCATCTGAACCCCAATCATCTCAAACCTGTGAACCCACTACTTCTGAGCTGATGAGGATGATCGAAGATCTTCAGAGAACTGTAGCAGATTTGGCCTTTGGAGTTTTGGCTCCATCATCAACTGCGTCACATACCAGGGAGTTCATATCGAAAGGTTCCCTAACCTTGGGACGGGCTGCATTGGGAGAAGGCCAATCTCTTAGCAAAGTGGAGGCCAGTGATAAGAACAAGGCTGGGGCAAGCATTAGTCCCCATGAACATCTTCAGTTGGCTGCTGAGGCTTTGAAAGCCGAGGGACTGAACGAAGAGCAAGTCCTCGCAGTTGTTGTAAAAACTGTGGATGACACTTTTGCCACTCAAATTAGGGGCGGTTCGAATCAAGGGGCAAGTCGGGAGAAGGGCCTTTGTACCAGGAATATTCCTTTCAGCTCTAGCCCCGTACTCGGAAGAGACCAGCAAACCCAGTCAACGCCTGCCAATCCCTTTGCTGGTGCATCCAGCAAAACTCCACAAACCTCAAAATACCCACCTCGAGGCCAGAGGGTGTTCGCACCACTGTACATGTCTCTATCAGCGACCTTGAGGGTCCTGATTAAAAGGGGTACCTGAAACCCCTGGAGCCGCGACCACTGCCAGATAAACTTCCTCCCTCCCATGATCCGGCCAAGTATTGTGCCTTTCATCAGCAGGTCGGCCATGTCACTGATAAGTGTTTCCGTCTTCGCCACGAAATACAAGATCTGATTGACAATAAGGTCATCGTCGCACCAACTCAGCAAAGTCTATCGGCACTTGATCAATGAACTTGTGGGGGATAATGTGATGTGATCAGGAGATGAACCACCTGCGGGCGGCATTCAGTTTACTTCAGATGCGGTGGACGGCATGCACTGTTTTGAGCAATGTACAAATGCTGTTAATTTTGCTTTCTGACTTGGGTATTGGGTCAGTCCTGTCTTGTTGTATCGAGTCAGTCCTGTTTTGTTAGAGTCGGGTGATTCCGGGGGTGTTACCTCGAGCATCACCATTTTGTTTTGTGTTTGTCTTTTCAGTTTCTTTTGAGTCTGTTTCTGCCTTGGAGCCAGTTACACCAGAAGATCTGAATGAAACAACAGTGATTTTTACGCTCTCGCGTTTGCTTCTGCCATGTGCCAGTTGTGCCAGAAATTCTGAATGAGATAGCAGTATTTGACTGGGAACCCTGCCTTTTCTGTGCCTTGAAGTCATTGTAATGACCTAAGTTTTTCTAAACTTTTTGAACACTGTGGTAAAAACAAAGAGGAAGGAATTCCTCGGGTTTTGCAAAAATTGATCAACTTGAGAGAAAGAAAGGCGTGCTAAGCCCTTAATGAATGAAATCATGCTTGTCGGCGTGAGTACTGAGAAGGATCCTGGTTCGATCCAGACTGGCTCCACACTGTCTTCAGCGCGAGCGACTAGTCGCTTTCTTAAAAACTTTCAAAAAAAAATGTTTTGCGCGGTCCTGCGAAGACATGTGTGGAATCGCTCTTGAGATTGTGCAGCTTAGGATCGCTCTCGGCCTCGAGACTCAACCCCTTTGCTTTCAAATCTTGAACTTGGATTCAGAACGTTCAAAGGACAATCATGATGTGAGGCCTGTGTGGCCAGATTTGAAGCAGCCCTCAAACAAGAGGCACCAAAGTCAGATCAAGGAGATCAGACCTCATCAGAAGAAGGTTGCGAAGCCAAATCAGAAGCACCCCTCGAACTAGGGGCAAAAAAATATCCGATGTGCTCGAAGAGCCAAAGGTGGATCTTTCTGCAAATCAATATAACGGCCACTCTCCTGGATACAGAGGGCTTCAATCTCAAAACCATTTGGCATGGACTTGTTACACTTTTACCCTTTGAGAGGCTCGCTGGGCCGAAAACCCGGAAGGGCGACCCAGGCAAAAGTTAGAGCAAAGAAAAAAAATATATACAAAATACAAAAAAGAAATACAAAATATACAAAAAAGAAAAATGCAAAAAAAAAAAAGAAAAAGAAAAAAAAAGGAAAAACAAAGCTCGCAAGGTTGAAAACCTGCAACAGGCGCCTTGGCAAAAGTTAGAGCATAAAATGAGAGGTTAAATACCCGAGTATACCTTAACCCGAACTACGTAAGGCTTGATTCCCATGTTTGGGATACGTAGGCAACTTCACTTTGAAGTCCAGCCACAAACACTTCAAATTCGATTGTGTCCATGTAATGGTTTTGACCGTCCTTGCCTTCTCTGTATCGAGAGTTCGGTTGTAATCATCGCTTTGAGGACTGATCACAATGCGCCGCGGTGCCATCCAAACAAGGGGCAACTTTCCGTTGCCATTCAAAACGCCGCGGTGTCACTTCAAACAAGGGGCAACTTTCCGTTGCCATGCAGCTCCCCTCAAGCAAGGGGCAATTTTCCTTCGAATCTGAGGTTGCGCATCTCGAGAGTGGGTTCTACGCTCGTTGAGCAGTGACCGTTTGCAAAAACAGTTTTTGGGAATTTTTACTGAGGTTGACTAATTCTCTCGAAAATTATTCCATTTTTCTAAAACTGGACCATTTCTTGGACCCAAAAAAGGAAAAATTTTCAGTACTCATAGCCTGACTTACATGATTTCAAATCAGAAAATTGCACAAGCATGTTAATCTAATTCTCATTTTGGTCAAATTTTTTAGGAGAAAACTAAAACAAAAAATGGTCGAAATGATGAACTAGGGGCACAGTTGAGTCAGGTGTCCTGTCTTTCCCCATTGTCAACATACTTGTCAAGAAGGGCACTCTACCTGCCAAAAAAGGCACAACTGAGGTTAACAACAAAAGGGCTAAAAGCTCTCAACATCCTCCAAGCAACAAGGTATCAAGCCAAGTGCGAAGCACGAACTGGAATGGGGCTAGATATTCCACTCCCTTACATGGACAGATCTAACCATGTCCAAACTCCCCGGCAGAGCATCGTCAACCGATGTCAACCGCAGATTCGCTATACACCCAATTGTAGCGCGACCCCTCTGTGGAAGAAACTCACTGTTGTGAACAAGAAGAAGAATCTAGCAGAATACTAGGGGCAAGAGCCCGCAACTTCTGTCTATCCACCAACCACTCTGGGGAGGGATGAAAAATGAGAGATTGAAGAATAGAGAGATGTGCGCTGAGAGGAAAAGCGAGAAAAGGGTTTTGAGAGAAAAACCGAGCTTGAGGGCCGAGTGATGTGAGAATCACAAATGAGAAAGGGTGGGAAATAATACCCGCCGAAACTGGCTCCTCATGCACTGAGAAGTCTCTTGTCTTTGTAACACGTCTGTGTGTCGTGTCTTTTGTTTTGTTTGTCTCGATTCTTGTTCTGAGTCGCTTCAAGTGTCGATAGATGTGTTTAGGTAGTTTACCTTTTTTTTTTTTTTTTTTTTTTTCCGTTGTTGGGTCGTCTTTGCTGTGTTCAGTCGTAGGCTCAATACCCAGTTAAGAACTCATTTCTTAATTTCAAAAAAAAATCATCTTGTGCTCAGAGTGCTGTGCCATTCTCTGCGTTTGTGCAAAATAAAATTTTGTTCTTTCAAAAACCGCAGGGTTCAACCCGGGTCAAGTGTGAACAGTAAAATCAGGACCTATCTGAAGCTATATAGGTTCCGGACTGCAAAGCAAAAGAAAAGAGGGAAAACCGAAGCATCTGAGGGTGTTTCACCTTCCGCAAATTCCGTGATTGTACTCCGGGTGTACCCCTTCAAGCCTTGTCAATACTCCGAAGTATGGGTGTGCCTCTACCTCAAGCTCAAAATGTTTCTGCGGAAGTATCAACTGATGTCTCCGACGCGTAGCTCATCGTCGGTTCGCATGCACGAGTTGTATCCTTTTGAAATCTATTGTGACTCCTCCGAGAGGTAAATCGGAGGTTGCGTTTGAATTGGTCTCGTTAAGGCGTGTATTTCCTTATTCAACATTTTATTTCAAACACACTGTTGAGATTGCATCAAATATGCATTGATTATTGTGCACAGAATGTGTTTACGCACTCGTCCCACTTGCATTATGCTGCATGTTCCAATTGCATTGTTATGCACCCACTTCATTTGCATCGTGATGCATATCCCAGTTGCATTGTTATGCACTCATTTCACTTGCATTGTCATGCATGTCTCGCCTACATTGTTGTGCGCCTTTTTACTTGCGTTGTTGTTCTTTCCCCTCTCGCGTGTACTACGCTGAGAGGTTTCTTTTTGCTTTTCTCTCTCCTCTCCCGCGTGTACTACGCTGAGAGGTTTCTTTTTGCTTTTTCCCATTCCTCTCTCGCGTGTACTACGCTGAGAGGTTTCTTTTTGCTTTTCTCTCTCCTCTCTCGCGTGTACTACGCTGAGAGGTTTCTTTTTGCTTTTCTCTCTCCTCTCTCGCGTGTACTACGCTGAGAGGTTTCTTTTTGCTTTTCTCCTCCTCTCTCGCGTGTACTACGCTGAGAGGTTTCTTTTTGCTTTTCTCTTTCCTCTCTCGCGTGTACTACGCTGAGAGGTGTCTTTTTGCTTTTCTCTCTCCTCTCTCGCGTGTACTACGCTGAGAGGTTTCTTTTTGCTTTTCTCTCTCCTCTCTCGCGTGTACTACGCTGAGAGGTTTCTTTTTGCTTTTCTCTTTCCTCTCTCGCGTGTACTACGCTGAGAGGTGTCTTTTTGCTTTTCTCTCTCCTCTCTCGCGTGTACTACGCTGAGAGGTTTCTTTTTGCTTTTCTCTCTCCTCTCTCGCGTGTACTACGCTGAGAGGTTTCTTTTTGCTTTTCTCTTTCCTCTCTCGCGTGTACTACGCTGAGAGGTGTCTTTTTACTTTTCTCTCTCCTCTCTCGCGTGTACTACGCTGAGAGGTTTCTTTTTGCTTTTCTCTCTCCTCTCTCGCGTGTACTACGCTGAGAGGTTTCTTTTTGCTTTTCTCTTTCCTCTCTCGCGTGTACTACGCTGAGAGGTGTCTTTTTGCTTTTCTCTCTCTCTCTCGCGTGTACTACGCTGAGAGGCTTTCTTTTTGCTTTTCTCTCTCCTCTCTCGCGTGTACTACGCTGAGAGGTTTCTTTTTGCTTTTTCCCTTTCCTCTCTCGCGTGTACTACGCTGAGAGGTTTCTTTTTGCTTTTCTCTCTCCTCTCTCGCGTGTACTACGTTGAGAGGTTTCTTTTTGCTTTTCTCTCTCCTCTCTCGCGTGTACTACGCTGAGAGGTTTCTTTTTGCTTTTCTCTTTCCTCTCTCGCGTGTACTACGCTGAGAGGTGTCTTTTTGCTTTTCTCTCTCCTCTCTCGCGTGTACTACGCTGAGAGGTTTTTTTTTGCTTTTCTCTCTCCTCTCTCGCATGTACTACGCTGAGAGGTTTCTTTTTGCTTTTTCCCTTTCCTCTCTCGCGTGTACTACGCTGAGAGGTTTCTTTTTGCTTTTCTCTCTCCTCTCTCGCGTGTACTACGCTGAGAGGTTTCTTTTTGCTTTTCTCTCTCCTCTCTCGCGTGTACTACGTTGAGAGGTTTCTTTTTGCTTTTCTCTTTCCTCTCTCGTGTGTACTACGCTGAGAGGTGTCTTTTTGCTTTTCTCTCTCCTCTCTCGCGTGTACTACGCTGAGAGGTTTCTTTTTGCTTTTCTCTCTCCTCTCTCGCGTGTACTACGCTGAGAGGTTTCTTTTTGCTTTTTCCCTTTCCTCTCTCGCGTGTACTACGCTGAGAGGTTTCTTTTTGCTTTTCTCTCTCCTCTCTCGCGTGTACTACGCTGAGAGGTTTCTTTTTGCTTTTCTCTCTCCTCTCTCGCGTGTACTACGCTGAGAGGTTTCTTTTTGCTTTTCTCTCTCCTCTCTCGCGTGTACTACGTTGAGAGGTTTCTTTTTGCTTTTTCCCTTTCCTCTCTCGCGTGTACTACGCTGAGAGGTTTCTTTTTGCTTTTCTCTCTCCTCTCTCGCGTGTACTACGCTGAGAGGTTTCTTTTTTCTTTTCTCTCTCCTTTCTCGCGTGTACTACGCTGAGAGGTTTCTTTTTGCTTTTCTCTCTCCTCTCTCGCGTGTACTACGCTGGGAGGTTTCTTTTTGCTTTTCTCTCTCCTCTCTCGCGTGTACTACGCTGAGAGGTTTCTTTTTGCTTTTCCCTTTCCTCTCTCGCGTGTACTACGCTGAGAGGTTTCTTTTTGCTTTTTCCCTTTCCTCTCTCGCGTGTACTACGCTGAGAGGTTTCTTTTTGCTTTTTCCCTTTCCTCTCTCGCGTGTACTACGCTGGGATGTTTCTTTTCGCTTTTTCTCTTTCCTCGCTCGCGTGTACTACGCTGATGAGGTTTCTCTTTGCCTTTCCTTCTTCTCTTGCGTGTACTACGCTGAGAAATTTTTTCCTTCTTCTCTTGCGTGTACTACGCTGAGAAATTTTATCCTTCTTCTCTTGCGTGTACTACGCTGAGAAATTTTATCCTTCTTCTCTTGCGTGTACTACGCTGAGAAATTTTATCTTTCTTCTCTCGCGTGTACTACGCTGAGAAGTGTTACTCTTTCCTCTCCTGTGTACGATACGCTGAGAGATGTTGTGTTTGAGACTCCGGGTATTCTCGGTAGTCACTTTTAGCCTTCTCCGCGCAAGACGCCTTGAGAATTGCATAATTTTCTTACATCCTTTCTACATGACATGTAGTTTGGTTCATGTTTACTTGTTTGCATAGCATTCGCTTAAAATGTTGCATTTATTTTGCATAATTGCTTCATTATAGCATCCTTTGCATGATCATAAGTTATGCACTTGCATTGTGCATCACTTCGCATCCTGCCCCGAACTACGCTGGTTTGATTCCTTACAAAGGGATACGTAGGCAGCCTGCGGGCACAACCATTTATTCATCTGTATTTTGTTTGTCCAAGTCTTCGGCCTTGTCAAAAATGGGTCGTCTTTGGGCTTTGACATTCACTCCCGTCATTGTTGGGACTTCCGAGTTCTGTCAAAGAGGGGCAACTGTAGACACCCCATTTTTGACCGCCCTTAAGACTTGGGCACTACTGATGGTTTACTTGTTGGAGAAAGGTATGCAGTGCACAGGTTCAGTTTCTTCGGCAAGGAGAGAGACAAATCTCAACTTCATACCCCATTGTGGACCAAAATTATTTTTGATGGTTTTTATACCTTAAAACCCTCTCTTTCAAAACATTTTTGAAATAAAATTCCCACGATGTTCCGACGCTCGCATTTCGGTAAATGTTGCGCTTTTCGGTAAACCGAGCAAGGACAAAGGGGAGATGAATGAAAGAGAGATGAAATCTTTGAAAAATCTTTCAAAACACCTTACTTAGGGGTTTGAAGTTGAAGAAAAGAGGAGAAGAGGGGAGAAAACTAGTTTGGGAGTGGTTCAGCATGAATCCGGGAAGGAGAAAAGTCTGCGCGGCTTCACCGAAACGGGCGTGACTCTTTGCACAAGAGGAATTAAAATATGAGGCTACCACCATTGGAAAGCTTACTTCCGGGGCTTCATTTTTCACTCAAGAATCTCCTAAGTCCAAATTTGAGGGGAGGAGATATGGTTGGTTGAAGCCCGGTTGGACTGAATCTGCGCGGCTTTACGGAAACTGGCATAACTTTTTCCACAGGAGGAATTTTAATGCAAGGTTTGCGCCATTGGAAAGCTAACTTCCGGGGCTTCAATCGGGACTTCCACCGGCACTTTTTGACCTTACCGGCTACCTACCGGCACAAAAGATTGCCGGCCGGCCAAAAGTGCCCAGAACTCAGATTTTTGACAGATATTTATCAATACACTGTACCAGATATTTTCAATTGGGATATTTCGACCAAAAGCTGTTATTTTGATATATATAGAGCCTTATATCTCATATTGCTTAGCTTAGAACAAAAAAGACAAGTTTTGGGAGCTTCTCACTCTACAAAATCCCTCTCTCTCTCTACACTTTCAAGTTCCAAACCTCTCAAATCCTTGGCCATTTCTTCATCACTACCAAGCACCACCATTACCACTCCATTTCCAGCAGCAAGGAGAGGTTCTTAGAGGCTTAGAAGCAACATTTCTCAAGTCAAGAAGCAAAGAAAGAAAGGTCTTCAAGGGTAAGTCTCAAATTCCCTCTTTTACACCACTTTCTTGCCTCATTTCTTAAGCCTATTAGCTTATTGTTTTGGGCTCCGACCAGAACTGAAACTAGGTCCATTTTGAGCTATTCTTCATGTTTGTTCAAGGGCTGAACCCTGTTTGAGCCCTCCATCTTGCACTTGTTTCAACATCCTCTTATATGCTATTATTTTGCATTGAATATTTGTCCTATGAGTGATCTGTTTTCAAGCATGATGTAAACTGTTAGTGGGCCTATTTTGAGTCCCTCTTCAATATTGAAGAAGGGATCAACCCTTTTTGGCCTCTCTATCATGCACTTGCTTCATAATCTCTCATATTTATCGTAAATTTGCATGATTTGTTTGACCTACATGTAAATTGTTTTGGAGCATGTCATGAACTGTGAGTAAGCTTATTTTGTGTCCCTCTAAAACATTGTAGAAGGGATCAACCTTGTTGGGGGTCTCCATGTTATACTTGTCTTTATATCCCTCTTTGACCCCCATTTTGGCATGCTTTTTTAAGCTTATCTAGATTCTGTTTTCGGCCATCATCAGAACTGGAAAGAGTCATATTTTGATCTTCTTGACATATTTCATTAAGGGTCTTTTCTAGTTTGATGAATGTTTGGGGTACCTCATGTTATAGCCTTATGTATCCTAGTTCTTGCATGACATTCTTAGCATGTTTTCATACTGAGTTGGGGGATGTCATCTACTGTAAATGTTCATATTTTTAGCCCCTCATCAGTGTTGTAGAAGGGTACTTTTCCATTTGGGCATCGCATGTATCACTTGCTTCAATACCCCTCTTGCGGAGCCATTTTTGTATGCCATTGTTGCCCTATCTATGCTTGCTGTTTGGCCATGTTTTAGACTGTAGAATTCTTGTTTTGGGGCTGCCTTGCTACTGTATTTTCATTCCATGTCCATATTGTGCATGCATTGCATAGCTATAGGCCATTTCGGGTGCCTAAATTCGCATTTCGGGACCATTCCTTGCATTTGGTGTCGTTTCGCCATCTTTCGGGACTGTTTTCCCCCATATTTCAGTGCTGAAATTCCATTCGCATGTTTGCATATCATTCTCTATGTCATTTCATGCCTTAATGCCATTGCCTCGGTTTGCGTGCCCGTGTGCACCCATTTCGAAGCATCTCATTTTCATCCAACGGCCTCCTGTGTGAGTGTGGCTGAGGCTCACTCATGTTAGTGTAAGTCCATTTTGTATTCTGTATGTCATTTTAGTCTCATCGCATTGCGTATGCCATTGCCTCGGTTTGCGTGCCCGTGTGCACGCATTTCGAGGCATCTCATTTTCATCCATCGGCCTCTTATGTGAGTGTGGCTGAGGCTCTCTCATGTTAGTGTAAGCCCATTATTGCATTGCGTATGCCATTTCATCCATAGCATTGTGTATGCCCGGTTGTGTATTACCTCGTGTAGCGTGTATGCCATTCCATAACATTGTGTATGTTAGGATTGTATTTTAGTTGCATTTCATACATATCATGCATATTGCATCGTGTTCGGGATAGGAGTTAGCCCGAGCACGGGAAACGAGACACGTTCCGTACTCCGAGTAACGGAACGGGTCTCAATTCCCAAGTCACCGACACTCCGGATTACCCATGATGGAGTTAGGTTTTGTTGTAGCATTCATCTGCATTCATCCTATATTGAGTTGTGCAATCCGACTCCTCGGCCATCATACATCAAGATGCGTGATTGGTGGCACGAGGATCGAGGCATGCATATATTTGTGAAATACATTGCTATGCCCCTTTCCTGCTCTCTGTTGCAGCATATCAAGAATCAGCAGTCTTCCGAGGCTTGGCACGCATTTCGAGGAACATTGCAAACAGAGGCTAATTGGGGCATCCCAGTGGATTTCCGAAAAGGCAGCCCAGCATACATCATTCAGCGGAAGTGAGGCAGCCCCTGGCTTGCATGCCAGTTTATAGTTTTTCTTAGTTAATTTGTTAATTAATTAGGAATTTGTATGTTATTCGGACTGTATATTTCGGACTGTATTATTCTTTCATTTCGGACTGTATTATTTATTTGGTCCCCCCGAGTGAGGGTGTATTTGTAATAAGTGTGCGTGAGTGGTGTGTATGTCTTCCAACCCCCACTTCTTTCTTCCCTTTTATTTACCTGCTTATGATGGTAGATTAGGGCACGTTTATTTTTAGCATACCTTATGCAATGCATGCGTGCATCCATGCATTTGTTAACATACATCAGGCTTGGCACATCATACAAACTGCATCGTACTTTCAATTCCAAATTGAATACGTGATAGTTGTAGCATTTCACATGCCATTTTAGGGTTAGCCGAGCCTACTCTAAATTGCATCCTTGCCTGTGTTGCATTAGCCACTCTAACATGAACTAGGACACGCATGTTTGCTAACTAGTCCCTTGTTTTGGCACGGAGTACGATGTAACTATTTTACGCCTTAGCATATCGCATGCGTGTGAATGTTACCATGACAGCATGATTACCATGAGGCTAGCTGCTTATATGATATAACTGCTTGAATGCCTGTGGGTGAAGGTTGGATTGTTTGAGTTGGAAAAACTCATTGAAATCCGTGTTTTAGCCTACTTGCAAGTAGCAAATTTCAAAGCGCTTTTCAAAAAACGAACGGATATGCAATGCTTGTTTCCAAATTAGGCGATCTAGTCTATACTTGTTTGTTGTGCGCATAACATAGTAATTCTAGGCTAATAACCGGAACAAGAACACATAACGTTTTCAAAATCGGATATCACGGTTAGTAGAGGCCGGTCTTCGGACCGGGCGAAAGGGGGTGCTCATAGCTGACCTTCCCCGATCGTACCCAAGCTCTCGAGCCGAGGCAACTTTGGTGATGACGGACACGTGGCCCTTGGCACCGAGTCAGGGTTTCCTAAATTTCCCATTTTAAAAAAAATATTTAGGTGGCGACTCTGTATCTGGCAAAGCAGTCCATGTTTGGCACTACTTTTCAAAAATCTGTTTTCTCAAACAATTTGCCAGAGTTGGACTCTTTGGTTCAGATTAAGAACCGTAACACAAAAGGGAGTCCGAACTGTAAAGTGAGGCCCCCGCGGGCATGTCTACAACGAGTCAATCTCTATCATAGATGAAGTGCAAGATAACAACCCTTGGTATCACGACATATGGAACTTCTTGGAAAAGGAGGCATATCCACCAGGGGCAAATGCCAAAGACAAAAGGGCAATTAGAAGAATAGCTGTTCAGTTTATCATCTGCGGGGGTAAGTTGTACAAAAGAGGTCATCTGGGAATGCACAAGCTGTGTGTGGAAGCCGAAGAATCGAAGCGCTTGATGGAGGCCATCCATGGAGGAGAATGTGGGGCACATATGAATGGGGTGATGCTGGCACGGAAGATCCTCAGACAGGGCTACTACTGGTCTACCATGGAGGAAGATTGCATCGGCTTTGTTCGGCGATGCCACAAATGCCAGATTCATGCAAACCGCATGAACATCCCGCCGTCAAAGCTGTATAACATGACATCCCCATGGCCATTTTCAGTTTGGGGGATCGATGTGATTGGAGCTGTTACCCCGAAGGGGTCGAATGGGCATGAGTTTATCTTGGTAGCAATAGATTACTTTACAAAGTGGGTCGAGGCCCAATCTTATGCCGTGTTGAAGGCTTCGCATGTCGCGAAGTTTATCAGAAACAACATTATCTGCCGTTATGGAGTCCCGAATGAGATCATTTCGGACAATGGTTCCCACTTCAAGAAAGAGGTGATTGATTTGTTGGAGAAATACAATGTGGCTTTTCATAAGTCGTCTACCTATCGGCCGCAGACCAATGGAGCGGTTGAGGCCGCCAACAAGAATATCAAGCGCATATTGCAGAAGATGGTGGAAACCTATCGGGACTGGCCAGATAAGTTGCCGTTTGCTCTGTGGGGCTACCGAACTTCAATTAGGACTTCTACCGGGGCAACTCCGTATTCTTTGGTTTATGGGATGGAGGCCGTCCTACCTATTGAGATTGAGGTCCCGTCATTACGAGTATTGGCTGAGTGTCAGATAGCCGAGGCAGATTGGCAGCAGAGCAGATTCGAGGAACTCATGCTTTTCGATGAAAGGAGATTAAAAGCACTGTACCATGTCCAAGGATATCAACGCAGAATCGCCCGGGCTTTTAACAAGAAAGTCAAGTCTAGGAACTTGAAGGAAGGAGATTTGGTACTCAAAGACAACCGAGCTCCCATCCACGACCCAAGGGGCAAGTTCAGACCCAATTGGACTGGTCCCTATATCATCAAGTCTATTTGGTCAGGTGGAGCTGTGGTTCTGATGGACTTAGATGGCCTAGAGTTCTCCCAACCGATCAACATGGACAAGTTGAAGAAATACTACCCTTGAGAGGCTCGCTGGGCCGAAAACCCGAAAGGGCGACCTAGGCAAAATTCAGAGCACAAAAAATTAGAAAATATAAAAACTGAGCTCGCAAGGTTGAAAACCCGCAAAGGGCGGCCTTGGCAAAAGTTAGAGCGCAAAAGGAGAGTGAAAATACTCGAGTGAACCCAAGCCGGAACTACGTAAGGCTTGATTCCCATCTTTGGGATACGTAGGCAGCTTCGTCCCGAAGTTCAGCCATAATTTTTTCCCCGATCAACTTTGTCCATTTGATGATCTTGGTCATCTTTGCCCATCAGCATTTATCGCAACCTCCGCTACAGTGCTTTTCAGACTAGGGGCAACTTTCCGTTGCCGTACAGTGCCGCGGTACCATTCAAACAAGGGGCAACTTTCCAGTTGTTAGGATCCGGGGTTGTGCATCTCGGCGACAGATCTCAGGCGTGTCTAGTTCTGATCCATATCGAAAATAGTTTTGAAAAGTTTTAATGAAGATGACTTTGTTCAAATAAATCTTTTTACAACTAAGACCATTTCTGGACCAAAACGGAAAATTTTCAGTACCACAACCTTCAATTTCATTGATTTCAAACAGAGTTCTCTTGCTCTTGCATACAATTGGAATTGCTTTTTATTACATTCATAAAGAAAACTTGAAAGTACTAATAAAGCAATAAATCCGGGGCATGGTCGAGTCAAATGTCCCTGCGTCCCCTCCCAGAGCTAGTTGAAGCCTCTGATATCAAGCTGGGCCCGATCTGTGCCTCCTCATTGAGCCAGTCCCAGCACTCGTCAGACAAAGTGTAATTAAAAGTGGGAGTGGGGACAAGGAGTTCTCTAGTCCTCCACGCGGCGGCCTGTCGGATAAGCTGCGTACCTCCGACCGAAAATGTAGCCGGATACTCTATCCCCTCCGGCGGACAAGTCTGGTCGTGGCCAAACTGGCGCCGGATACGAAATGGAAAATAGAACACGCAGTGATTCAAGCCAATCAATCGAATTCCAGTCTGCCGAGACATGCTATAGCTCATCGCCGGGAGATTGAGCCAAGGACATCGCCAAGCAATATTGTCTGCGGACAAGCTGCACATCCATTCGAACCACCAACCCTCATCAAGGGCATCAACTAGGCGTTGCCGAAAGAAATAGCCGCGAGCTGAATATGCTGGACAAGAGTCCACAACCTGCAGTTTATCCATCAACCATACCTGGGGAGGGATGAAAAACGAGAGAATAAAGAATAGAGAGATGTATGATGAGAGAAAAAAGTGAGAAGAGGGTTTTGTGAGAAAAACCGAGCTTGAGAGTTGAGTGACGTGAGCATATATACGCGAGATGAGGTGGGAAGCATTACCTGTAGTAGTAGCGGGCTCCCCGCAAACCTGGTTGTCTCTCGACGATAAAAGGCGTCCAAGCCGATCAGTGTCTCAGCCAGAGTCATGGCAATGCAGCTCTTGCCCTCCTTTAAACCTTGGACAACTTCAATCAATCGAACACTAGATCCTCCAGAGCCGGAAGCAAACAGGAAGTGAGCTAATACACACAAGCAGAGGGCATGTCGTCGAAAGCCTTGCCAATGATGGTCACTGCAGTCACCGGCGTCAGAAAATCAATAAACCAGGCTAGGAATATCCAGCATTCCGTCACGAATCAGGGATCGAGCATCGTACATGGTAAGGCCACACATCCGTCCTAAGGCTTGGGCATGGCCGAAATTGAGTTGAGGCAAAATTTCCTCGTCACGTTCGCACTCCATTAGAGCTTGGAAATCTTCGAAGGCAGGACACACCTCTTGCCCGCTAAAGCTAAAGACATGTGTTACCGGGTTCCAAAACCTTGCCGCGGCATGGAGGAATGGAAAATGCAGCGGGGTACGGCGCAAAGTGAATAGTGCGTTTATGCCGAAAGCCCGAAAATTCAGCTTTTCCGAGCCATCCAAGTTGTTAATCCAAGTTGCAAGATTTTGGGCAAGAAATTCTTCCATTTGGAGCAAATCAGTGTGGAAATGAAGAGAACCACGAAGTTGAGACCCTTTTGAAGAAGATAAGGTTGAGTGAAGGACAGATGTCAACATTCTGCTGGTGCTGACGGTTTAGTGCCAACCGGCCAACTTTAGTGCCGACCGGCCATCTGTATTGGCCGACTAATCACCCTTTCGGCCGATGGCCTTTACACACGGCCGGTGGACTTTCTGCTGGGCCGGTGGTGCTCACCCTTGTCCTCTGAGCTGTTTATGCCAGGAATTTGGAAAATCCCACCACTTCCGATACCCTCCAGTGATCAATTCTTATGAGGGCGCGCCCATTTGCTTATCGAGTTGTTGCATATTTGCTTATCGAGTTGTATCTCACTCTCTTTTAAGTCTTGGTAATGTTTATTAAGGTACACTCGCATTTGGCTAGTTTGCTGAGTCCCCCTGTTTTGCTTATCGAGTTGTAATTGGTTTACTACCTGATTATTACGGTGCGATGCTTTGTTTTCAAAACGCAGTTTCAATTTCAGTCACATTGTTGTGTGATGCCTTGCGATGCGATGCATGGAACATACGCATGTAACACCTTTTGAACAAACAGCTGTTTCATTTCCATCATATGTTTTGCAAAAAAAAAATACACGCTTTTGAGAAATAAAACCTGCCCGAGGCAACGCAATGTGCTTGAACTCCTAGTAAAAAGGAAAGTAAAACAGAAGAATAGCAGGGTAGCAGAGTGCTGGGTTTGACACCAGTAACCTCCCCCTTTCGGTCGTCGTACCTTTTGCGCCCTTGTTCGGGTCAGTCATGCGATTTGGCACCTTCATCACTTAAGGCTGTCCAAGAAACTGCGCCTTCAAAACATAAGTGGAGCTTCGAGTTGACCTCGTACCACAACTTTTGTGAGCAATGCTCGGGACATGCGAAGGACGTCCCTTCCCGTATCCTTTTATATCTCGTGAATTCTCTAAATCATTTCAATCATACTGAGTTGCAGTACGTTGCATTCCAGCATCATGTTTACCATGATTAGTTTCAAGTTCCCTTTTATACACATTGCATTGTATGCGTGCTTTGCTTTACTCACATGTGTTCAAGTTCCTTTTATACACATTGCATTGTATGCGTGCTTTGCTTTACTCACATGTGTTCAAGTTCCTTTTATACACATTGCATTGTATGCGTGCTTTGCTTTACTCACATGTGTTCAAGTTCCTTTTATACACATTGCATTGTATGCGTGCTTTGCTTTACTGATATGTGTTCAAGTTCCCTTTTATACACATTGCATTGTATACGTGCTTTGCTTTACTGATATGTGTTCAAGTTCCCTTTTATACACATTGCATTGTATGCGTGCTTTGCTTTACTGATATGTGTTCAAGTTCCCTTTTATACACATTGCATTGTATGCGTGCTTTGCTTTACTCACATGTGTTCAAGTTCCCTTTTATACACATTGCATTGTATGCGTGCTTTGCTTTACTGATATGTGTTCAAGTTCCCTTTTATACACATTGCATTGTATGCGTGCTTTGCTTTACTGATATGTGTTCAAGTTCCCTTTTATACACATTGCATTGTATGCGTGCTTTGCTTTACTAATATGTGTTCAAGTTCCCTTTTATACACATTGCATTGTATGCGTACCTTGCTTTACTGATATGTGTTCAAGTTCCTTTTCATACACATTGCGTGTACGTGTGCATTGCTTTACTCACATGTGTTCAACCCTACTATTTTGTTGTACACATTGCATGCATTGTCACGCACTTTCGACTGCCTTGTCATGCATAGTGCTAACAATATTGTACCTGTTAAGTTTGCTTTCTTTGCAGGCACGATATTGTATGTACGACTCATTTGAGGCCGGTGCAACCGGACGAGCCGCACGGGTATTGTATCCTCCGAGTGAGACGTATTGAGAATTGTATAATTCTCTTACATCCTTTCTGCATTGTAGTGTAGATTGGCGTATGCTAGCTTATAACTGTCGCATGCGTGCTTCATTACAGCTTTCTTTGCATGGTCATAAGTTATGTTCGGCTTCTTGCATTTTCAGTTGCATTTTGCCCCTGCCTTCGGGCGCATACCTTGATTGTCTTGCACGCTTGTCCAAGTCTTCGGCCTTGTCAAAAATGGGTCGTCTCTGGGCTTTGACATTCACTCTCGTCATTGTTATGACTTTCAAGTTCTGTCAAAGAGGGGCAACTGTAGACACCCCATTTTTGACCGTCCTCAAGACTTGGACGTCATCGCTTGAACACCCGGTGATTATCCATGTTTGTGTCCGTTTGGAGTTCCCGGAGTTCTCGGCTACGCGCCTTGTCTCAGGATCTCCGAACTCGACCGTTTTGTGTCTAGTTTTGCACTAAACACTTGTGCTTTGCCTTGGAGGGGCAGGGAATGCCTTTTGAGGCATCCCCACACACCACCGGCAGTGGCTAGAGGCCACCGGCTGGTTGGTGTTGCCACCGGCACTATATTGTGCCGGCCGGCTCTCTTTTGTGCCGGTCGGCAGTCAATTTTGTGAAAATGACAATTTTGCCCTGCCGACTACTGTGTAGCTGCTTTTTGAGATATTTTTAAGCAGCTGTCTACCACTTTCTTCCCCTCCATACACGTGTATGGAGGGATGAGCCTCTTGTTTGCTTGGTTGCTAAGCTTACAAGATTGCCTCCTCTATAAGAGGAGGCCTTGTCTTCTTGGCTAAGGGGTTAGCCATTTTAAGAGATCAAAAACTAGAGCTTATACATTCTCTCTCTCTATATCTCACTCTCTCTCATCCTTGTGTGTGTGTTTTGTGGCCAAATAGTGCACTTTTACCTTACTTTTGCACCATTTCACACACTATTACACTTTATTTCGAGATTGAGGGGCTTGGAGGGCTTGATCTTGAGTTTTTGGACTGGTTTTGATCACAAGAAGGTGGCTGGAGTGGCTGTTCTTCAAAGTGTTCTTCAAGGGTGAGTTAGTTGCTTTATATTCCCCAATCTTGCACTAGCTTTTAGCCTATCTTGTAGTCTGTTTTGGAGCATCATGTAAACTGAAAATAGGCTCATTTTGAGCCCTTCTTCAACATTGAAGAAGGGCTCAACACTGTTGGGAACCTCCATGTATGACTTGCTTCATTACCCCTCTTTGGTCCCCATTTTTGCATGTTTGTTTAGCTTATCTTTCTTCTGTTTTTCGGCTATTATCAGAACTGAGAGTGGCCATATTTTGACCCCCTTGTCGTGTTTCATTAAGGGTCTTTGGCTGTTTGATGAATTTTTTGTATACTTCATGTTATAGCCCTTTGTTGGCCTATTTGCATGGTATCTTTGGCATATTTGTATACTGATTTGGGGGTTGTCATCTACTGAAAGTAGTCATATTTTTGGTCCCTCTTCAGTGTTGTAGAAGGGTCTTTTTCTGTTTGGGCTTTGCATCTTACACTTGCTTTGTAATGCTCTACTTTGTCTAGAAATGTGTCATGGGTTTAGCCTTGTGTATCCTCATGTTTTGACTTGACTTACTGAAGCTTTTGGCCACTATTTTGGGGTGGATTGAGGTCTGCCCCTTATGGTTTAAGTCCACCATTGTATGCTTGCGTCATGTTTGTTGCATACTTGTTTCATTAAGTGTTATAGCATGATGAGCCTATGCTTGATTTGTCCATGCTTACATTGCATTTGCACCTTGCATGTTGCATTACATTTAGCATGTTGGCATTTTAGCATTGGATCGTGTTATGGAGTCATGTTTGCATAACATGCATTGCATTACTTGGTTTGGGGTTGTCAAACCAAGCATAAGGGTCGAGGGAAGTTCACACTACAAGTGGTGCAACTTGTTTCGACTCTTGGTCACCAAGACCTTTGATCCATGCATGATAAGGTTTTGGTCTCATTTGTGTGTTGCATGCATTACCATTAAAATGCAACCTTGGTTCCTTAGGCCATCATGCATCAACATGCATAATTGATGGCCCAAGAACCAAGGGTCATGCTTCCTTGAGTTCCCAAACATGATAGGAGGCAATGGCCGTGCATACATATGCCTAAAAGCCCATGCCATGCATTGCTGGTCTGCTGCTGCTGTCAAACTGTCCCCTGCAGGAACTTTCTGCCGACTGGCAGTATAATGTGCCGGCCGGCACTATATTTTCAGTCGATAGCCTTCATTTTAGCCGGTGGTCAATTTAAGCAGCCGGTGGTCATTCCCTCTAGCCGGTGGTGTACTGCAGTTCATTTGGAGCATGTCCTGAGGCTTTGGCAGTTTTCAGAAAGGCAGGGCAGTTGGAAACAGAAGCAGCAGTGGCATGGTACGGGTTCCCCGGGCGAGTCGGATTCGAGCATGCATCATTCGCACATCCTGAGGCCCCCTTCTTTTTATATTTGATTTAATTTGATAATTAGAAATTTCTGTAATAATTTATTTATTCTGTATTCGGACTGTATTATTTTTGGACTGTATATTCTTTTGGTCCCTCTATGTGAGGGCATAATTGTAATAAGTGTGGGTGAGTGTGTGTATGTCTTCCAACCCCCATTTCTTTCTTCCCTTTTATTTACCTGCTTATGATGGTAGATTAGGGCACGTCTATTTTAGCATACCTTATGCAATGCATGCGTGCATCCATGCATTTGTCGACATGCACCGGGCTCGGTACATCATACAAACTGCATTGTATTTCAAATCTAACTTGAATACGTGTTACTCGTGCATTTCACATGCCATGTCTAGGATAGCCGAGCCTGCCTAGATCACATCTTTGCATGTGTTGCATTAGACACTTCAGTATGCTTAAGTCCATGCATGGATTTCTAATAAGTTGCTTGTTTGGCGCGGAGTACAATGTAAGTATTTACGCTTTAGCATACCACATGCGTGTGAATGCTAACATGACAGTATGCTTGCCATGCGGCTAAGTGCTTATATGAGATAAACTGTTTGAATGCCTGTGGGTGGAGGTTGGATTGCTTAAGTTGGGAAAACTCATTGAAATCCGTGTTTTAGCCTACTTGCGAGTAGCAAATTCCAAAGCATTTTCAAAATAAACGGATATGCAATGTTTGTTTCCAAATTAGGCAATCTAGTCTATACTTGTTTGTTGCGCACACAACATAGTAATTCTAGGTTAATAATTGGAATAAGAGCATGTAATGTTTTCAAAAACGGATATCACGGTTAGTAGAGGCCGGTCTTCGGACCGGGCGAAAGGGGGTGCTCATAGCTGACCTTCCCCAATCGTACCCAAGCTCCCGAGCCAAGACATTTGGTGATGACGGACACGTGGCCTTCGGCACCGAGTCAGGGTTTCCTAAATTCCCCCATTTAAAAAATATTTAGGTGGCGACTCTGTAATCTGGCAAAGCAGTCCATGTTTGGCACTACTTTTCAAAAAATCTGTTTTTCTTCAAAACGATTTGCCAGAGTTGGACTCTTTGGTTTAGATTTAGAACCGCAACTTCAAAAAGAGAGTCCGAGCTGTAGCGAGGTCCCACGCGGACGTGTTACACCACCTCTCCCCCTTGTCGAGCACTTTCTCTTCCTGCATACCACTTTCTCTAGTCGGCCAACCAGTGCAAGTAGCTGGCCGACCACTTCAACTGGTCGACAGCTTTCTTGCACTTTCTGAAGATATTTTCCATGCCAGCTGTGCCAACTGTTGGGCACAAAAAGCATCATCCATACATGTGTATGGAGGGATTGATTCAAGCTCTTAGCTTGTTCAACAAGCTTGATGCTTGATTTTCTATAAAAGGGAGCCTCCTCCCTCTTGCTTTAGGTTGAGAAAATTGGCATAGAGCTATACATATATCTCTATCTCTATATTTCTTCCTTTCTCTCTATATTTGTGCTTAAAAGTGTAGTTTCTTCACATTTTTGCACACAAACACCTACTCAAACACCATACTCTTGGAGCTGAGGCACCTTGAAGCTGGTTTTGGAGTTTTTGGATTGCTTTTGGCCAAAAAAGGTTGCTGGAGTTGCTGCTTTGAAGTTGTTCTTCAAGGGTGAGTTTCTAACCCCTTAAACCTTTGTTTTTGATTAAGCTTTTGGCCCTATTTGCATGATGTTTTAGGCTTAACTTTTAACTACAAAAAGTTTTGATTTTAAGTGCTTGAAAAGGTTGTTTAAGGCCTCTTTGGTGTTGGGGGTGTTCTACTCCCTTTTGTGCCTCATTTTTCCTTACTTTGAGCTATCCTTTTAAGCTATTGGGACCACCTCTTTTTGGCCTTCTCACCACTGAAACTCAGAGGAATTTCAGTGGTGGAAAGTGTGTTTTGAGGTCCCAAATAGGAGGGGGTCATCCCCTCTCCTTGTGTCTTAGTTGCTTGCCTTGTTGGCTTCATGTTTGAGCATGTCTTTCTAGCATGTTTTGGCTCCATCTTAGCATGTCTTAGGCATTATTTCAGTAGGGCATAGCTCTGTTTTGGGCTGGATTGATCATTGGTTGCTTGCATGTTACACTTGTAGTGTAAATTTTACATACTAGCCTTACATGCTTGTGTTGATAGCTCATCTTTCTAGCATGTTTTGGTCCTATCTCAGCAAGTTTTGGTGTTATTTTAGCATGCCTTAACTCTGTTTTGGGTTGGTCTGATTACCTCTTGCATGCTCCTTACACCTGTAGTGCAATTCCACAAACTAGCCTAATATGCATCATGCTTTGGACCATCATTTTGGCATGATTTTGGCTCAACTCCAGCAAGCTTTTACTCATGATTTACCATGCTTAAGCTCTGTTTTATGTTATTTTGGTCATGCATGCCTTGCTTTGTATAGCCATAGTGCATTCTAGTTCACTAGCTTTGAATTCCCAAGTCACAAGCATGCATTGCCTGGGCTATTTGCATGATTTGGCATCATTTGTTATATGATTTCAGAGCATGTTCCACTGCCATGTCCTCATATCTTTCACTCTTTCAATGCTTTGGAGGATTGGTGCTTTATGTCTTAAGTATGAGCCAATATGTATGCCATCTTGCCTAAGCTTTTGTCCTGCCATATCAGTGTGTTTTTGGTGTTGTTTTGCCATGATACAACTTTGATTTTTGTTGGTGAAGTCATCTCATGCTTGGTTTTGGTAGGTGTAGTGTAATCCTCCTTATTGGCCTTGCATACTCCATGCTTCATGCCCTTCATGCTAGCATGTGTTAGCTCTACTCCATACATGTTTTAGCATCATTTTGACATACTCTAGGACTGTTTTGGGTTGTCTTGGCCATATGGTTCATGTATTGCATAGCTGTAGTACAACGGGCTTGGCTAGCCTTGTGTGTTCATGCCTCTTGCATGCTATACTTGTGTTGTTTGAGTGATTTGGCATCATTTCATACATGATTTCAGTGTATATAGTGTTATCACACTTCCATGTTTGTCACTTCTTAATCATGTTTGAGGGTTGTGCTCTTATGCTTAGTTGATAGGCCATTGCATGAGCATCACCATCTTGCCCTTCATGCCATCATTTCATAGCATTTTGGCCACTGTTTTGGCATGATTTAGGTCTGTCCATATTCGGTTTAAGTCCATTGAGCATTGTTTTGCATGCCTCTTGTGAGATGTTCTTTCCTAGCTTTGATGCCTTAAGCTTATAAACTTGCCATGCATGCATTGTTTGCATGATAGAATCTTGGGCATGCCATCCTAGCATTGGTAGAATAGCATGTTGTTTACATGTTATTGTATTGCATTGTGTTTGCATTTTGTTGCATTATATGTTGTTTGCATGTTGTTGCATTGCATTGTGTTTGCATGCCATTAGCATTGATAGGTTGATCATGTTGCATTGCATTGTGTTTGGATAGAGTGTTAATCCAAACATGAGAAACGAGGCACGTTTCATACTTGAAGTGATGAAACGTGCCTCATTTCTCGGTCGCCGACCCTCTTGATCATGCATGATAGAGGTTAAGGCCCTTATGTGTTATTTGTGCATTCATTGATATTGATTCGTGCAATCTTGGCTTCTCGGCCATCGTGCATTGCGATGCATGGTTGGTGGCGCGAGAGTCGAGAACCGCACTCCCTTGAGCTTAAGAAATGATAGGGAGGGTGGTTGTGCACACATACTTTGCAAATACACTGCCATGTCCCTTATTGTTCTCTGTTGCAGCAAATTGGACCTTGGCAGGATTTTCTAGTTGGCAGACCAGTAAAAGTGGCTGGCCGACCACTTTTTCTAGTCTACAGCATGTGTAAGTGGTCTACAGGTGGTCTACAACACCATTAAGTGGTCGGCAGCCTTCCTGGAGGTCTCCATGATGGAGTAGAAGCTATCTGGAGGTTTGTGCAGTGTTCTGAAATCAAATGCAAACAGAGGCAAACAGAGGTATGTTCTGAAATCAAATGTAATAAGCGTGCGTGTGTGTGTGAATGTCTTCCAACCCCACGTCTTTCTCCCTTTTATTTACCAGCTTTTGATGGTTAGTTTTAGGGCATGTTTCAATTAGCATACTGTGGAGAAGTGGTTTGGAAATACTCTTCTGATCCTGCAAGACGCTCGTGATCCTCAACTAATCACCTGAAAAGGAATAAACACTCCGGTCGGGGGTGCTGGAATTAGCACTCCGACGGGCAAGTCAGTCTCTACACTCTGGATTACTTGTATTTTAAGTTAAGCGTAATGGTTCCCACATACCTCTTTCTGGCTGATGTTCTTCTATTTATATCCTTTTTTTCTTGGGCCTTGGGATTGGGCCCACTTTCAATTCGGCATTCGGCTCCTTCTGTAGCAAATTGCTTTGCACTCGGCCCCTTGCTCAACCAGCTATATGGCCGAATAGGATAGGATTTGAACGTGCGAGACGGGGCCGAATGCTATATATATATTTCGGCCTCTTTACGACTCCCAATATTCGGCCCCCACAATTGCCCCCCAAGCACTCCTCTAACGACAGTTGGCTGGAGTGTTTGGTTTCAAACTCGAAAAGTCAGAGCTGAAATTCGGCGGCTGACCTCATTCCAATGCAGATGTCTGAGCACACGGCTCTCGGTTATCATTTCAACTTCCCGCCTCTTCGTACACTTCTATTTATTATGATTTAAAATTTCGACGTCTTTTCAAATATATACACATTTTTAGGTGCTTGTCGCTGGACTGCCTTCCGAATTACCTCTACAACTTCCTTTCATTCACTATCCTCTTCATCTCTTGTAAGTTCTCTCCCTCTCTGCTTTGAATCCTTTTTCCTGGTGTATTTTTAGTTTAGCACATTCCTATAGGCTGAAGGAAATGGCAAAACATTTGAAAGATCTCCTCTCCTCGGATCGAATTTCTGGCTTCCGACGTCATTTTTCTATTCTTGATGACGTCCGTCTGTTACTCGTGACAGACGGCACCCTCAATATGGAGAGGGCTGATGAAACCACGATCGTCTTCCCTCTCCTATCAATCGCAGAGGGTGGAGTCCGTTTCCCCCTTCACCCATTCCTTAGGGCTGTGCTTTGCCATTGGGGTCTGATCCCTTCCCAACCCAATGCCAACTTTTTTAGAATCGTAATGGGAATTATAGCACTAAACTGTCGCCTTAAGATTAACCTCAGCATTCCTGCTATTCGGCATTGTTATGCCTTGGCCAAGTCTTCTGGTCGGCACAGACGTTATTTCCTTAGGGCCAAGGACACCGACCATCAATTAGTGACTATGCTTTCCAGTTCTGGGAAGCGAGTCGATGATGTTATGGTCGTTGTCCAAGGTAACTGGGAATTCGGCGAAGGTGAGGATCGCCTCAATCCTATTCCTAGACGGAGGGCCAAACCAGGTGGCCGTGTAGCTTCTTTTATTTATTTTTTGTTATATTTATAAAGCTTCATTTTCGAGACCTCATGGTTTTGCTTGTGCAAGAAACGATTTGAAAAAAGTCCTGACTTCAACCGACGACGCCATTCTTTCGGAAATCAAAGTCGCGCTCAAATATTTCGGCCGTTCGAGTCTTCAGAAACAAGGGAGGGCGGCCCACGTTCTGCTCCGTTCCGAGCCGACTTATACGACCTTCTCGGCGGCAGAAAACATCCCAATTCTGAAGGGTGAGGAGTTTCTTACCGCTCTTATTTTGACCAATTTCAAAAACTTACGGCAAGTTGGTTTCGAGGGGTTCGATTCGGAGCGAGCGGAAGTAGCTGAGGTCGCCGAGTCAGATCAGTCCGAAGCCGAAGTCGACGAGGCTTTGAAGTTGGCCTTTGAGGAAGCCGGCCTTAATTCAGCCGACCCTCCGTCCATTTCGGGCCGAGGGGACCTTCTACTTGACGACATTTTTCACGGTCTAGAGGACCTTCCCGGCGCATACCCCGAAGACATGGCTGGGTTAAGCCTCACACAACTTGCCAAGAAGGCGAACGGGGAAAGGATGGCCGTGCGGCGAAGAGCAGAGGCCATTCGAGTTGGAGTGCCACCTGCCGCCGAATCTCAGCCCTCCCTACCTGTTAGCGAATCTCAGCCCTCCTTGCCTGTTATTGAGGAGGAAACGGCAAAAAACTGAAGTGCCGAGACCGAGGTGGTTGTGCAGGCCGATCAAGAGGCTGAGCAAAGGGCAGAGAAGCGTCCTGCCAAGGTCGAGTCCAGCTCAGAAGAAAACCGTGCCGACAAACGGCCTCATTTAGACGAATCGGATGTGATTGTGCCTTTTGTCATTCAGTCGAAGATAAAAAACACACTGATCTCCTCTGATGCTTCGGCAATTAAAGACCCCGCCGTCACACTCAGCATGGCTACGTCCGTCTCATTGCCGGCTGACAAGACAGCTTTCCGGGCGGAGCCGGATCTACTGGCAATGGCGCTAGCTGCTCAATCGGCTCTCCTGGTATATACCTTGCCTTTATCTTTCCCTTTTATGCAAATATTGTTTTGGTTTTAATTTCCTGCTTCGCAGACGGTCGGGAGAATAGCTGAGATAGGTCGTCGCCAGCATGACCCCGTCAAACGACTTGGCTGTTTACAAACGGAAGTAGAGGGCCAAAGGAGCAGGGCTGATTTCGAGGCGGTGAGGGTGAAAATGGAAAGCGCCAAGGCTGAGGCCGAGATGGAGAGGGCGAGAAATGCGGATCAGCTGAGATTGGACACCGAGAAGAGGGCAGAAGCGAGCGAAGACGCGCTCAAGCTAGCCCAAGAGGCGATCGCCAAACTGGAGGCTGAGCTGGAAGAATTAAAGCAGGCGAAAGAAGCAGCCGACTTAGAGGCTTCCCAGGCGTTTGAGGCCGAGCAAAGTGCTGCTCTCGCAAACTATGTAGAAGAGGTCCCCAAGTTTGAAAATCGGGGATTCAAACAAGGCTGGCTCAAAGCCCTTGCTGCTGCTGATGTGACATTGGCTATGCCGATTCCATACGAGCAAGTGGATGTTGAGCCGCTGGAGTCTGACTCCAAGGATTAATTTGGGCGACACTTGTTTTTGTTTTAGGATTTTGAATGTATTCTTACAGCTTTTCGTTTAGTAGTTTTCATGTATTGCTACAGTTATAGTTTTTGCTAGGCATTTTCATGCGAACTTATAGCTTTTTGTTTAGTAGTTTTCATATGTAAAATGGCTACAATTTGTGCCCAATTTACTAATGAAAATTTCTTTTGTTCTTTGCTATTATTTGTGCTTAATTTTGCTTTTGATGAATGTACTTTACTGTTAAATTTCCTTTGTACAGTTTTTGCTTAATTTCCTTTGTACTTTGGATAAAACATTCGCGTATACTTGCCGATTAGATAGCTAGGCAGTTTAGATTAATAAATCTGCCCTTGTCCCAGCCAGTGCATGAGCTCCAAAGCCGAATGCTGTTAATTCATGGAGTGGGTGTGGCATAAATCGATTGGCGTTAGGCTTAGGTATTTGGCCGATCAGATTAATAAATCTGCCCATGCCCCAACCAGTGCATAAGCTCCAAAGCCGAATGCTGTTAGTTCATGGAGTGGCTGTGGCATAAATCGATCAGCGTTAGGCTTAGGTATTTGGCCGATCAGATTAATAAATCTGCCCTTGCCCCAGCCAGTGCATGAGCTCCAAAGTCGAATGCTGTTAGTTCATAGAGTGGCTGTGGCATAAATCGATCGACGTCAGGCTTAGGTATTTGGCCGATCAGATTAATAAATCTGCCCATGCCCCAGCCAGTGCATGAGCTCCAAAGCTGAATGCTGTTAGTTCATGGAGTGGGTGTGGCATGAATCGATCGACGTCAGGCTTAGGTATTTGGCCGATCAGATTAATAAATCTGCCCTTACCCCAGCCAGTGCATGAGCTCCAAAGCCGAATGCTGTTAGTTCATGGAGTGGTTGTGGCATAAATCGATCGGCGTCAGGCTTAGGTATTTGGCCGATCAGATTAATAAATTTGCCCTTGCCCCAGCCAGTGCATGAGCTCCAAAGCCGAATGCTATTAGTTCATGGAGTGATCCGATCGACATCAGGCTTTTGGAGTTTAGCATTAATGAAGTCGCCTCAGGTGCGCTGCATACATTAGGAATAAATGGGGTGAGTTCTTCGTGCAAGTGATTCCACTTATCGCATTTAGACTCAATCTAAACTAGCTTTAGATAAGTGCGAATGTCAAATAGACTGTTCTTCAACAACAGAGGAGAGGGACGAACATTGGCTGAGCTAGACACTGCAATGAATCGCAGCAGCGAGCCTACGTATACGGGAAGAAGGACGTCCAGGGAATGGGAAAAACGTCAGCCCCCAAGTCGTCGAAGCAGATCACCTCGAAAAGAAAAACAGCAACTGGGAAACTCCCCGCGACCGCGACCGAGAAACGAGCCCAACACGACACCGCGACCGTTGAGTTTTGCAGTTTTCGTGGGGAATAAACCAATGACGAAGGTGGATTCTATCGTCAACGACCCAGGTGTAGCAGTCGAGTTCGCTCGACAGATCTTTCCATCGAAAGTCCAGCAGTCGATGGTTGGTCGTCAGGATTTTGAAGTATTTCGAGAAGGCATCCATGGGGCGGTGAAAGGGCTGTATACCGCTTATGAAGTCGGCATGCACCTACGCGCTGTGCGACGAGAGATAGAGAAGAAAGACGAATGAATTCAAAGTTTGGAGCCTCGCGCGGAGAAGGCCGAGCGTGAGCTTAGGGAGCTTAGGAAGGCTCAAACCACCGAGTAGCGTGCGACAGGTTAGTCCAACCCGGTTGTGGAGGAGAGAGTGACCCAACGGCTGTTAAGTCACGCAATTGCCGACCGAGATACGACAAACATGTTTGCCGTAGAAAATGTGAGGACCATGGGTTATGAAAAAGGCTTTCATGATGGCCAGAAGGTTGGGATAGAGAAGACCTGGGAAAAACTCGCCGAGGAAGTTTGCCGATGTGAAAATCGTGGATTTAAGCACGGTTGGATCAAGGCATTTCAAGCCGCGGAGGCTCTCCGAGTAGGGGGCGTTGATTCGGCGTTGCCACTATACCAACGCGATCACTTTCCCTTTTTCACCTTCAAAGTCGAGAAGAGTGACGACGAAGGAGACGCCGTATGAAAATAAATATTGTAATGTTCAAGCGCGGATTGCGTGCAATATTATGTAATTACTGTCTAATTGAATAAAATGTTTATTTTAAATGTTTGTGGCTCATTTTGAATTTTTACATGCTTAATTAGGCATCTTATTTCGCATGTTTTAATTTGTTTATGCTGTTGCTCCGGCCCAAGTTAACTAAGCACTTCATTTTGAATGTCTATATGCTTCGATGTGTAAATGGTTTTTGCCGGCTCAACTTAACGGAGCATTCCACTTTAACCTTCGTCGCGAAGGGCACTCCGAATTTGGAGCATTATTCGGCCCATAGGTGTTATGCCTGAACGGCGCTCCGAATCCGGAGGACTAATCGGCCCAAAGGCACCATGGGCCGACGGGGCTCCGAATCCGGAGACTTGCCAATCATGATATCCACTAAGGGCGCTCCGATTCCGGAGACTTTGTCAGCCCAAAGGCATTATGCGCCGATAGGGCTCCGAATCCGGAGGCTTTATCAGCCCAAAGGCGTCATGCGCTGATGGGGCTCTGAATCCAGAGGCTTTATCGGCCCAAAGGCGTCATGCACCGATAGGGCTCCGAATCTGGAGACTATTTGGCCAATCGTGATATGCACGAAGGGCGCTCCGAATCCAGAGGCCTTATCGGCCCAAAGGCGTCACGCGTCGATGGGGCTCCGAATCTGAAGCCAATCGTGATATCCACGAAGGGCGCTCCGAATCCGGAGGCTTTATCGGCCCAAAGGCATCATGCGTTGATGGGGCTCCGAATCCGGAGACTTTATTTGGCCAATCGTGATATCCATGAAGGGTGCTCCGAATCTGGAGGCTTTATCGGCCCAAAGGCGTCATGCGCCGATGGGGCTCCGAATCCAGAGACTTTATTTGGCCAATCGTGATATCCACAAAGGGCGCTCCGAATCCAGAGGCTTCATTGGCCCAAAGGCGTCATGCGCCGATGGGGCTCCGAATCCGGAGACTATTTGGCCAATCGTGATATCCACGAAGGGCGCTCTAAATCCGGAGGCTTTATCAGCCCAAAGGCGTCATACGCGGATGGGGCTCCGAATTCGGAGACTTTATTTGGCCAATCGTGATATCCACGAAGGGCGCCCCAAATCCGAAGGCTTTATCGGCCCAAAGGTGTCATGCGCCGAAGGGGCTCCAAATTCGGAGACTTTATTTGGCCAATTGTGATATCCACAAAGGACGCTCCGAATCCAGAGGCTTTATCGGCCCAAAGGCGTCATGCGCCGATGGGACTCTGAATCCGGAGACTTTATTTGGCCAATCGTGATATCCACGAAGGGCACCCCAAATCCGAAGGCTTTATCGGCCCAAAGGTGTCATGCGCCGATGGGGCTCCAAATTCGGAGACTTTATTTGGCCAATTGTGATATCCACAAAGGACGCTCCGAATCTAGAGGCTTTATCGGCCCAAAGGCGTCATGCGCCGATGGGACTCTGAATCCGGAGACTTTATTTGGCCAATCGTGATATCCACGAAGGGCGCTCCGAATCCGGAGGCTTTATCGGAACACTTTGCAACTGGATTTCGCAGTATGTAAACAGGAATCTTTGCATTACAAAAATGGACTATGTACATGGTGAACCATTCAAAACTAGTATCATTCCCCACAGATCGGGTTTAACGATAGAATTTTCGCAAGTGCGTTGAATTCCAAGGCCGTGGCAAACTCCTTCCGGACATGTCTTTGAGCCGATATGCCCCTACTCCCACGATCGAATCGACCTGATAGGGGCTGTCCCAGTTAGGACCCAATTTTCCATCAGCCGGTTTTCTGGCAGCTGGAAGTATTTTCTTCAGGACCAATTCTCCTAGTGTGTAGCGGCGCAGCTGAATACGTTGATTGTACGACTTAGCGAGCTGTTGCTGGTATCGTGCCATAGACGCAAGGGCACGGTCTCTTCGTTCCTCGATCAGAATCAAATCCAAAGCCAGCATCATGTCGTTTCGGCCCATATCAAAAGCTTGCGATTTCAGGGTTGGGTGGCCGATCTCCAGGGGTATGATTGCCTGGGTTCCAAAGCACAAAGCAAACGGCGTTTCTCCAGTGGATCGCCTCGGCGTAGTTCGATGAGCCCACAATACACTCGGCAATTCTTCGACTCATTTGCCTTTAGCTTTCTCTAGCCTCTTCTTGATGCCGTCCAAGATGGATTTGTTAGAGGCTTCGGCTTGACCATTGCTTTGGGGGTAAGCCGGCGTGAAAAAGTAAGGCCGGATACCATACTTGCTGCACAGCTCTCGGTAGACACCGCAATCAAATTGGGTGCCGTTGTCTGAGATAAGTGCTCTTGGAATGCCGAATCATGTTATGATATTTCTCCATACAAAGCGCTTAACATTAGCATCTCGAATGTGCGTTAATGCCTCCGCTTCGACCCATTTTGTGAAGTAATCTGTCGCGACGATCAGTTATCGCTTGTTCCCTGGGGCCCTCGGCAATGGTCCTACGATATCAAGTCCCCACTGGGCAAACGGCCAGGGACTGGTGATAGAGCTTAACTCTTCAGCAGGCAGATGGGTTAACGGGGAGAACTTCTGGCACTATTCACATTTTTTTACATAGCATTCGGCATCAGTTCTCATTGTTGGCCAATAATACCCCTGTGTTATAGCTCGATGGGCCAAAGAGCACTGGCCAGAATGGGCACCATAACTGCCTTCATGTATTTCAGTCAGAAGCTCTTCGACTTTGTCCGGGTGTACACATTCCAGGTATGGTCCAGAAAGGGATTTTTTATAAAGCTTTCTTTGTGGATCCAAGTAGTATCGCAGGGCTTTGTTTCGCAGCTTGTGCGCTTCTTTCTTGTCCGTTGGGAGCTATTCGGAAGACAGGAATGCAGCAATGGGGTCCATCCAACTCGGTCCTGACTCTATGATATTGACCTGGATTTCCTCCGAAGGGCCAATGCTCGGCTCTAGGATGAAACCTACTTCGATGGTCCGTTTAATCTCTGAACTAATGGCAGAGGCCAGGCAAGCTAGGGCGTCTGTATGTATGTTCTGATCACGTGTTATCTGATTCAATTCATGATGGTTAAATTTTGCCAACAAGGTGCTAGCCGATTTCATGTAGGCCGCGATACGGTCATTTTTGGCCACGTACTCCCCCTTTAGCTGATTGATCACCAGTTTTGAATCGCAAAATACCAGCAAACGCCGAGCACCCAGAAGATATGCATTCCACAAGTCGGCCAGAAGGGCTTCATATTCGGCCTCGTTATTTGTTGCTTCGAAGCCGAGTTTGACGGCCTGCTCAATTATTGCACCGTCGGGAGTCATGATTACTACTCCGGCTCCGCTGCCCCGTTGATTAGATGATCCATCACAGTACAACTGCCAAATATCCCCAACATAAATTCTCCAGCTTGGCTTGGGTCGAATTTCATCAGACGTGAAGTCGGCAAGACCCCCAGTGAATTCGGCCACAAAGTCGGCAAACACCTGTCCCTTGATGGAGGTTCTAGATAGAAACTGAATATCGTACTGGCCGAGTTCAAGAGCCCACTTTGAAACGCACCATGAAGCTTCCGCACTACTGAGTACCAACCGGAGGAGGTGGTTCGTTAGCACCCTGATGGTATGCCCCTAAAAGTAATGCATTAGCTTTCTCGCTGCCATGACGAGGGCCAGAATGAGTTTTTCCAGCGGAAGGTAGTGTGTTTCGGCTTCAACCATTGCCTTGCTCACATAATACACTGGTCGCTACTCCCCCAGCTCTTCCTTTATCAGTACGGCGCTGACGGCCTGGTCGGAAACTGCCAGATACAAAATGAGCGGGTCACCTGCCGAAGGCGTTGTCAAGAGTGGAACTGATCAGAGGTAGGTCTTGAGGCCGTTGAAAACGGCTTTGCACTCGGCGGACCATTCAAAAGCCTTGCCCTGCCGTAGTGTATGAAAGAATTGTCGGCAGCGGTCTGTGGAATGACTGATGAACCTGTTAAGTGCAGCGGCCATCCCCATTAACTTCTGAACCTCCTTGACCGATCGAGGGGAGCCGAGTTCCAGGATTGCTGTGATTTGCCTTGGGTTGGCTTCGATTCCTCGGTGGTTGACAATGTAACCCAAGAATTTGCCAAAGCCGATCCCAAACGCACATTTGGAAGCGTTCAGCTTCATTCCATATTTGTGTAGAATGCCGAATGTCTCTTCCAGATCGGCTATATGATTCTGTTCTTCCTTGGACTTGACTACCATATCGTCAATGTAGACTTCTATAGTGTGGCCGAGTTGCTCCTTGAACATGGTGGTGACTAGTCTCTAGTAAGTTGCCCCTGCATTCTTCAGCCCAAAAGGCATAACCTTATAGCTATAGGTTCCTCTTGGGGTGAGGAATGCAGTTTTGTCTTGGTCCTCCGGATGCATGGCAATTTGATGGTAGCCTCTGTAGGCATCGAGGAAGCTCATACACTGGTGACGTGCCGTAGCATCTACAAGTTGGTTTATCCTGGGGAGAGGAAAACAATCTTTGGGGCAGGCTTTGTTTAGGTCCGTGAAATCGACGTAGACTCGCCAAGTTCCATTTTTCTTCTTCACGACCACAGTATTAGAGAGCCATGTAGGGTAGGTCACTTCCCTGATTGCCCCAGCATCAAGCAACCAGTCAACCTCTTCAACGACGGCGGCAGTGTGCTCTGCGGCTAATCGCCGGCTTTTCTGAATGATCGGCTTGCATTTAGGGTCAACATTTAAACGGTGCTGTGAAACAGACGGATCTACACCCGGCATCTCATATGGAGTCCACGCAAATACATCAAGGTTGCCAAGCAGAAAGGAAATTAGCTGCTGTCTGTCGGCTTGATTCAAGGAGGCGCTGACCATGAAGAACCTGTCTGGGTTTCCGTTGATTTCAACTCGATCTAGGGCTTCCGTGGCCTTTTCATTAGGGAGCCGCCCAGCATCGTCGAGGCTCTCCCGATCCGTCACCTCAACAGAGTTCACTTGTAACTCCTTTGGCAGTTTTTCAGCAAGGAGATAGCATGCTTGTGCTGATTTCTGGGAGCCACGGATTTGCTCAATGCCGCGTTCCGTCGGGAAGCATAGCAGCTGATGATAGATGTTTGGCATGGCCTGCATAGTATGCAACCAAGATCGCCCCATGATGAGATTATACGGCGATGGCAGCTTGACGACCAAGAACTCTACATCCACTGTTCGGGAGCCAGCTTGAACAGGTAGTGTAACTTTCCCCAACGGAAATTCTGGATTGGCGTTGAAGCCGAATAGTGGATAAGGGGCCGGAGAAAGGTCCGATTCAGAGAAGCCGAGTTTGATGAATGTCTTGTAATACATAACCTCCGATGTGCTCCCTGGGTCAATGAGTATGCACTCAACGGTGAACCGGTTTACGCGTAACTCAATTACCAAGGGGTCAATGTGGGGAAGTGTCACTCCGGCCAAATCTGAATCATCAAAAGCAATGCTTACAGCTTCATGGGGCCGTTTAGCCAGAGTGAGTTGATTTTGAGGCTCGGGATTCGACTAAATCGTATGCACCGCGGATGACATTGGTAGGCTGTAAATCATGTGAATTACGCCGAGTGGAGGTGAATCCTGTCTCAAGGCTATTGCTTTGGTTGAGTTGCCTTTTCGGACGTACTGTTGTAGTCGACCATCCTGCACCAATTCCTCCAGATGATTCTTCAATGCATAACAACTCTCAGTATCATGGCCATAATCCTTGTGATACTCGCACCGCCTATCCCGTCTTCGTGTGTCAGAAGGTCCCACCATTTTCGACGGCCATTTGAAGAACGGGAGATGTTGAATCTTGGACATAACCGCACTGATCGGCTCTGCCAACTCCGTATATTTCTTGTCGGCACGCCTTGTGCGCCTGCTATCGACTTGCAGTTGTTCACTTGCTCGGTGGGAGCATTAGTCGCTTGATCGGCGAGAATCCCGTCTCTTATCTCGTTTAGCCCGATGTCGTGGTTCAGGGCTCTGAGGTGGTACAGAATTGAACAGCTGAGCAATTTCAGAAGGAGCTATCTTGTTGGCCACGTTTCCGACTTTGACCCGCAAGGTGTCATCCTCCACTTTGCAATATTCCTCAACTTTCTTCATCAACGGCCAGACTGTTTTGGGGGGTCTTCTAGTCAGGGAGCTACGGAGAGCACTGTCAGGATGCAAACCCATTTTGAAGGCGGTGATGGCCATGGAGTCGTTGCAAGTGTCATCAACAAGGTTAAAGCACTCCCAGTAGCGTGCCGAATACGCTCTTAGTGTTTTTCCTGACTGGATCTGCATTGTCCAGAGAGAGTCGGCTTGTTTCGGCTGGACCTCATTGGTGATGAATCTGGCCCTGAAGGATTTCTATAATTGATGGAAGCTCTTGATCGAAGCCGGCTCCAGTTTATAATACCACCTGACAGCCAATGGTCCCAAACTGCTGGGAAATATTCGGCACATGAGGGCCTCGTCGTCTGCATGCAATGTCATGGCTTACTTATAGTGACGGATGTGGTCGGTGGGGTCTGATTTTCCATCATAAAGAGTGAACGACGGAGCTTTGAACTTTTTAGGCAGGACCACCCTTGCAATTCGTCGTACAAAGGGATCATGCTGGTCTTCTTCGTCTGAACTATTTCTTCTTCGCTTATGCCTTATACGTTCGCTTTCTTTAGAAGAACTGGTAGCTTCGAGTCGACCCTTCTTTTTGGGCTCCGGGAACAATGAGTCAGAGTCACTGTCAATGTCTTGTTGTCGGGCTCGAGGTCGTCGACCACCTGCCCTCAGAGGTCGTTTCGGATCTTGGCATACAGCTTGTTTGGACTTCGCTACTTCCAAGGCCAAATCCTGATGGAGACGTTCCTTCTCAGCGATCATGTTCTCCAACCTCTGTTCATTTTACTTTGCTTGCTCCATAATCGCTTGCATTGCCTCTTGTGCTGATGTCGAGGGTAAACCGAAGTTCAAGGCCCTTCTTACGGTAATATTCTTCGGCCCAAGCATATTGCTTGGAGTGGTTTCATCTTGCGGTGTAGGGTCGACAGTGACTGCCGGAGGATCTTCCGTCACGCCCGCCATGGATGTGCTTGAGTATTTCCACAGACGGTGCCAATTGTGGAGAAGTGGTTTGGAAATACTCTTCTGATCCTAGGGGACTCTCGTGATCCTCAGCTAATCACCTGAAAAGGAATAAACACTCTAGTCGGGGGTGCCGAAATTAGCACTCCGACGGGCAAGTCAGTCTCTACACTCTGGATTACTTGTATTTTAAGTTAAGCGTAATGGTTCTCACATACCTCTTTCTGGTTGATGTTCTTCTATTTATATCCTTTCTTTCTTGGGCCTCGGGATTGGGCCCACTTTCAATTCGACATTCGGCTCCTTCTGTAGCAAATTGCTTTGCATTCGGCCCCTTGCTCAACCGGCTATATGGACGAATAGGGTAGGATTTGAACGTGCAAGACGGGGCCGAATGCTATATATATATATATATATATTTCAGCCTCTTTACGACTCCCAATATTCGGCCCCCACACATACTTATGCTCGCATGTTTACATCCATTCATCTGTCTTGCATGCACCGGGCTCGGCGCATCATACAAACTGCATTGTATTTCAATACCTATTTGAATACATGTTATCTAGTTGCATTCACATGACATCTTAGAATAGCCGAGCCTATCTTAGTTGCATTTTTGCATGTGTTACATTAGACATTCTTGACATAGCTAGGATCATGCATGATTACTAACTAGCTTCTGTTTTGGCTCGGAGTACTAGGTAAGTTTTTACGCTTTAGCATCCTTGCATGTGTGTAAGTGATTACCATGATAGCATGCTTGCCATGAGGTTATTTGCTTATGTGTTTAACTGCATGAATGCCTGTGGATGAAGGCTTCATTGCTTGAATCGGAACAATTCATCAAAATCATCATGTTTTAAGCCCACTTAAGGGTGGCAAATCAGCGACTTAGCCTACTTGAGAGTAGCAACTCCAAACCATTTTCAAAAACAAGCATGAGATGTTTTGTTCCAAATTGAGTGATTTAGTCTATACTTGTATGCTGTGCGCATCATGTAGTAATGATAGATTAATAATCGGAATAAGAACGCATGTGTTTTCAAAAACAACATATCATGTTAGTAGATGCCGATCTTTGATCAGGTGAGCGGGGGTGCTCATTTCAGGACCTTCCCCTCTCGTACCCAAGTTCCCAAGCCGAGGCAACTTTGGTGATGACGGACACGTGGCCTTAGGCACGAGTCAGGGTTTCTTAAATTTCTCAAAACAAAATATTTAGGTGGCGACTCTAAAATCTAGCAAAGCAATCCATGTTTGGCGCTTTTCGATTCAAAATTGATTTTTCAAAACCAATTGCCGGATTTGGACTCTTTGGTGATTTATCAGTCTTACATTGCACTTTGTGAGATTAGATTCAGAACTGTGACAGGAGTCCTAACTGTAGTAGCTATGAACACAATTCGCGCCCTCGCGCGCGGAGCGGAGTTCCGGCGGTCTACAGTCGTCATGGTGACCGAGCTGACTACCCTTGTGATGCCGCGGAAGATGCAAAGAGGAAATTGAACGCCCGTACAAGCATCACCACAATTTTCAAAATTCCTATCTACGGCATACTTAGCGAGATCCACGACAAGGCATACGTTTGGTGGCCGGCTAAATTAGGTGATGCACAAAGGAGCTTCAATCCGTGGTATTGGTGTACCTTTCATGATGAGCAAGGACACCGCACCGAGGACTGTTTGCTTCTGAAACAACATCTGGAAGAGTTAGTGGCGGTTGGTCATTTGGACCATTACATCGATGGAGGCATCAAGGCAGCACCCCAAGCTCCGGCCGATCCGAACGGCTTGGCTACTTTGGAAGCACCCCCCCAAGGTGTAATCAATGTAATCCACGATATCGTTGAGCTAGCCCGGGTATGCGAACTCTGAGGGATGATTAAGAAGATGGAACACATAAGAGAAGTTCTGTCGGTCCAACCCGCGGTGAAGAAAGACAAAACCGAGGTGAAAGATGTACTCAGCATTTCAAGTCGAGATCTTGACCGCATTCAGACGCCATATAATGACGTGCTGGTGGTCATACTCCGCGTGAAGGATTTTGACATTAGGCGCATTTTGATCGACCAAGGTAGCTCAGTGGAAATAATGTATTATGATGCCTCCAAACAGCTCAAGTTGAATGACAGAGACTTGGCCCCAACAACCTCACCACTAGTCGGCTTCAACTCGCAGCTAGAGTGGCCGGTAAGAAAAAAATCATCCTACCGGTCAAAGCAGGGTCAGTCGTCAGGCTAGTGGAATTCTGGGTGTTGAAGGTACCCTCAACCTATAACTTGGTCCTAGGCAAGGGATGGCTTCATGCCATGCAAGCTGTGGCATCGACTTACCATCAGGTCATAAGGTTTCTCTCAGTTACCGGGGTGATAGAGGAAGTTTATCAGGTCATGGCCAAGCAGTGTTTTGTGTTTGTGAACGAAAGCCGTGCTGCCAAAGGCTTCTTACAAATGATCAAAGGTCTGGAAGATCAGAGTGTCCTAGACGACATGGGCACCAGGGCCGAGGAGAAGGCTGTTGAAGATTTGATGGAAATAAGGATCAACGAGAATGATCCTGAAAAGTTCGTCTTGTTGGGGTCCAGTTTGACCGCCTAAGAACGGTTGGAGATGGTCAATTTCTTGGTGGCAAATATCGAAGTATTTGCTTGGACGCCTTACAATATGCCTGGCATCAATCCGAACTTCATTTGCCACCAACTCAACGTATTTTCGGACGCCCAGCCTATAATTCAAAGAACGTGGAGATCAGTGCTTCATCACGCTGAGGTAGTGGCAAAAGAGGTGAGGAACTTGCTCGAAATGAGAGCTATCCAAGAGGTACACTACCCTCGGTGGGTTTTTAACACAATGGTTGTACCAAAGAAGAATGGGAAATGTCGAGTTTGTGTGGACTACAAAAAGGTCAACTGAGCTTGCCCCAAAGACAGCTTCCCCTTGCCCCGGATCGACCAACTGGTGGACCTCACAGCTAGACATAGAAGGCTAAGTTTCCTGGACGCATACCGCGGTTACCACCAAATCGCTATGCATGAACCCGACCAAAAGATTACTTCCTTCACGACCCCAAGGGGATTGTTCTACTATAGAGTCATGCCTTTTGGGTTAAAAAATGCCGGAGCGACCTTTCAGAGGATGGTCACCAAGATGTTTGCCCCATTGATCGGTCGCACGATGGAAGCTTACATCGACGACATGGTGGTCAAAAACAAATGTGAGGCCGACCACTTAGCTGACCTGGCAGAGATGTTTGCCATTCTCAAACAACACAAGCTACGTCTGAACGCATCAAAGTGTGCCTTCGGCGTGGGGTCGGGGAAATTCTTGGGCTTTCTGGTCACCAACCGTGGCATTGAGGCGGATCCCTCCTAAATCAAAGCCATACAAGAATTGAAGCAGCCCAACTCAGCAAAGGATGTGCAACATCTTGTCGGGATGGCAGCCGCACTTAATAGATTTATTAGCCAGTCATCAGATTGTTGCCGTCCTTTCTTCCAAGCCCTTAAGTCCAAGTTTTCGCGAGACAACAAATGGGATAGAGCCCTAGCCAAGCTAAAGACATACCTATCTTCCACTCCACTCCTTGTTAGTAGAAGGCATACAACATATGTCGATCTTCTACATGAGCAAGACCTTGCTCCCGGTAGAGTCAAGATATCTGCCGCTTGAGAAACTTACCTTGGCACTGATGATGGCCTCCAGGAAGTTGGCCCATTACTTCCATGCACATACGTTAGTTGTGCTAACCGAGTTTCCTTTGAAGGCCTTGTTTGAGCGGGCAGAGTTCTCCGGTCGAATCTTGAAGTAGGTGGTCGAGTTAGGGCAATTCAATGTCAAGTTTCAACTAAGGAACGCCATCAAGGCTCAAGCATTGGCAGACTTTGTCATAGAATTTTCACCTGGAACTTATCTGGTTTGCCTGGTAAACCTTACCGATGCAACCGGGATGGAGGGGTAGGCATCGCGAAAGTTGCACAGCCAACTCCCAACGAGCCTAACAATAAAGGTGATGCGGAAGTTGCATGCCTGAGCGGAGTCCCACCTCTTGAAGACCCACCTCAACTTGGCAATGCATTGCTAGATGTCGGAATAACAGGTCAACCTGTTGGATCCAACTTCGCATCACCAAAGGGGGACGAAGCCATGCAAGTTGCAATCAATAACGACGCGCTTGACGCAGTAATAGCCGAGCAGCCAAGCAACTCAAAACACTTGAACCTCCAAAAGTCCCCAGACCACATAGAATGTTGGAAGCTTTTTATTGGCGAAATGTGGAAACTTTTTATCGATGGCACTTCAAACAGACACGGAGCCAGGCTCAGCGTGGTTTTGATCTCACCAGACAGACTAACCATTGAACATTTCATCGCGCTTGGGTTCCCCGCATCCAATAATGAGGCTGAATATGAAGCACTGCTCGCTGGGTTGAAAAGCACACTCCGACTGCAAGCATCCGAGCTAATGGTCTACAGCGACTCCCAACTCGTTGTAAACCAAGTGTTTGGGGAATACGAAGCCCAAGATGATAGAATGGCCAAATACCACAATCTAGTGAGAGAGTAGATCGAACAATTCCAAGCCATACGAGTTCAAAAAATTAGCCGAGAAGATAATGGCCAAGCAGATGAGTTGGCCAGTTTGGCTTCCATGGTAGACAGATCAACACCCTGCCCTCTCTTGATTGAATTCCTCCCAAGACCGAGCATAGAAGACTCAGTGCAGATAAAAGTTCTCTACACTGAGCTAGGTCCTTCTTGGATGGACCCCATCATCCTTTTCATGAAAGAAAGAATCTTGCCAATTGACAAGAAAGAGGCAAACAAAGTCTGGGTGAAGTCTAAACGGTTTTGGCTCTCTCTATCTGGCACTTTGTATAAGAAGTCATTCATCGGTCCATACCTCAAATGCGTTCATCCAAGCAGAGTCGACGCTTTTCTTTTCAAGATCCATGAAGGGATGTGTGGGAGTCACATTGGCGAAAGATCTGTAGCCTACTACGCTATCTCGCAAGGATACTGGTGGCTATGCATGTAGGCGGATGCACAGAAATATGTGAGAAAATGCCAAAAATTCGCCCACCAAATTCATCAGCCAACCAGAGGGCTTCTCCCTTTCACAAGCCCTTGGTCGTTCGCAATGTAGGGGCTTGACATAGTGGGACCACTCCCAACGGCGCCAGGCAACCGCAAGTTCTTCATAGCGGCGACAGACTACTTCACTAAATAGTTCGAAGCCGAACCCCTAGCATCAATCAAAGAAAAGGATGTGAAGAGGTTTGTTTGGTGTAGACGCGCCCCGCGTGAGGGCCTCCGTGCTACAGTTCGGACTCAAATTGTCACGGTTCTTAATCTTAACCAAAGAGTCCAAATCCGGCAAATCGTTTTGAGAAAACAGATTTTGTAAAGAAGTGCCAAACATGGACTGCTTTGCCAGATACAGAGTCGCCACCTAAATATTTTATTTTTGGGGAAATTTAGGAAACCCTAACTCGTTGCCTAAGGCCACGTGTCCGTCATCACCAAAGTTGCCTCGGCTCGGGAACTTGGGTACGATTGGGGAAGGTCAGCTATGAGCACCCCCTCTCGCCCGATCCGAAGATCGACCTCTACTAACCATGATATCTCATTTTTGAAAACACATGCGTTCTTATTCCGATTAATTAGCTAATCTTACTATGTGATGCGCACAACACAAAAGTATAGACTAGATCGCCTAATTTGGAACGAAGCATTGCATATCCGTTTGTTTGGAAAATGATTTGAGATTTGTTACTCGCAAGTAGGCTAAAATACGGATTTCAATGAGTTATCCCAACTCAAACAATCCAACCTTCACCCACAGGCATTCGAGCAGTTTATATCACATAAGTATCTAGCCACATGGTAAGCATGCTGTCATGTTAACATTCACACTCATGCGAGATGCTAAAACATAAAACACTTACAGTGTACTCCAAGCCAAAACAATAAGCATGTTAGCAATCATGCATGATCCAAGTCCATGTCAAGTGGCTAATGCAACGCATACAGAATGTCACTAGAATAGACTCGGCTAATCCTAGGATGGCATGTGGGATGCAACAAGTAGCACGTATTCAATTTGGAATTGGAACACAATGCAGTTAGTATGATGCGCCGAGCCCCGTGCATGCAATACTGATGCATGATGCACGCATGCATAGCATAAGGATGCTAAATTAAACATGTCCTAATACTAACCATCAAAAGCAGGTAAGTAAAAGAGAGAAAGAAGTGGGGGTTGGAAGGCATACACACACGCACCCACACTTATTACAAATACGCCCTCACTCGAAGGGACCGAAAGAATAATACAGATTTAACTAGCCTACAAGCTAATTAAATATTACAGACCAATTAAACTAGTTAAACAAATTAACTAATCTAATGAAACAGTAAACAGCCTCGGGAAGAGGGCCCAATGCAATGCGTGCTCGGCTCCGCTCGGAAGTCCACTGGCATGCACAAGTTGCCTCTGTTTTCCCTGCACTGCTCCTCTGATCATTGCAAAATTCCCAAGGTGCACTCTATGAACCCTGTGAGATACCACCTGCTAGGGGAAATGGTCACCGGCCAAAGGAAATGATCACCGGCCATCAATTGTTGGTCGGTTGGCACTAAAGATGGCCGGCCGGCCAAACCTTCCTGCGGAATCCTGTTTTGACAGCAGCAGAGGACAAAACAAGGCATAGCAATACATTTCAAGCCAATGTGTGCACCAACCCATCCCTTATCATGTTCATGACTCAAAGGGACATGGTTCTCGATTCTCGGACCACCAATCGCGCATTTCCATGCGTGATGGCCCAAGGAACCAAGTTATGCACTTTGATTTCAAATGAAATGCACATAAACAAGCAAGGAGCTCAACCTCTATCATGCTCAATTCAAGAGGCTAAGCATGCATGTCGATGCAATGCAACCTAAACATGCAATCTAAACATGCAACATTAGCATGCAAATGTACATGCAAAGATGCAACTAACAAGCATGCAAAGTGTAATGTCAACATGCACACATGCAAGACATATAACATGTTAGACAACTTAGCAAGAAATGCATGCTAAATGCAACACCATTTAAGCATGCGACAACATGTCATGAACCAAGTATCTAAACACACAATCATGCATGCAAACATGGTTCCACACTTAAGCAATAAAGGAGGGACTCTTAAGCACACTCAAAGGGATATAATCATGGACACATGGCATGCATTGTAAGCTCTGAAAACACACAAAGGATGATGCCAAATCAACCTATCAATGCAAGCAAGGCATGCAACCAAGCCCAAGGACTTAAACCATGATCATGTGACACATGAAGCAAATGATCAAAGTGAATCAAAACAGTCCTAAAACATGCAAAAGTAAGCCCCAAAAACCACTTAGATGGCATCTAAATGATCTAATCTTAGAGGCATACACAATGGCACAAACGTGGAGCAAGAAACACCAACCTTTTAAAGCATGAAAGGGGCATCAAATGCAAGCATACGAGCGTACCACAAGGACTGAAATGACATGACAAGTGGTTCTAAACCACTGAAATGATGCAAAGATGGCATGCTAGAGGGGTCAATGCTTAAGGCATACAAGAGAGGTTGCATGGTAGCTATACAAAGCAAATCATGGACAACCCAAATGACCAAAAACAGACCTTTAGCATGCTAAAACAAGCATAAAAGCTTCACAAAGCTTGGCCAAAAACACGCTAGAGCAAGGCCCAAAGCACAAAGCATGTTAAGGCTAAAACATGGCATTACAAGACATGTATGCAAGGCATGCAAGGTGTGTCTAAACCAAGCAAAAACAGAGCTATATTATGACATAATAAGCACAAAAAAATAGTTAAGGCATGGTCATCATACACTCAAACAAGATGCTCACACATGAGGCAAAAATGACCCTTTTCAAGGACAACAAGGAGAGGGGATGGTCCTCTCCTTCTTAGGACCTTAAGGCACCATCCTCACCACTGAAATCCCTCAAGATTTCAGTGGTGAGGAGGCCCAAACAAGGTGGTCCCGGAGCTCAACCAAAATAGCACAAAATGGGGCTAAACAAGCCCTAAGAGGGGTGAAATAACCCCAAACAACAAAACACTCTTAAACAACTATTTAAAGCACTCAAAAACAAGACTTTTATTAGTTATATACAAAGTCTAAAAATAGTTGCAAGATAGGCTAAAAGACTATACAAAAATGGGGAATAAAGGGTGAAGTTCTTACCCTTGATGACCCTCTCCACAAACAATGCTCCAGCTGGTTCTTCAAGCTTGACTCCACTCAAGAACACCAAGAACAGCTCCTCAGCACCTCAGTAGCCAAGAGAAGGTGTAACACTAGGTGTTTGTGTGCAATAGTAAGACTAAAACACACTTAGAGCAAAAGAGAAGGAGAAATAGAGATAGAATAGCTACAACTATGTAAACCCTAATTTAGAGCTCCCTCGGTATTTTTTGTCTAACCCTAATGGAGGAAGAAGAGGCTCCCTCTTATAGAGCTCCCTCTTGCAAAGCTTCTCAAGTAAGCTAGTCAAGAGGGAAATCCCTACATACACGTGTATGGAGGGGAGCAAAGGTGTATGCCAGCTAGCACAGCTGGCATAAAAATATCTGCAAAAGCAGATGCGCAGTGGTCGGCCGGCCAAAAATGCAATTTGACCAAAATAGATGGCCGGTCAACTACAAAGAGTGCCGGTCGGCCAAACATTTGGCCGGTGGCCTCAAGCCATGGCCGGTGATGTGTGGGGATGGCCAACAAGCCATTCTCTGCCCCTCAAAGGCAAAACACAAGTGTTTGGTGCAAAACCAAACACAAAACAGTCGAGTTGAGAGATCCTGAGGCAAGGCGCGTAGCCGAGACCTCCGGGAACTCAAAACAAACACAAACATGGATAATCACCAAGTGTTCAAACAGTAACGTCCAAGTCTTGAGGACGGTCAAAAATGGGGTGTCTACATTTGGCAGAATGTAATAACGCGGTTTGGAGTCCCCAAGGCTCTGATCTCCGACAATGGCACCCAATTTGATAGAAGTTTGTTCAAAGGATTCTGTGAGGAGCTGAAGATAGAGTTCTACAATTCAACACCGGCTTATCCGCAGTTGAATGGCCAAGCCGAAGCATCAAACAAGACCATTCTAGATGGACTGAAGAAAATGCTAGAGAAAGCCAAAGGCAAGTGGACCGAAGAACTTCCAAATGTCCTCTAGGCCTACCAAATAATGCCGAGACACTCAACCGGGGAGACACCTTTTGCTCTGGCATATGGAATGGAGACAGTCATCCCACTAGAGATTGGCATGCCCACCATCCACAGCGAAAATTTTGAGCCTGACTTAAACGCCGAAGCCATCGCCCTAGAGTTAGACCTTACAAAAGAACGCCGGGAAAAGGCACTGATCCATGCTACAGCATACCAGCAAGAACTATCCAAGAAGTATAACAAAACAGTTCACCCCAAACAATTCAAGGTTGGGGATTGGGTTCTGAGCAAGGTGATGGGCAACACTCTAGTGCCAGGCAAAGGGAAGCTAGGGGTAAACTGGGAAGGGCCGTATACGATAACCAGCCTGGCAGGCAAAGGGGCATACCATCTAGAGGACTTGGAAGGCAAAATAATACCCCGGCCATGGAACATGGCCAATTTGAAGTTGTATTATTTTTAACTTCAATCTGTAATGTAATTTTTTATGAAGGGCAAACATATCCCATCATTTTCCAATGCAATTCTTCCAGTCATCTCAAGACTTAGTGGAATCTGTATACCATTTTGCATATAATGATTTTGAATTACTATACTTAGAAAATATGTTATATTACTAGGTTGCAATGCATAAGGGGCATTTCACTCCAAGTCGATTACACACGTCTTTAGCTTTGGGGGACAAGAAATTTGCCCGACAAACGAAGAATTCCAAGTGTTAATGGAATCCCAGTGTGATGAGGAGATCATACCTTAACCCCGCTTTGGCCACATCTAAGCTTTGGGATGGATGTGCGGGCTTACTCTACACGAAGCTCGATCCTTGGTTCACAATAGAGAGCTAGATATTCCCGGTCTGATTCATCGATTTTCTGACTTTGGTGACCGAGGCAATCTTCTTTAGCGGGGTTTTCGGCAACACGCACTTTGTTTGTGTATGTTGGCTCATTTCCTTCTTGCCCCTAGTTTCAAAGGGTCTAGCATTCGGCTAATTGAAGTGGCCCAAGGTTTGAAAGAGGACAAGAGTTGCATTGGCTTGGTGTTGGCCGAGACTTTGATAAGCTTATATGCCTTCCATCGGCGAGAGACCAACAAATTCGCAGGGAGTCCACTACTTCTTCAGGTAATGTTTCCCACCCTTTCTAATATGTGTTTCTCACATCACTTGGCATTCATGCTCTGTTTTTCTCTCAAAGCCCTTTTCTCACTTTTCTCTCAACATACATCTCTCTATTCTTTAATCTCTCTTTTCTTTCATCCCTCCCCAGATATGGCTAATGGACAACATGAAGGTGGTGGACTCTTGCCCCGCGTACTCAGCCCGAGCGTACTTTTTCCGCCTACAATTGGTGGATTTCCCGAATGAAGGATGGTGGTGCCACTGGATGTGCAACAGGTCTGCTGCTGACATTGCTTGGCGTTGCCCTTAGCTTAATCTGACCGAAATGAGCTATAGCATGACTCGACAACTTGGCATTCAGTTGATTGGCCTGATACACTGTGTATTCTATTTTTCGTTCCGGCTCAAGCGTCAGTTTGGACATGATCAGACTTGCCCAGAGGAGGGGGTGGAGTACCTGGTTTCATTTCCCATCTGAGGTTCATATTTGGCTAGATACCTCACTGCTTGGAAGACGAGAGAGCTTCTGGCCCTTGCCCCTAGTTTCAGTTGCGCCTTTTTTGGCGAGTGCCTGACTTGGCTCGAAGATGAGGCACAAACCGTGCCCACCTTAGCATCAGAAGTTTCCACAAGCACAAGCGGGGGACGCAGAAGCACCTATGCCCCTAGTTTGTTGCTTTGATCTTTACTTTTCAAGTTTTATGAATGTAATAAAAGCAAATTTGATTTGTATCAAGAATTGGAGAACTTTGTATTGAAATCAATGAAATTAAAGTTGTGAGCACTGAAAATTTTCCTTTTGGTCCAAAATGGTCTAAGTTGTAAAAGGTAAAATTTTGAGCAAAAATTAACTTTTATCAAAACTTTTCAAAGCCATTTTCGATAAGGATCACCACCTGACACATACGGAATCTATCTTTGAGATGTACAACCTCAAATCCAAAGATCACAAATTGCCCCTTGACTGAATAACACTGCTCAGCACTATAACCAGCTCTTAGAACAAAGATCATAACCGAACTTTCAAATAAAGAACAGACAAAGATGACCTGATCAAACACATGGACAGGACAGTTGAGTTGGAGGTGTTTACGGCCGAACTTCAGGATGAAGTTGCCTACGTATCCCGAAGATGGGAATCAAGCCTTACGTAGTTTGATTCGGGTTCACTAGAGTATTAATACTCTCCTTTTACGCTTTAACTTTTGCCAAGGCCGCCATTTAGGGTTTTCAACCTTGCGAGCTCAGTTTTTCTTTATTTCTAGTTTTTTGTGCTCTAACTTTTGCCTAGGTCACTCTTTCGAGTTTTCGAGCCTCTCAAGGATAGTATTTCTTCAACTTGTCCATGTTAATCAGTTGGGAAAATTCTAGGCCATCCAGGTCCATGAGAACAACAGCTCTACCCGACCAGATAGTTTTGATGATGTAAGGGCTAGTCCAATTGGGTCTGAACTTGCCCCTAGAGCCATGGATGAGAGCTCGGTTGTCTTTCAGCACCAAATCCCCCTCTTTGAGATTCCTAGACTTAACCTTCTTGTTAAAAGCTTTGGCAATCCTGCGTTGATAACCCTGAACATGGTACAATGCTTTCAGCCTTCTCTCATCAAACAGCATCAGTTCTTCAAACCTGTTCTGTTGCCAGTCCGCCTATGCTATTTGACACCCAGCCATAACTCGCAGTGACGACACTTCTATTTCAATTGGCAGAACAACCTCCATATCATAGACAAGAGAATAAGGGGTGGCCCCTATAGACGTCCGGATCGAAGTTCTATAGCCCCAGAGTGCAAATGGTAATTTATCTGGCCAGTCCTTGTAGGTCTCAACCATCTTCTACAGAATATGCTTGATGTTCTTGTTGACAGTCTCAACAACTCCATTGGTTTGCGGCCGGTATGTAGATGACTTATGAAAAGCCACATTGTATTTTTCCAATAAGTCTATCACTTCTTTCTTGAAATGGGAGCCATTATCTGAAATGATCTCGTTTGGGACTCCATATCGGCAAATGATGTTGTTTCGGATGAACTTAGCCACATGCGCTGCTTTCAACACTGCGTAGGACTGAGTTTCCACCCACTTCGTGAAGTAATCAATTGCCACCAGAATGTATTCATGCCCATTCGACCCTTTTGGTGTGACTGCGCCAATGACGTCGATTCCCCAGACTGAGAAAGGTCATGGTGAAGTCATGTTGTACAGCTTCAATGGCAGGGTGTTCATGCGATTTGTATGAATTTGGCATTTGTGGCATCGCCGAACAAAACCGATACAATCCTCCTCCATAGTAGACTCGTAGTAACCTTGCCCGAGAATCTTCCGGGCTAACATTACTCCATTCATGTGCGCTCCGCACTCTCTCCCATGGATGGCCTCCATTAGGCATTTTGACTCTTCTACTTCAACAAACAACTTGTGCATTCCCAGATGACCCCTCTTGTACAGTTTACCTCCGCAGGTGATAAATTGAACGGCCATCCGCCGTATTGCCCTCTTATCTTTGGCATTAGCGCCTGGTGGATAAATCTCATTTTCCAAGAAGTTCCAGATATCATAGAACCAAGGGTTTTGATCTTGTGCTTCATCTATTGCAGCGATAGTCTCGTAGGCCAGCATGTACCTCTGCTCAATGAAGATCGGATGCATCCGAACTCCAAACGGGATGTCTATCATGGACGATAGAGTTGATAAGGCGTCAGCGAACCTATTGTTCTCTCTTAGTAGATGTGTGAAAGTCAGCTTCTCAAACCTAGGAATCAGAACATCTAGGGTCTGGTGTAGATCTTCATCTTTTCTTCCTTGACCTTCCAGTCTCCTTTTGCTTGAGACACAACTAGGTTCGAGTCCCCGATTACGTCCAACCTTTTTGCCCCTAGTTCCAGGGCGACTTCTAGACCAGCGATACACGCCTCGTATTCTGCTTCGTTATTGGATACCTTGAACTGGAGTTTGAAGGCTAAGGGTACATGGGAATTGTCGGGTGCTATCAACAACACACCTATCCTATAACTGTACTGATTAGACGCTCCGTCAAAGTACATTGTCCAAATCTCTTCTTCAACTCGTAGAATAGCTTCATCTGGGAACATGTATTCTACCGCTTCATCCCCTTTCACCGGATGGTCTGCCAGGAACTCCGCTACTGCTCTTCCTTTGACCGACTTGTGAGTAACATACTTCAGATCAAATTTGGAAAGGAGAAGCAACCAACGGGCTAGCCTACCCATAAGCACTGGTTTCTCAAAGAGATATTTGATGGGATCTAATCTCGAAACCAAAATTACGGAGTGAGCCAACAAGTAGTGCCTCAACTTTCTTGTAGCCCATACCAAAGCTAGGCAAGCTTTCTCCAGCAGAGTGTAGCGGGTCTCATAATCTAGCATTTTCTTGCTCAAATAATAGATGACTTTCTCCACCCTATCCTTAGATTCCTGAGCAAGCATGTATCCCATCGTTGTGTCCGTTACTGACAAATACAAAATCAAAGCCTTCCCTGGCTTAGGCGGCAACAACACAGGTGGATTCTGAAGGTACTGCTTGATCTGTTCAAAAGCAAATTGACATCGGTTATCCCATCGGAACTTCTTTCCTTTTTTCAAGAGACCAAAAAGTGGTTCACAAGTCAAGGTTAATTTAGAGATAATCCGTCTTATGAATTGCACTTTACCCCGAAAGCCTTGCACCTCCTTTTCTGTCCTTGGTGGTGGCATTTCTAGGATGGCCTTGATTTTGGAAGGATCTACCTCGATGCCCCTCTATGTGATCAAGAAACCCAGCATTTTCCCTGCTGTTACACCGAAAGTACACTTCTGTGGATTCAATCTCAGTCTGTATCATCTGATCCGTTGAAAGAATTTCTTCAATGCAGTGTAGTGGCCCTCCCTTTCTTTGGACTTGACAATCATGTCGTCCACGTACATCTCGACCTCTTTATGGATCATATCATGCAGAATTGTGGTTGCAGCCCTTTGATAGGTAGCCCCGGCATTCTTCAGCCTAAATGATATCACTCTATGGCAGTAGGTTCCCCACGGCGTAGTTGAAAGTGGTTTTCTCTCTGTCCTTGGGTGCCATCAGAATCTGGTTATACCCGAAAAATCCATCCATGAAAGAGAGCAGCGCATGGCCTGAGGTGAAGTCCACTAATTCATCGATGTGCGGCAAGGGAAAGTCATCCTTTGGATTGGCTTTATTCAGATCTCTGAAGTCCACACACACCCGAATTCTGCCATCTTTCTTCAGCACCGGGACAATGTTGGCCAACCAAGTTGGATACTCAGATACTAGCAAGGACCCTACATCTATCTGCTTGGTGACCTCCTCCTTAATCTTCAAAGCCCAATCCAGGTGTATTCTCCACAACTTCTGTTTTATGGGTCGGGCCTTGGGGTCGAGAGGGATCCGATGCTGTACAATCTCAGGATCGATTCCAGGCATGTCTTCGTAGGACCACTCTAAAATATCTTTGAAATCTTTTAATAAAGCGACTAAGCGCTCGCGCTCCTCCGAAGACAACGTGGACCCGATCTGGACTAGACACGGATCTTTTTCAGTACCCACAATAAAAGCAATGATTTCATCAACAAGGGGTTTTGCAAACCTCTTCTGTTCTCGATTAATCAAAATTTTCAAAACCAGAGGAATTCCTTCCTCTTCGTTTTTATCAAAATTTTGAAAATCATGATCAATGTAATAAACAAGCGGCACAGAGAAATACTCGGAATCTACAGTGGCATTTTCATTCACAAGGTCAAGTTCATCCAGTCATCCAGTTCCTCGGTTACAACCGACTCAAAAGAAAAAGAAAAGGATGACCTGGACAAAACCTTGGTATCCGGGTTATCAACCCCAGGAATATCGGACTAAGACTCAGAAGAATATGAATCTGATTCCGACTCCACAGACTCTGTGGAATCAGATTCTGGTTCACCACCTGACTCAGAATTGCTAGATAGGTAGCCCTCCTCCAGCTGCCAAACGAGGGATGGTGCGTCAGATGCATCCAAGATGTTGCTAGAAGGGTTTACACCCGGTTGGTCCCCGATCATGGAAACGGTCAGGTTATCCCCCAAGCTTTCTGAGTTAATCGGAGGATCTAAAAGGAGACATGCCAGTGCTACTCCTACTTCAAGCTCGTTGCTGTCGGAATCACTTTCTGTGCTCTTCACAGCTTCAACAGTCAGTTCAGCCATTTCCTCCGTATCACTGTCTTGCAGCTGCAAGTCGAAGAAAATTTCAAAGCCAGGAACCCGTTGCCTCTCAGAGTTGAACCAGCGTTCGGGGAAACCACAGAATGGGAAGTCTTCTCCCTCCCAAACAAAATAACCATTCAAGGTTCCCCGGATTGCTCTGTGCACAAGTTCATAGCACTTGCCGGTCTGCTTAGCTCTAGCTCTTCTTGCCATTTGCTTTCCCTTTTCTAATCCAGTCTTTTTTGGTGGGCATATAGCCAAGACCAAAGGCATGTGGATTATGTGGCACATCGGCCAAAGTAGTGATGCCTTTCTGGCCACTCCTTCCCAGTCCCATTCCTAGCACGTGTTGGAGCTTGTTCATGAAGTATACGGATTGGGCGCTGACATACAAGCCCTCATCAACAGCCAAGATATTCTAAACTACACGGGCCTCAGCCAAGGTAAACACCGAAAGGAGAACATCCTCTTTGCCATGCACAATCTCCAGCACAGGTGTAGTGACCTCTGGCGAAGGATGAATAGATGAATTCCCGAAGACTATGGCCACCTCTTTCCCGTGAGGGTACTTCAGCATTTGGTGGAGGGTAGAAGAGACAGCTTTCACTTGGTGCAACCAGGGTCGCCCAAGTAGTAAGTTGAAAGTGGCCGGAACGCCTAGGACATGGAACTCAATATCCTGTTGAGCTGGGCCCACTTGAACTCTGATCTGTACTGTACCCATCACCTCTCTGCTTGTATTGTCATACACCCGAATCACCTGGGTTGTAGGCACGAAATCGGCCGGTTTCAGACCGATGGCATAGGCTGTACGCGATGGACAGACGTTGATTGCTGACCCCGTATCGACCAATATCACTGGTACCGACTTTTTTCGGCACCCCACTGATATATATAGAGGCTTGTTGTGTGCAGAGCCTTCCGGCAGCAGTTCCTTGTCCGAGAAGGTTAGAGTTGGCGCAGCGCCTCCCGGGAAAACTAATCCTACCAGTTGTTCTGGGGTAGTGTTGATAGACAACTTAGCTTTATCCATCGCCGACAGTACAACCTGTCTGTGCACTCGCGAAGCCATAAGCAGACCCCAGATAGATATATCAGCTTGAATCTTATTCAGCTGTTTCAACATAACCTCTTCTTCTAACTGTTTTTCCCTCTGCTTCTTGACTTCTTTATCCTTCCCGGATGCCTCGGGTTTGTCCAGATACGGTGGTTTGAAATATCGGCCACTTCTCGTCATATGGTCGACCTGTTCTACATACCAAGTGTTGTCAGGAAGGTCTTCACCCCAATCCTCATCAGTATGAGCCAAGTGTAGGTCGTCGTCATCCCAACAGATTCCTTCGGCAGCCGACAAGCATTTGTCCGGCTCCATTCGGAATATCTTCTCGTCACAAATCTCCCGGGCAAGGAGTTGGGTTTTTCCAGCTTTCCAGTTGTTTTCACCCATTTCTTGCTCAAAATGCTTCAGTATAGCTTCTTGCTTTGTATGTACAGTACTAACAATGCCCAGTTCCTGAGCCAATTGTTCTACACTAGTGTTTTCCGGCAGTTTACTTTTCCCATCGGCCATTTCGGCCATTGCAATGGTTCTCGCTTTTTGTTCTTCCGGCTTCAATTCAATTTCCTCATCTCTATCGAGTTCATCACTTAGCCACCCAGAATTGTCTGTCGACCTGTTCAGATCAAACCAATCAATATGCACGTCCCCTTAATCTTGCTCATCAAAGAACTGCAAATTGTCTATGTCCTCCTCTAGGTCGACCAGATCATCTAATCCCTGACTTGGGCCATCCTCTTGAACTACACTGACCTCCATCCCAGCCGGCAACATCACTTCCGGCTTAGCTTGATTGATTGGCACAATATAGCAGTATAGGTTGTAGACCCCTTCAGATAACTCCTTAGAGCCCTTAGGCAATGGACCGACATTTTCCACCAAGGTCAACCTCCCTTCATCTACCATTGTCACCACCACAAGTTCAGGTTGGAGTGTAGACATGTTCATCATGCACAAGTCCGTGCTCTCAAGGATGAACAACGTCGGTTTAAGTAGGTGGGAAGGGGTGATATATATACTGGGGTCATAAGGGACGGCCAGTGTGTAGATGAGGTTTATATGTCGGGGCGGAGGGACTTGATTATGTGGTAGGAGAGGATTTGTAGTGACAATGGGTTTTTGGAGAGGTGCTATCACCTTATTGTCGATGAGATCTTGAATCTCATGACGCAACCTATAGCATTGATCAGTGTCATGACCGTGCTGCTGGTGAAAAGCACAGTATTTGGCCGGGTTATGTTTTGGGGGGAGAGGATCGGGTAGAGGGCGAGGCTCTAGTGCTTAAGATGCCCCTTTTTGATCAGGACCCCTAGGGCTTTGGATAAAGGCATGTAGAGTGGGGTAAAGACCCTTTGAGATCGGGCCTGGCTAGTTGAGGATGTACTGGCAAAAGGGTTGGCGGTCTTGGGTGTGGTGGTGACCATACTCACATCCGAAGGCCGTACAGAGGTGCTGCCACTCGTGGTTGCATTGGAACTGTGTGTAAAGGGCCTCTTGGGCTACTCCTTCTCATCGGCTATCAGCCCCTGTTTCATCGCATCTTCAATCTGAACCCCTATCTCATGGAGCTCAGCGAATGTAAACAATGGCAAGACTATTATCTTCTGCAATAATTTCCCTTGCAGATTGCGGACCACCATTCTGATAAATCATTCTCGGATGGCCTGATAGTCATCATCAAGGCCTTATCCCTCTATCAGGTCACAAAGTCCGAGAAGCCCTCATTTGGCTCCTGACGGGTCACTTCAAGATCACGGGTTGTGACCTCAATCTGGGTATTGTAAGAGTACTGCGTGATGAAAGCCTCAGCCATTTCCTCCCAACTCCATTTCACAGAGTCTTTCAGTTTTGCATACCAGATAGCCATTATACCCGACAGGGTTCGGCCGAAAAGCGACAACTTCTGAAGTCTGGTGAGGCCCATTGGCCGCAGGATGTCTGAGAATAACTGTAGATGGACCATGGGATCCCCGGAGCCATCGAACCGGTCTATGTATGGCATCTTGAATCTGTCCGGCAGAGTTACTGCGGAGTCTGTGTATCCATCCTCGATGTGAGGGATTGAATTCACGCCTTGTGCCCGCTTGAAAAGCTTTTCTAGCTTGTTGACCTTCAGTGCAGTGGGGTCAGCCTCGAATTCAAATGGCACCTCAATTTGGTACATTGGTGCCTTAGAGGTTTGCGGTGGGATCAGATCTACCGGAATGCCCAGATTCTCTTAGACATTGACAGTGACTCCGGGTGCTGGAATACTTGCAGGAGGTGCATGGGAAACAGAAGCCGCTGCTTGCGGTGGTTACTGTTGCTGGAGCCTATTTATCACTTCTGCTTGGTGGGTTGTAACCTCAGCTTGGTGGGCTGTAACCTCAGCTTGGCGGGCAGCATCTAGTTGCATGGTTTCTATGGTCTGTTGGAGATGACGAAGCATGTCTTCCATGCTAAACGGGGGGATGTTGAACCATCAGAACAGGTGAATAATCTCTCACTAGAATGGAAGTAGAAGACTAAGCCTGACTGGGCGCAGGTGAAGTAAAAAGTGACTGCTGGACTGGCGAATTATGCCTAACCCTCCTCCGTCCGTAATCGGTGAGAGTAAAGTAAACACTGGTTGTCCCCTAACAAGATCCCTGGATCTATAAAGTCTCCTTACACGTGTCCAGAGTGCTTGGGGGGTAACAAAATCGTCCGAAGCAAATGTGAAAAACTACCTTGCAAAAAGAAATAAAGCAAAAGAAAAACAAAAATCAGAAACCGCACAGCACAGCACAGCACCTCAACTCAAATGTGAACAAGACACAGTCATAATCATAAGCGGTAGAACTGCAATCAACACTGATTTCTACCCCCAAAAACTGATACCCAAACTTGCAACTGATACATACATTCCTATAGAGTTTCACTCTAAAAGCACATACCAGTTAAGTGAGAGCCAAAACACCCCTATGATGGGATAGGGTTACCCTGTCCTAGTTTCGTCAGGAGCTAGGGTTAACTATTCAAGCAAAGTGGTTTCATATAATCATGCATTCGGGCGAGCATCTGGTCCTAGTTTGGAACAATCTCTATGGTTTTCAATATGTAACTAGGCCGATTGGTCAAAAAGGGTACCTCAGCAAGACTACCTAATATGCCTCTGACACCTAACACCGAGAAGTGAAAGGAGGATCAAACGGTACAGTGGTAGTCTAGATCCGAGGGTTGTGTTCCCATCATGGAAGAACCTGCAACCGGTCAGCCTTTTGGCAAGCTTTTCCAAGCAAGCCTTCGGCAAACTGTTCAGGAATAGCAGATGGCAAACACAGTGACTTAGTCGTACCAATGCAAATGCAAATGCAAAGAAACACATAAGTGTAAATAAAATATCATATCATGAGTTCGAGTCAAGTTCTCTAAATCCCCAGCAGAGTCGCCAGAAACTGTAGCTCTGCTTTTTCACGCCCCCTTTTGAAAACTCGAAAATAAGCTTCTACAGTTCAGACTCATGTGGTTCTGAATCTAATCTCACAAATCCAAATCCAGCAAATCATTTTGGAAAATCGATTTTGAATAAAAAATGCCAAAATTGGACTGCTTTGTCAGATACAGAGTCGCCACCTAAATGTTTTTTTTTTTTTTTTTTTTTGGGAAATTTAGGAAACCCATGACTCGTGCCAAAGGCCACGTATCCGTCATCACCAAAGTTGTCTTGGCTCGGGAACTTAGGTACGAGATGGGAAGGTCATGAATTGAGCACCCATGCTCATCCGATCAAAGATCGACCTCTACTAATCATGATATGATTTTTCATCAATATTATGTGCTCTTGTTTTGGTTATTAGGCTAGCTTTACTATGTGATGCACATAAGCAAGTATAGACTAGTTTGCTCAAATTGGAACAATTCAATTTCATGTTTGTTTTGGGAAAAGGGTTTGAATTTGCCACCTCAAGTGGGCTTAAAGTTTGCGAATTTGCCACTCAACAAAGTGGGCTTAAAACGTACATTCGTTGAATCGTTCCAATTCAAGCAACAAGCCTTTATCCACAAGCATTCAAGTAGTTTATCAAATAAGCATTTAGTCTCATGGCAAGCATGCTAGTCATGGTAATCACTCACACTCATGCAAGTATGCTAAAGCATTAAAAACTTACCTAGTACGCCAAGCTAAGAAGATATGAGTTAGAAATATATGCATGATCCCTATCTATACAAGATGTCTAATGCAACACATGCAATATGCAATTATTAGGCTCGGCTACTAACATGGCATGTGATTCAATTTGATAACATGCGGTTAAACACGTATTCAAATAAGTATTGAAATGACAATGCAGTTTGAATGATGCGCCGAGCCTCGGTGCATGCAAGACAAATGAATGGATGCAAGCATGCGATATACTAATTAAAATATGTCCCTAATCTAACCATCAAAAGCGGATAAATAAAAGGGAGAAAGACGTGGGGTTAGAAGACATACACATTATTGCACTACGCTCTCACGAAGGAGAGTCCAAATGAATAAATGCTAATTAAGCTAATTATTACAACACTTTTAACTAATTAGTTAACTAATTAATTGAATAATTACAACACAAATTAATTAGCTACAACTAACTAACTAATTAAAGAGTTCAACACAAACTAATTACATTACAAAATAGGCTAATCATAGGCTAATTAAATTAAGCTAATTAACAAGATAATTCGTCTCGGGAAGCGAGGGAGGCCCATGCATGCTCGGTTTCCACCCGAAGAACATCCGCTATCTGCTCTTGAAAGCCTCTGTTTGCACAACCTTTGCACTATTTCCTTCTACAAATTAACTCTGACATGCCTTACAAGCATACTACTCAAAATTCATTGGTGGCCGGCAGGCCAGAAGTGGTGGCCGGTCGGCCACCACTGAGGGGTTGCCGTCCAACACTGATGGCTTGCCAGCCAGTAGCAATGGCCGGCCCACCTTTCCTTGCTGCAATAGAGAGCAAACAGGGCAAAGAGAGGGTATTCCCATAGGTTGTTTGTACTATGTATCCCTCTTTATCATCAAAACAAGCTCAAAGAAGTGATACACTTGGTTCCAAAACCACTAATCAAGTAATTTCATTACATGATGGCCAAAGAACCAAGATGTACAAGTTAATGAATGCACAAATAAGACTCAACAACCATCACCCTATCATGCATGATCAAGGGCAATGGAGACCTTGGAAATTTGGCACATTTCATCACTTTGAGTATGAAATGCCCCAACTCTCCTTGTGTTCAATTAACGTCCGATTGAACACATGCAACACAAACAAATGCTTACCTTGCACAATTTTACTTGCCATTTTATTTATTCATTTTAATTACCAACCATTAGTTAGTCAGTTAAGTCCCTTGGTGTAGACACCCCATTTTTGACCGTCCTCAAGACTTGGACGTCATTGTTTGAACACTTGATGATCATCCATGTTCGTGTTCGTTTTGAGTTCTCGGAGGTCTCAGCCGCACGCCTTGCCTCAAGATCTCTCAACTTGTCTGTTTTGTGCTTGGTTGTGGACCAAGGACTTGTATTTTTGCTTCTGAGGGAAGAGGGTGGCTTGTTGGCCATCCCCTCAACCCATCGGCCAAGGCATGAAGCCATCAGCCTTGTTTTCTTGCCATCGGCCAAAAGTGTTGGCCGATCGGCACTTTTTTTGGTTGATCGACACTTATGTTGGTCGATCGGCCATATTTTTCTGGCCGAGCCCTGTTCATCTGCTTTTTGCAGATATTTTATGCCAGCTGTCATAGCTGGCATGCACAATTCACATCCTCCATACACATGTATGGAGGGATTTGTTTCAATTGCTTAGCTTGCTCAACAAGCTTAGGAATTGAACTTCTATAAGAAGGGAGCTCCTCCTCCCTTCTCAGAGGTTCAGAAAATTAGGGTTTGAGTGTTAGATATAGTTTTGTATCTATCTAGCCTTGATTCTTCATTTTGTGCTTCAAAAATGTCATTTTGTCTTACTATTGTACACAAACACCTAGTAGAACACCATCCTCTTGGAGCTGAGGTCCCTTGCGGTTGATTTCAGAGTTCTTGGACCGATTTAAGCTTGGAAAAGTTGCTGGAATTGTGTTCTTGAAGGTGGTCTTCAAGGGTGAGTTCCTTGCTTTTAAACCCCCATTCTTGCTTAAGCTTTTAGACCCTTTTTCTTATTGTTTTAAGCTTGACTCTAAACTACAATAAGTTCTGGTTTTTGATGCTTTAGATCTTTGTTTAAGGTCTTTTTTTGGTTGGGGATCATCTACCCCCTCTTAGGCCTTATTAGGCCTTGCTTTAGGCCATCCCTTTTGGCCCTTGTTCTTGGCTTTGCATGACCTTTCTACCACTAAAATCTAGAGGATTTTCAGTGGTGGAAGTGTAGTTTTGAGGTCTTAAATAGGAGAGGGTCATCCCCTCTCCTTATTGTCTTGTATGCTAGTATAAATGGTTTATATTGGTAGCATGTTTGCTTAGCTTGTTTTAGCTTCATTTCAGTATGTATTAGGCTTTGTTTTGCCATGATACAACACTATTTTTGCTTGGTCTTGTCACTCCATGCATGCCTAATACACTTGTAGTGTAAATCACACAAACTAGTCTTATATGCTTCATGTTTGAGCATGTCTTTCTAGCTTATGTTGACTCCATTTCAATGGGGTTTTGGTGTTGTTTTAGCATGCCATAACTCTGTTTTGGGTGGATTTAGTTGGCTCTTACATGCTTCATGTACTTGTCTTGCAATCCTCTCATTTGCCTTAACATGCATCATGCCTTAACATGTCATTCTAGCATGCTTTTGGCTTAACTTCAAGAAGCTTTTGTCCATGTTTTAGCATGCTCTAGCACTGATTTAGGTTGTTTTAGTCATGCATGACATGCTTTGTATAGCCCTACGGCATTCTAGCTTGTTAGCTTCAAGTGTCCAAGTCACTAGCATGCATTACTTGGTTTATTTCAATGATTTGGCATCATTTGTTATGATATTTCAGTCCATGTTTCATGCTCATACACTTGCACCTATCACTCCTTTAATGCTTTAAAGAGTTGATGTTTTATGCCTCATGAATGGACCATTGTGTATGCCTCCATGCTTAGGTCTTTGGGATGCCATCTAAGTGGGTTTTTGGTCTTGTTTTGACACACCATAACTCTGATTTTATTGGTTTAAGTCATGTCATGTGTGGTTGTAATAGGTGTAGTGTAACACCCCTTTTGTAGCCTTGCATGCCTCATGCTTTTGGTATTGTGTTCTAGCTTGGGTTGGCTAGTTTCGAGCATGTTTTTGGTCTTGTATTGACCTATCTTGGGACTGTTTTGATAGCCCTTGGCCCTTTGGGACTTGCCTCGCATGGCCATGGTTTGAGTCCCTTGGCTAGTTTTAAGTTTTAAGCCTTCTTGCATGATTTGCTTGCTTTGATTGCTCAATTTGGCACATTTCCATGTGTGATTTCAGAGCTTACCATGTTTGTCACATGTCCATATTTGTCCCCTTTTAAGTGTGCTTGAAAGTTGCCCTCCCATGCCTAGGTGATAGGCCATCACATGTGCATGTTTGTATGTGCTTTTGTCTATCATTTCTTAGCATTTTGGCCACTGATTTGGGCACGTTTAAGAGTTGTCCACTTTAGGTTAAGTCCATATTTGCATGTTGTTGCATGCTTGTCTTGCATGTTGTTGCATGCTTGCTTCATTTTGCATGTTGTTGCATGCCATGCATGTTTACATGTTTAGGTTGTATGCCTATTGCATATTAGATGCATTGCATGATCTTGTTGCATGCTTGAGTTGTTCGCATCATGCTTGCATGTTTGCATTGCATTATGTGTGCATCCATTGCCTCTTGATCAAGCATGATAGAGGTTGGGGTCCCTTATGTGTTTTGTGCATTTCATTTGAAATTGAATTGCACACTTGACTCCTTTGGCCATCATGCATTGGAATGCACGATTGATGGTCCGAGGGTCGAGAACTACACTCCTTTGAGTCTTAAACATGATAAGGGGTGTAGTTGCAAACATTGTCTTGTAAATGTATTGCCATGCTCTGTTTGTCCTCTGCTACAGCAAAAGGAGCATTTTACAGGAAGAGATGGCCGGTCAGCTATCTTCAGTGCCGGTTGGCTACAAATGTCTGGCCGAGAGATTTATTTTTGGTCGATGACTAGTTTCCCTTGGCCGATGGCCTTATCTTTTGGCCGATGGCCTCTCAGAGTGTCCTTGAGGTGATTTAGAATCATCACAGAGAATTGTGCAGTTTTCAGAGGTGAAAAACAGTGCAAACAGAGGCAACATAAAGCATGGCAACGGATTTCCGAGCGAAGCCAACCAAGCATGCATTTGTTCCTCTTCCCGAGGCTGCTTTACTGTTTTCATAGCTTAATTAATTTGTTTAATTTGTTTAATTAGTTAAGAGTTGTGTAATAATTAATTAGTTAGTTAATTAGTTGATTTATATTATTCTTTCGGTCGCTCCGTCGAGAAGGCGCAATTGTTGTAATAAGCGTGTGTGTGTGATGCATGTCTTCCAACCCCACTTCTTTCTCCCTTTTACGTAACCGCTTATGATGGTTAGTTTTAGGGCATATTTCATTTAGCATACCTTATGCTCGCATGTTTGCATCCATCCATCTGTATTGCATGCACCAGGCTCGGCGCATCATACTAACTGCATTGTATTTCAATTCCTACTTGAATACATGTATCGAATTGTCGTATCTCATATGCTATCTTATAATAGCCGAGCCTATTCTAGTTGCATTTTGCCTGCGTTGCATTACCCATCTTGACATGAATTAGGATCATGCATTGATTACTAACTAATTCTTTGTTTTTGGCTCGGAGTACACTGTGAGTGTTTATGCTTTAGCATCTTGCATGTGTGTAAATGTTGCCATGACAGCATGCTTGCCATGAGGCTAATTGCTTATGTGATATAACTGCCTGAATGCCTGTTGGTGAAGGTTGGATTACTTGAATTGGAACGATTCATTGAAATCCGTGTTTTAGCCTACTTGCGAATAGCAAACTTCAAACCATTTCCAAACAAACGGATATGCGATGCTTTGTTCCAAATTAGGCGATCTAGTCTATACTTGTGTGTTGTACACATCACATAGTAATTCTAGCTAATTAACCAGAATAAGAACGCGTGTGTTTTCAAAAACAAGATATCATGCTTAGTACAGGCCGATCTTTGATCAGACGAGCGGGGGTGCTCATTGCATGACCTTCCCCAATCGTACCCAAGTTCCCGAGTCGAGGCAACTTTGGTGATGACGAACACGTGGCCTTAGGCAACGAGTCAGGGTTTCCTAAATTTCCCCAAAAACAAAATACTTAGGTGGCGACTCTGTATCTGGCAAAGCAGTCCATGTTTGGCACTTCTTTACAAAAATCAGTTTTCCAAAACGATTTGCCGGATTTGGACTCTTTGGTGATTTATCAGTCTTGCATTGCACTTTGCAAGATTAGATTCAGAACCGTGACATTTGAGTCCGAACTGTAGTATGCTAGAGAACAAAACGAGATCTTCTCGGGAGTCCTCGAGGCGCGTCTACAATTGGTGAGAGTTTTCTAAAGTGAAAGAAGTGTCAACCAAGGGGTGGTTTAAGACATGAGAGAAGTTTCATCCCGTTGGTAATGAACCCTCAAAAGAGGATTAAACCATTAAGCATGGACCTCAATCTCAAGCTTAAAGAATCCCAAGTTTGAAACAACCTTCAAAACAAATAAAGAGTGAAGAAATGATGGAGGTTGCAGAGCTTTTAGGTGCTGATATGAAGTGCAAAACAACACTAAAACATGCAATCAACTCAAACAAGGGGTGTCTAATGGCCTAAAACACCAAACTTGTGAGGACTTTTACACTACAACCATGCAAAAGAAGACTTAAGTGACCCAAAACAACCCAAAATAGAGCTAAAGCAATCTAAAATAAAGGCAAAAACATGCGGAAATGTAGCTACAAAAAGCTAGAAAATCATGCTAACACATGGAGTTAACTAGGCTAGCAAACAAGACACAAGAAGGGGAGGCTAACCCCTCCAATTTTGGACTTCAAAACATGTTTTTTGCCACTGAAAATACTCTGAAATTCAGTGGTTAAAGGCCCAAAAGTTTGGTTTGAAAGTGGGAAACAAAGATGCAAAAGCCTTAAAAGCAAGAAATAAAGAAGAATGAGACACCCCCCTAACCTTAAATGGCTTCAAATACCAATTTTAGCCCATTAAAACAGAGATTTTTATAGCTCAAAAATGGCCCAAAAACAGTGGGAAAAGATAGAGAAACAAGTGTACTAAAACAAGTTTAAAAGACAAGTGTTATACCTCTTGAAGCCAAACACAACTTTAGGCATAAATACAAGTCAAAACCACCTTCAAAAGCTCTGACAAGACCTTAAGGGACCTCAGCTCAAAGGTGATCAATTTTGGTTAAAGATGTGTATGCAAAAGAGTGATATAACTAGACAAGTGTGCACAAAATTGCAAGAGAGATAGAGAAATCTAGAGAGAGAGAGATATTTTGGTCCCAAATTTTCTAACCCTCAAAAATGGGAGAAGACACCCCATATATATAGAAAAACATGCATTTGGCTGGGTTAAATCAGTCCATACACGTGTATGGTGATAAAGCTCATTGTGCCAACAGCTGGAACAGCTGTCAAGAAAATATTTGCAAAAAGGCATCAATCGTCGGCAGGCCACTAATGTGGCCGGCAAGCCACCAATGATGGCCGACAGGCCACATCACTGGCCGACAAGGCACAGTGGTGGCCAGCAAGGCATAAAAGGAGGCTGGCAAGGTACCAAAGGTGGCCTGCTGGTCCCAGGGTGTTGAGGTTTGATGAACTAGAGTTTTGGGTGTGAAAAACTAAGGTTTTGGTCCAAAACAAAGCACAAAACGAACACAATTTTAGGGCTCAAAGGTAGGACACCCCGCCGAGGACTTCGAGCACTCAAAACAAACACATGCAATCACAATCATCATGTGTACAAACAATGACGTCCAAGTCTTGAGGACGGTCAAAAATGGGGTGTCTACACTTGTTCAACTCCAAATTTTTTAGTCGAGGTGTTTTGCCCGGCTATATGAGTTGAAGACTTGTTCAACTCCAAATTTTTTAGCCGAGGTGTTTTGCCCGGCTAAATGGGTTGATGATTTGTTCAACTCCAAGCTTTTAGCTGAGGCATTTTGCCCGGCTATATGAGTTGATGACTTGTTCAACTCCAAATTTTTTAGCTGAGGTGTTTTGCCCAGCTTAATGAGTTGATGATTTATTCCACTCTAAATTTTTAGCCGAGGTATTTTGCCCAGCTAAATGAGTTGATGACTTGTTCAACCCCAACTTTTAGCCAAGGTCTTTTGCCCGGCTAAAGGAGTTGACGACTTGTTCAATTCCAAATTCTTAGCTGAGATGTTTTGTCCGACTAAAAGAGTATTTGACTTGTTCAACTCTAGATTTTTAGCTGAGATGTTTCACCCGGCTGAACGGATTGATGACTTCTTCATCTCCAAGCTCTTAACCGAGATGTTTTTCCCAGCTAAAGGAGTTGATGACTAGTTTAACTCCAAGTGTTTAGCCGAGATGTTTTGCCTGGTTACATCGATTGATGTTTTGTTGAAGAATATTGCACGGTTATAAATAAAGAACACAATGTAATCTCAAGTCACAAAAGTTGTCAAAAATTTTCATTGATTAAAGATTGCAAGTACAGGAGTTGGAGCTAGTAGCCCGGTTACAAAAAGTTCAAAAGCAAAACAAGAGAAAATACAAGGCTAAGCTAGGGGAGGGGGGAGAGGTCAGCAAAGGCATCTCCGACTCCGACGCCGGTTTCTTCCAGATCAACCATGGCGGCCGCTTCTCTGCACTCTTTCTGATCGGCCACATCTTAATCGCCTCCCTCATCGGCTTCTTCCTCGGCCTCCTCTTACAAGGAGTTGAAGACGTCGTTCGCGTAAGGCAGTATGTAAACCGGCATGAAGGCGGGGGGAGAAGAGGTGAACACCTCAGTTTCAAATCCATGGCCGAGTTTCTCACAGGCTGCCTTCCAACCGGACTTGAAAAAGATGTCCTTGGTGGCTTCAACTTGTTTAGTATAACTCTCATCAGCCTCCTTGAAGCCGAGATTATTGGCCTCATCCACGTCTTTCTGCCTCGCCTTCTTCGACTCTTCAGCTCGACCTTCATGGCATCTCTTTCTTGCTCAACTCTGTCGAGCTGGCCAAGTAGCCTTGCATTATCAGCATTCGCTATTTCAAGCGAAGCCTTAGCTCGGCCCAACTCAGCCAAGACACTCTTCCTAACGGCGTTCAGCTCGGTCACTTTCTGCCACAAACTGACAATGCGGTCCATGATGAAGTGAGTTTTCTGAATGGACTGCAAAATAAAAACCAGAAGAAGGTTAGCCCGAGCAAGCAAAAAACCAAGCAAACAGTTGGAAAAATTTTGGAATTTGAAGCTCTTACCCTCGTCATTGATTTCACCACAGACTTGACAAGCCGAGTGTCTGGAACGTGCTCAGTCCCTATCATGTCCTCGGGTAGAAGCAGGGACTTGGAAAGATCGAAGGCAAGGAGATGTTCCTTGTCCCATTTTACAGAAGCATTGGCCGGGAAAGGGCTTCCCCGAGACTTCAACTTTGGTTGCCAAGCTGGAACTAGCTTGACCTTATTGTAGGCATGAAAGAGACATCATACCGTTGGTAATGAAACGCCTAAGGAATTAAACCATTAAGAATGACATCTCAATCTCATTCTTTAAACAAACAAATAGTTTGAACCACTTTCAAAGTAAAATAAAAAGCCAAGAAAGGAGGGAGGTTGCAAAGATGATTAAGTGTTGAAAATTAGTGAAAAAAGCATAAATAAATGCTATCAACTCAAACAAGATGGTGTCTAAGGCCTAGAACACCAAACTCATGAGGACTATTACACGATAAGCATACCAAATCTCAAATGCAACTAACAGCCCAAAACAATGCTAAAACAGTCTAAAATAAGTCCTAAAACATGCTGGAATTAAGCTAAAAATAGCTAGAGTAATATGCTAAAACATGGCACCAACTAGGCTAGCAAGCAAGACACAAGGTAGGGAGGCTAACCCCTCCAAAGTTGGACTTCAAAACATGATTTTGGCCACTGAAAAAGCTCTGAAAGTTAGTGTTTAAAAGCTTGGAAAAAGATAGTAAAAAGGTGGGAAACACAAAGGCTAAGGCCTCCAAAACAAGTCTTAATGGCCCTTAGACCCAAGCTTCAGCCCAAAAATACAGAGTTTTGATAGCCCCAAAACAATGGAAAAACAGTAGGAATAATAGTAGAGAAAGCAAGCAAATAGGCAAAGCCTTATACCTTTTGAAGAGAAGAGCAATTCCAAGCAACAAAACCAAGTAAACACACCCTCTAGAGCTCAAACCAAGCTCAAAAGTACCTCAGGTCAAAGATGAGAAGATTTGGTTAAGAGTGTATAGGCAAAGGTCAAGAAATTGTAGGCAAAAGTGTAGGAATTTGCTAGAGAGAGAGAGAATTGTAGAGAGAGGAAAATTTTTTATCTCAAAATTTTCTAACCTTCAAACATGAGAGGGGCCTCCTATATATAGAAAACATGAAATTTCCTCAAGGAGATCCAGCCCTACATGTGGGGATAGATGTATACATCTGTGCAAACAGCTGGCACAATTGACATAAAATATCTGCAAAATACACTGGTGGCCGGCCGATCGGTCATCACTGGTGGCCAGCAAGCCACATCAGTGGCCGGCAACCCAAAAGTGATAGTCGGCAGCCTCTAAAAGTGGCCGGCAGGCCACCAAAAGCTGCAAGCTTGAAAAACCAAGGATTAGTCCAAAACTGAGGCAACAAGGGTGCAGGGTTTGAAAGGCTCAAAGCTGTGGCATTCCGTTGAGGACTTCGAGCACTTGGCAAGCAAATGCGTTCATCATCAGGTGTGCATACGAGGACGTCCAAGTCGTAAGGACTGTAAAAAATGGGGTGTCTACAATAACTATTTGTCCGGTCTATCCCAGATTTGCCCCTATTTGTCTTCGAAGGCGATGAACAGTGGTTGAAAATGGGGAACGCGAGGGTTTCCCAGTGCAGATGATTGGATAAGGCCCTAATTTTTCTTATTCTACCCTAGTCTCTTTATATTTCATGATATTACCATGCCATTTCAAGGAAAAGTAATTTGAGGAGCTCAGGAACATGAAGAACATTAAGAAATACAGAGAGAGTACGAGGAACTTACAGGTTAGGGCGTGAATCGAGGTTCCAGGCAAAGAAATGCTTTCCCGCGGTGACGACAGGGGCCAAATCCACCAGGGAAATACTTCGATTTGGGCAAGAAACGCAAGGGACTAGGGCTGGGTGCGCTGTAGCTCTGAATCATCTATAGGGAAGAAGATGAACAGTAGAAGTTAAGATGTGAAGAGGCGTGCAATATATACATGAGAGATGAGGGGGCACCAAAATTTGAATCTGAAAAGACATTATTGGACAGCTGGAATGGCTATACAGAACTAATAGACAAGCGACACGTGTGTGATGAGACCAATGTCAGTATTGAAAGGACAGATTGTACAGACCAAGCGTCGACCGAGCAAGTCGTGGGGCCGAGCGTGATGGTTAGACAATCAGAGTAATAGATCGATTTGAGAAAATAGGTGACTAGACACTAAACAGGGCAGACAATGACCGAGCAAGGAAATAAGCTCGACTAATTAATGTAATCCCGGTCACGCTAGCGCAGACGGGATTAAGGGGCAATTGAGAGGGAGATTTATGGTTTAACAATGGGCGAGCTAGTTTGGGCCGAAGTCCAGGGTCTCTACTTGGTTAAGTGTTAGGTGCGCGCTAGATGGAAGATTCAATCTAGTCAGGATGGGACAACTTTGAGCCACTAGCCCGATGGAGTCGTGCTAACGAGATTTGTCCTCAGGAGACTGGACTCGGCCGAGCGAAAGCTCAGTCGTGATTGTGGAGCTCGGTTAAGCCTATGATCAGGAACCACTGACGAGACCGGACAGGTAGCACAGTCCTAAGATGAAGGCGTGGCACCACACTAAGCATAGCCCAGTGGGAAGTGCTACGTGGCGCATTGGGGCCGCGAGAAGAAGACCGCACACGTTAATACCATTTGGCGGTTTCGTCATTTGGTGTTTAGTTGTATTAGCGCTGACATGTGGGAGAACATAAGAGAAGAGCGGGTCCACGCGTCCAAAGGGGAATGGATACAAAGGCACGCGCAGAATCTATATAAACGGAGCTGCGCCTCCATACACAAGTCTGAAAAATCTTGTGATCAGAGCTCACCTACCACTTTGTCTCTCTCTCTCTCTCTCTCTCTCTCTCTCTCTCTCTCTCTCTCTTTTCCTCTTCCTCTTCCTCTCTAAGGTGCTGACTTGACCGTCGGAAGGGGTTTTCCAGCAGCACACCCGCCGGGTAGCTCACTGTCGTTGTGTTCTCAGGTTATCCGGAGCGAAACGAAGCTTGGACACGAAGAGTACGAACAGTGACGAATATTCGCTCCCCGTACAAGAGAAAAAATAAAATAATTATAATTTAGATGTTATATTTTATTTTATTAATTTATTTAACTTGTTTTATCTTTTATATTTTTTTAATCCCAATTAAAATTGCCAAACGAAGTTATAACTTAAAATTCGTTCACCTTTGTTTACTTTTTCATAAACTTCCTAATATGTTGGATGCTAAATTTTAGGAAGTATGTGATTTAGGAATCTTAGAACATATTTTTTAAGTATTTTAATTTTAATAAATCTCAATTTAAATTTTTTTTTCATTTTATAAAAGAATAATATTATATTCGAATCTCTAAAACAAACCTTAATGTATTATTTTACTCTTACATAACCAAATAAAGTATCTAATAATATTTTTCAGTTACTTAATGATGGGTCATTTCATACACCAAAATTAAACACTAAACTATACCAAATTCTTTAGCATAATGGCAAGTCCAGGTATCGATCCACAGAAACAATTGTGAAATTAGACTAATTTAATCGCTAAATTCCTAAACTAATTTTGACTAAAAAGATTGAGTGATTTTATGACTAAACAGGAATTAAATGAAATTGAATAATTAAATTGGAAATTAAAATTAGGGTTTGAAATTAAATTTTTTGAAAAAAATTCTAGGGCAAAGAATTCACTACTAACCACATAAATGAGATTTAACATCGGCCAATAATTGCAATCCAGTTTGAAATACCCAATATTTCACAACTACAAGTTTGAAATATTGATCAAGAGGGTTGTTACATTTAACGTACAGGCACGAATCATCCCGAGTAGCACGAGGTGTTTGCTCTAAACTATGGTAGCAACATGACCTGTCTCTCGTAGCATGACTCGTCTCATACTTTGAACACAAACACAAAGAAAACTAATGTATGGAAAGCATTAGACAGTCACAGATAGTAAACTACTTGAAGAGATGAAAGGAACAATTATTAAAAACTTCTAAATCATCCATACATTGATTCAAACCGATTCACAATCAAAGCTTATGAAAAATCCTATTACATGGCTAGGGTTTCATCAAAACCCTAGAAAGGAAAAGCCTAGCCACTCATGGAGGAGTGGGAACAGGTGGAAGACCCCATGGAAGTTGGATTGAAAGCTTGAGAATCCTTTCCTTCAAACCCTAGCCTCTCTCTCCTTGCAAATATATCAGAACCCTAATCCAGCCTCTTTCTCGCCTGTTTATACCTCTGTTGTCTTTCAAACAGGTTCAAAACATCGGGCCCGTTTTTCAAGGTACGACAGCACGTGCGGAAAAAGTCAACACACGTACGGGAAAGTCAACACACGTGCGGGAAGCTCTTTTCTCTCCAAATTCTGTATTTTTGCCCATTTTATGCTCCGACTATGTACAATCTGATTGACATTAAACAAACATAAAATATATAGTTTGACAAGCAAGTAAAGTTAAAAGATCCTAATTAACAGCCTCAATGTTACACAATTCGGCCTTAATCACATCCCCCAACTTACAACTTGCTAGTCCTCAAGCAAGCAATATAAATAAAAATTAAATTAAATTAAACAAAATCTAGCTATTTCCTCTTTCGTGGGAAAACGGTTGCATTTAGCATATGCAATAAGCCTAAACCACAAAGTTACCCCAAGTGGACGAGTAAAGTCTCGTGAGGGTTTCCAGAAATGATACCCACAAATATTAACATATTCACATCTATCCAATAACAATCAATCACACTACACCACTCAATAATTAACTTATGTACCAATACAATGCAATATTAAGACATGATGAGTCATTGACGGCACAATAGACAAGCATGAAGGAATCGATTGAGCAAAGACCACAATTCAGTTAATACAAAAGTAAAGTCCCATGTACTTGTGAATGCTAGTAAACACGTCATCAGTACCCTCGGTGTAAAGTGCAATCCCCATACTAGTTAACTGTCCACTATAATAGCCAAGTGTAACTCATAATAACACCCAGCATATACAGAAAAACTAAACTATTGCAACCAAGATTCTCAAATTTTTTTTTTTTTTTTTTGGAAAGACTGTGCAATGTCCTGATCCATTAAGCTTTCTAATCAACCCAAGTAACAAGCATTGGGCCAATGACTCCCAAACCAGACAGTTTTAGGGCACTACGTGTAAAGACACCCCTACGGGCTTAATAACTCAAGTTAAAATGGCTACGAATCCAAACAAGTCATTCTCCTTACTTTTCCCTAACTGTGCAATGTTTAGGTCCCTTAAGCTTTCTAATTAACCCATGTAGCAAGTATTGGGCCAGTGACTCCCAAACCAGACGGTTTTAGGGCACTAGGTGTAGAGACACCCCTACGGGCTTAATAACTCGAGTTAAAGAGGCTACAAACCCAAACAAGTCAAGTTTTTTTTTTTAAGAATCTTGATTACTTATTTATTCTTTTCTACAACCCTAGCAATTATCAATGATGTACACCAGGGATTAGAATAGAGAGGTCACTACTATGAAAGTGTGCTCATGTGAATCAAGGCATACTCATGACAAGTGTACTAATACCACAAACACAAACAACTCTCTAGTACAAACATCACATGCAAGTATCTACCTAATAAATCATTTTCATACAAGTCTACTATGCTCTCCAATTAACCTATGCAAATATCATCACCCTACTAGCAACAAGTCAACATCAAGTGAAGTAATGCAATCAAGTGAAGCAGGTATAAGCATGGATTATGAGCCAAATAGAAATGCACGAAAGAAAATACCCTCATCCCCCAACTTGAATATGATATTGTCCTCAATGGAAGCAAAAGCCAAGTAAATAGAAATGAGAGAATATTACCAGAGATTGTAAGTGCACATCCAGGTAGGCAAATAGTAAACACACACACACACTTTACTCTTCTTTTTTTTTTTTTTGTATCATTTTATTTTATTTTATTTACGAAAGAAGAAATAACTAAAAGGAAAAATATAAATAAAAGAGACAAAGAAAAATATAGGCCGATACTACTGAGAATGCAGTGGCGGTGGTGGCGGGAAATGCTGGGCAAATAAGACGTGCATCAAAGATCGCATCTCAAATGCTTCATCCTAAACCTGGGCGCCGAGCTGGTCAAAACACTACTAGCTTGACCCTTGATATGTATAAAAGTCAGTCTGCAGTGATGCAATTGACTGCTGAATGTCGAGCTGGCGGGCACTGAGCTGGTCGAAAGCCGCCTGATAATAGTCTCGATGCGCCTGAAAATTCGTGCGCAACCCCATGAGAATCTGGTGGTGATCATGAAGAGTACTGTGGACCTGATCCATAGAGTGTTGAAACTGTAAGTACTCCTCGTGAGTCATGTATAGTGGGTCCTCTTGGGGAGGCAGGATAAGGTGGTTGGTCGTGGACAAGGTCCTGGGCCTCATCAATCGGGGCACCAACTTGCTGCGGGATGCGAGATATGCTATGCTGCCATTCTTGCTGCCCGAAAGTCGAATAAGCTCTGTCAATCTCCTCAACCGAATCAATGGGGAGGCCGTTCAGTTCGAAGACAAGCGTGAGCAAGTTGGCAAATGGTAGGGGCCAAGTTAGGTTCTGCATAGGTTGAGGCCAAACTGCCTCCTATAGAAATTTGAGCATATGCATCCAGATGATGTGCGTAAGTGGGACCTGATAGCTATGCTAATAACCATGTAAGACCCGAACAAACTCCAACCGGTGCTCAACTTTATGCCCAAGTGGAAGGGCATTCTTATGTACCACGGAATCAATGAATAGCAAACGGCCAGGCAGCTTGCTCCGGTGCAAGCACGTGTAACTTGTGTCACCGTAGGCCCCAGGAAGTACTCTCGGATAAGGCTATGTATGGGTTGTTGGTCCTCAACTTCCGGGAAGGGCTGGTGTTCTGTCTTGGAAAATAACCCTAACACATTGGCAATCATGGATTCTGTGATGCTGACAAGATGGCCATCAATAGTGGACAACAGTCCTACCTCGGTAAGTGACTCATACATGTTCTGGTAGAAAAGTCGTACCAGACGAGGATAAGTAGGCACCGTAACCGTGCAAAGGCCTAACTGTTGCCGGAGGCGGAGCTGCTCAATGACCCAAGAAGTGACCGGGTCACGCTGAAAATATGTAATGTTGAACTGTGTGAGCTTGTGAAGAAGGCATAAAGCCCACTCCGGCCGTGGCAACTCAACCGGTGGTGGTGACGAGGATGGTGGTGATGGTGGCAGTGGCAGTGGTGCCAAGGAAGATGAACCTCTGGCCTTTTTAGAGGCCCAAATGGATAGCCGTCCACTCATATCCTGCACACACCAAAAACAAATACACACATACCCGTTTACTCATAGGAATTTTTCCACCACACAAAGAATCCACCATTTGGCGGTGAGGCTCAATTAAGCCATAGTAAAATGTTTGAACAAGTTGCCAATCAGGCACTTGGTGGTGGGAACACTGTTGGAGAAGGTCACAAAGTCTCTCCCATGTCTCATGAAATTGCTTGCCATCAATTTGAGCAAAACTGGTGATGGCTCGCCTAAGTTGGTTGGTCTTACCAATAGGAAAGTACTTCTCCAGAAACTTTTGCTATAATTGGTCCCAAGTTATGATAGAATTAGCAGGTAAGGAGTTCAGCCAGTGTTTGGCTTTGTCCTTTAATGAGAATGAGAACAATCGCAACATTAAGGCCTCATTTGCGAAATTCTGGATCCTCACTGTAGAGCAAATTTCTAGAAATTCATTCAAATGTTTATAAGGATCATCATGAACTAGTGCATGGAATGATGGGAGCATTTGTATGGTGCTGGACTTAATCTCATAATGAGCAGTAGTGGTGTCGGGTAATTGGATACATGATGGTGATGTGTATGCAGTGGGTGTGAAGTAATTCTTAAGGGTCTGGTTGGGCCCTTTTAGGTCATTCGGGTTTTCTAGAGCCATAATAAATGACCAGGGTACGCATTTTTGTAACCGATTCTTTGAGTCGGTAGTTAAGAAATACTCTATCACTCATAAAGTGGGCACTCCATACCACCCTCAAACTAGTGGCCAAGTGGAAGCCTCTAATAGGGAGGTGAAGCACATAATAGAGAAAACGGTGAGGCCAGATAGGAAAGATTGGTCAAAACGCTTGATTAATGCATTATGGACCTGCCGCACTACTTATAAGACACTTATTGGGATGTCACTATATAGGGCGGTGTTTAGCAAAGCTTGCCACCTCCCTGTTGAACTTGAGCACCAAGCGTTGTGGGCCATAAAGAAGTTTAACTTCAATATGGCCGCAGCTGGGCTCAACCAGAAATTGCAACTCAATGAGTTGGAGGAAATTCAGAATGATGCATATGAGACTTCGAGAATTTTTAAAGCTCGAACTAAGGAATTCCATGACAAGCACATTAATAGAAAATCCTTTGAACCCGGCTAAAAAGTGTGGCTTTTTAACTCAAAATTGAGACTCTTTCCGGGGTAAGCTTAGATCAAGATGGGATGGTCCCTTTGTGATTGTAGAGGCATTTATTCATAGCGTTGTTAAGGTGAAAGATCCAAAGAATGGCCACACTTTCAAAGTAAATGGCCAAAGACTAAAGCCATATATAGAGGGGATTGAGAATGGGGATATGATTGAGTCCATTGCTTTGATGAACCCTTTTTACTATGATTGAGAGATTGATGTCTTGTTCTCTTTTCTTTTCTTTCTATTCTATTCTATTTTTCTTTATTCTTGTTGTGCTTTATTTGCGTCTAGGAGACTTTAAATCCTCTAAAGTAAAGGTGTAATTCCTTTGGTGTTTACCGTGCCCGAACGGCATCTAACGGTCTGGCATAGCCACCTAACTGTGTTTGTAGTGAATTCCTAAGAGACCAACTGAGATGGTAAAAACTAGAGTTCGAATGGCAAAGCCTAGAACGCAAAGGTTTGGAATTTTTGAGACTAAAGTCTGGTTTGAATACCCAAGGGTATGGAGATTGCTTCAAAACCACCTCGGCTTGAACTCAGTATGGCAGCCCCATAGGTCGAGTTAACCTTAGGTGCCTCGATTTTGGATACCGAATCAACCTAGTCTGTCACTCTATTGGAGAATAGGGAAAGTTACAAACACAATTAGGGAAAAAAGTAGTACTCGTGGTTTTCGCGTGAAGATTATACCTTTATTGAACTTCTATTTCTTTTCATAGGCTATTCTTATTTTGATTGTGAAATAAAGGTACAAGTTAGGCTGAGGAAGTTTTTTTTTTTTTTTAAAAAAAATCCCGCACATGTGGCAAAAATTTTCAATCCACAATTCGCTTCTGCTTTAAATGCAAGTGCGTGGAGTGGTGCGGCTTACACGCCGCACGTATCGCTTGGGCCCTGCACGTGCGAAAAATTTTTGAAATTTTTTTTTCCTTACTTTATATGCACGAACGTGGCTTGGTGCGAGGTGCCCGTACCTGAGGTCGAGAAACATTCCTTATACTGACCTACTCTCCTCCGTTTCACGAGCAGTGGAGACAACGTTTCACACGTTGCCTTCACTAACTGAGCTGACAAGTGTATGAATGAAGTCGAAGCAACAAGTGTACTTCGGGAACTCTTCTCCACCGCTTCGTAGCCGGAGCAGACACGTGGAGTTCACTGGAAGGGAGAATGGCGGGAATGATTTCTTGCAATGCAACGGAACTCAAAGCCTGTTTCATAGGCTGTACTCATACTCACCGGCTACACGGAACTCGTCTAACAAGTTATCGTCAAGTCTACGTGGACTTCCTCGTTAAGTCTGAGTGGTCGAGTGAATTTATGAACGAGCTATAGACAGAACTTGGTGGAGCCTTTGGAACTCGTATCCATAACCGTGAAGTTTAGTCTACGGAACGTAGACTTCATTCACAGCGGAACTTGTCTCTATTCTGCTATTCCCTTTGGTTTTGAGGCGAAACTCACTAAGTGGAGGCCGGGGCGGACTGCAATTCTAGTGAGATTAGTCCTCTGTTCTGACCCGATTGGAGGCTGAGGAAAGGGCACTCTTTCAGAAAACCCCACCTAAAACATATGACGACCCCCCAGTCCACTTCCATTTGTCCTTCTTTCTTGTGGTGGAACCTGGCATTCACCCTCCCAGAAGTGATTATCGCCAAAACAAAAAAAGACATCTTGAATTTTTGCCCTCTCCCACAAAGGAAGAGTCAAAGTAAAATAGTATCCGTATCATATGGCGGCGGGCCGCGTCCCCCTCTCTTTCGTCGGTTAAGTGCTGGATGGGGAATGAATCGGTCGGCTATGTCCCTGGACCTTCCGGCTTCCCTGTCACGTCCGAACGTAATCAGAGAAGACCTACCCAAGCACCACCTTGTTATCATAAAGGTGAATATCCCATACAATCACAGGAAAGAGTACCAGAAAAACCGGAAAAGAAATCAAAAAGGTGAAAAGACAAGCAAAGACAGGCGCAGCAGGGGGTGGGGCGTCTTTCTAAACCGGGGACGCATTAAGCCCAACTAGACAAACCTGTTTGGGTAGGGCAACTCAAGGTCCGGTGAAACGATGAGAACAGCAGACACCGGCGGTTACTCACCGAAACTGCGAAGGGACGGTGCGTACACAAAATGGCGGCTTACCGCAAGTCCATACACAAGAGCTTGTTGACCATAGCAGGGATGGCCGTACTGTACTGGTTGGGCGATGGCACAGTACGCAGGACCCTCGTATGAAACCCCACCGAGCTTCCTTGCATGCAATGATGTGGAACGGACTATTATCGGATTGGACACGCCTATAGCTAAAAGAAGGTAGAGCGAGCCGTAGCGGGAGGGAGGCCAATGTCCCGTCAGATACCACGGCCCACGGTCAAGCCAGCGACCTTCACCTCCCGCAGGTCGTACGGGGCGTTTCGCCGGAGGCGGTCTATTCCCTTTTCAGATTGAGTTGATAGGGGCCTTTGGCTAACGTACGTTCAGGGGTCTGCCAGTCAACTACCGACGCTTCCATGTTCCCATGTCGGATAGTCTTACTATGCCTATTGATAAACTATGAGTAGAGTTGCCACTCTCTTCAACAATAATATATTACTTTATGAGTACACAGGCAGACTTGTGCTTTAATATATTACTTTATTCTCATGCTGGTTCCACGGGTATGTGTGTATTTGCTTTTGGTGTGTGCAGGATATGAGTAGACGGTTATCCACCTGGGTCTCCAAAAAGGCCAGAGGTTCATCCTCCTCAGCACCACCGCCGTCACCACCGATTGAGTTGCCACGGCCGGAGTGGGCTTCACGCCCGCTTCACAAGCTCACATAGTTAAACATTACATATTTTAAGCGTGACCCAGTCACTTCTTGGGCCGTTGAGCAGCTTCGCCTCCGGCAACAGTTAGGCCTTTCCTCGGCAACAATGCCAAAATTTGATGGGTCGTTTCACGCACCAAAATTAAACACTAAACTATACCAAATTTTTTAGAATAATGGCAAGTCCAAGTATCGATCCATAGGGACAATTGTGAAATTAGACTAATTTAATCGCTAAATTCCTAAATTAATTTTGATTAAAAAGATTAAGAGATTTTATAACTAAACAGGAATTAAATGAAATTGAATAATTAAAATTAGGGTTTGAGATATAAATTTTTGGGAAAAATCCTAAGGCAAAGAATTCACTACTAACTACATAAATGAGATTTAACATCAGCCAATAATTGCAATCCGGTTTGAAATACCCAATATTTCATAACTACGAGTTTGAAATATTGATTAAGAGGGTTGTTGCATTTAACGTACAAGCACGAATCATCCCGAGTAACACGAGACATTTGCTTTAAACTATGGTAGCAACACGACCCGTCTCTCGTAGCATGACTCGTCTCGTACTTTGAATACAAACACAAAGATACCACGGCCTACGGTTAAGCCAGCGACCTTCACCTCCCGCAGGTCGTACGGGACATTTCGCCGGAGTTCACAGCAGTCTATTCCCTTTTCAGATTAAGTTGATAAGGGCCTTTGGCTAACGTACATTCAAGGGTTGGCCAATCAACTACCGACGCTTCCATGTTCCCATGTCGGATAGTCTTACTACACCTATTGATGAGCTATGAGTGGAGTTGCCACTTTCTTCAACAGTAATATATTACTTTATGAGTACACGGGAAGACTTGTGCTTTAATATATTACTTTATTCTCATGCTAGTTCCACGGGTATGTGTGTATTTGTTTTTGGTGTGTGCAGGATATGAGTAGATGGTTATCCATCTGGGCCTCCAAAAAGGCCAGAGGTTCATCCTCTTCGGCACCACCGCCGCCACCGTCACCACCATCTTCGCCACCACCACCGGTTGAGTTGCCACGGCCAGAGTGGGCTTCACGCCCGCTTCACAAGCTCACACAGTTCAACATTACATATTTTAAGCGTGAACCGATCACTTCTTGGGCCGTTGAGCAGCTTCACTTCCGGCAAACGATTAGGCCTTTCCCCGGCAACGATGCCAAAATTTGATCAATCGTTCACACACCAAAATTAAACACTAAACTATACCAAATTCTTTAGAATAATGGCAAGTCCAGGTATCGACCCACAGGGACAATTGTGAAATTAGACTAATTTAATCGCTAAATTCCTAAATTAATTTTGATTAAAAAGATTAAGAGATTTTATGACTAAACAGGAATTAAATGAAATTGAATAATTAAATTTAAAATTAAAATTAGGGTTTGAAATTTAAATTTTTGGGAAAAATCCTAGGGCAAAGAATTCACTACTAACCACATAAATGAGATTTAACATCGGCCAATAATTGCAATCCGGTTTGAAATACCTAATATTTCACAACTGCAAGTTTGAAATATTGATCAAGAGGGTTGTTGCACTTAACGTACAAGCACGAATCATCCCGAGTAGCACGAGGCGTTTGCTCTAAACTATGGTAGTAACATGACCCGTCTCTCGTAGCATGACTCGTCTCGTACTTTGAATTCAAACACAAAGAAAACTAATGTATGGAAAGCATTAGACAATCACAGATAGTAAAATACTTGAAGAGATGAAAGGAACAATTATTAAAAACTTCTAAATCATCCATACATTGATTCAAATTGATTCACAATCAAAGCTTATAAAAAATCCTATTGCATGGCTAGGGTTTCATCAAAACCCTAGAAAGGAAGAGCCTAGCCACTCATGGAGGAGTGGGAAGAAGTGGAAGAGATGGAAGACCCCATGGAAGTTGGATTGAAAGCTTGAGAATCCTTTCCTCCAAACCCTAGCCTCTCTCTCATTGCAAAAATATCAGAACCCTAATCCAGCCTCTTTCTTGCCTTTTTATACCTCTGTTGTCTTTCAAACAGATTCAAACATTAGGCTTGTTTTCTGAGGTATGGCCACACGTGCGGGAAAAGTCAACGCACGTACGGGAAAGTCAACGCATGTGCGGGAAGCTCTTTTCTCTTCAAATTCTGTATTTTTGCCCATTTTATACTCTGACTATGTACAACCTGATTGACATTAAACAGACATAAAATATATAGTTTGGCAAGCAAGTAAAGTTAAGAGATCCTAATTAACAGCCTCAATATTGCACAATTCGGCCTTAATCATTTAATCATAATCCTAAAGAACTTATGTGTTGAATTTTTTTCAGCGAACAAAAACAGTAGGTTAGATAATCAATTTATCTTGGGTAAATTATGCAAATAGTCCCTGTAGTTTACACAATGTGTCAATTTGGTCCATGTAGTTTCAATTTGCTCGATTTTATCCCTTAATTTAACGGATTATGTCATTTTAATCCAATAAATAACGATTATTAAGTTAATTTAACGAAAGGTCAAACAATGTATCAATTTGATCCCAGTACTTTACACGATGTGTCAATTTTGTCCCTATAGTTTCAATTTTCTCGATTTTGACAGGGACTAAATTGATACATTGCGGAAAATATAGGGACCAAATTGACACATTGTTTGACTTTCTGTTAAATTAACTTAACAACCGTTATTTATTGGACTAAAATGACACAATCCGTTAAATTAAGGGGTAAAATCGAGCAAATTAAAACTATAAGGACCAAATTGACACATTGTGTAAACTACAGGGACTATTTGTATAATTTTCCCATTTATCTTTGTTTCGAGTAAATTGTCTAGTCTTTCAAGATTATTTATTTATTTATTTATTTTTATTTATTTTTTACAAACTTTTCATTGCCTCTAAATTATGAAACCAATTTAATTATAATATAGTTAATTCATTCCAATATATCAATAGTATACAATGAGTAACACCTCATAATTTGTTGGTTGCTAGATATGAGCCCTAAACTTTAGGATAATATTTTTCATAATAATTGTTTGAAAAATTCACTTTCTATAGTTTAGTTTGCAAAATTTGTTTTTGATTTTTTTTTTTTAATATAATTATAAAGTAGTTTGATGAAAATAACTACTAAAAATATATTTTCACCCCCAAAAAAAATGAAGACATATATAACAAAGATGAGTACTTTTTTTAAAATATTTTTCCTCAATGTAATTTATTATTATTATTATTATTCCGGAAACAGATTTTTCTTGAACAGTTAAATGAAAACCATGAGGAAAATGTTATATTTGGAATATCAATCATATTAAACGATAAGGAAGAGTTGTTACAATTAATTTGGAAACAAATCTTGATATTAATTTTGCAAAAGAAAGATTTAACTTGAACAAAAAAATTTCTATGTGAATAAGAGTAATTGAGTTTTGAATTATATAACAATTGACCAATCATAAAGAGCCATGTCAATTGGGTTAGAGTTCTTACATGATGGGTTAGAGCAACTCCAACCACACTCTTTATTTTTCACTAGCTAAAGTATAAAAAAAAATTACACTCTTTATTTTACCTAATTAGTTTAGCTATTGTGTGTTCCAACCATCTCTTTATTTTAACTAGTCATTCGATTTGGAGAGCTTTGGATAAGGTCATGTAAAGGGGATTGAAGGTGCGATTACCAATCCTGACGGGATTGATGGAGGGCTTGACAGGTGTTGACTAGGTTTGATGATCTCTTACGAGTGTAGGATTGGAGCTGAAAGGGGTGTTTCTGGCACAGCAGCCCTTTTCATGGTTTATCCTTGGATTCAAAATGCCGCCAACCTAAACGACAAAAGTGTCATCTACAGTCTTTACAACAAAGCCCTTTGACCTTCAAAGCCTCAATAGCCCACTGAAGCTGTTCATAAGGATCAATACTTGCCCCGGCCTTGTTCTTACGACTTGCTTCAGCTTTGCCAAGGGATTGGGTGACTATATTGAAGTGAGGCCCAATTGTTGTTGACATGTCGTCACCCAGACTTGAAACGACTTCGGTTGGCCCTTTTCAATTATAGCTCACCCCAAGATTGGGGATCCTTTTGGCGTAAAATTTTTGGAATGTGATGCGGTCGATGATGGAGCCAAAATCCCAAAGGCTAAATCTGCCGCAGTTCTCTACAAATCTTCAATCATGTTCATTAGCTCAGAAGTAGTGGGTTCATGGATTTGAGATGATTGGGGTTCAAGTGCATCCATCATACACAAGTTCGTGCTTTCTGGAATGAACACCTCAGGCTTGGGTAAATGGGTTGGGGTAATGTATATGCTGGGGTTGTAGGTGGATGGTAGTGTATGGATTAGGTTGAGATGTGGAGGTAATGGGTTAGGGGTAGCTTGAGGTCCTTTCGGTGGAGCTATGATCTCTTCGTCAATAAGATCCTGAATTTTATGACGGAGGTGGATGCAACGGTTAGTATCATGATCGTGCTGTTGATGACAGGCACAGTATTTAGTGGGGTCATATCTTGGTGAAAGAGGATTTTTGGGGGGGTCGGGGTTCTAGGAGGTCTAGGTTCCCTTTTTCTAACAGCATTTTCAAGGCTTGAGAGAGACTCATGTAAAGAGGATGGAAATTTCGGGCTTGGGGCCGAGTTAAAGTGGTTGGTTTTTGGCTATTGATGGAAGTGGTGACAGTGTTTACTTCTGAGCATTTCACAGCTGTGCTACCACTAGTAGTAGCATTGGAACTGCAAACAACATTCTTCTCCAAAGGCTCATTATCTTCTATAATGATCCCTTGTCTGATGGCATCCTCGATTTGAACCCCCATTTCATGAAGCTCTGCAAAGGTAAATAGAGGTAGAACAATCATCTTCTGTAGCAACTTGCCATGTAGATTCCGAACAATCATTCTTATCTGATCCTTCTCGGAAGGTCTCGTGATCATCATCGAGGCTTTAGCCCTCTATCTAGTTACAAACTCAGAGAAACCTTCGGCTCTTGATTGGTTGCCTCGAGATTATGAGTTATGACCTCAATCTGTGTATTGTAAGAGTACTGAGTAATGAAGGCTTCGGCCATCTCCTCCCCATTCTGTTTGACGGAATCTTCTAACTTAGCATACCAAGTGGCCGCTACACCTAATATGGTGCGACCAAAGAGAGATAGCTTATTTGGTCTAGTTAAGGCCATCGGCCGCAAGATATCATAAAACAATCGCAAGTGGACCATCGGATCCCCGAAGCCATCAAAACGATCAATGTGTAACATATTGAACCGATCCGGCAATGTAATTGCAGAATTAGTGTATCCATCCTCTATCTCCGGGATGGAGTTAACCCCTTGCACTCTCTTGAATAACTTCTCCAGTTTATTGACCTTGAGTGTAGTTAGAGCAACTTCGAACTCAAATGAAGCCTCAGTCTGATAAACCGGGGCTTTAGATGTTTGTACTGGGATTGGCTCTACCGTATTTGTAACAACCCCAACCCATGATTAACGTTAATCCATGATTTAATGTGTCTAATAAGTTATTGAGATCGAATCTTGGTTGCATTAATTATACTTCTATCTGTCTCTCGTAGGAAGATCTGTTCATGTTTCTGTTTCGGTTTACGAATTGAAAGCCTTATTGACGTCCAATTCAGCAATTGACTTGATTTATGTGTTATTTAAGATTTATAGAATTTTGTGCTAGGTTTAATTAAAATTTGATTTGGAATGATTAAATTAGAATAATTAATGTCAATTAATTAACCAACTCTTAATTAAGCCTATGTAAGGCCAATTTGAGACCACTAGTTCATTGTTGCACCCTCATTTCCTCATCTTCAAGCTCCAAAATGTGTAGAGAGAGAGAGAGAGAGAGAGACTAAGAGAGGGTTGAATTCAAGCAAAGGAATTGCTAGAAAACTTGGAGATTGACTTGGAACTTCAAACAATTACCTCAATAGAGTATAGTTGAACACTTGAGGTAAGGAACCAAACTCTTAGTTGTGTGATTGAATTAGCTCATGTAAGAATTAGTGGTAGAGATGGGTTGATGTGAGAATTAAACTAGAATTAAGAGAATTTGGATCATATCATGCATGCATGCCCATTTGAGCACAATTTGAGTTTGATTTCTAGAGATTTCTCCCATACATGTGTTCATCTTACCATTATTTAGAAAATTCAACTTGTTTGATACCATTTTATGGCCAATGATCATGGTTTGGAAGCTTTGAAAGCCAGATAAAGCTTGCATGTTATACATGTTATGTTTTCAATGAAATGAAGAGTTATTTTGCACAATTGGCAAGCTTTCGAACCTTAATTTTGTGAAATGATCTTTAATTCACCATGTGTTCCAAGTTTATATAAGTTTCCTTAAGATTTTGGCCCAAGAAAACATGATTTACAGCTTTGGGATCGAGTTTCGAGCTTGGAAACAATTCTGGAAATTCCAGAATTCTGCTTCCACGCTCGAGCGACGAATCCTATACTCGAGCGACCACCTTTATTTCTGCACTTCCGCTCGAGCGACCTAAATTCCGCTCGAGCGTAAAATGCATGCTCCCAGAAGTTTGCGTGTTTTGCAGACCGCTTGAGTGACAAAAGTTGCGCTTAAGCGAGGGCATGAGTCTTACGCTCGAGCGAGTATCGAGCGAGCATCAAGCAGAAAAACCAAGCAGCCAGCACTTTTGCCAAAGTTTACAGACTGCTCGAGCGAAGGAATGTACGCTCGAGCGACCACTCACATTTTGCATATCCACTCAAGCGTGGGAAGTTACGCTCGAGTGAGAACTCTGTTTTCAGCAAGCTTTGTCAAGTGTTTTCAAGTGCATTTTTGCATCCTCATGCCATCCTAGGCATACCTAGGCCAAGATTAAGGCACAATAGTGAGCATAAAAGTAGAGACACACCAAGATAAGAAAAGAACAAGATTAATGTTTTCGGGTGTGTAATTTAGTATATATTCGTTTTGTACCTGTGTAGGTCACGCGCAGCAGGATATCTGAATTTCTTACTCTATTCGTCTATTTGGAGCCATTTGTGATTGTGAGTAATAACTCTGTAAAGTTATGTTAGACTTTGATTATTTTCTGATGATATGAAATGATCAGTTTTCTGAATATGCTATGTTTTGTGTCAATGAATGATCGTCCAAGTTTCTGAAATGTGTTCGTGGTATCCTTAGCATCATATGATATGCGTCCCTTTATGGGTCATCGGAATGCCTTTATGACCATCCCTTTATGGGTTATTGGAAACATCTCTGTGCACACGAGTTATCGAAATGCCTTATGGCCGTCCCTTTTATGGGTCATCGGAATGCCTTCACGGTTGTCCCTTTGTGGGTCATCAGATTTGTTAATGCTAATGGATGTATCACGTATTATGATGTGAAATGTATGAACTTTGAAAATGAATATGAACAAGTACATGAATCTGTTTCTGATATAAATTCTGATTTCTAATTCCATGAAGGACATCATTCATTAAAACCCCTTTACTTTGTTATTATTCACTGGGCTCCCGCTCACTCTTTATATTTTATATGTAGGTGACCAGACGAGTGACCAGGCTTAAGATGATGCCTGAAAAGTTTTGTGTTCGTCAGCCACCCTTTGTGCCTCCTGAGGAGGTTCCAGATCATGTCAATCCTGTGGCTATGTTTTTGTATTTAAGACTTTGGTTCTTTTGTTTTAACTTTGGTCAAATTTCTGCTTATATGTACAGTACATGAAGTGACGTGTAAATACTGTATCTTTTGGCATCACTCGTAAGTTTATAATAGTTTAAAATTATCTGTCCCTTGTATGTCTTCACAGCTCGATGGACTATGTATATTTTATGTATTTGCTTCCACAGCCCCTAATTATATATTTTCATGTTAAGAGGCCTTTGGTAATCAAAGGATTACTGGTCGGTTACGACGCTAAACCTATAGGGGTAGGTTTGGGTCGTGACAGTATTAGCCTGGTTGTCTTGAACATTGGCAGTCTGAGCAATGGCTCCGGGTGCTGGGATACCCGTGGGAGGTGCATGGGATGCAGAGGCCGTAGCCGGCTGCGGTTACTGTTGTTGTAGCCTATTTATCACTTTGGCTTGATGGGTCATGACCTCAGCCTGGCGAGCAGCATCTTGTTGTAGGGTTTCAACTGTCTACTGCAGGTGGTGTATCAGTTCTTCCATACTGACCGGGGGATACTGTGCCATTGGAATAGGTGATTGGTCTCGTGTTGGGTTGAGAGTAGATGACTGTTTCCAAATTGGACTGGACACAGGTGAGTCAAGGGATGACTACTGTAGAAACTGGATTGGTGAATTCTGTATAATCCTCCTTCGCCTTGTAACTGGTGGCAGTGAAGCAAACACTGGTTGCCCCTGAACTAGGTCCCCGACCTTACAAAGTCAATCGACACGAATCCAGAGTACCCAAGGATATTGGAGCCTTCTGAAGCTATGGTTCTAGGACTACCTAGCAAAAAAGAAAACAGACAGCACCTCAACCCAATTTCACTAGAACAGATATGATCACAGCTGAGTGACTGTACTCCACATTGAATTCTGCCCCAAAATAGATACCAACTGTACCACTTATATGAAACATCCCTGTACAGTTTCATTGCAAAGCACATACCAAGTAAAGAGAGCCAAAACACCCCTATGAGGGGGTAGGGTTACCTTGTCCTAGCTTTGACATGATCTAGGGTTTCACTACTTCAAACAAGCAGTTTCACGCAATCTTGCATTTTAGGCGAGCATCCTATCCTAGTTTGGAACAGTCTCTTTGGCTTTTCGATATGCAACTAGACCGAATGGTTAAAAGGTACCTCAACAAGACTGCCTAATATACCTCTCACACCTAACACCGAGAAATGAAAGGAGGATCAAACGGTACAGCGGTAGTCCAGATCCAAGGGTTGTGTTCCCATCATGGCAAAGCCCACGACCGATCAGCCTTTTGGCAAGTTTTTAGGCAAGCCTCCGGCAAACTATCCAGGAATAGTAGATGGCAAACACAGTGACTTAGGCGCACCAATGCAAATGCAAATGCAAATGCAAAGAAACATATAAGTGTAGATAAAATTTCACATCATGAAGTTCTAGTCAAGTTCTCTAATTTCCCCAGCAGAGTCGCCAAAAACTATGGCTCGACTATTCGTGCCCCCTTTTGGAAGTCGAATAAGCCCTACAGTATCAGACTCCCGCGGTTCTGAATCTTATTCCACAAGTGCAATGCAAAATAGATAAACACCAAAGAGTCCCAATCTGGCAAATTTTTTGGAAAATCGATTTTGAATCAAATTGCCAAAAATAGATTGCTTTACCAGATACAGAGTCGCCACCTAAATATTTTTGGAAAATTTAGAAAACCCATGACTCATGCGAAAGGCCACGTGTCTGTCATCACCAAGATTGTCTCGGCTCGGGAACTTAGGTACAAGAGGGAAAGGTCATGAATTGAGCACCCCCGCTTGCCCGATCAAAGACCGACCTCTACTAATCATGATATGAATCTCATTTACATTATATGCTCTTATTTCGATTTATTAGACTAGCATTACTATGTGATGCGCACACACAAGTATAGACTAATTTGCAAGAATTGGAACACTTGATCTCATGTTTTGTTATTTAAAAGAGTTTGTGAATGTGTCACTTGAAAAAGTGATCGCATATAAACATTACTCAAATTATTCCAATTTAAGCAACTAGCCTTCATCCACGGGCATTCAAGCAGTTTATCACTTAAGCACTTAGCCTTATGGCAAGCATACTAGACATGGCAACATCAACATGCGATATGCTAAAGCGAGTAAAGGCTCACCTAGTACTCCAAGCCAAAAGAGAAATGAGTTAGAAAAATGCATGATTCCTAACTATGCGATATGACTAATGTAATACATGCGATATGCAATTTTCTAGGCTCGGTTACTAATGTGGCAAATAAATCAATTTGATAGCATGCGGTCTAAGCACGTATTCAAAGAAGCACTAAACTAACAATACAAGTTAGAATAATGAACCGAGCCTTGGTGTATGCAAGACAAGTGGATGCAAACATGGAAAATGCTAAACAAAACATGATGTCCTAAACTAACCATCATAAGCTAGTAAATAAAAGGGAGAAAGACGTGGGGTTGGAAGACATACATATTATTACAACATTACGCCCTCACACATGAGGGTCCGAATAAACTAACTAGCTAAGCTAATTAACTAGCTATTACAAAACAAATGAAATAATCAACTAAACTAGCTAATTAATTATTACAACAAATTAATTAACTATTCTAGCTAACTAATTAATTACAACATGAATACAATATGAAATAAAGTAACTAAATTAACTACTCTAATTACTCCTCCTCAAGAAACGAGGAATGCTCATGCATGCACGGACTTTTCACCCCAAAAAGCCATTATTTCTGTCGACAAATGCCTCTGTTGCACAGAAGAACACTGGCATTGATTTCCACATCAAACCATCTGTTCTACTTAAAAAATACACTGCTGGGTTTTGCATTGGTGGCCGGCCGGCCAGGAGTGATGGCATGCTGTCCACTGATGGTGGCCTGTCGGCCACTACTGCATGGTTCTTCCTGCTGCAACAGAGAACAAACAAAGTATGCACAGGGTATTCTCAAGGGTTGTTTGCACAACTCACCCCTCCTTATCACCAAACAGCTCAAAGGAGTAGTAAGTTTGATTTACAAACCACCAATGGATGCAATTTCATTGCATGGTGGCTTATGAATCAAGAGTGCAAGTTCAATGAATACAACAAAACAAGACTCTCAAACCCCCTCCCTATCATGGATGATCAAGGGAAATGGTTGACGATGACTCTTGAACCGTTCATCACTAATGAGTATGAAACGACTCAAGACTCAACGGTTTAATTATTGTCCGATTGAACCCAAACCAAGTTATTATGTTGCATCATTTTAGTCTAAGTTTTATTATTCCATTTTAATTACCTTTCCATTCTTTAACAAATTAAGTCCAAAGGTGAAGATTAAGTCCTCTAATGGAAAGAAACATCAAACCAAGAGTTGTTTTAGGCATGAGAGAAGTGTCATGCCGTTGGTAATGAACCCCTAAAGGGATTAAACCATTAAGCACAAGACCTCAATCTCATGCTTTAAACAAGCAACTAGTTTGAACCAACTTTCAAAGCAAAGCAAAAGCCAAGAAAGAAGGGAGGTTGCAGAAGTGATTAGAGATGAAAACAAGTATGAAAAGCAAGAAATAAATGCTATCAACTCAAATAGGTTGGTGGTTAAGGCCTAAACCACCAAACCTATGAGGACCATTACACTACAAGCATACTATACAAAGCATAAATGAAATAAACACCTCAAAACAGTCCTAAATGAAGCTAAAACAGTGCTGGAATTGAAGTTAAAATAGCTAAAAGAGTAAGCTAAAACATAGAGCTATGTAAGCTAGTAAACAAGACACAAGGAGGGGAGGCTACCTTCTCCATTTTTGGACTTCAAAATATGTTTTTAGCCACTGAAATAACTCTGAAAATCAGTATTTAAAAGTTCAAAAAAGTTGAGGAAGAGATGAGAAACACAAGTGTAAAGGCTTAGGAGACAAGGCGTAAAGAAGGGTGATTAACTCCTCTACCTTTAATAGCCTTAAACCACAAGCTTCAACCCATAAAAATAGTCCAAAAATAGTTCAAAAAAATCAAGAAAAGATGGGAGAGAAGTAGTGTAGAGATGCTCAAAATTATACCTCTTGAAGCAAGGTTACTCTTTTGTTCATAAACCAACAAGTTCTCATTTTCAAGGGCTGAAATTTGGACTCAATAATCTTAACAAGAAGAGCTCCAATATTGGTTTATGAAGTGTAGAGAGAGGGTGTATAGGTTGCAAGATAGAGATAGAGAGAGAATTTCAAGTTTTGGAGCTTTTGGAATTTTTTGTAACCTTAAACCTTGAGGGAAGGCCCCCTATATATAGAAAAACAGCCTTACAAGTCGGAAATATCATGCCTGGAACAACTGGAGCTTTTGGGGGACAACTGGCCAAAAATATCTGTGTTTTTCACTAGTAGCCGACAGGCCAGAAGTGTGAATTCCCGTTCACAAATAGTGGCATGCCGGTCAGAGAAAATCTGCTTCCAAACCCGACTTCAAACGGGTATATATGGTCATAGCCTCACATCTAAATTCTAAGTGTACAAAGAGATATGCCTATTTTAGTGAAGGTCACTCATTTCTATCTTAATCGGAGTGATACCTAACTTCAAACGGCCATATCTCCCTCATCCGGACTCGACTTTAAGAGATTCTCTAGTCTAAATTGAAGTCCCAGAATTTCACTTTCCAATGACAGTGGCCTCACAACTAAAGTCCAAGTGTACAAAGAGATAGGCTTGATTTAGTGAAGGCTGCTCAGTTCTCTCTTAACGGTTTCATGCTTAACCATTTCCCCAACTAGTTTTCTTCCTTCTCCTCCAATTTTCTTCAACTCCAAACCTACAAATAAGAGGTCTAAAAAGATTTTTCAAAGAGTTCACCTCTCTTCCATTTATTTCCACTTTGTCCTTGCTCGGTTTACCAAAAAGTGCAGCTTTTAAACGAAATGTGGGTCTTAGAACATTGTGGAAACATTTGGAAAAATATTTTGAAAGAGAGGGTTTTAAGGCCTAAAATTGTTTTGGTCAAAAACGTTTTGGTCCAAAATAGGGTGTAAGGTTGGGATTTAGAGCTCTCCTTGCTGAAGAAATCGAACGTTTGTACAGCATAACTTTCATCATCGAGTGATCAACCTGAAGCGCCCAAGTCTTAAGGGCGGTCAAAAATAGGGTGTCTACACCTTCATAGAATGGTAACCCTTGCTTATTGACTAGAAGTTCTTATATGAATGTGCAAAATACAAATCAAAAGCTGAGAATATTTGCTGGCAATGAGCACCCCTTTGGTGATAGGCCTAATAAATAGTTTGTAATGCCTCATCGACAAGTACGAGAAATGCGTCCACGTGCAATACGAGCATTGATTCGAGCTCAAAAGAAGGCCGAGTAACAACAGGGTAGCGTAGATACTAGAAAATGAAGAAAGAATGAAGAGGACAAAACTGAAATATGTGCATGAAGAGTAGAGTAGAGGAAGCGTTTGCATTAGATAACCAAAGTTTCTCTGTTAACTAAAAAAAGGTGACATTGCCATTGCATTCAGCCTTGCCTGTTCTTGGAGTTTTTTGTTTTTGTTTTTGTTTTTTTTTTATATTTAATAATATGAAAGATATTGTTTGGTTTTTTGTCTTCTGTATATGTAACAAGCAAAATCAAAGTTGGTCTTACTTTCTCTTTGTTTGAAGCTATCAAGATTTTTTTTTTTTTTTTTTGTGAAAGTTGCTTTTTACTCTTCTTTGTTAAGTTAGTTACATTAGTCCTCCAAATTTTGAATGAAGTGGAACTCCTTAATTTCATATAATTTATAGACACAAATTTTCATTGCAACTAAATTATTAAAATACAAAACTATCTTCACTTTGAAAGGCTGTTTTTTTTTCTGAAAAATAAAAGAAATCTTGTTTAACTTAAGAAAAAAAAATGCCAAGGTCTTAAGGCCGCAATTGGGCAAGGAGAGAAAACAATACTATATGCTATTTGATAACAAAGAAGAAACTTGTATATTGATAAATCAAATGTGTAACAACCCTGACCTATGATTAACTACTAAACCACGATTAAAGATGCCTAATAAGTAATTAAGATGAAATTCTGAATTAATTGCATATGTGTTGTATTATTTGTATTTATATCTGTCTATCGTAAGAATATCTGTTCATATTTTCCTTTTCTTCTGTGAATTGAAGGCCTTATCGGCATGGAACACGAAATTGACTTGATTTATGTGTTATTTGGGATTTTTAGAATTTTATGGTAGGTTTAATTGAAATTCGTTTCGGAACCAAATAATTAGAATAAATTGAGTAAACTAGGCTAGATTAATTAGTGTTAATCATTCTTCATTAGGAAATACTAATTAAGCGTATATAATGCTAAAGTTGACTCAAGAACCAAGAACCTTTCAAATATACACGTCTTCATCATCTTTGCCCACTAAAAGAGAGAGAGAGAGAGAGAGAGAGAGAGAGAGAACTTGAGAGGAGAGAAATTCAAGCTAAAGAAGGAGAATTAGAAGGATTTAGAGGAGTTGGCTTGGAGATTCAAAGAACTAATTGTTTAGAGCCCAATTGGAGAGTTTAGGTAAGAAATCCTACTCCTAACGTTGTATTTGAGTCACCTAATGTAAGAATTCAAAAGAATATAAGATTAAAGACATGATTTAAGCTAAGGAAGAAGAAAATTGGAGGAATTCAACCATTCATGCATAATTCACTAAGATATGTAAGTTGATTCTCAAAAATTTCCACATGTATGTCCATATCTTGGTTTTGTTCAAGGAATTCAACATGTTTTTGACCTAAACATCTCATTTGCTCATGATTTGGAAACTTAGAGCTCAAATCATTTCACGCATGTCATGTTTATGTTATGTTTTCACATTTCAAGCTTGAGTTTGTACAATTGACATGCTTATGGGCCTTGATTTCATGAAATGATCTTTAATTCCCTATGTTTTACAAATTTAGACATGTTTTCTCAAGTTTTGGGGCCCAAAAGTTGCATTTTAAAGCTTTGAATTCGAGTTTTGAACTTGGGAGTGCAATTTGAAAATTCCAGAATTCTGGTCTCCACTCGAGCGACCACTCTTTCTTTGGCACTCTCGCTCGAGCGACCAAAAGTTGGCTCGAGCTTAAAATGCATGCTCCCAGAAGTTTTCATGTTTTGCAAGCCGCTCAAGTGACAAGAGTTGCGCTCGAGTGAAGACCTCAATTTCATGCTCAAGCAACCGTCGAGCGTGCGTCAAGCTGAAAAATCAAGCAACCACCTGTAGAGACTATGGGAAGTAACATTGGGGCATTTGTCGCCGCCTTTTTGGAGCTTGCTTTAGATGTGGACAAAAAGGACACCTAGCCAAATCTTGTCCACATGCGCACCCAAGCAATAAGAGACACATTACTAGTGGGGTTGAATCAGTAATGACACCGAGAACAACCACAACATCTACTCCTGAGGGGAGCACCTTAAGGCAAGGAAGGGTTTACACCCTAGTTTCAAAAAATACACAGAATATGAAGACAACGAATGCAGGTATTATCCTATTTATGTGCAAAATGTTTATGTGAAAATTATACATTATGATGTCTGTTGGACTATTGTGATGACAATTATTCCTATTTGCTCATGATGCTTATCTCCTATTGCTTTGTAAACAGACTTTAAAAGAAAAAAAAAATCATTTGAGACCGCTATTGGGCTAATTTTACCAAAAACTATTAAGTACGTTCCCTGATTTGATATGACTTTAACTTATGGAATTATTGGTATTGTGACTTATGCACTAATATAGAGTATATGCACTACTTTGACAAATCACCTCTGTGATAAAAACTGTTTGGACTAGCGAAATTTTGAGAATTTACTGGATTGATCCTTTACACTGATTTTCGTGAATGGAATAATAAGGGCAACTATGCTGCAAAGGAATAGACAAGCGAGAATATTATGATTGATTGTGATAGGGGATATTGCATACATTTAGAACTAAGACTTTATGGAATATTGTGAACGGGTTATGCTACTATGGAAATTGACTTATGCTATGGGAATAGATTAAGTATGTGTTAAATGATTGCTATCGTGTTACTATACTTGGGGTTGTTTTCTTTTTATGATGATACTTCTGGGTAACTGTGATGAATTGTGAACTGGTAAATGGCTGCGGAATGAATTAAACATCTATGATGGAACAAATAATAATATGCGACCAAGATTTCTTATCCGGATTTGTGTCAGAACAAGCCAAGTTTGGAGGACCAAACTTCCTAAGGTGGAGAGAATGTAACGGCCTCAAAATGCGTGTCACAATTATCTTTATTTAATTATGCGATAATATGAATTAATTTGAGAATATCTGTCTGAATTGGGAAAATATCTGTTGGGGCTATGACTTCGAAACTGAAATTGACAACCTTAATGGGTTCAGAAACCAAAATTGGGTACATGGATATGCTAATGGGAATTTTTAGAGCCATTTGCAAAAGTTTAATTGAAAATTGATTTTGTCTGATTCGCTAAACCATGTTTGGCTCAACCTTTAAACAATTATATATAGATATAGATATGGGCCTTTGTTTGGCTCAACAAAAGAAGATATTTTTGGAGAGAGAAAGTTCTAGAGAAAGAGAGATCAAGAGAAAGGAAGGGAGGAAGGAGGAGTTTTGAGCCAAATCTTCACTAAGTTAACCATCTAAGGTCAAGACTCGAAGACCGAACAACCGGATTTGGAAGCCCACTATGAGCGTTCTAGAGGACAAGTTTAGAAGGGGTCTTTAGCCAAGCCACCGTTTTGAAGTCTTCTGTGTTGTTTTGAGTGCCTCTGAGTTGGGGCTAGGCCTGGAAGGCCATTGTCAAGCTTTTGATTATGATGTACATTTGTGACATGTGCCTATGTTTTGTATAAGATATTATGTTATACGTTATATAATGTAAGTGGGTAAATTAACGTTTTTGCATGTACATATTTATTCATATAGATGCACAGCTCATTGGACTATTGGTGTTTTTGTCTATTGCTTCCGCAAGCCCCGAGTATTGTTGTTTGTACAAGAAGGCCTTTGGTAATCCAAGGATTACTAGCTAGTTACGATGCCAAACTTTTAGGGGCGGGTTTGGGTCACTGTGTCAGGTATGATCTCTATTTGTGCTCAGCGTGCCTATGTGTTGATAGATTCTAGTTCTACACATTCTTTTGTGTCGCATACCTTTTCTCAGAAATTAACTCGACCTTTAGAACCATTGAATTATCTGCTATCTGTATCTACACCATCTGGGGGTTCTATGATATGTGCTTATATTTATCTGGCGTGTGATATAACAATTGGTGATATGACATTGTATGTTGATTTGCTACCTTTGGGGATTGATCATTTTGATTGTATATTGGGCATGGATTGGTTGACCAAGTATTGTGCTACTATTGATTGTGTGAATAAGCTTGTTGTATTCCGGCCTGCAGGAGTATTTGAATTTGTATTTGCTGGGAATGGGGTATTTCCTCCACCATACTTGATCTCATTTATGAAAGCCAGGAAGTTGTTAAGAAAAGGTTATCGGTCTACTTGTGTTGTTTATTAACTGTATCTTCGGATAGTGCTAATGTGGAAACTATTCCTGTAGTCTGTGAATTTCCTGATGTATTTCCTAATGATTTACCCAGAGAGTTAATTGATAGGGAAATTGAGTTTACTATTGATGTAGTACCTGGAACACAACCTATTTCTAAGACCCCTTACAGAATGTCAACCTCAGAATTGAAAGAATTAAAAATCCAATTTCAAGAACTATTAGATAAAAAATTCATCCGCCCAAGCACTTCACCTTGGGATGCTCCAGTTTTGTTTGTTAAGAAGAAAGATGGGTCCTTGAGGTTATGTATAGATTACCAGGAATTGAATAGAGTAACTATCAAGAATAAATATCCATTGCCCTGAATAGATGATTTATTTGACAAATTCTAGGGAGCCCAAGTATTTTCCAAAATTAACCTTAGATCGGGCTATCATCAATTGAAGGTTAAGGCAGAAAACATTGAGAAAACCGCTTTCCAAACTAGATACGGACACTACGAATTTTTAGTAATGCCATTTGGGGTAACGAATTCACCTGCAGCTTTTATGGACCTAATGAACAAGGTTTTCAAACAATTTCTTGATGAATTCATAGTTGTATTTATTGATGATATTCTAATTTACTCCAAAAGCAAGGAAAAACATGACAATCATTTGAGAACTACTTTACAGATTTTGAGAGAACAGAAGTTGTATGCAAAATTGTCCAAATGTGAATTTTAGCCTAACAGCGTAGCGTTTCTGGGTCATGTGATTGACAAGGATGGTATATTAGTGGACCCACAGAAAATTGAAGCCATTATAGATTGACCAAAACTGACCAATGTGTTAGAAGTCAGAAGCTTTCTGGGGCTTGCAGGCTATTGTCGTAGATTTGTGAAAGATTTTTCCAAACTTGCTTTGCCACTCACTCAATTGACACAAAAAACTACACCATTTGATTGGACTGATCAAAGGGAGTCTACCTTCTAAGAGTTAAAGATCAGGTTAGTAACTACATCAATTTTAACCTTACCTAATGGTACTGATGGGTTTCAAATTTATAGTGATGCTTCATTCAAGGGCTTGGGATGTGTATTAATGCAGAATGGAAGAGTCATTGCTTATGCTTCTTGGAAACTCTGCCTAGATAAAAAGAACTATCCGACCCACGACCTTGAATTAGCAGCTGTGGTTGTAGACACCCCATTTTTGACCGTCCTCAAGACTTGGACGTCATCGTTTGAACACTCAATGATCATCTATGCTCGTGTTCGTTGTGAGTTCTCGGAGGTCTCGGCTACGCGCCTTGCCTCAAGATCTCTCAACTTGTCTGTTTTGTGCTTAGTTGTGGACCAAACACTTGTGGTTTTGCTTCTAAGGGAAGAGGGAGGCTTGTTGGCCATCCCCACACCCCATCGGCTATGGCATGAAGCCATCGGCCCTTTTTTCTTGCCATCGGCCAAGGGTGTTGGCCGATCGGCACTGTTTTTGGTCGACCGGCCACCTATGTTGGTCGATCGGCCATATTTTCCAGCCAGCCCCTTTTCATCTGCTTTTGGCAGATATTTTATGCCAGCTATCACAGCTGGCATGCACAATTCATTCCCTCCATACACGTGTATGGAGGGATTTCCACCTTGTGTTAGCTTCTCCAAGAAGCCTTGGACTTGGATTCCTATAAGAAGGGAGCTCCTCCTCCCTTCTCAGGGTTAGAAAATTTGAGGAGAAGTGATATACATCTATCTAGCTCTATATCTCTCTCTCTCTCTACATTTGTGTGTGCATTTGTGTTCTAAAGTGCATTTTGTCCATACTTTTGCACTAGAACACCTAGAGTTACACCATCCTTGTGTGCTGAGGTACTAGGAGGTTGGTTTAAAGGTTCTTGAGCTGGTTTTGATCAGAGAGAGTTGCTGGTCTCGTGTTCTTGAAGTTGTTCTTCAAAGGTGAGATTCTAAACTTTAGATACCCCATTCTTGTTTAAGATTTTACACATACTTCTACATTGTTTCAAGCTTGACTCTAAACTACAAAAAGTTCTGATTTTGTATGCTTGTTATAGTTGCTTAAGGTCATTTGTTGGTTGGGGGTTGTCTATCCCCTCTTAGGCCTTGTTTTGTGCCTTTACTTTTGAGCTTTGGGATCATCTTATTTTGACCTTCCCACCACTAAAATCCAGAGGATTTTCAGTGGTGGAGAAGTGGTTTTAGAGTCTTGTATAGGAGAGGGACACCCCCCTCTCCTTGTCTCTCATTTGCTAGCACAAATGGCTCATAATGTTAGCATGTTTAATTAGCATGTCTTGGTTCTATTTCAGCACTTTTTAGTGACTTTTAGGAGCTGCCTTAGCTCTATTCCATGTTGGTTTGATGGCATCTTGCATGCTTCACATACTTGTAGAGTAATCTTGCATGTTTGCATAACATGCATCTTGTGTTTGGACCACTATTCTTGCATATTTTGGCTCGACTCCAAGGAGCTTTCCCTTATGTTTTACCATGATTAAACTATGTTCGGTGTTGTCTTGGTCGTGCATGCATTGTTTTGCATAGCCTTGGTTCATTCTAGCTTGTAAGCTTTGTGCCTTGAGTTCACTAGCATGTGTTACTTGAAGTATTTTCATGATTTGGCATCATGTAATATGTAATTTCAGTCCATGTTTCATGGTCACACACTTGCATTTATCACCCATTCCATGCTTTGGATAGTTTGTGTTTCATGCCTTAAGAATAGGTCATTGTGCATGCCATCATACTTAGGCCTTTGGGATGCCATATAAGTGGGTTTTTGGGCTCATTCTAACATGCCATAACTCTGATTTTATTGGCCTAAGTCATGCCATGTTTGGTTGTAATATGTGTAGTGCAATTGCCCCTTTTGGCCCTATATGCGTCTTGTTTTGTGCTCACCTTTCTAGCATATTTTGGCCTCATCCCATGCATGTTCTAGCCTTGTTTTGGTCTGCTTTGGGACTGTTTTGGATCACCTTGGTCCTTTGGGGCTTGGTTAATATGGCCATGGTTCAAGTCCCTTGGCTAGCTTTGAACTTGAAGTCCATTAGCATGCCTTGCTTGTGTTATGTGTTTGTTTTGGCATCACTCTTAACATAATTTCAGAGCTTATGGTGTCACCATACTATCATGATTGTCACCCCTCGCTCATGTTTAGGTGTTGTGACCTTATGCCTTAACTCTTGGACCATTGCACGTGCATGCTCATTGTGCATTTCATTCTATCACTTCATCATTTTGGCCACTGTTTTGGTATGGCTGAGGCCTATCCATCTTCAGTGTAAGTCCATGGATCATGTGGTTTGTGTGTTGATTGCATGCTTATCGCATTGCATGTTGTTGCATGCTTGTTATTGGTATAGTTGTTGCATGCCTATCGCACCATATGCTTGGGTTGCATTTTGCATGCTTGCTAGCTCGCATTTTATCACATTGTTTGTTTAGGTTGCATTGCATTTGGCATGCTTGTTACCTTAGCCTCATGTGCATATTTGAGCCCTATTGCATTTGGCATGCTTAGGTCGCATAGCATTGCACTTCCATGTTGCATTGTACTTGGTTGCATGTATTGCATTGTGTTTGGTTTGGGGTGTCAAACCAAACACGAGGAGCGAGGAACGTTCGTACTTGAAGTGACGAAACGTGCCTCAATCCTTAGTCGCTGACGCTCTTGATCCAACATGATAGAGTGTGAGGCCTTCATATGTTTTGTGCATTCATTCCACATTGATTTGCACACTCAGCTCCTTTGGCCATCATGCATTGAAATGCGCGATTGATGGCCCGAGGGTCGAGAACCATACTCCCTTGAGTTCATGACATGATAGGGAGGATGTTTGTGCACACATTGCCTTGAAAATGCATTGCCATGCTCTGTTTGTCCTCTGCTGCAGCAAAACAGCATTCTGCAGGAAGACATGGCCGACCGGCCATCTTCAGTGCCGATCGGCTAAACATTGTTGGTCGAGAGCCTTACAAATGGTCGGTGACCAATTACACATAGCCGGTGTTCCTATAATTTGGCCGATGATATCCCACAGTGCTCAGGGAGTGGTTCGGAAGCATCCTCGAGATTTGAGCAGTTTTCAGAGGTGCAAAGCAGTGTAAACAGAGACAGCGTGAGCATGGCGATAGATTTTCAAGCGGAGCCGAGCATGCATGCATTTGTCCCTCATTTCGAGGCCTCTTTACCGCTTTAGTAGCTTAATTAATTTGTTTAATTAGTTAAGTGTTGTGTAATAATTAATTAGCTAGTTAGTTAGTTAATTAGTCAATTTGTATTATTCTTTCGGACCCTCCGTCGAGAGGGCCAATTTTGTAATAAGTGTGCGTGCGTGTGTGAATGTCTTCCAACCCCACGTCTTTCTTCCTTTTACTTACCTGCCTTCAATGGTTAGTTTTAGGTCATGTTTCGATTAGCATCCTTATGCTCACATGTTTGCATCCATTCATCCGTATTGCATGCACCGGGCTCGGCGCATCATGCTAACTGCACAGTATTTCAATTCCAACTTGAATACGTGTATCGAGTTGTCGCATTCCACATGCCATTTTAGAATAGCCGAGCCTATTCAAGTTGCACTTCGCATGCGATGCATTAGCCATTTTAATATGAACTAGGATCATGCATGATTACTAACTAGTTTCTTATTTTGGCTCGGAGTACACTGTGAGTGTTTATGCTTTAGCATCTTGCATGAGTGTGGGTTTTGCCATGACAGCATGCTTGCCATGAGGCTATTTGCTTATGTGATATAACTGCCTGAATGCCTGTGGGTGAAGGTTGGATTACTTGAATTGGAACAATTCATTGAAATCCGTGTTTTAGCCTACTTGCGAATAGCAAACTTCAAACCATTTTCAAACAAACGAATATGCGATGCTTTGTTCCAAATTAGGCGATCTAGTCTATACTTGTGTGTTGTGCGCATCACATAGTAAGATTAGCTAATTAACCGGAATTAGAACGCATGTGTTTTCAAAAACAAGATATCATGTTTAGTACAAGCCGATTTTTGATACGGCGAGTGGGGGTGCTCATAGATGACCTTCCCCAATCGTACCCAAGTTCCCGAGCCGAGGCAACTTTGGTGATGACGGACACGTGGCCTTAGGCACAAGTCAGGGTTTCCTAAATTCCCCCAAAATAAAATATTTAGGTGGCGACTCTGTATCTGGCAAAGCAGTCCATGTTTGGCACTTCTTTCTTAAAAATCAGTGTTCCAAAATGATTTGCCGGATTTGGACTTTTTGGTGATTTATCAGTCTCGCATTGCACTTTGCGGGATTAGATTCAGAACCGTGACATTTGAGTCCGAACTGTAGCAGCAAAGCCCCCTCGGGGCACGTCTACAGTGGTTTTTGCATTAAAGATTTGGTGCCATTATCTATATGGGGTGACTTATGAAGTATATACGGATCATAAAAGTTTGAAATATTTCTTCACCCGAAAGGAACTGAACATGAGACAATGGAGATGATTAGAGGTGATTAAAGATTATGCCTTGCAAATTTTGTACCATCTAGGGAAAGCAAACACAATTGCGGATGCTCTGAGCTGAAAATCTATTGACAATTTGTCATGTTTGCTCATTAGGCAAAAAAGTTGTTATGTGACTTAGAGAAGAATGAGATTGAAATTGTGTTGTAAGAACAAGGCGGGATCTTAGCTGCCATTTATGCCCAGCCCGCAATCATTGAAGAAATTAAAGAGAAACAGCTTGACGATGAGTTTTTGAAGAAGATTGTTGATGACCTTGACTCAAAATCGAGGCCGGGATTTGTGTATGATGATAATGTGTTGAAATTTCAGAATAGACATTGTGTATCGGATTATTCTGACTTGAGGAAACGTGTTGTGACTGAGGCTTACAATTCGAAATTTGCTATGCATCCGAGTAATACGAAAATGTACAAGGATCTAAAACAGAATTTCTGGTGGCCTGGCATGAAAAAAAGCATTGCTAATTTTGTAGCCAAATGTTTGCATTGCCGACAAGTTAAAGCTGAACATTAACGACCTGCTGGTTTACTTCAGTCGCTTCCAATACTGGAATGGAAATAAGAGCATATCACGATGGACTTTATTGTTGGACTACCTCGCTCTTCCCGTGGTGCAGATTCTATTTGGGTCATTATTGATCATTTAACTAAATCTGCCAACCTTTTGCCTATCAAATCTTTGTATAATGCAGATAAGTTGGCTAAATTATATGTTAATGAAATTGTGAGATTACATGGTGTGCTAGTATCTATTGTATCTGACAGAGATCCCAAGTTTACTTCGAGATTCTGGCAGAGTTTACAACAAGCTTTAGGGACTGAACTGAGACTAAGCAGTGCTTATCACCTACAAATAGACGGCCAATCAGAAAGAATGATACAGACTTTTGAGGATATGCTCAGAATCTATGCCCTAGATTTCCAAGGTAATTGGGAAACCTACTTACCATTGGCCGAGTTTGTGTACAACAACAGCTACCATTCGAGTATCGGTATGGCTCCTTATGAAGCTTTGTATGGTAGAAAATGTCGTTCTCCGATCTGTTGGGCCGAGGTAGGTGACAAACATTTGCTAGGATCGAAACTTGTACAAGAAACAACTGAAAATGTGAAATTAATTCAACAAAGATTGAAAACTGCACAAAGCCACCAAAAGAGTTATGCGGATGTCCGAAGAAAAGATCAAGGCGCGGTTTGGAGTGAAAGGCAAATTGACACTAAGATATGTTGGACCATATGAAATCCTTAAGAAGATTAATCTGGTGACTTATCGGGTAGCCTTACCGCCAGTCATGAAGCATATGCATAATGTTTTTTACATATCCATGTTTCGAGAGTATTTAAGAGATCCATTCCATGTGATTGAACCAGCTCATGTGCTTTTGAAAAAAGATTTTATTATGAAGAACGGCCAATACAAATTGTTAACTGCCAAATTAAAAGATTGAGAAACAAAGAAATTCCATTGGTGAAAGTGGATTGGCAGAACCACAAAGGGACATATGCAACATGGGAGACCAAAGAAGACATGATGAAGAGATACCTTGAGTTATTTGCTTTGGATCCAATATTGTACCAAAATGAAGGTAATTCGAGTTTGGAGGACCAAACTCTTTAAGAGAGAAAGACTGTAACAACCCCGACCTATGATTAACTGCTAAACCACGATTAAAGACGCCTAATAAGTAATTAAGATGAAATTCTAAATTAATTGCATATGTGTTGCATTATTTGTATTTATATCTGTCTATCGTAAGAATATCTGTTCATATTTCTGTTTTGTTCTGTGAATTGAAGGCCTTATCGGCATCCGAACATGAAATTGACTTGATTTATGTGTTATTTGGGATTTTTAGAATTTTATGGTAGGTTTAATTGAAATTCATTTCGGAACCAAATAATTAGAATAAATTGAGTAAACTAGGCTAGATTAATTAGTGTTAATCACTCTTAATTAGTAAATACTAATTAAGCCTAAATAAGGCTAAAGTTGACTCAAGAACCAAGAACCTTCCAAATATACACATCTTCATCATCTTTACCCATTAAAAAAGTAAGAGAGAGAGAGAGAGAGAACTTGAGGGGAGAGAAATTCAAGCTAAAGAAGGAGAATTAGAAGGATTTAGAGGAGTTGGCTTGGAGATTCAAAGAACTAATTGTTTAGAGCCCAATTGGAGAGTTTAGGTAAGAAATCCTACTCCTAACGTTGTATTTGAGTCACCTAATGTAAGAATTCAAAAGAATATAAGATTAAAGACATGATTTAAGCTAAGGAAGAAGAAAATGAGAGGAATGCAACCATGCATGCATAATTCACTAAGATTTGTAAGTTGATTCTCAAGAATTTCCATATGCATGTCCATATCTTGGTTTTGTTCAAGGAATTCAACATGTTTTTGACCTAAACATCTCATTTGCTCATGATTTGGAAACTTAGAGCTCAAATCATTTCATGCATGTCATGTTCATGTTATGTTTTCACATTTCAAGCTTGAGTTTGTACAATTGACATACTTATGGGCCTTGATTTCTTGAAATGATCTTTAATTCTCTATGTTTTACAAGTTTAGACATGTTTTTTCAAGTTTTGGGGCCTAAAGGTTGCATTTTAAAGCTTTAAATTTGAGTTTTGAATTTGGGAGTGCAATCTGAAAATTCTAGAATTCTGCTCTCCGTTTGAATGATAGAACTTGCGCTCGAGCGACCACTCTTTCTTTGGCACTCTCGCTCGAGCGAGCAAAAGTTGGCTTGAGCTTAAAATGCATGCTCCCAGAAGATTTCATGTTTTACAGACTGCTCGAGCGACAAGAGTTACGCTCGAGCGAAGACCTCAGTCTCACACTCGAGCAACCGTCGTCAAGCGAAAAAATCAAGCAAGCAGTACTTTTGCAGAGTTTACAGACTACTCGAGCGACCGAAGTTGCGCTCAAGCGACCATTTACATTTTTGAGCCTCCGCTCGAGCCAAGGAAATTGCGCTCGAGTGAAGGCCCTGTTTTCAATAAATTTTGTTAAGTGTTTCAAAGTGCATTTTGGTATCCACATTGTATCCTAGGCATTCCTAGGTCATGGTTAAGACATAATAATGAAGATAAGAAATAAAAACACACCAAGATAAGAAAGAACTAAGTTAATGATTCTAGGTATGTAATTCTATACGTATTTGTTCTCTATCTGTGTAAGTCACGCGCCACAAGTTGTCTGATTTGATTGCTCTGTCTGTTTACTTTGGAGTCATCTGTGAGTAATAACGTTGTAAAGTTATGTTTTACTTTAATTATTTTCTGATGATATGAAATGATTAGTTTTCTGAAATGCTATGCTTTGTAAGAATGAATGATTGTCCAATTTCTGACAAGTACTCGTGGCATCCTTAGCACATGGCCCTTGCCCGGGGGGTAACAATACCGTGGTCTCATGGCCCTCGCCCGGGGGTAACAATACTGTGGCTTAAGTATGTTACAAGTTCCTGGTACCGGAGGTTCCTTAATGGAACTAGCAAGCATGACTCTTTATGCTCTGTATTTGATCCGTTAGTGCTAATGGGTGTACCACGTATGATCCTTAGTGAAATTGAATAAGTACATGTTTCTGAATTCTGAAAAAGATTATGAATTTGTTTCTACTTTCTGAATCTGATATGAGACATCATTCATTTAACCCTTTTATGTTGTTATTATTCACTGGGCTTCCGCTCATTATTTATATTATGTATGTAGGTGAACAAACGCGTGACCAGGCCTAAGCAGTTGCTTGGAGAGTTTTTAGGTCAGTCAGCCAGCCACCGTGCCTCCCGGGGAGGTTCCCGTCTAAGAAATCAAGTTTTGTGAATCATGTGATGGATTTTTGTTATTTTGTTTTTGTCTATCTGTACGCTGGATTAAGTCCCTTATGATACTATCTGTAAGATGTTGCAAGACTCATACGTCATAGGTATATATTTAAGTTTAAAATTTATGTCCCATGTATGTCTATACAGCTTAATGGACGTTGTATTTTGTATATTTGCTTCCGCAGCCCCTCTATTATTATGATATTCAGGTCAGAGGCCTTTGGTAATCCCAGGATTACTAGTCGGTTACGACGCTAAACCTATAAGGGCGGGTTTGGGTCGTGACAAAATGAGTACAAATATATAATCTAATAGAATCAAACCTTAACAACCTAAAGGACTAAACTATCCTTAATGGATAATATAAACTACAATAATTCACACCCCTCCTCAAATTGAGGATACGAGCGCAGAAAGTATCCAAAGTTTGCCAAGGAGAAAATGAAAATGAGCAACAGTGTGAGTCTTCGTAAAAAAGTCAGCCAACTGAAGAGAGGAGGGAACAAAAGGGAGAATAATAGTGCCAGCCTAAAGATGCTGTCTAACGAAGTGATAATCTATTTCAGCATGCTTGGTATGTTCATGGAAGATTGAATTATGGGCAATCTGGACAGCACTCTGATTATCACAATTCAATGGAGTCAGATCAGAAAGAGAGACACCCATATCAGAAAGAAGCCACTGAAGCCAAATGATCTTGGAAGTAGCATGAGCTATGGCACAATACTCAACCTTAGCGGTGGAACGAGCAACACCAAATTGTTTCTTACTCTTCCAAGATATGAGAGAATCACTGAGGAAAACACAAATACTGGAAGTGGATTTGCGATTAGAGATGACACTCCTGCCCAAAATGGTCGAGCTGAGCGCAAACATCGCCATCTCCTTGATACAACTCGCTCTTTGTTGCTTTCCTCTTTTGTCCCTTCTGTTTTCTGGAGAGAAGCTGTGCTCACTGCTGCTTATCTTCTCAATCGGATTCCTACTCCTCTTCTCTCAAGCTCATCTTCGTATAAGCGTCTTTTTGGTGTTACTCCTAATTATTTTCTTCTTCATATTTTCGGTTCTGCATACTTTATGCTCCTTTCTAAACGAGAGTGTTAAAACACAAAGACTAATGAATAGTGCTATGAGTAGCTAAAAACTCCTCAAACTCAGACAAGTAATACTCACCCCCCAAATCAGAATGAAGAACTTTAATGGTGGTGGAAAACTGAGTGCGAATCATGCAGTGAAAATTAGAATATATTTTGTAAAAATCAGATTTTCGAGTCATCAAATAAACCCAGGTAAACCGACTATAATCATCCATAAAAAATACATAATATTGTGAACCACCCTTGGTAACTATAGGCCCAAACATCAGTATGAACCAATTGAAAAAGAGAAGATGAAATAGAACTAGTTTTATTAAAAGGAAGAGCAGACATTTTAGCCAGTTTACAATCACGACACTTAGAAATATCATCAATGGAAAAATTGCCTAAATGTCCAAACCGAACTAACATCCTCAAACGATCACTCGACAGATGACCTAACCTAGAATGCCAAATATAAAATAAAGAAGACTTATTGTTTAAACAAAAAGAAGACAATGCAGTAGAAGACACTTTTGCAGAAACATGCAAGCTGTCCAAGATATATAGTTCTCCAACTCTATGCCCAATCCCAATTTGCCTCTTGGATACTCGATCTTGTACAACATAATGAGAAGAAGAGAAAACAACATCAAAACCAGAATCAGATAATTGACTAATAGAAATAAGACTGAGTAAGAGGTGAGGCACATAAAATACAGGAGAAAGAGACAAATGAGAAGAGGAAATAGAACCAATAGAGTGTACAAGCATAGAAGAACCATTAGCGATAACAATAATGATAGATGAAGAATGGGAGACACAATTACTCAAGAGAGATGCAACAAGAGTCATATGATGTGAACAACCAGAATAAAAAATTCACGAAGTGTGGATGTTACCTGAAGAGGATGAACCAGATAAACCTAACTGAGTGGTAGTGTAACAACCCCGACCCATGATTAACGTTAATCCATGCTTAATTATGCCTAATAAGTAATTAAAGCGAAATTTTGCATCATATGTTGTCTTATTTGTGTTTATATTTGTTTAACGTAGAAAGATTTGTTCATGTTTCTGTTTCGGTTTGCGAATTTAACGCCTTATTGGCATCCGATTCAAAAATTGACTTGATTTATGTGTTATTTGAGATTTTTAGAATTTTATAGTAGGTTTAATTGAAATTTGGTTCGGAACGAAATAATTAGAACAAAATAGTGCAAATTTGTTTAATTAAGTCAAACTTAATTAAGTTCTTTATTTGAGCCTATATAAGGCCCAAGTGAACTCTTTAGTTCACTTTCACACTCTTCTATCACCCTATTTCAAGAGGAAAATGTGGGAGAGAGAAAGATAGAAAGAAAATTTGACTCAAAGCTAGGAATTGTTAGAGATTTGCAAGAAATTGGGAGTTGAAGTTCTATACTTATGCAATTGAGACTCCAGGTAAGAATTTTATCCTCAAACCTTGTAATCAAGACTTTAATACAAGAATTCTTGAGAATTAAGCTAAATAATGCAAGAGATGAGCTAATGAATTAGAAAAGAGGATCAAACCATGCATGCATATCTATATATATATATATATATATATCATAGCATTTTGAGTATGTTTCTAACAATTTTCACATGCATGTGTAATTCATGAAGTTTGGAGGTTGATCTCAAAGAATTTCAACTTGCATGTACTCGTCTTACATGTGTTTTGAGAATTCATCTTATGTTGCATCAATTTATATCACTTGATCATGTTTTGGAAGCTTTGGAGTCAAATCATTGCATACATGACATGTTTTGTATATTTTGAGTTGGGTTTTGGGTCAATTGACATGCTTTTGGGCCTTAATTTCATGAGATGATCTTCAATTCTTTATGTTTTCCAAGTTTAGGCTTGTTTTCTCAAGTTTTAGGGCCCAAAGGTTGAGTTTAATGGCTTTGAATTCAAGTTTGGAGCTTGGGAGTGCAATCTGGAAATTCCAGATTCTGCACTTCTGCTTGAACGTCAAAATCTGCACTCGAGCGGCCACTCTGTGATCTTACACTTTCGCTCGAGTGACCTGAAGTCCGCTCAAGCGTGAAATGCATGCTCCCAGAAGCTTGCATGTTTTGCAGACCGCTCGAGCAGCAAGAGTTGCGCTCGAGCGAGGGCATGAGTCTTACGCTCGAGCGAGAGTCGAGCGGCCATCGAGCGAAGATTTCTCATAGCCAGTACTTTTTCAAAGTTTACAGACCGCTTGAGCGAGGGAAGTTGCGCTCGAGCGTCCCCTCACATGTTTGCATGTCCGCTCGAGCGAGGGAAGTTGCGCTCCAACGAGACTCCTGTTTTTTGCAAGTTTTGTTAAATGTGTTCAAGCGCATTTTAGCATCCTCATTGCATCTTAGGCACTCTTAGGCCATGATTAAGACTCAATAAGAGGTTAAGACTTAGAAACACACTAAGAATGAAACGAAAGAAGTTAAGTACCAACCGAGTGTGTGTTTGATTATGTGTTCTGCTATGTGTGTGTAGGTCATCTGTGATTAATAATTTAGTAAAGCTATGTTTAACTTAATTACTTTCTGAATGATATGAATTAAGATCTATTTCATGAAATGTTCTATTCTGTGCAATGAATGATTGTCCAAGTTTCTGAAATGTATTCGTGGCATCCTGAGCACGAGGCCCTTGCCCGGGGGTAACAATACCGTGCCTTTATAAGCAAGGCCCTTGCTCGGGGGTAATAATACCTTGGTTTCATGGCCCTTACCTGCGGGTAACAATACCGTGGTTCAAGCAAGTTACAAGTTTCCCAGTACCAGAGGTTCCCAATGGAACTATCAAGCAAGTTAATGCTAATGGATGTACCATGTATAATGAAGCATTAACTTTGATTTCGGTATGTAGTTGAACAAGAACATAAATATATATGTTTCTGATATGAACTGTGATTTCGGTACCTGTTATGGACATCATTCATTAAACCCTTTACTTTGTTATTATTCACTGGGCTCCAGCTCACTATTTATATTATGTATGTAGGTGAGCAGGCACGTGACTAGACCCAGAGTTGATGGCCTAAGATTTTGTTTCGTCAGTCAACTACTGTGCCTCCCGAGAAGGTTCCTTTTGAAAAGACCATGTCAAGGCTTTAGTTGATTTTGTTCCGTATAGCTGTACTAGGCTAAGTCCCCCTTTTGGTTTCATGTTTATGAATGGGCGACGTATGCAATAATATAATCATGACGTTATATATATATACAAGTTTGTTTTGAAGATTTTTGTCTCATATATGTTAACACAGCTATATGGACATTGTATATTCTCTATTTTTGCTTCTGCAGCCCCTTATTATATATTGTTCTATCAAGAGGCCTTTGGTAATCCAAGAATTACTAGCCGGTTACAATGCTAAACCTATAGGGACGGGTTTGGGTCGTGACAGGTAGTCATAGTGGAAGCCTAGGACGAAAGATTTGGATTGGCCACTATGAAAGACTTGAACTGCTCAAACATAGACTGCATATTAAAAGACGGACCATTTTCAAAAACTGGTGCAGAAAAGGCAGCAAATGAGCGAGATCCCCAAGATGTCAACTTAGAGGATGGTGGACCAAATGAACAACCCTTAGGCTGTAAAAGTTTAGGACAAGCATGTTTCCAATGGCCTTTCTAACGACAAAAGCTGTACTCATCTAAGGAAACCCAAGGTTTGGGCTTACCAATAACCTGAAATAAAGGATAAGATGGGGTGGGCAAGAGCGAAGGAGTGGAAAAAACTGACTGGGAAGCACAAGCACCATGAGCCACCTTAAACCGAGTTTCTTCCACAATAAGCTCACAGACATCACCATCCACAGAAGACAAGAGAGACCGATGAAGAATAACTCCCCAAAGTGGCTCAAATTGATCACGAAGGGCAATAAGAAATTGAACAATATGTTGCTTCTCCCGATACTTGGTATAATTGTCAAGTAACTGCAAATCTGATGGTTCCATTAAAGCAAGCTAATCCCAATAAGTAGTCATCTCATTGTAGAACTCCTGAATAGACTTATCTTTCTAACTAGCACTGTGAATAGACATCTCAAGTTCATACTGTTTTGCAAAGTTAGACTCAAGGTACATAATTTTCAAATAGTCCCAAACTTGTTTAGAAATAGAATACTTGGAAAAATTCATACCAATGGTAGTTTGAACTTGAATTATGAAACAAGTAAGAATTTGTGCATTTTCCTTATCCCATTTAGCAACATCGGCCTCAGTTTCTTGAGATTCCGTAGGTCTAATAGTCACACCAATCACATAGTTCCACATGCCTTTATACATTATAAAATTTTTCATTACATGAGACCAATAAGAGTAATTGGTACCATCTAACTTAGTGGTGATAGCTTGCAATTTATCATCAGCCATAGTGCTATAATTAAGCAACACAGTAAAACCAAAGCAGAGTGACTAACTAGAGTTGCTATTGCTTAGGACTGTTCAAATACCTGCTCAGATCGATGAATCCGACTGACCCGATCCGAACCGACAACAAATTGACGGTTCCGAACCTGTGTTCGATCGGAAACGAGTAAATTAGAGCATTTTTTTGGGATTTGCGATCGAGTGACGGGTTTGGTACATAGAAATCTATGAAACCCAATCTGACCGATATATGTATTTAAGATAGTATCTACACTTGTCATATTATAATTAGTGCTCCCAAGTTACATTTATCACAAACCTAAGATGCTTCACCAAATTTGACTTCTCTCTCCATCCAAACATCCCCCTCTCTTTTCACAATATTAATTTCTCACACTCTCTCACATGAGATTTATTAGACACTCTCTCCAACTTTCACACTGAACATTGATTTGATTCTACTCACTCTCTCTCCTAATAGATTAATTGTTCTGCCTCTCCATTTCTCAACTATCAATTGACTAGAGAGGCTCTTCCATTGATTCATCTCTCTCCTCTCTCTCTCTCTCTCTCTCTCTCTATGCTCATTGATAGTGAATTAAAAGTGTATCCCTCATCTCTACCATTTCATCTCTCTCCCTAACATTGATAGTGCATTGAACCCTCTCCATATTCAAAGTTTGATTTACATCATCTCACCTAAAACCCCTTTTCCCAAAACTCTGAAGTTGAAGATCAGCGACATATAAATTTTGAACAACAACATACTGATAAAGTTGAGGATGAGGATCAACGTCATGGTGATAAAGATGATGATGAATGATTTTGTTTATTGTTGGCTTTATTTATTAAAGACTCTCAAATCTGTGATGGTTTATATGATTTTTTTTCTTCTTTTATTTCTTATTTTTCATCTATGCATATAATATATATATATATATATATTATGCTTCATTTTTTCCTTCTTTGAAGATTCTCAAATTTTCTTACTCTCATTTTTATATATGATTTACATTATGATTTTCTTTGTTTTTTTCAAATCTTGGTAGAAAGACAGAGACTTGGGTTTGAAAAAAGGGAGAAGTCTACCATTTCTACCCAATCATGCCCGACCAAAATCCGACCGTCCAACTCAATTTCAAATAGTGCGGTTTCGAATAGTTGTACAGTCAGAATTGGTTGCTGAAATGTTCAATCCGATAACTTCGACTCGGGTGACGGGCGAACGGCACATTCGAGCTGAACCGACCCGTGAACACCCCTACTATTGCTATAATTACAGAACCAGTTAGGTCAAACTTATAATAACCAAAGTTGTGACCTTATCACCACAAATATCAATCAGAGAGAGAACCAAAGTAAAGAAGAGAGAGAGAGAGAGAGACTGAACCTAAAACTAGAAGTCGATTTTAGAGTCTGGAGTGAGATCGAGCATCAAGGTCAGACCTTACTTTGATCGTGTGAACTAGAGGAAGAGACAGAGAGATCACTAATCAAAGTCACATAGAGAAATCAATTGAACTAAAGGTAAAGAGCTTCGATTGAACTAGATGAGGAGTCGAAACAGGTTGAAAAGCACTCAGTTGTATGAGACACGCAACCTAGAGACTAAAACCAGCAACCAGGAAGAGTGTAGTGCTTCGAAGTGCGACGAAGAGAATAGAGAACACAAAAAACCCCAGCGAAGGCCTTGCAAAGAGAGAGAAAGGGGCTGCGATGGTTGATGATGACCTGCAAAAGGTATACTAGTGTCTGGGTCATGGCTCTGATACCATGATAACAAAGAAAAAACTTGTATATTGATAAATCAAATGAGTACAAATATATAATCTAATAGAATCAAATCCTAACAACCTAAAGGACTAAATTATCCTTAATGGATAATATAAACTACAATAATTCACACTATTGTGGTGTTCAAAATTGTAGATGATGGTACAATTGAACACTATCTGTAGTGGCTATAGAAAATAAAAGGTAACGAGTTTTTTTCCTTTGGCAAAGAGAAGAGCATCAAATTTCATTCGATTTGATAAAAAGTACAATAGGTAGTTCAAAGAAGACAAGTACAAGAAAATACATAGCTGAGCACTAGACCAACCTGAGAATACTAGCAAACCTAAACCAAATCACATAGAACTAACCAAATCCCCTTACACCGCCATACAACACACCTTAATTTAACAAATGAAAAGCAAAAAGATGCTGAAGAAACAAGAAAGACTCGTACACCATCTCCACCATTATGAAAGCACAAATTCTGTACCTTTTTTCATATGAAAATAAGAAAAAGAAAATAACAATGAGATAAAAAAACAAGATTACAATTGTTCCTAATCACTTGAAGATCCGTCATCATCATCTTCATGGTCTCTCATAACCTTCTCTATAAGCCTCTGCTGAACTCCATCAAGGACAGCTTTTCTTGATGGCTCACTTTCACTTTGGCTATCATTCAAAACAAGATCGGACTGGCAGAGAACCAAGGCAACACCTAGAAATTTGGTAAAAAAGTAACCCAGTTATTAAATCACAATATATCCAAGGAACAGAATGCCATATTAAATACATATGGTTTAAGATCAAAGATTTCAAAGAAAAAAAAGAGAAAAAGAAAAGTAGATCAAAATACTTGGATCAAATATTTGTCACCCTAGATACGATCTCATAGAACCCTAGAGAAAGAAAGAACATAGAGAAACCATCATATATAGAATTCCAAATTAAAGCTCAGATGAAGTTGAATCTGGTGTTAATCTGTGCAAGAGCCTTGCATACATTGTGGGTATAATTTCCATCCATAGAGAAGAGGAAGAAAATGAAAAGGCACCACCAGCTAAAATAAAAGTTTGGATTCACAATTTGCATATGCATTTCCGTTTACTCTTGTCTTACAGAATATAAAAGTTCACTTGCCAAAGGATATTAAAATTAGACCACAGTTACCGGATCCATTTTATAGTCTGGGAAACTCAATATCCAAATGATTATAACCTTTTGATGCAAAAGCTTTTTAAAATTTATTTTACCAAATCAATCTGCACATTTCTAATCCCACATAAATACAATTGTGCAATGTGGGAGGAATAGGGAAAATAAACACAATAGTATAGTCAAACTACCAGAGTTCCAAAAAATTACCACCATCTACCTTCATGACTTTAAATGAGATCACATGTACATATACAGATGCATGATCTAAAATGGGTTAATTTTTAAAGAAGCAACAACTTAACTGGCACATTTGAATGGGCAAAAAGTAAAAGATAACAAAAATTGTTAGGTAAATTTGATAGACAAGATGCCTTCAGGAGTACATCTGCGGCCAAAATTATGCAAGCCCACGTAATTTGCCTTAACAACACCACTATTGTAGACCAACAGAGTTGGAAGATTACAATTTGGATAGTTAGGAATACAATTAGTAGATACTATCTTAACAAATTTCGTTGCTGGGTATTTTGGTGCCAGTTCTTCCAAACATTGCAGAAGAATCCCACATTCTCAGTATCTAACAAAAATTAAAATCGAGATCAATACACACATAAATAAGCATTTAGGAATACATCCACATCCAAAGACATGTATAGTAATAGTGGACAGAATTGAGCTAAGCACCTAGGAAGAAACAACAATCAATTCCATAATGCTAAGTTTAGATCTTGAATTTATCAACAAAAAAAAATGAAAGAAATAAATTTAGATTCTTTTTCTTTCCCTTTTCCTTCCCAAATAGCTCCACCACAAATCTATATCAAAGCATAACTCAAGTAATGCAACAATGGAAGTATAAAATTTTTCAAAAAATAATTATTACCTACCCATCCTTGTACAAAATCACTACGACCCAAACATCTGGAGGAGATTGGGAGACCTCGCTTACAAAATCCGATCCAGAAATGGGACTCACTGATCCATACCTCTGAACCTTAGTTGTTTCTCTTATCTCTGCCAACCTCTTCTTACTTTAAAAACACACCAAACCATTAGGGTTGAAGAAAATTTTCATTTGGAGCAAAAACAAACTTGCTTTTCAATTCAGCCAAGAAATTGAACGATTGGGAAAGGCAGGGAGTTTCTTGGAAACTGTCATGATCCGAACCCGCTCCTATGGGTTTAGCGTCATAACTGGCCAGTAATCCTTGGATTACCAAAGGCCTCTGAACAGAATAACATATAATAGGGGTTGCGGAAGTAAATATACAAAATTTACATAGTCTAGATTACCAAAGGTCTAGATTTCAAGGCTTAAGGTGTCACGACCCAAACCCGGCCCTATGGGTTTAGCCCCGTAACCGGCCAGTAATCCATGATTACCGAAGGCCTGCTTAACAATAACACAGTATAACAGAGTTCAGGGCCTGGCGGAAGCCAATACAGTAAATAACTAGTGTCCATTGAGCTGTGAAAATCTGTATGCCAAAAACATTTTCATGCATTCATACAGTTCAAACAGCACAGTCTATATACAGTCAGATACAACATTCAGTACGGGGACTTAACCCCTCGATAACAGTACAGTAAACAGTAAACAGTCTATACAATCCGTTAGGTCAATACAAAACAGTGAGGAGACCGATGGGAAAAACTTAAAACAAAATCCCAAGCCATCACACGGCAACACGGAACCTCACGGTGAGGCACATAGGCTGGCTTGACACAACTGGGGACCAACCCACGCTCCTAGCTCTGGTCTGGCTGCTGAGAACCTACATATATATATAAACAGTGAGCTAAAGCCCAGTGAATAACATAAAGCGTAAAGAGGTTAAGAATGTAATGTCCTTACAGTAAAGAAATCAGTTCATTTCAATCAATATTACAGTTGTTCAGTGCGATAAACAGTCATATGTGGTACATCCGTTAGCATAACTGTAACAGTAGGTCAAAAAGACCGAACAGTAATGATGGCCAGTCATTCAGTAAACAGTATGGTTCCACAAGGGAACCGACAGAGATCTCTGTAACAGTAACAGTCAGTAACAGTAGTGCTAAGGATGCCACAATACAGTTCAGAAATAAAGGACATACATTCATTCAGTAAATAATTCCAGTTCAGTAAACAGTTCAGTTCAGTATTCAAAAGATAGTCATTTTGAACATATCTTTACACAATTGTTACTCACAGAGATTGGGCTAGTAGCAGCTAGAGCGCGTCCCCGAGAGCCAACCCTAAACAGTTAACAAATAGAACCCACACTAAGTTTCACAGTCGGAAAGGGTGATAATTAAATCCCTAAATTTCCTCGGCGTGGTTCTACGTCTAAATCCTCATTAAGATGTCTTAAACTAGGCCTAAGAATGCCTAGGATGAGATGAGGATGCAAAAATACAGTTGGAAGGCATTTTTCAAAAGTTGCTGAAAATAGGCTCTTCGCTCGAGCGAGCCTTCCTTCGCTCGAGCGAGCCTCAAAAATCAAAGGCTTCGCTCGAGCGAACAATCCTTCGCTCGAGCGATCTGATGAACAGTAAAAGTACTGGATGCTCGAATTTTACGCGCGATACCACGCTCGATGCTCGCTCAAGCGGAGCCCTGAATAAAGGTGCTCGCTCGAGCGAGGAATCCTTCGCTCGAGCGAAGAAGCCAAATCTGGAATTTTCCAGATTTGCCTTCCAAGCTCAAACCAAGCATTCACAACTCAAATCTCGACCTCTTGGGCCCAAATTCTGGAAAATACATCCACATTCAATATACAACAAGTTTCAAAAACCAATTTACACATGCAAGGGCCAAAGGTGAGTCAATTCAAGCCATTTTCAAACCCATTTTCAAGAACACTTTCAAAACATGAAATGCATGATCTTTAAACCAAAATCAAGCTTTCATTCTTGCTCAATGGAGCTCAATAACTGGAAAACAAACTGAAAACATGGACTATGGCTTAAACATGGACATGCATGTACAATCCACCATGAAATCAACTTCACAATGCACTAATTCAAGCATGCATGTAACAATGGAGCTCCAATTCACCATTTATGAGCAAATTCAAGACTCAACTTCTCTAAAACCATGATACATGCAAGATGGAGCTTAAAACATAATCAAAAGGGTGAAACTCATACCTAATTCTTGAATGCAAGGCTTAAGAGTCCACTTATGCTAATTTTACTTCAATTCTCTAGCAATCTCCAAGCAAATTTGACAAGAACAAGTCCCTCTCTCTCTCTCTATGTTTTTGGTCGGCAATGAACAAGAAGGAGGGCTGATCAAAATGTATCTCTAAGTGTATAAGGCACAATAGAATTGAATAAACAATAGTCCACTCCTGATGGCATTTTGGTAAATAAGTTGAACTTGGCAATTAACTCATTTAAATCTACTTTAATCATTCCTAATCAATTTTCAGATAAATATACCATAAATTCAGAAATATTCTACTGATTCTAAAACATCAAACGGTTTCTAAATCGGCCGCCGATAAGGCCTTCAATTAGCAGTTAAACACACGAATTCAAACAGATAATCCATCAATCAAACAAATGCAATATGCAATTCAATAGACAAACTTATTCAATTTCAGTTTCGATTTCAATCGGTTTATTCAGTAACTCAGTTAATCCAATTACCAGTCATTATCAGTTCAGTTTAGCAATGATCAGTACATAATTCAGTTGTTTAACGGTAATCAGTACGAGGGTTGTTACATAAGGATAAAATTCTTACCTAAAGGCTTGAATTCACAAGTGTTGAAGCTGTAATTCTCAAATTCTCCTCAATCTCTTAACAATTTCTTGCAAGCTTCCCCTTTCTTACTTGATCCCAAACCCTTTCTTAGTCTCTCACTTCTCTCTCACGTTTGTGTATGTCTTAAGAGCATGAGTTGATGATATAAAAATGACCAAATGGAATCAAGTATATGGCCAACTTAGGAACACATGTTCAATTGAGGTTAAAGGCAATCATCTCACATTAAATTAGTCTAATTATTTGGTTCCGAATCGAATTTCAATTAAACCTACCATAAAATCCTAAAAATTTTAATTAACACATAAATCAAGTCAATTTCTGAATCGAATGCCGATAAGGCCTTCAATTTGCAGAACAGATCGGAAACGTGAACAGATCATTCTACGTTAAACAGATAAGGCAACACAAATAAGGCAACACACATGCAATTGAATTCAAGTTTTGATCTCAATAACTTATTATGCATATTAAAGCATGGATTAATGTCCATCATGGGTCAGGGTTGTTACAGTCTCCCCCCCTTAAAGAGTTGGCCCTCCAAACTCGAGTTATCTTCGTTTTGGAAGAATAGCGAGTCTAACGGAAACAAATCTGGATATCTCTTCATCATATCTTCTTCAGTTTCCCATGTAACATACGTTCCTCCGTGGTTTTGCCAATCAACTTTCACCAATGGTATTTCTTTATTCCTCAATCTTTTAATCCGGCGATTCACAATCTAATCAGGTCTTTCTTTGTACGTATAATCATCATTCAGAAGCACATGTGTCGGCTCAATAACATGGTGCGAATCTCGTAAGTAATCCTATAACATTAAGATATGAAAAATGCTGTGCATGTTTTCCATCACCAGAGGTAAGGCTACTCGGTATGTTACCGAATTGATCTTTTCAAGGATTTCTTATAGCCTAATGTATCTCGGTGCCAACTTGCCTTTTATCCCAAACCGCATTTGCCCTTTCATGGGAGTTACTTTTATGAACACCTGATCCCCGACTTCATATTCTCTGTCTCTTCTTCGGACATCAGTATAACTCTTTTGGTAGCTCTGTGCAGTTTTTAGACGTTGTTTCATCAGCTTCACTTTTTCAGTTGTTTATTACACAAGCTCTTGGCCCAACAATGGTCTGTCACCTACTTCATCCCAACAGATAGGAGATCGACATTTTCTTCCATACAGAGCTTTATAAGGAGCCATTCCAATGCTTGAATGATAGCTATTATTGTATACAAATTTAGCTAAAGGAAGATAAGTCTCCCAATTCCCTTGGAAGTCTAACACACACATCCGCAACATATTTTCTAAAGTCTGATTGGTCCTTTAGGATTGACCGTCCGTCTGTGGATGGTAGACACTACTCAATCGTAATTCGGTTCCCAAAGCCTGTTGCAAACTCTGCCAAAATCTTGATGTAAACTTTGAATCTCTGTCAGATACAATAGATATTGGTACACCATATAATCTCACAATTTCATTCACATACATGTTAGCTAGCTTGTCTGCATTATAAATAGTTTTAACAAGCAGAAAATAGGCAAACTTAATTAAACGATCAACAATGACCCAGATAAAATCCATACCTCGAGAGGAGCTAGGCAATCCAACGATAAAGTCCATCGTGATGTGTTCCCATTTCTATTCCGGTATTAATTAAAAGCGGCTGTAGTAAACCAGCGGGTCATTGATGTTCGGCTTTAACCTGTTGGCAATGCAAACATCTAGCCACGAAATCTACAATACACTTTTTCATTCCCGGCCACCAGAAATTTTGTTTCAAGTCATGGTACATCTTTGTGTTTCCCGGATGCATAGCAAATTTGGAATTATAAGCTTCAGCTATAAGGCGTTTTCTCAAGTCACAACAATCTGGTACACAAAGGCGATCCTGGAATTTCAACACATTATTCTCAAGTACAAACTCGGGCCTTGGTTTGGAGTCAATTTCTTCCACGATCTTTTTCAAGAATTCATCTTGCAACTGAGTTTCTCTAATTTCTTCAATGATTGTAGGTTGAGCAGAAATAGCGTCGCAATACCACTTCAATCTCACTCTATTCCAAGTTACATAACAATTCTTTCTGACCAGTGAGTAAAACATGACAAATTCCTAATATATTTTCGACTCAATACATCTGCAACTGTATTTGCCTTCCCTGGATGGTATAAATTTTATAAGTCATAGTCTTTGATCAACTCTAGCCATCTTCTTTGTCTCATGTTCAGTTCTTTTTGGGTGAAGAAATATTTGAGGCTTTTATGGTCCGTATACACTTCACAAGTCACACCATACAAATAGTGTTGCCAAATTTTCAAAGCAAATACCACGGCTGCCAGTTCAAGATCATGAGTAGGGTAGTTCTTTTCATAGGGACGGAGTTACCGAGAGGCATAAGCAATTACCTTCCCATTTTGCATTAGTACACGACCCAAACCTTTGTAAGATGCATCACTGTAAATCTGAAATCCATCAGTACCATTAGGCAGAGCCAAAATCGGTGCAGTAACTAATCTGGTTTTCAATTCTTGGAAGGCAAACTCTCTTTGATCATTCCAATCAAATGACACATTTTTCTGGGTTAATTGAGTCAATGGCATCGCAAGTTTTGAAAAATCTTTTACAAATCTTTTGTAGTAGCCTGCAAGTCTCAGAAAACTCCTAACTTCTGACACATTTGTTGGTTTAGGCCAGTCCACTATAGCTTCAATTTTTTGTGGGTCCACTGAAATACCATCCCTGTTAACCACATGCCCCAGAAATGTCACATTGTCAAACTAGAATTCACATTTAGAAAATTTCGCATACAACTTCTTTTCTCTTAGAATCTGCAAGGCGATTCTCAAATGGTTCCCATGTACTTCCCTACTTTTGGAGGATATCAAAATATCATCTATAAACACAACAACAAATTCATCTAGATATGATTTAAACACTCTGTTCATAAGGTCCATGAAGGCTACAGGTGCATTTGTTACCCCAAACGGCATGACCAGAAATTCATAGGGTTTGTTTGGTTTCTTTTTTAGGAGAGTTGTTTTTGAAAAAAAATTTGAGGAGAGAGTTTAAAAAAAAAATTGGTTTGTTTGGTTGTATATTTTGGGAGAGTTGTTTTTTTGGGAGTTTGGGATGATTTGATATTTTGGGAGAATTTGAGTAAATGTGTGTGAGAGAAAAAGTGATTGAGAAGGAGAGAGGAGAGAGAAAAAGTGATTGATTGATGTGTAAGAGAGAGAGTGATTTTGAAAATTTTTTGAGAAAAACTCAAACTAAACAATTTTTTAGAAATTTTTTTCTAAAACTCATCTCCCAAATGCAAACCAAACATACCCATAGTGTCCGTATCTAGTTCTGAATGCAGTTTTCTCTATGTCTTCTGCCTTAACCTTTAATTGGTGGTACCCGAATCTAAGGTCTATCTTGGAGAACACTTGTGCCCCTTGAAGTTGGTCAAATAGATCATTTATTCAGGGTAATGGGTATTTATTCTTCACAGCCACTTTGTTCAATTCTCTACAATCTATACATAGTCGTAAGGACCCATCTTTCTTCTTAACAAATAAAACTGGAGCACCCTAGGGTGAAATGCTCGGGCGGATGAATTTCTTGTCTAAGAGTTCTTGGAGCTGAGCTTTCAACTCTTTTAATTCAGAAATTGACATTCTATATGGGGTTCTGGAAATAGATTGCGTTCCAGGTACTACATCAATTGTAAACTCAATTTCCCTATCAATGAAAATCCATGGTAAGTCATTAAGAAACACATCAAGAAAGTCACAAACCACAGGAATAGTTTCCACACTGGCACTATCCGAAAACTCAGTCAATACACTACACAAGTAGCCCCGACAACCTTTTCTCAACAATTTTCTAGCTTTCATTGATGAAATCAAGTATGGGGGAGGTACTACACCAATTCCGTTAAATATAAATTTGGGCAATCCAGGTGGACGAAACACAACTTGCTTTGTTACACAATCAATGGAGGCATGATATTTTGTTAACCAATCCATTCCCAAAATTACATTAAAATGATCAAGGTTCAGAGGCAATAAGTCAACATATAAAAGTACATCTGCAATAACAATCTCACATGCAGGATACACATAAGCACATGTCATGGACCCCCAGCAGGTGAAGATACAGCTAATAAATAATTCATGGGTTCCAGTGGTCTATTTAATTTTCGTGAAAAAGCATGCGAGACAAATGAATATGTAGACCCCGAATCAATCAGAATATAGGCATTTTGAGCACAAATTGAAAGTATACCTGACACCACTGTCTCGATGTTCTACACATCTCCTGGTACAAGTGCGAACACCCAGCCTTGCCTCAAAGGTTTCTTTTCCGTATTAGTTCTAACATTTGGTCTTGATCCAGAAGTAGATCCCGCTAAACTTGCTACAGAATGGTTGGCATTCTTTGACCCGATTGGATAATATCTTATCATGTGGCCAATTTTGCCGCACTGGAAACATGCACCATACACTCGATGGCAAACTCCTCTATGTCTCCTCCCACATTGAGTACAAACAGGTGCAGACTCACTGCTTTGACTTGAGCTGCTAGAGGATCCCGTATTTTGTTTCTTATTTAGAGTAAATGAACAGCCCTTCTTGAAATTAAACCTAGATTTTTTCCCTTTCCACTCAGTGATTGGGGCTAGAGTTTGTTTCTTTGCTGCCAAAATGGCTTCTGCCATCAATGCCCTATCGAGCACATTCACATACGTAGGTAGGTTGAGGACTCCTACCTGATCTAATATCTCCAAATCCAATCCACCCTCAAAATTCTGAGCTTTCTTGTACTCCGTGTCCGCCATATGAGGCGCAAACCAAGCTACTTCAGTAAATTTCACCTCATACTCAGCTACAAACATTTTGCCTTGCTTAAACTCTTGAAACTCTAAAACCTTTTGGTCCCGAAAGTACTGAGGGAAGTACTTGTCATAGAAGATCGCATTAAATTGAGCCCATGTCAAGTTTTCATTACTCTTTCGGATCAACAACCACCATCTCCGGGCTTCGTCCTTCAAAGTGTAGGTGGCCAAAAGAACTTTCTGGATCTCAGAACAGGGAAACACTTCGAATAATTTCTCCATCTCCAACAACCATGTTTCAGCTTTTAGTGGTTTAATACCACCAAGGAAAGTTGACGGCTTCATCTTCATGAACTTTTATGTCAGGTTGATTATATCATTATTATCTGGCTTATGTTGTGTTGGTGGAGGCGAAGGGGGCAAAGGTTGATGCCTCTGTTGCATTGTCAATGTTTCAGTCAAGGCTGCGAGCATCTGTTCCATCCAGCTCATGCGAGCCTCTGAGGATTCACTTGTATCATTTCCCCTTGCATTCTCCATGTTGCTATAAAGACACCAAGTAACAATAAACATAGGAATAATCTTGTTCATTTCTTTCAATTTATTTATCTAAATTCAAATTTAGTTTTCACATTTATAAGATTACCACACACGCACACATACAGATGGAATGCCCCTACTTCTTACTAGGACATCCTAAGCTCATATGGACTCCTGTGTGCGATAGAACGCGTGCTCTAATACCACTCTGTCATGACCCGAACCCGCCCCTATGGGTTTAGCGTCGTAACCGGGCAGTAATCATTGGATTACCAAAGGCCTCTTAACAGAATAACATATAATAAGGGCTGCGAAAGCAAATAAACAAAATTTACATAGTCCATAGAGCTGTGCAAACATACATGGGACAAAAATTTTCAAAACAAACTTATATATATATATACACAGATGTGATGTCAAAAATACATTAGTCTTACGTCACCCAATTACACAGATAGAGTCGAAGGAAACTTAGTCCAAGTGCAGATATACAGAACAAACTCAACTAAAGCCTTGACATGATCCTCTCAAAAGGAACCTCCTCAGGAGGCACGGTAGTTGGCTGATAAAAAAGAATCTTAGGCCATCAACTCTAGACCTGGTCATGTGCCTGCTCACCTACATATATAATATAAATGGTGAGCTGGAGCCTAGTGAATAATAACAAAGTAAAGGGGTTTTAATGAAAGTTGTCCATAATAGTTATAGAAAACAAAATTCAATAGTTATCAGAAATGGATTCATAATCATGTTCAGAAATCAGAGTTCATAACAAAAACAGATTCAGAATCATACTTATAATCAGAATTTGTAGTTAATCATACGTGGTACATCCATTAGCATTAGCAGAAATAGTTGACCCATAAAGAGATGCCCATAAAGGCATACAGCTGACTCACATGCACGGAGACGGTACAGTTGGCTCATGAGACGTACAATTGACCCATAAATGAGACGTATACATAAGGATCCATAACAGTTGGCTCATGAGACGTACAGTTGACCTATAATTAGAACGTAACAGAACAGATAACAAATGTCATCTGAAACTAATGATGCCACGAATACATTTCAGAAACATTGGACAACCATTCATTCATACAGAAAATAATATTTCAGCAAACAGATCATCTTATCTCATTCAAAAAATATTTATAATTGAATATAGCTTTACAAAGTTATTACTCACAGATAACCAGTGGCTCTAAATAGATGAGTAAAGTAGGCAATTTACTTAACTTAAGGCACGGGATCTACACAACATGACAGATATATACATTGAAACACACGCTCAAATTGTACATAACTTATTTCATTTGTTCTTAATGTGTTTCTAGCCTTTATCCTCATTATAGTGTTTTAATCTTGGCCTAGGAATGCCAAGGATGGAATGAGGATGCAAAAATGTACTTGAAAACATTTTTCAAAACTTGCTAAAAACAAGGTCCACGCTCGAGCGTGGCTTTCCTTGCTCGAACGAATATACAAAATGTAAGGGTTCGGTCGAGCGCAACTTCCTTCGCTCAAGCGGTCTGCAAACTTTGAAAAAAAGTACTGGTTGCTTGATTTTCACGCTCGACGGACGCTTGATCCTCGCTTGAGCTTAAGACTTAGACCTTCGCTCGAGTGTGACTTTTGTCGTTCAAGCGATCTGCAAAAACACATTAACTTCTGGGAGCATGCATTTCACGCTCGAGCGGACTTCTGGTCGCTCGAGCGGAGGTACAAAAACAAAGGTGGTCACTCGAGCGTACAATACTTCACTCGAGCGGAGGGTGCAAATTCTAAAATTTCCAGATTTGCTTCCAAGGTCCAAAACTCAATCTTAAAGCATCAAAACTCGATTTTTTTGGGCCAAAACTTGAGGAAACACTTAGAAACTCATAAAATATCATGAATTAAGGATCATTTCAAGAAATCATGGCCCAATAGCTTGCCAATTGTGCAAAAATTCAACTTAAAATTTATGAATGTTCCATAAACATAACATGCATAAATTTCTTTGAACTTAGCTTCTCAAAACATGATCAAATGCTACAAAACAACATGAAACTTGATGATTTCCCAAAATTAAGGTGAATTCAAGACATGCATAAGGAAATTTTTGGAAATTAAACTCAAAATATGAGAAAATATGCATGCATGTTTGGTATGGCTCAATACTCTTCATTTGTAACTCAATTCTTGCATTAAACAACAAAATTCTCTTGTGTTCATGCATTATAGTCTAGATTTCAAGGCTTAAGGATAAAATTCTTACCTAGAGGCTTGAGTTCACAAGTGTTAAAGTTGTAACTCTCAAATTCTCTTTAATCTCTCAACAATTTCTTGCAAGCTTCCCCTTTCTTACTTGATCCTAAACCCTTTCTTAGTCTCTCACTTCTCTCTCACGTTTGGTGTCTTAGGAGCAGGAGTTGATGATATAAAAATTACCTAATGAGATCAAGTATATGGCCTACCTAGGGACACATGTTCAATTGAGGTTAAAGGCAATCATCTCGCATTAAATTAGTCTAATTATTTGGTTCCAAATCGAATTTCAATTAAACCTACCATAAAATTCTAAGATTTTTAATTAACAAATAAATCAAGTCAATTTCTGAATCGGATACCGATAAAGCCTTCAATTTGCAGAACAGATTGAAAACATGAACAAATCATTCTATGTTAAACAGATAAGGCAACACAAATGCAATTTAATTCAGGTTTCGATCTAAAGAACTTATTAGGCATATTAAAGCATAGATTAATGTTAATTATGGGTCAGGGTTGTTATAGAAACCAAACAGATCAAGAAGGAAGATTGTACCGGTATTCTTGGAGGAAGCGATCGTCATTAAGATTGGGATCGTCCTGGAGATCTTCGAGCTAATTGGTCCAGGCTTTGTCTCTGGGCTTGGAGTCTTGGTCTTGGTCTTCAGCGAGGGTAAAGGGATGAGGCTTGAATGGAGTGGGTTTTGGAGGGAGGTTGCCTAGCTTTCTCTGAATGTCGTCCCATTGCGTCGATGCTCCTTTCAAGTCCTTGTACACGAAGTGGTAATTCACCATTATTTCAATCAACAATCTCTCTCTCTCTCTCTCTGTGCGTGGTGGTTTCGACGAGCTTCTGCGATGACAATGATGAGATGATGAATCAGTGGATTATTGGGCCCTTTTGGGACCAATTGGGTCTACAACCACATGGACTTTGTTTATTTATTTGAAATAGTCCCATTTAATCTAGTTTATTAAACAAAACCAAATTTGAATAATTCCTTTCATCTCATGCTAGGTTAATTAGAGATTGGAGCTTCAAACGAATAGTTTGTTTAGGTGTGTTATATAAGCACATTTTTTTATCTTTTTTGAGTCACATCACTTTTTTACTTTTTTGCATATCTTTTCGTAAAAAGTCAAAAAGTACATTTATTTAGATCAATCCAAATAACCGTGAAATGTCTCTTTTATTTTATGTTTACAATATAATTCATTTTTTATCATTTATATATTAGTTTTTGCTAACGTTTTAGTTTTTAATTTTGGCAAAGCAACATAGTTTTGATTTTTATTTTTTTTGTAAAATAACAAAAATAGCAAAAAGATTTTATAATTAAATGTTTTGAAAATATATAAAAACATGTTTAGTGATTTTTCCAAAAAAATGGAAAGTTAGCCATGGTTTGGCTAACATTTTGGAGCTAAAAAATCACAAAAAAACAAAATAAGTTATATAAGCTAATAAAACAAAATATAACTTTTTATCTATAATCATTATATTTTTTCTCTCACAAAAGTCAAAAAAATCTCAAAACAAAAACTAAACAACACTGAAAAAGTCTCAACACAAAAAAAAAAATTGACTAAAAAAGCCAATACGAAATGAACCCTATTGGGAGAGTAGTCAGAAGGTAGAAAGGCCCTGTTTGGTAGAGCTTATTTTCAGCTTATTTCAGCTTTTAGCTTAATTTAAGCTATTTTGATGTGTTTGGTTCAGCTTAATAATACAACTTATAGTTTTTTGTAAGTCAAAAATCAACTTATTCTTTGAATGGGGGAGGAGAAGCTTAATTTATAAGTCAAAAATCAATTTATGTTCACAGTTATAAGTTATAAATTATAATTATTTTCCCACACCTCTACCAAACGAGTCAAAGAAAAGAATAAGAATACAAATCTGGACGGGCCGAAGAGGGAAGGAGTCATGGGCTTGGAGAATTGGCCTAATTTATGCGGGCGAAAAATAATTAGCCCATTCCAAACGCAGGCACTCGAATCATATATAAGCCAGTTTTGGTTGGAATTCTTTTTCTTATTATTTATAGTTTCCAATCAGTCTGTGAAATCCATATCCATTGATTTCGATCAAATCGATCGATTTCAAACCCTGAAAAAAGAAGAAGAAGAAGAAGAGTATGAACCTAAACATGAACTCAGTGGAGTCTCTGGTGGCTCAAATCCAAGGGCTATCGAGCAGTGGCGATGACATTGCTCACCTTCACAACCTTCTCAAGCAATCCGAGGAACTTCTTCAGTCCGAGTCGACTCGCTTGGCTGTTGTCCTTGCTGAACTCGATCCTTCAAAGCATTCTCTCGGATACCTCTACATTCTGTAAGCTTCCCCCTCAATCATCAACTATATGTATAATCTATATATATATATATATATATTCATATTCGTATGTCTACAATATTATTGCAATATGTATGCATTTTTTTGTGTATGTATGTCAATGTGTGTTTAGTTGTGGGAGTTCTGCAATTTTTGCTGTTGATATATCCAAAAATATGCGGGCAATTGTTTGTTTTAGGGTTAGGGCTAGGGTTTGGGTGCATAGGGTTTGCATATTGCGTACTTGTAAGGCACTGTTGCATATGCATACATATGTATTTACTGTTGTACTATTTTCTGGGGAATTTGCGGGATTGTAAGTTATAACTTATATTACTAAGCCTTGAATTTTCAAGGCGGGTTGCAATCTGGGTGAGAAGTGCTCACTAGTTGCGGATATAGAGCGGGGATCGGAAGTCAGGAAGACCTGAAAAATTGAAAATCCTAGCTGAGTTATCTTCTTAGCAATTTACATATGGTTGGTAAAAAAAAAAAAGTATGTTTTAAAAGGGTTTGATCAAATCATGAATTGTAATTGCCTTTGAAGACAGAACCAATAAGCATCTGCATACACTTGCATTTTTTTTGAAATAAGATGAATGGGTTGAATGCTCGACTATGAAGGACAGGTACTCCAAAAATGGTGCCGTACGAGTACCGGATACTTACTAGGTGCTTGTGCGTGTACTGGTACGGCGGTATGCATACTGGGTACGTTGAATACATGCTGGGTACGGCAAATACGTTCGTGGGTACGGCATGGATACGTTGTGGGTACGGCACCAGTACGGCATGGGTATGGCAAGAGTTTTTTTTTTTTTTTTTTTTTCCGGCTATTAGAATTTGTTGCAACCTTTATTATTTTTTTTTCAACTTCGAAAATCATCAAGTAATTTATTTCTGTTACCCTTTACCCATAAGTCGTGGTTTTGCTCTCTTTTGCATCTTGTTTTAGAAAATCAAAAAAGAAAAGAAATAATTGTATAACTTTTTAGAGAAGTTGTTCTCTTTTTAGTTTTGATATTGAAATTTTGATTTGTATGTTGGATCTTTAGTTATAATTTTTTTAATTTTTTTTTTGGCATACCCGTACCCGAACCTGTACCTACTTTTTAAAGAATTTGTTGAACCGGCGTACCCGTATCGTACCTGCACCCGTGCTTCATAGATGCTCGAGTTGTAAGTTAATAAATGGAAAAGAAATAGTGAGCGTGAGAGAGATCAGTTGTCAACTCCGGTTAGCATAATATGCTGTTAAATGCCAATCGGTATAATAAAAACTAGACATCTGAAGAGCTTGATGTCGTCATGGTTTTGTTTGGTAATATGTAAATTTCCCAACATAATTCCACCAATTCAATCACCAAGGAGCAGAAATTGTGATAATGTTGCAACTCGGTGGGAAAGAAAAGAAAAATCAATGACAGACAGAAAAATGTGCTGCAGATTGATGGATTTGCTCCACAAGCTGATACGTGGATTGTCTAAGAATTAAAACATAAGAAGTGTATGTCAGATTGTTGAACCACTATCCACCAAACGAATAGTGCTTTAACAGAGTTAATGCAAATAAAAGACCTTATAAGATCACAGCCTACTATATGGGTATTGCAGATTGCAGGATCAAAACTAAGTTTTTGTTGTATGGTACCTCTCTGCAGGGAGGCATGCACGGCTGCACCAATTTCGAAAGAGCAAGCTAATGAAGTGATTCTGTCCATTGCGAGATTCATCAATGAGTGTGCTGCAGAACAGATTCGTTTAGCGCCTGACAAATGTATTGATCTTTACAATATATAACATGTGACTATGTGTATATTATCTATTTGCCTTCACAATTTATTGTTGGTATGTTGCATTTGCAGTTATATCTGTTTGCAAGAGGTTTAAGGACCAAGTTATGCTGTTTGAAGCTCCCATGCGGGGTGTAGCTCCATTGTTGACTGCTGTTAGAAAACTTAAGACCACCTCTGAACAGTTGACTGCTTTGCATCCGGATTTTCTTCTACTCTGTTTATTAGCAAAATGCTATAAAACTGGTCTATGCATTTTGGAGGATGATATATATGAGGTTGATCAGCCGAAGGACTTTTTTCTCTATTGTTATTATGGGTGAGTTACTTTTTCTTGTTGGTTGTTTTCCTCATTTCAGGTTAAGCTCTTTTTTTTCTTTTTTCTTTTTTCTTTTTTCTTTTTTCTTTTTTCTTTTTTTCTTTTTAAATTTTTTTTTAGGAGTGAAATATTATCTGCATTCACAATACTCTGGAAAATCTTTTAGGTGTCATATATTTTCATTCATGTATTTGAGTTGAGATTTTTTATTTTAAAGGAGAGAACAATTGGGTTATCAACGAATTAAAAACTTGGAGTCCTATTGGTTTAAGTCATATTTGGTGAATCTGCATTTATAGGTATGAGAGCTGATGTTTTGTTGATAAGCAGGTAGATCATCTATATAGCAATTAGTCTATGCCTCAGGAAGGGTAGCCAGGGTAATAAGGCTCCCATAGCTCTGTTCACCCTGCTTACTCAAATGTAAGTAAAAAAAGCTTTGGATTTCTAAGATCACCCAGTTCCATAAAGAAAAGAACATGAGAAAAAGAGCACTTCACACATCAAATGTCATACAGTTGCTCAATAATTGTTCTGGTTTCATTAATAAATGCATTCTAATGTAGAAGCAACAAGCTGTTGATTCGTGTGGAATGACTTATCACCGTGATAAAATCTAAATTTATTTGCTTGGTAATTATATTTGATTTCATTAATTGTTTGGCCACGATGCGTTACGCTTGGGCGGTACAGGTGCTTCAGTGTCTAGAAGGAAATTTTACTGACAGTTATTTATGTTTGGCATTTTGACAGGGGAATGATATGCATAGGACAGAAGCGTTTCCGCAAAGCATTGGAGCTTCTGCACAATGTGGGTCAATGTTTTTTAGTTCAGCCATATTATATATATGTTTATATATATATATATATTTTTTTGTAAAGTTTGTGACAATTGACTTGTTACATCATCCTTATGGCTTGCTGCTATCAGGTTGTAACTGCACCAATGTCTACTATAAATGCTATTGCTGTTGAAGCGTATAAGAAATACATACTTGTCTCTCTCATTCACCTTGGGCAGGTTGGCTTTATTTTTCTTCTTAATCATTCTATTTGATATTTATGTCTTGTAGACATAGTTGTTAAATCGGGATTCGTATCATGAATCGAAATGGCCTTGTACTGAATCGCGAATCGAATCGAATCGTGAATCGTAAAGATTCGGTCACTTTTTCTAAATTACTTAAAAACATATATCTACACATTTAGATGTTAAATATATCTTATGAATATAAAATATTTAGACTTAAATCAATGAAAATGTTATTTTGAATAATAATCACGTAGTTTAATAGGTAAAAAGTTAATAAAGGTTCTTATGTAAGATCACCATATTACCTTTTTTCTTTTTTAGATATTTCTTATCAACCATTCTTAATAAAGATGTAATATCACCATCTTACCTTTTCTCTTTTTTAGATATTTCTTATCAGCCATTCTTAATAAAGATAGTAACCAAATAGACAAACTATCAATTTTCAAAGTAACAATAATTAACAACAATGTTGATATTTGGACAATAAGCATATATATTTTTCTAAGTAACAGTGACCAAATAATAAGAATGAATTATTTAGAATCTTTTATTTTAAAGCCTAAAACATTTTAAAAAGTATAACTGATCTCACACATATAATATTCAATTTAATAAAATAGTAATAGATAATTCATAGTGTAACTTTAATCTTAAATATCTTTAGAAGATATATTATGATTTTTTAAAAGGAAAAAAAAATGAGAAGAAAGGTTAAAAATATGTTAGGTTTGATTGAATCTGATTGGATTCTATTAAAAACTTCATGATCACTAAAATAACAATAAATCATGTATATATGTTGGTTATTTTGGTATTAAACACTATTAAAAGTTGCATTATGCCATTTTCACTAAAAAGATGGAGAAAAAAAGAGTCAAAAATATGTCAGACACAATAATTTCAAAAATTACATGAATCGTAAAAAGTGAATCGAATCGTGAATCGATTGTAAATCGTGCGATTCATTAGAGATTCACTTCTAAAATAGATTCATCCATAGATTTGTATCAATTTTGAAAAAATTGCAAATTGAATCGTGAATCGAATCGCGAATCGTAAGATTCTGATAACAGAGCTTGTAGAATAAGGAGAAGGTTTACAAAGAAGTGGCTGAATGAGTTGGGAAGATGTTGTTGTTATAAGTGAATCTTGTCTAGTGTAGTGCTTTTGTTTCCAAGAAGAAAAAATTATCCAATTGTGCTGAATATCCTTGGTATAACTAAGTTGCTAATTCTCTTGGACTTATTAACATGTTACTTCATTGAGTGGTTATCCCACATAATTTTGTTCCACTTTGTCATTGTTTCAGAATATTTTATATTTTTTGTTTAGAAAAGGGTCCCTTCATCGGTGTTATTGGTGTGATTACTCTGCCTAGATGCGTTTTTACTTGGCAAATGTCTGCCTGAGATTAATTTATTAACTTGTTTTATTTTCTAATAGTTCTCCACCAGTTTCCCGAAGTACACTTCTTCAGCGGCTCAAAGGAATTTAAAGAACTTCTCTCAGGTAGTGGTTAAAGTCTGATAGTTCATTTGTCAGATGATTGCCAAACGACTAATCTTGCACATTTAAGGCCGATTTGTTCAAACAAGAGGCTTATTTACTAAATTATGGCAATTAGTATTTTGTTAGAAGTTACGCACAAACAGATGCAATGCATGGACAGCAATTTGTGAAATTCTTATATCTTGCAAATTCTCCATTTGAGATGCCAAGAATTCAGACCCATCCAATTTTAGAGAACCAAGTTAGCCAATGTTTAGCATTCTTTGGCAGATGCTCAGTATCTGTGCAGTGATTCAGATCCCAACCCAACTATGCAAGTTGTTTGAAATTAAAGAAAATAATAAAAACTGTTTTGGTTTTGAACAGAACTAGCAAGGTAAATCATGTCAGTCCCAATTTTGATGCACTAAAGTAGAACTTCTCTACTGATTGTTTTATGAGGCTTATTAACCTCTACTGGTTGATTTTATGACCATATATGTTCACCAAAAAACTTTTTGAATTTCCGGTCGAAAGAGATTTCCCTAATGAAAAAGCTTTTAAGGCTGTCCAATATCCTTTCCTTCTCCAAATATTTTTGTAAATACGCTTTTTTGATATAGAAGTGTATGTTTTTTTTGGAACTGCAATTTAAAAATCTAGAGGTTGCTCATTAGTCTAGTTGGATGTGAAACACAGCTATTCTTCAAAAGGAATCATTCTTTACTATTCATTGTCTATTTGTTTTTAAGATAGCATTTTCTTCATAAAAGGAAAGAAGAAAAAAAACAAAACAAAACAAAAAAACACAATTAACTTAAATTTCTATAAAGTGATGGATGCTATAGTCCTTTCCATAAAAGTCTTTTATTGAAATGGATATCAATCAATTCCCTAGTGAATTGGCTGTGTCTATTACCAGTTCTTCCGTTTTATTTGCCTAATTTCACAAAAGAAAGAATTCACCCTTTTATAGAGGCTTCCTGATACTTCATGTTGTTTGCCCTATACAATCATATTGGCTACCACTCATCTAATGGGCAATGCAAATTTGATGCATCTTTTCTGATGTTTTTGTAGTCCCTGGCAGTTCATTTTTCGACACAAATAAAGAAATCTTCATCCTCCCATTTAATTAGTCTTCCCTCAAGAATCCTCGATACTTTTTTTTCTTGCATATATTTTGGAAATTTGTTGTGTAGGTCCATTTTTAACTATGCTAGTTAATTTTTTGTTTCATTATCGTTTCTTGTTCTTTTCTGGGCAGCCCTATATTGATCTTGCAAATTGTTATGGCAACGGAAAAATTTCAGAACTTGAGGCATATGTCCAGGCTAACAGGGAGAATTTTGAAATTGTGAGTCCTCCATAGTCTGCTTGAATTTACTCTTCAAGTATTTTGGGAGGGAAAAGCCTGAGACGAAGGGGCTGTGATTTGATGTTTGCTCTTTCCATCAACTAACATATTCTTTTTTCCTTTTTTTCCCCCCTCTATCCAAGGACAACAATCTTGGATTGGTGAAGCAGGTTGTATCATCCATATATAAGCGGAATATCCAGAGATTGACTCAGACATACTTGACTCTCTCTCTCCAAGACATAGCCAACACAGTGCAGCTGAATAGCCCTAAGGAGGCAGAAATGCATGTACTTCAAATGGTTAGTTATACTATGTGTGGGTCTTTCTTCTTCAATACTGCACTTATAGTGTGTTCCTTCACCACTGTAAAATTTATTTTTTGATGTCTGTGCTGTCTTTAGATTCAAGATGGTGAGATATATGCTACTATAAATCAGAAGGATGGAATGGTTAGATTCCTAGAGGATCCTGAGCAATATAAAACCTGTGAGATGATCGAGCGGATCGACTCATCAATCCGGAGGTATGCTATTCAGAAAATTTGTAAATTTTCAATTTTTCAAAAAGAGGATAGAAAACATAGAACAAGGAACTCTTGCTCTGTGTAAACAGTTCAAAAACCTCATGGGGCCACTGATTACTAAATGAACTAGGAAGGATCGCCAAGTGGATTTCACCTCTGAAATTTCTAATTAACAAGATTAAACATTCTTAGAGCAATTGAAACCAATGTTTAGAATGGTTTTGCTTTGAATTTATTTGCCAATTGTTTACCTCTACAGCTAATAATTTGTTATGAACAACTAATACTTTGTGATTGGAAATGATAACTGGTTAAAAATGACATGCAACAAAATAACGGTTGTTATCTGTCTATTTATAATTTTAGAAGTTAGTACATGAACATTTTGAGGCCATTTTCCATGACCTGTTTATAGTAACAGCTGATGTAAACTTTCATTAAAACCAACAGAAAATATTTGTTAGCCTCGTTGTTGTGCCAGGATAATGACACTATCAAAGAAGCTGACTACTATGGATGAACTCATCTCATGTGACCCTCAGTACTTGGCAAAGGTGAGCCTCCCATTAACACTCTAGATAAATCTTGCTAATGTAATTATTAGGCACTGGTAAGTAATTAAATTGATCAATACGTTCTTACATGTAGGCTGGGAGAGAGCGCCAAAGATTTGACTTCGATGACTTTGATACTGTACCGCAAAAGTTCAACATATGAAACAAGCAGGACCAATTTCGTATCCACAGGGGATGGTAAATAATGATGAGAGTGTTGCTTGGACCCCATTTCCATTTTATTAAGGGCTAGTTTTTCTGTTATTTTGTTCTCATTTAGTTGCGAATTAGTTGTGAACATGTTCCATATTAAAAGTGGTGTTTTGAAATTTTGTTTTTTGACATTGAAAAGATGTATGATGAGAATATTTATATTTTATTTTTGGTGGTGAAGATTATGCTAATTTGATTGTGATTGTGTAAATTACACCACAACCAAAACCAAATCAAGCAAATGTCACAGATCTATTTCCAAACAGATCAACAAGTCTCTATTAATAATTTAATTTTAACCCAGAAATCTAACCCTGGAAATGTTGCTGGTGCTGTACAATTTGTTTGTGTAACCAGTATTTGTGCAAAGCATAAAAGGTTGCATGTACCAGCACTTCGTTTCTACTATTTGATTTGGAGTAACGATTATCCAGAGTGGAAGAACATGAAAATTCGTTATGCTAATCTTTTCCAGGCAACAAATCAAAAGAATGCTATTGACAAATGAAAAGAACATCATAGCTTTTAACGATTGGAACTGTTTTCTAAATTTATACCACAATCAATCAATGTGCCTACAAGACTCCAGTTTGCCAGCAGAAGTCAACCAGCCATTGAGATCTGTAACCGCATAACATGTCTCAATCTTTAAGAACAACAGACAATAGCTAGCTGGTAGATTTACATGTCAAAAGAAAAAAGCAAAACAAATTACACATTGAGAGAGAAGAATGAAAAAACAAAACCAAAAAAAACTGTAAGGCACTCACTCTATAGTCAGATTTCGCCATCTACCCACTCATCAAGATCAACCAAAGTGAAAAAAAAATACAAATTTAAGCTAATTGACTTTGTTGCTTCTATCTTTACAAAGCATGTGCCATTCCTGTAGTACTGCTGCCTGGAGAGCGATATGCTCAACCTCCTCAGCAGTTAACTTTGACAGAGTCGAAGGTCCCTTGGTCTTGCCATCCTCCTCGCCATCTTCCTTCTTTTTCTTCTTTTTATCCTCATCCTCATCTTCCTCATCCTCTTCTTCTTCATCATCAGATTTTGGAATCTTGGGAGGCGGTTGGGCTGCCTTTAGTAAGGCTATTCGTTCCATTGAGATCCGTAGCCTCTCAGCAGCAGCTACCTTAACTTCATCTTCAGGCATGTACTCTACGCCCCCATCCGTGAGATCGTCCAACCAAGCCTGTAGATCCGATCCAATCTCTTTCGTGATCGATGAATCCGAAGCACGGACCACAAATTTACATATCATAGTGGTTGTCTCGTCACCCAAGTCCACATTTCTGCTCACTTCACTGGCACCAAAAATCATCATGCCCACAAATCCTCCATACCAAGTTTTCGCAGCAAGGCAAAGCTGTTCACGACCCAAAGCAAATTAAAATCAATGTGTAAATATCATAGCCAAACAGTAACTCTGAATTTGTCAGTAATTACACTGTCCCCCTAAGCAAGAAAATAACTCTTACTTCAAGAATAAAAAGCATACACAACACATTATGCAAACACCAGTTTCTGGCAAAAACAAGCTAACACTAGAGTTCCATTTACCCAGAAAATTAAAGAAATGGGAACTGAAGAGCATGAAGGTGGTTTTAACTGGAAAATCACATGCAGGTCAAACATAAAATGAGAAAAGTTGAAACGTCAAGAAAGGTCAGTAGGACTTGCCTGAAACCCAGCAACTGTTCTGATGATGTGCGAGCAAACTCTATGAAAGGGCTTGGAAGACAAAGATTTCAGTCCACTTAGAAAAGGAGAAGACCCATATTGCTGTGCAGCAGTGGCCTTAAACCCACTTCCTTCATATGTGTACGTACCAATGTACTCCACTATAGCAGGTAAACTAGGCCATAGGCGGAAATATTCAACAGGTGAGATTTTATGTGGCAGAAGAAGCTCAGTCAGTGGAAGCTTGTATGGCTGACATCTCAAAATCACAGGTTCTCCTGTTTCTGGTCTCATGCTTCTTTTTTGTCTCATGATCTGTGGATCTTCGTCTGCATAGTCTCCTTCATAATCTCCGGGAGCACTTCCATAAAAAGGGTAGTACAAGACTTGAACCCATAGGGCACACCTCTCAAAATGGGAGACACCAACAGTCACACTGCACAGTACTGGATCCTACAAACAATCCAATCAAGTAAATTAATAACTAAACTTTTTATATTCGGAAATGTACGACAAGAAGGGGAAGCTTGTTCCAAGAGCCTAAAATGCAGAAACAACCCAATGATTGCTCCCCAAATTAACTCATATTTTGAAGTGAAAATCATCAAATCTTGTTCATATGATATGAACCTGGAAGGTTACAAAACTCAACCTGTGTCTGTATAAATCACAGGTGGGGTAACAAGTATCCGTGTTATTTCCCAGGCTTGGATGTAATTCTGATGGCACACAATCGGATCAAGTAAAATGAATTGTTTAGCCTGTATATATTAGATAATTTTATCCTACCCAAGGAAGGGGAGGGAGGGAGGGAGGGAGGGATCTGGTGATAAGAAATTGGAGAAAAATTACAATCCAAACACAATGACGTCAGATTTTTTTTTCATGAAGTCAAAATCAGCCAAATGCTGGAATCAAAATTATTTTTTCATGGATCTCATGTCTTCATACTACTCTTCTAATCTGGCTTAGATCCTCTCCAGAAAACATATACAGCCTATGTGAACTCTTGAAACCATTAATCCAGCCATCGGTAAAACTAACAATTATAACATTCACAAGTGACAATTAAAAGTCAGATTGCATGTTTCTGAAGAAGAAAAATAATTCATCATCCAACAAATGGCAACAAAACACATTAGAACAGAATAACAAGGTGTGTAGAAAAAGCAGGAAAGCCATGTCCCAAACAATGTTTCAAAAGCAACCTGTGAATTAAGATCCCGCAACTGTCGCACAGCTTGAGGAGATCCATCCATGAAGTATAACGCTCCAGATAGCCCAACCCGGATATCCACCCGGTTGAGTTCAATTTCAGTCAAATTTAAAACCTGCAAATAACCTAATGGTCAGCATGATGAGAAGCTTATCAAAAACACTCTTGACAATTTTTCATTATATAGCAAATCAGCTTTTAAATAACAGAAATTAAAAGGAAATCATGCAAACTTAGACAGAAAAATTAGAGGTGATTGAAACAAAAACTGGTTGGTTTGCCTGACAATTGTTTTATGGGGAGCACAAACCCCAAATATTTTTGGGAAAAAACACTCTAGATTAATTGACTTGTAAAGCAGCATTCGGAGATATCCTAAATCTGTTCTCATTGTTAAATCACCAATAGTATTATAATGAAGAGAAGAGCTTTTACCTTCAAGTGCAGAGTAATCCTCCCATCACTCGAGTCTGTCAAATGATAAGCTTCGACATAACAAGGATCACTACTACCAGTCAAAGTATATGCACTTGGTGGAACCTTAAGTAACTTGGAATCAAAACCTTTTGACAACAAAAGAGTTAATTCACTAGGGTCGGGCCTCCAAAGTTCTAAAATAGCCTTGTGAACTAACCCTTCCAATTTTCGGTCCTGAGCTGCAGATGCTTCATAAAATTGAACAGTTAATTTGTGGTGGCTAAATGGGTAATCTCCTCTGGCCTCACTAACCCCAGCCCACCTGAAAGAGAAACATGATGCAACTATTTATGCACATAAATGGCAAAGTAACCACCTAATTAGTAAATGGAAAGGTTTAAATATCAAAGTAGACAATAGAAATGGCTTTTGATCGCCTACAGAACCAAAATGTCCTTAAAAGGGAGAAATTTTATGACCATACACAAATCTTCCAAGAGCAGAACATACAAGATGCAAGGAAAATATGTCTGACTCCCAGGTTTGCCCTGCATGTTTGATTGGGCCAGTTACACATGTCAGGCGATTAGACTCACGTATGGTTGAAGATATCCTCATCAGAAAGAACAAGAAGAAAAAAGGCGGTGGGGTATTTAACTTAGGATAGGATTTGGGTTGAACTTCAAAACGCCCGCTCAAATTGCAAGAATTGGTTTAAGCAAGACCCAGCCCAATCCAACACAAAGGGAAAAGCAAATTTCAGTAACACATTTTTATGGATGAAAACATACAAGTTATTCATGCTAAAACAAAAATGGTTCAGGCAACCCACACATTGCGATGTTCTGTTCAACAGCTATTTTCTAACACATTTTTCATATGCTTTTGTCTATGCATAAGATACATGCCTAGCGGAAATATAGAATGAAGATCAATATACTACATATAATCCACACTGTGTTCTTCCACTAACAGCCAGTACTATCTTACATAATCCCATTCAGATTTTATCCAGCCTCCATAACGAAAATTACAAAACTAAAAATAGATAACCAATTATATAAATGATACTTACTTGCCATCCGGGTGACTTGCAACATATTTAATTCTCTGCAATATTAAACGACACTGATGCTTGTTGACAGAATCAGCTAAGCCATTGCCTCTAAACTCTTCCAGTTCTTTGGTCAGTAACTGCCCTGCCCTAGCATGACGTGAACCCAAACGCTGAGCACACAGAAGAACTGCCTGAACATCCTGAAGTCTATTTGTTGAAGTTGCAGATGCGTCTATGTTGAACAAAACTTTGTGGATATTTGATATAATAATGTTCAGGGGGTCCTCAGGATCATCCGCAAGGAGAGGGTCCAAACCTTCTAAATCAATGTGTTCTGAAATAGCCCAAATAAGGCGGGCACAAATTCTAGGGGTATTCACCTGAGAAACAAGCCAAAATGTAAAATAACTAGGTATCATGGAAAATACTAGATATTTATGGTACAGAATTCAGTTCTTTACTCCAAGAATATGAAAGTAATTGTATGATGAAACTACTCAATAGAGACTCAGGTATAAGCATCTATATAGCCTAGCCTGACTCTTCACCTCAGCAATAGTTAAACATGGACAACTGTTTGATTTGAGGTTTAATCGATGTTGAGAGTGATACTGACATTACTCCCTCTATATAAATCAACCAACGGTTACAAAGAGAGCCCAAAGGCACTAATCAAGGAATTACACTGATTAAGGAAATACAGAATAATCTAACTAAGGAAACAAATAGTAAGAAGATTCTAACACATATTCTAACACTCCCCCTTAAGCTGGTGTGAAGATATCTCTCATGCGCAGCTTGCCAAGGATATCATGAAATGGTTTACTCCCAACTCCCTTGGTGAGGATATCTGCAAGTTTCTCACCAAATTGCACGAATGGAGTACAAATTGTGTCACTAGTGAGCTTCTTTTTGATGAAGTGACGATCAACCTCAACATGCTTTGTTCTGTCATGTTGAACTGGATTGTGAGCTATGTTGATAGCAGCTTTATTATCACAATATAGTCGCATAGAGTCTTTCTGTTCCATTCCTAGATCATGCAACAACAACTTGATCCACAAGAGCTCACACACACCTTGTGTTATAACTCTAAACTCAGCTTCTGCGCTAGACCGAGCCACCACATTTTGTTTCTTACTTCTCCAAGTAACCAAATTTCCTCCAACAAAGGTACAATACCCTGACATGGACCGTCTATCAGTGACTAATCCTACCCAATCAGCATCCGTATAAGCTTCCATGCTACGGTGATCATGTTTTGAAAAATAAAGACTCTTTCCAAGAGAAGCTTTCAAGTACCTCAAAATTCCCATAACTGCCGCTTATGAAGCACAGACACCTCTCCAAGAGCTGCGTATCAATGTCGGACTCGAACACGCGTCAGACACACAGTGGACACATGTCCAACGCGCAGTAGAGAGTATCCGAATTTTTTTTTAATTTTTTGGCAATCGAACACGTAGCACACACATAGCGGACACGATCGGGGTCAATTTCATAATTTATGAAACTTCTGTAGAGGTCAATTTGTAAAAAACAAAAACCAAACAATATCTAACCCTAAATCGCGAGAGAGAACAGAAAAAAAAGAGAGAACAAAGAGAAACCTGGTCGTCGGTGGTCTTTCGTCGCTCGTCGGTGGTCGTCACTCATTGCTGTTACAGTTATCTAAGGTACACTTCGCTGCTCTTCTTCATTCTTCTTCTTCTTCTTTGATCCTCTTATTCTTCGATCTTCTCTCTGTCTCAGTCTCTCTCTCTCTCTCTAATTTGATTTGAGCTTTTATTTTGTTTTTTCTTTTATTTTTTTTTATATGGTCAATCATCAGTTGTCTCTCTCTTCTATTTTGAACCTTTATAAAAATAAAAAAATTATATTGATGGAATGCAATTTTATGTTATTTGTATTTCTAAATGTTTATTTTTTATAATTTTAATAGTATTATTTTGTATTTTTTATTATCTTTTAATGATTTTTTTTAAAATAATTTTATAACATAAAATAAATAAATTTAATTATATATATTGAACATGTCCCTAGCGTTTTGTGTCCCCCATTTTTTGAAAATTTGCGTGTTCCCGTGTTCATATCGTGTCACGTGTCCGTGCTTCATAGACTGCCGCCAAGTGTGCCTCATGAGAAGTGTGCATAAACTGGCTAACCACACTCACAACAATAGCAATATCAGGACAAGAATGAGATAAGTAAATAAACTTATCCACTAATCTCTGATAACTCCCCCTGTCAACAATTGCTCCCCCACTATCATCACAAAGTTTCTAATTAGGCTCTAGTAGTGTATCACAGGCTTTGCTTCCAAGCATCCCGGTTTCCTTTAACAGGTCGAAAACATATTTTCTCTGACGGATGAAAATTCCATCTTTGGACCTCGCCACTCCAATCCCCAGAAAGTATAGTCTTTGATTTCAAACTCACTTGCCAAATACTTCTTCAACAAAAGAATTTCCTCAACATCATCTCCAGTTAGAGCTATATCATCTACATACACAATGAGAGCTGTGAGAGAAATGTTTAACAAACAGAGTATGATCAGCCTGACTCTGTTTGAAACCATATTTTAGCATCGCCAGGGTAAACCTCTCAAACCAAGCCTTAGGAGACTGTTTGAGGCCATATAATGGCTTCCGAAGTCAACACACCTTACCCTTAGTTTGAACAGTTTCAAAACCAGGAAGAATATCCATATACACCTCCTCTTTTAGGTCACCATGTAGGAAAGCATTCTTCACATCAAACTGATGAAGTGGCCAATCTAGATTAGCCGCTAGAGAGAGAAGTACTATAATTGAATTCATCTTCGCAACTGGAATAAATGTCACTTAGTAGTCCACCCCATAGGTCTGAATAAAACCTTTTGCCACAAGCTGAGCTTTATACCGCTCAATTGAACCATCTGTCTTGTGCTTCATAATATACACCCATTTGCATCCCACAGTTCGTTTGCCCCTAAGTAACTCAGTCAAATCCCAAGTGTCATTCTTATGAAGTGCTTTCATTTCTCCCACCATGGCTAGTTTTCACTCAGGAGTAGTAAGAGCATCCTGAAAATGATTAGGTATACTAACAGAGAAATTTTTTGACAAAGGCTTTATATGAAGAGGACAAACGAGAATAAGACACAAAGTTAGATATAGAATGATGAGTGCAAGATCTCACACCCTTTCTCTTAGCAATAAGTATATCAAGATCACTAGGCTCAGAGGTAGCAATATCTTGAGTTTTAGGTTACCTGGACCTTCATCAAGAGAAGGAGATGGCAGTGATTGATCATAAATGGTCTCTTGTATCCAAGCAACTTGTAGCCTTTCCTTGTCCCTTACATAGACCTGCCCTTCTTTGTGCTTGGCAACATCATATTCTGTATTCCTAATAATAGATACCACTGGAGGTGGTATTGGACCACGAATAACAGTCACCTCTGATGACAGTACTGAGCTAGAAACAATAGAAGTAACAGGACTCTCTTCACTCCAAGACTCCCCCTGAAGAGAGGGCGGGGAAGTGAGACGAGAGGAGAAGTAGCAGTGAGACTCAAAAAATATGACATCCATGGACACAAACCATTTACGTGAGGGAGGATGATAACACTTGTACCCTTTTTGAGTAGGGGAGTAACCCAAGAACACACATTTGAGAGAACGAGGATTCATCTTACCCCAAGAAGGCGAATAATTGTGAACAAAGTAAATACAACCAAAGGTTTTGGGAGGAATGAAAAACAGAGACTCAGAACCTAAGAAAACTTGAAGAGGGGCCCTTTTGTGTAAGACTTGTGTAGGAAGACGGTTAATGAGATATGCAGCAGTGAGAACAGCCTTGGCCCAATAGGCGCGAGGGACACCCATAGAAAAACACATAGAGCGAGCCATATCACAGAAATGACGATTTTTGCGCTTGGCAACCCCATTCTGTTGAGGGGTGGTAGTGCAAAATGTTTGATGGGTAATGCCATGAGTGAAAAAATACTGAGCCAGTCCAGAATCAAGATACTCACCCCTATTATCAGAACGCAGGATTTTAACAACCACCCCAAACTGAGTACTAACCATCTTGTGGAAGTTTTGAAACATAGAAAAAACCTCACTTTTGTCTTTCATGAGATACATCCAGTACTAAGCTAGGAATAATAGAAGTAATAGGACTCTCTTCGCTCTAAGACTCCCCCTGAAGAGAGGACGGGGATGTGAGACGAGAGGAGAAGTAGGAGTGAGACTCAAAAAATGTGAAATCCATGGACACAAACCATTTACGAGAGGCAAAATGATAACACTTGTACCCCTTTTGAGTAGGGGAGTAACCCAAGAACACACATTTGAGAGAACGAGGATTCATCTTACCCCGAGAAGGCGAATGATTGTGAACAAAGCAGATACAGCCAAAGGTTTTGAGAAGAATGGAAAACAGAGACTCAAATCCTAAGAGAATTTAAAGAGAGGCCCTTTTGTGTAAGACTCGTGTAGGAAGACAGTTAATGAGATATGCAGCAATAAGAACAGCTTTGGCCCAATAGGCGTGAGGGACACCCATAGAAAAACACATACAGCGAGCCATATCAAGGACATGACGATTTTTGCGCTCGGTAACCCCGTTCTGTTAAGGAGTGGTAGTGCAAGATGTTTGATGGATAATGCCACGAGTGGAAAAATACTAAGCCAACCCCGAATCAAGATACTCACCCCCATTATCAGAACGCAGGATTTTGACAACCGCCCCAAACTGAGTACTAACCATCTTGTGGAAGTTTTGAAACACGGAAAAAATCTCACTTTTGTTTTTCATGAGATACACCCAAGTAGCATGAGAGCAATCATCTATAAAAGTAACAAACCATCAATGACCCTTCATAGACATGACACGAGAGGGGCCCCAAACATCCGAACGAATTAAAGAAAAAATAATGGAACTTTTATTATTACTAAAAGCAAAAGAAGCTCGGGGTTGTTTGCCAAGTTGGCATGACTCACAATGAAACTCGGACACTTTATTTTTAATAAAAACAGAAGGAAATGGATGTCTAAGTAACAAAAAAAAGGGATGTCCTAAACGTCTATACCACGGCCATAAATCTTCTAGGGTGGATGGAGACTGGATGGAATGATGAGCCCATTGGTCAATTTGATCTAAGATATAGAGACCATTTTCCGTTCTACCACTAACAATCGTCTTCTTCGTGATAAGATCCTGAAAAAGACAAGAACCATGGAAAAAAGTTACACTATAATTCAAATCTCGAGTAAGGCGACTCAATGACAATAGGTTAACAGAAAAATTAAGAGCATGTAAAACAGAAGACAAAGGTAGGGAAGGAGTGGCATGGATTAAACCTTCCCGGAGACAGAAAAAATAGTACCATCTACAATCCTAACTTTATCTTGACCAAAGGCTGGGGTATTGTCAGAGAAGAGATCCGAAGACCTAGACATATGATCTGAGGCACTAGAATTAATAATCCAAGGCAAGGCCTTATGGGATAAGAAAGTACTAGAAGATGAGGCTAAGTTACTTGAACGAGCAAACGAAGAAGAAGCAGAAGATGCACCTGGAAGAACAGGAGACCAGCGATCAAGCAAAGTGCGCAGAGTATCCTCAAACTCAGAGGACGACATACCAAAGAGTCCTTCAAACGCCTGCCTAACCGGAGTTGAATCATGTATCTCCATAGTACTAGACTGATGAGCCCGAGAGTGGGATCCACGGCCTCTTGCCTGACTAGAACGACCGCCTCTATGACCAGAGCGATCTCTTCGGCCCCCCTGATAGAGTCCCATGAAGCTTCTAACAAGTCTCACGGGTATGCCTTGGCCAACGACAGTAATCATAGAACAAACTATCCTTCCTAGAAGGATGAGAAAACGAAAGTGGCAAACCATCCCCATCCCGAGAAGGTGCAAAAAGTAATGCTGAACAGTTTGTAGAAATCGGAGGTAACATAGCAGAACGATGACTTTCTTCATTCTGGACATAAGCAAAGACCTCCTGAAGATATAGAAGAATGTCCATACCAAGGACACGACTCCGGACCCGATCATACTCCACATTGAGGCATTTTAAGAACTTGAAAACCCTCTCCTATGCAAGAAACTTTCGGTAACCAACTGAGTCAATAGTGCAGACAGGCTTGTAATCCAGGAGATGATCTAGGCGTTTTCAATTATTAGTCAAAAAGGTGTAATACTAAAGAACTATCTACTCCTCCTAAACTGAGCGCTCAATAGACCGGCGCAACTTAAATGATTGAAAAAAATTTCCCTTGTGGGAATATGTAGCAGCGACTGCCTCCCAAACATCCTGGACAGTCTCCATAGATAAGTAACCTTCACCAATTTCCGGAACCATGGAATGAATGAGCCACCCCATCATCAAAGTAATCTCCCACTGATCATAGCCAGGATCAGTAATATCAGATGCTTGAATTCTTCCATCTATATATCCCATCTTCTCTCTACTCTTCAGGAAAAGTGTCAGACATTGAGACCATGCAAGGTAATTCTAACCATTAAACAGAGAGATAGTGATTTTTAAGATAGGGTTCTCAGAAGTAGTAGTCATAACTGGACTGAGACTCTCCCCTTTAGCTGGGTGAGAAGTAGTGAATTCACTAGACGGGTCAGCCATGTCTATGCTACTAACTTAACCAAAAAACACAGCACAAATCACAATAATGGGAAGAGGGAATGGAATAAGCAAACAATTTCAAACACAGATCACAATGGGAGCATAACACTCAAATTAATGAAGCCATTTATCACCCCAAAAATTAAATAAAACAATAAAAGGTAAAGCTTCAATCAAAATAGCAGTCCTAGTGACCCAATCACAAGTCTAAAATGTTGTATTGAAGAGAATGAGAATAAAAAAAAATAATCAGACCATAGGTTCCTATATTAACCTATCAAAGCTGTATGAAGATGAGAGAGTGACCAGACAAGCTAGTCGATGTCGCACAACAACCAGTCTGACCTGGGTCGAAGCACAAAAAAGAGTCAGATGACCTAGAGTGAATCACGAACCAGCCAGAGGCCTAGGAGACAAGCGACGAAGATCAGAAGGACTCTAGCGAGTGTCGCGATCCCTCCTAGGGCATGAGGAGCAGCCGAAAAATAGGTACAATGAGTCGCAGGAGATAATTAGACACCGAAATTGATTAAGTTGTAGTCAGTGCTCTTTGATTGGTATTGGGTGATGATGAGACGATGATGGGTGCTAGGTTTAGAACCCTAAGACTCTGATACTATGTTTGATTTGAGATTTAATCGATGTTGAGAGTGATACTGATATCACCCCCTTTATATAAATCAACCAACAATTACAAAGAGAGCCCAAAGGCACTAATCAAGGAATTACACTGATTAAGGAAATACAGAATAATCTAACTAAGGAAACAACTAATAAGAAGATTCTAACACATATTCTAACAAGAACTAACACTGTCATTCAAATTTCACAAAGCAGCACCAAGAAATAAAAGGGATACTAGATCCCTTTGACATTTTTGTTCATGCCTTTTATATCTCATCTTTTATGCCTCTTGCCTTCTCATTATCTGATTCAAGATCTACATTAGAAGAGTATTTTTTTTTAATCTGGTCATCCTTTCAAAGTAACAAACATATTTTCTAAATGCATAAGTGCTAAACTTCATCGGTCACAAATTGCTCAGAACCTTAGCAATTGTAGATAATAATTTCTGAAAGTTTACAAACCTCGCGTAGATCTTTCACAAGTTCACGTTGCAGGTTCTGTAACCGTGTTTCATTCAGAATTTGATCCTGAGAGGCTCCATCTTTGACTCTTTTGACACCTCCTCTGGTATCATAAATGTGACAAAGCCTAACCAACAACTTCAAATAACAATCAATGGCGTATGTTCGACCCTCACAATCCCACTTAACACATGGCCTACACACTTCCACAACTTCCAAAGCTGGTTCTGTCCAATTTAATGCTCCATAACCAGTTCCATATGCTAATGCCCCAATAACTCTGCTCTCCATACCTGAATTCTTTTGTTCAGGCAATGGTAAGGACAACTGGAAGCAGCTTTCAACCAATGTAGCAACTAATTCTTCTCTGAATAAACTTTTACTTGTTAAAGTAAGGAGGTCATCTTTTATCCTTACATCCTCAAAAAGTGAAGCAATATCGGTTCCTGGAAGAGGTTTTTGACCTCTTCGGACACTTTCCTTCGCAAAAAGGTCAACACAAAGAGCAGTCCGACAGATGCATGCTAAAGCATGCATGCGATCTGATTCTGCTCTCAAGTTTCTCACCATGAGAAGCAACCTTTTAAACAATGAAACCTGCAAGCAAAAAATTGGTATATCAATCTACATGTTTATGTATACTTTAAAACATATGACCATTGTATAAAACATGTAAACCAAGAAATTTCCATATTATCCAATGCCTAATAGTCATTACACCACAACCGTTGATAAGAAAAACCAGCTAAGAGACCATCTTCAGTCCTCTTTTCATCTAAAATAGCAGTCAAAACCTTTATTTCTTCCGTGGTGATGAAAATACTTAATGTACCATATAACCCCATCATTCATATAAATATTGTAAGAGAATGGACTGCCAACATATAAAGCTAATGCCAAAAAATTAACAAGATAATGGAAATGATATATTATAAGTTAAACTTCAAAATGTCACCATTTTTTCCCTTCCGGAGAAGGGGGTATGGCATATTGGGAACACCAAAATATCAAGCTAGATAAAGTTGTTCTAAAACAATTAAGAGAGAGAGAGAGATAAAGGTCCACACACCAAATGCAAAATATACAAGATAACTGCTTTTGAACAGATGCAATTGCATTTCTTTCACAGTACCCAGAAAAAACAAAATGAAAGAAACACTTCATATCATATATCAAATGAGTAACAAGGAGCCACAATAGAAGTAATTCTACAGAAATAGATTAAACTAATAAACCACATAAATAAGCCGAAAATTCAATTTAGATAAAACACCAACACAGACTGATTCATACACCAAGTTATTCGTAAATCTAGCAATTAGTAAGTGAATAGAGGGGGGACTGGGGTGGTAGAATTTATGGTAACAAAAGTGTAACTCTTTGAAGTCGCTAACATTTTTGTGAAGCATAAAGTTCTAGTTTATACTGTTCGAGTAGCTCATCTACTATTTGCAACCTTTGTAATCGATCAATGGAGACCTCAAAGCTGTCTGAGTATTCTACTGTTATGGTTTCACCACCTACATGAATAACAGTATGCCCCTCCAATCAAACAAAAAGAAACTACGATGGAACTGGGTTCACGAACCTGCACATTAATATAAAAAGAAACAAAATCTGAGAAGTCTCTGAAAAGAAACCAGTGCAAGTGCCCATTTTATCCTCAATTTACAAAATCTGAAGAGTCTCCAAATGGATAGCAGCAATGAAGAAGGGATCACTTCGTCCATTTTAACGCATAACCATTTTTTAACCATATATAGCAGTATAAAACGTGAGAAGTGCTCTCTGACATTCATATATGTACTTTTTCCACGGTATACAAAAAAATAGAAGTTAAACAAGCACTTCAGTAATGAGATGAATAACAAGGAAACATAGCAAAATTTATTCTACAGACAGAATGAGAGTGGAATTTACACATATCAAACCATAAAATAACTGTTATGCTTAGAATACAATGTGAATGCCAAACATATGCACCAAGTCGTACCTTCAGGAACCAACTCACTAGTTCCACTAAGTTTTTGAGCACCAAGTTAAAACTTTACACACAACAGACTAAATAATAGAGATATTAAACTGACTTCCTAAGTTGCCAACATTTCATTGAAAGGTTTCATTCAATTCATACAGTTCCGGGAGTGCAAACAAGCTGTCCATGTATAGTCCTTCTCCGGTTTAACAAAAATAAATAAGCGGGAACTACAGACACATACCTGCATACTAAGATCAAGAAGGTGCAGATTTGTAACAACAGCTCTAACAATACTTTCTCGAGCTGAAGAAAATTCTTGCCTGTCCCAAAGTGTGAGAATTGCTATTATCGATTGTGAAGCCCACTCAGGCTTCCCTCCAGGAACATCAGCTAAGTACAACATGTTTATTGCCACCTCAAAAATCAATGCCGATTCTAACGACGAAGCCAAAAACGGTGCCAAATGCGAAACCACATCGGAAACTCCCACAAATCTCTCTGCATTTCCGGAGTCCAACGTATTGCTGTTAGCATTTTTAGAAGACTTTGAAAGCTTCCGAATAACCTCAACAGAACCCGAAGCCACCGCCTTCACTGCATACACGAGTGGATACACAGTTGCTCTGAAACTCTCTACGGGTAAAACCAACGACCTCGCCATTAATGCGTTCCGCTTCCTCCAAACAAAATCAACCATGGAGGAAACCCAATTCGATCGAATGGCAACTGAATTCTCACTATCAACAAGCTTATCACCAGCCAACCGGCTCATTCTCTTCGACTCGAATTCCTGAAACAACCTCCCCACCGACTCGAACGCGACCTTCGACACCGCATCAGATCGGTCCAGCATGTTCTGCCCGATCCTACTCCACCAAATCGAAACTCTATCCAACAAATTCACATTATTCTCACACAGCGTCACGAGATCGTCCCTGGCGAGAATGCAACCTAGGGTTTCCGTGATTGAGAATCGCAAATTATCACTCGGCGAATCGAAGCAGTTGGAGATTTCTTTGTTGCAATCGGCGATGAGTTTGCCGAGGCGGTAGGAGGGGATGGCGGCGAGGATGGAGACGGCGGCGGCGGTGACGTCGGGATCAGGGAAGTCGAGATCGGTGTGGATGCCGGTGCAGACGATTTCCCAAAGGTCGGTGGTGAGGCGGGTGGAGCGGATGAGATCGAAGGCAAGCTTTTTGGAGATGGCGGAGGCAGGGGAGGCGACGATCTCTTCGACGGCGGATTTGGCGATGACGGAGATGTCGCGGCCGGCGGCGGATTGCTGGAGGGCTTGGAGGAGAGCGCCGGTTTGGCGGAGAGCGTCGTTGGAGCGAAGGTCGGCTTGGATCTGAGCGAATAGTATGTCCATTGTGGTAGAGGGAGACCCCAGATGTTAGGGTTTGTGAGTTGAATTTGAGTGGGAGATCTATGGAGTTTTTCTGAGAATGTGTTGGTGGTTGAATTCGAGTTAAAAATGGCGTGAGTGAATCTGACTGTAGTTTCTGGGTTTGATTTCTCCCTGACGGAGAGAGAGAAGAGAGAAGGTAGACCAGAAGGACCAGTGTATTACAGTGAGCCTTTTCAAGCTGAGACTTGTTTTACGGTATTATTACATTACTGTGCCGGATCCTGGTACCTGCCACTGTTGTTGATATCAATTTCACCCGTCCGCACCCGTATTCCCGCCCCATCTTTCACCCACTCTGCCCGCAAGTTGCTTTTTTGAGTTTTTTATTATTATTATTATTATTATTAAAATAGTTACTAATAAAAATAAAATAAATTAATTTAATTTAATTCATAATTATTTTATTCTTCTCTCATAATTGTCAAATTGATTTTTTTTTTAAAACTATCTTAAAAAATACAATTATTTTACATAAGTTAAAATAGTCAAAAAGTCAAATAACCAACTAAAATGGCCAACTTTCCAAACAAGGCCTCTGTTTTATCATTTTATCATTCTATTTATTAAAATTCTTTATATGTGTATATTATATAATATAATTTAATATTAAACTATTACAATTAACACTCATTTGATTTAAAATAATAAAATGGCACATTGCAATCCTGTACAAATTTGACAATGTGCTAATTATTAGTCTTAAATTTGAATGATGTCAAATATTTCTCTCAGAATATGTTAGATTCAAATTACGAATTATTCAACCATTTAATTTTAATTTTCAAACCTCCATAAATAAATGGCTAAAAGTAATACTTCATATTTCAATTCAAGCTTCTGTTTTTTTAGTTTGATTTAATTTGTTATTCTTATTTTTTAATCATGATCCTTTACAATTATTTTAGGACCATAATTTTATTATGATTTTGTGTCATATCAAATAACATTGGTAAATAACTAATGTAACATTAATACATTTGTTCGAATAATATTATTTATACACATATAATCACTTATTTTAAAACATCGGGAAACAAATTGATTATCAAATTACACTTTTTTTGGATTGTTGTTTATCTGATTGTTGTGAATCACAAAATCATAACATAAAAAAAAATGACATGAGATTATGTCATTATTTTTTTTTTTTAAATTGCAATAAAGTTTAGTGGGTAATATTGAAAATATAGTTTTTAGATTATTGATTTATAAATTATAATTTTTTTTTTGAACGAAAATTATAAATTTGTTTGATGCAAACTTTTATAGGAGTATAAATTATGAAAAAGTCCAACATATTTTGATAAACTAAATTGCCAAACAACATTTTACATACAAATGTTCAGAATGTTAATAGAAATCGTGTAGCTGTTAATCCAACCAAAAAAAATATATAGGCATTTTCTTCCAACACAACAGTTATAAAATTTATTAATTAAGACCATTTTTAATTGAAAAGTCGGCTTTGTTTTTCTTTTTTTATTTTAATAAATTATTTTTAGACAGATTTTTGTTTGTTTTTGCTGATTTTTTTTCATGTTTTAGTCTTCTTTTTTTTTTTTTTTTTTTTTTTACATATATAAATATTAGATGCATATAAAAAGTAATAAAATTTAACCAAAATATTTTTAAAAAATCAATAAAAATAAATGAAAATCTAAATAAAAAATTATTAAACAACCCTCTCTTACTTTTAATAATAAGAGAAGTTCAATATGTTTTTTTCTTATTAGTTAAGTTTCCTTAGTAATATTATTAAAAAAATTTCAATTCGTCTTAAAAAAATGTCAACTCGTCACAGAGAAATTGTGATGAGTTGAAGTTTATTTGTGAATTTCTCTTTGAAGAGTTTAAATTTTGGTGATTTTTTTTAGGATTCCTAATATTAAGATTTTATAGTATAAAGGACATCTAATATTTTCATAATGTTTAAAATCCCTCACACATCGATCCATAGAAATTTCAATTCAGATAATTTCTCTGGATAGAATTTCTCTAGACTTCCCACTATCTAGTTTGCACAAATTTCTCTGATTTGCAAATTTCTTTGGTTTGCAAATTTCTCTGACAAATGATATGTTTCTACCACCATAATAATCTCAATAGTGGTCTCCAAATTGAAATTTCTCTGGTTTGTACAAATTTATTTGGTTTGCAAATTTCTCTAGTTTGCACAAATTTCTTTTGTTTGTAAATTTCTTTGGTTTGCAAATTTCTCTGGCAAATGATATGCTTCCGCCACCATAATAATCTCAGTAGTGGTCTCCGAATTGAAATTTCTCTAGTTTGCACAAATTTTTTTGGCAAATGATATGTTTCCACCACCATAATAATCTCAATAGTGGTCTCTATAACAATGGCAACTTCTCCGTCAACAACTGTTCCACTTGATTTTACAACAACAATGAAATCCATACATCAGAGTCCAATATTCTTACTCTCAAATATATCAAATATTATTTCGATTAAATTGGATTCTTCAAATTTCATTTTGTGGAAATATCAAATTACATCGATTCTTCATGCTTATGATCTCCTAGGGTTTACAAAAGGATCAAAACCGTGTCCCGCACAATTTCTTTGTGATGATAAAGGCGAAATCATAGATGCAGAGAATCCAGATTTTCATCAGTGGAATGTTATGGATCAAGGGTTGATCATGCTAATCAACCCCACTTTATCTTCATCAGCTTTGGCTTTGGTGATTGAAGAGACCTCATCACAAAGAGTCTGGCACACTCTTGAACGAAGGTTCTCTTCTTTGTCTAGGTCATTGTAGCTCAGCTTTTCGCGCTCCCTTTCGGAAGAATGAATAGCCCTTACAGTTCGGACTCCACTTGTGTTGGTTCTGATTCTGATTTCACAAGTGCAATGTGAAATAGTGGAAACACAAAAAGAGTCCAAATCCAGCAATTTCTTTTGAAAAATCGATGTTTGAATCAAATGCCAAAAATGGACTGTTTTGCTAGATTTCAGAGTCGCCACCTAAATATTTATTTTTGGGAAATTTAGGAAACCCATGACTCGTGCCAAAGGTCATTAGTCCGTCGTTACCAAAGTGTCTTGGTTCGGGAACTTAGGTATAAGAGGGGAAGGTCAATAAATGAACGCCCCACTTACCCGATCAAAGATCGGCCTCTACTAATCATGATGTGGTTTTTATGTACAGTATATGCTCTTGTTCTGTATGTAACATACAAATATAAACTAATTTCACGAAAAGTTGGAACGTTTGATTTCATGTTTGTTTCTAAAAAAAATGTTTTAAATATGTATCACTGAAAATGGTGATCTCATATATACATGAATGAAAGTATCCCAATTCAAGTGATTAGCCTTCACCCACAGGCATTCAAACAAGTATATCAAATAAGCAGTTAGCCTCATGGTAGGATGTTTGATATGACAACATTCATACTTATGCAATATGCTAAAGCAAAAATGCTTACCTTAATGTCTGAAGGCGAGTCCAAAAAGAAAGCAAATAGTTAGAAAAAAATGCATGATCCTAATTTAATGACTAATGCAACACATGCAACGTGCAATTAAGGTTCGACTACTAGTATGGCATGTGAGTCAATTCAAGGCATGTGATAGCGCATATATGCAAGGAAGGAGTTTTAATTTTACATTTGAATAATATGATGAGCCAAACTTTTATGCATGTAAACGAATGGATGCAAATCATGAAAAATGCTAATTAAACATGATGTCCCTAATCTAACCATCATAAGCAGTGAAATAAAAGGGAGAAAGAATAGGGATTGGAAGACATACAACTTATTACATATTTGTCCTCGCGAAGGAGGGTCTGAATGTCCAAATGTTCGAACAAATAATTATTACAAAGCCGAATGAATAATAAATGAAAGGGGCTGTCTAATTTATTACAATAATAATATGCAATGATTGCTCGATACTCCTCAGGAATTATTCTGTCTACCTTGCTGGGATTTGTTCTGTTTCACCCCTAGTTACTGCTTTCGACCAAAAGTGTATTGTTTTGCAATTTATTGGAGCCTTGCCGACCCCAAAACGTGACTCAGTCGAGCCCCAAATAAATCCAATACTTTGTTTTCTTGTGGAAATCTATTTTTTGTACCTGAGGTGAAACAGTGCAGACAGGGTATTCCTGGCCATTTTTGTCTTTGTTTTTACCCGTCTCTATCATAAAAATACTCAAGAGATGGTTGGAATCATCTCCAAAACCATCAATTAGCAAGTTGATTACTTGATGATCTCAGATACAATTTGGACAATGATCAATAAATGCAATGAATAAACAACCACCCATCCCTCCTATCATGAAGTGAATTCAAGAAGGGAAGTAGAGACACTTCAAGATTCATCAAATTATCATGAATTAATGTAAGACAAGCCTTGACACAATAAACTCGGTATAACGTCCGACCGAATTCAATTAATCACATTGGTTCTTTATGTCGGTTGTAACCCAATTTTATTGGCTTTTTTCATTACCTTTCCATTTCTTTATCTTTTCTCCTATTTGTGCAAAAGTGATATTTACGTCCACTAAGTCCAAAACGCAATAAATAGAAACAAGCATCACCTTAACCCGAGAAATAAATCTTATTATCTTCGGGAGAAATTACAAAGGAAAGCGACAAGGGATTCCAAGTCAAACTCAAGATGTGCAACAAGGACTAGTCAAACTCAAAAGAGTGATAATGACTTAAAAAAACCCAAACTTGAGTGATAATGACTTGAAATCCAAACTTGATAATAAGTGATAATGACACTTTTCTTGGTGATTTCCAAGGGTCAATTAGTCCCTTAAAAGTAAACACACTGATGAATAAAGAAAAATGAAAAATAAAAGATCGTGCTTTAATATAAGAACATGTATACATTTGGGGTAGTAAACCTCCAAAGAATTTAAACCATTAAGTATAGAGCGTTTTATGCCTTTGGTAGTAAATCTTCTAAGAGATTAAATCAGTAAGCATAGAACGTCGTATACTTTTAGTAATGAACCTCCTAAGCATAAAACGTTTTATGCCTTTGGTAGTGAATCTCGAAAGAGATTAAACCATTAAGCATAGAACGTTTTATACCTTTGGTAATGAACCTCCTAAGCATAAAACGTTTTATGCCTTTGGTAGTAAATCTCCAAAGAGATTAAACCATTAAGCATAGAACGTTTTATACCTTTGGTAATGAGCCTCCTAAGCATAAAATGTTTTATGCCTTTGGTAGTGAATCTTCAAAGAGATTAAACCATTAAACATAGAGCATTTTATACCTTTGGTAATGAACCTCCGAAGAGATTAAACCATTAAGCATAAAAGAGTTCATTTCTTATACTTGAACCACAATCTTAATTTTTCACAACTTTTTAATCGAAATAAGCAAAGAATGAAGGGAGGTTGCAGAGATGATTATGCGAAGTTGATTAATTGGTTAATACAAACAAACTTAATATTTAAAACATAAATCGTTGAAATAAATTAAACAGCCCCCTAAATAGCGTACAATAGTGCTGAAATTAAGTCATAGAAAGCGAGCAAAATTAAATAGGATCAAGTTAGTAAACAAGTGGAAGGAAGGGTGGCTAACCCCTCTACTTTTACAACTTCAAATCACATAGTTTAGATGTTGAAAAACAGTCCCAAAAGAATTTCAGAGAAACCTACCACTTTTACTATTCACCACCGGAGGTTACTATTCATCCGGTGGGGTAAATTATTTAAAGTAATAAATTACAACAGTTTATATATAATATTTAAATTACAGCAGATATGTGGGTGGTGCAGCCTTCTCATTAAAGCGATAAAAAAACAGTTATGAAAAGAAGTAAATAAAGTATTTAAACAAATTAGATAACATTTTTAAATTAAATGAAAATTTGCGAAAACTCACATTCTAGGGAAAATGATGAATTTTCTGAGTCACAAACTTTCTTTTGATTACTCTCAAGTCTGTGGAATGTGTTCTCAATTCTCAGTCCAAAATTTGGAATTACAGCTTTAGTGGTTAGTTTTTGAATGGTGTATTGATGAAATAGAAATAAAAATATTAAAGAAAATATTTTATTTTCCCTCTCTCTCTCTCTAAAAAAAAAACTAATTTTCTTTCTTTCTGATTCTTTTTCTCTCAAACTCTCTCGCACCACTTCATTTTTCTCTCCCTGATTCTCTAATCTAATTCTCTCAGACTTTTCAGATTCGTCTCCCCCCCTTTGCTGAGCCTCCATTGCTTTATATAAGCAACAAAACAAACATATAACAATATCATAATAGAATTATTATATAATATATAGTTATATGCATATAATATAATATATATATAGCTTATGTTGTTTGATTTGGATGTCGGCAGCCGATGGCTGATCGACATCAAAAGATTTATAATATATAACGTATATAAATATAATAATATAACTATATAAAATACTAAACATATAATATAATACTATAACTATACATAAAATACTAAACATATAACATAATAATATTAAACATATAATATAATAACATAATAATTTTTATTTTATTTTATATATATAAAATATATAATTTATACCAATTTATATAAAAACACTAAAAATATGAACAAACACATAAAGTTATGCAAAATTACAAAAATACTAAACTAATGAAATATTTAGTATTTTAAAACAATTTGGCCATAATAGTGAAGGTTGGGATTAAAGTTTAAATTACAAATCTCTTACTGAGGATTCTGTGAGAAACACATTCTAATTGTCATCATCGGGTAATTAAAAGAACGCGCCCAAGTCTTAGGGCCAGTCAAAATTATGGTGTCTATAGTCATACATTTTGAGTCTTAGAACAGAGCTTCATAACATCAAGAAAGGATCTGATTCAATAGATGTTTGTCTTCAACAAATCAAGGCCATACGCGAAAAACTTTCAGTTGTTTCAGTCTCTATTGACAGTGAAGAATTATTACACATAGCACTAAAAGAATTATTGAACAGAGAGAAAGGAAGAGAGGGACATGCAGTTTGATTTGAGGGGATCAAATTTCTCTATAATATAGGGGTGTCGGGAGTTGAGAGACCTTATACATCATAAAATAATATTATGGATCTCTTCCATTATTAAAAATGCGAGAGGGACCTTAGACTAATTTTTTCTTAAATTTTTCTATAAATATTTCTCTGTGCTGAAATTTTTTTATGTAACTGTTATGAAAATATTGTTTGTTTTTTAGTTTTTAGATGCATATTGATTAGATACATCTCAAAAGTATAAAAATTGATTAATATATAAATAAAGTAAAAAAATTAATCTAAAAATAGTTTTTTAAAAATCAAAACAAGAGGACACAAAAATTTATAAAACTTTATATAAAGTCTAAATTTAAAATTTTTAAAAATATATTTAAAAAGTAATCAACTTTTAAGTTCAATCGTAATTACAAGTTAAGTTATGTACAATTTAGGAGAAGGTTCTTCCTCTAAGAGCAACTCCAAGGGAAGAGGCATATCGATTCTGTTAGGTATTTTAGCTAATATTACCCTAATATTCTCACTCCAATCGGCTGGCTAAAGGGCTTCCTATTTTTCCTCATCCCTTCTCTGCTGGCTACAATTAGAGATTGATTGAAGGCTCTCCAAACTCTACAGTGAAGTCTCTCCCGCGAAATCGATACTCTGCTTCAGCGCGAAATCGATCTTCTCCTTCAGCGTTTTCTGCAACTCCCTATATCTGACCTCTTTCTCAAGGTATGGATCCTTCTATCTCTTTGTCTTCCTCTTCTATGCAACTCATAAACCCTCTCTCTCTCTCTCTCTCTCTCTCTCTCTCTCTATCTTCAACTCTTCCCCTCCCATATCTGTAAACCCCTATCTGTGAATCTTTTTTTCCCTTTTGATTTTTAGTTCCCCTTCTATGAACCCTATTTTTACCCATCTCTGCGAAAGCCCCTTCCCAAACTCATCTTCGAAACCCCATCCATGCTTGTTCGTCTATTATCTGCATGTTATTTTTTTTGTTTTTCACATGTATGTACCTAAGATTGGTAGTCTTGTATGCTGCTGCTACAGTTGTTTAGATTCATGTATGTGAAAACATTACTGATTTTAATTGGTTGAAATCTTATTTTTTTTTCTACATTCAATTATCTTAAGACGCCAATTTGATGGGTTTTGGGAAAGATCAAATTGGGTTTGTTTTCCTTTTATCTAGTTCTTTGATTTGCAAGTTATGTTTATGTGTTTTAATTGGGTTTTGAGTAAAATTTCTGTGAAATTTTGAGATGGTGTTACCCTATTTCCTTCAATATAGATGATGTTTAGTTTGGTGGGGAGTGTGTAATAGATAGTTAGACAATTGTTATCTCTAGTTGAAGAGGTTGTCCTAATTTGTGTGTTTTACTTTCAATGATCAATATTAGTTTTTGATGTGTCCTTGATAACCATGGAGAATATAGCTAGTCCTATGCAAATTTCAGCATAGTTTTTTGGCCTTCAAATCAGAGAGAGCAATGCCCTAGTAGGAAAGGTTGGACGACACATTGAACTGTTGGAGAATAAGGGCTCAGCCAGCACACAAATGTACATCCCCAATATGATTTAAGCGTTGACCTGTTCTTGATATTCTTGATAATCACTTCAACATCCAACTCAATAATTACTTGTCAAAAATTCCATTCGAGGACAGAATGAAAACTGCAATCCTTGATGACTAGGAATAGCAAATATGGAGATCATTAAAATGCAGGGAAACAATATGGACAATGTTTCACTCTCCCTTCCTCCCTCTGTATCTACAAAATAGGTTTCTCTCTATAAAAATTGTATGCTCCATTTAATTTTTCCCCCCCTATGCTTAATAAGATCTCTTTCAGCATAGATAGCTAAATATATGAGGAACAAATTATAGAGAGACACAATAGCTAATCAATTGCTAAAATTAAAAAGAAAAAAAAAATTACACTCTTTCTCCAAAATTATAGCAATGCATGAAGAGAGATTTATTGTTATTCATAATTTGCATAAAAAGAAATGTCAAACAGGTAAAGCAAGAAACCAAAAATAGAAAGAAATTAAGGGAACAAAAGGAAATTTTTGGAATTCAGAAGATCAAACATAACTATTTATAGATTTTTTTAAATTGAGAGTCAAATCAGATTCCAAGCATATCTTAGAAGCAGCCTAGAGAGAGAGAGAGAGAGAGAGAGAGAGATGAAAAGGGTACCAGCAATTCCAGCTGCATTAGTGAAAGCTGAGTAAGTGGAGAGCAGCATAGTTGGGAGTCATTGATCTATATATGTTCAAACTTCATTCATCACCCAAACAAATCTCTCTTCTCTGCTCTCTCTCAACTTTGAATATAGAACATTGTTGTTGGACTTTGAGATATATATATATAATTTATTATAATAGGATGGAACAAATTAATGGTGTAAAGCCAAAAGATAATAATTAATGGTATAGATTTCTTTTTAGCTTAGCTAGTCCATTGGAGTTTTTCATGGAGCTGTTACATGGCCAACATTTTAACAAGAGTCCCATTTTTATTTTTGTGTATACTTTAACATATTTATTTTTTTACTTAGTACATAGATGGTCTTATGAAGTTTGAGGTCTTAGTTTTTAATGTACAAGCTTGATATTTATTCCAGCCTTTACTTCCACAGAAGTTGTAGAAGCAAAGGCTGGAAAGGGTTCAGCAACACTCTCAATGGCGTAAGTTTGGGTTGATATTCACTTGTTTGTTTTATGGGTTCTTAGATACACTGGAATCTGTGTGGTTGGTGTTATGACTTCAAGTTGATATTTTGATGAATGGACTAGACGGTGTGATGGGATTTTGATGGCCTTTGCCCAGATTTTAAATATTTTGATTAGAGCTTGTGAATAATCTACAGTGGATGATTGGAAGGTTAAACACTAGTTTTATGCTTCTGAATACATTTTCATTTTACTTGCTTATGTTTGAAATTTTAAAAGACATTGAATTAGCAGTCATTCATCATGAATTTTGGTGAATTGTGGCTAGCTTTGAGGTATATGATCAACTAAATTGTGTCATGGCATACTACTTGCAGACTAGTTTGAATAGCTGAGAAACATGCTTCTCTTTTATGAATTGTCATAAATTGCTAAAATCTTTCATAAAAGCTCACTCTGGTTTAATTTTTATCTCTTGAATTTTCTACACTTTCTATGTTGATGTTTGGTTGCTGCATTTATGAAGTGACGCTAATCCATGAAGTATGTTATTCATTTAGTTATGTTGTTTTTCCCCTTGTGAATTGGTACTGCTCTTGTTAAATATCATTAGAGAGTTGGTTGCAACTGTCATTGAAACCCTTAAAGTTATTATGAAGGCATGTATAATATTGCATAACATGATTGTTGAGGATCAGTGAAATGAACAAAATATAGACTATAATTATGATGCAATCGATGAAAGTCTCCCTCTAGCAGTGTTGCATGAGCGCACACCCAAACTATATGAATTCATTCAAAATCATCATCGCATCAGAGATAGACAAACTCATTCTAAACTCCAAGCCAACCTAGTTGAGCACTTGTGGCATCAACATGGAGATTTGTAACAACTTGAATTAGAAATAGTTTATTTATTTTGAAGTTTATTCTTAACTTTGCTATTTATGTTTTTTTTTCTTATTTTATTCATTGACCTTTGTAAGGTTTTTGATTAGTTAATTTGTGTTCTTTCGGTTCTTAATTTGATAAATTACAATGATTGAAGAACTTCCCTTGTATTGTTATTTTTTAAAAAATTCTTTATTGTTTTCTTTTATTTTTCCCCTCCCTTCCCCTTCTAGATGGTTCTACAAAATTCATATGTTACTATAAATTTTACAAAAAAAATTAAATATTAGTTAAAAATTAATTTTTATAATATTTTTAAAACTAATATTAAAAAATATTATTTTTAAAAATATTATCGCAAATGTCACATTGATAACCATATTAGCATTTGGTGCGTATGTGGCATTCTATGAAAAATACAGTATATATACAATATATAGCATTTTTTATTTTGAAAATTATAGGACAAGGCCATCTCAAACCCCTTGACCCTCGGCCTCTCCCTAATCCCCTTCCAGCCAGGCATAATGCTGTCAAGTACTGTGCTTTCCATCAACAAACCGGCCATGACACTGACGGTTGTTTTCGTCTTCGCCATGAAGTTCAAGATCTGATTGACAATAAGGTCATCACTCTACCGGATCCTACAAAGTCTATCGGTGCTGGATCGATGAACTTAGGGGATAATGTGACTATGTGATCAGGGATGAACCACCTGTTGATGGCGCTCATTTTACTCCAAATATGGTGGATGGCACACACTATTTCAGTACTTTGAAAATGTTGTTTATTGTACTTTCGAATTTGGGTATTGAGTCAGTCTTGTTGTGTCGGAGGTTGGTGATTTCGGGGGTGTTAACTCGGACATCACTTCCCTATTTGGTTTTGTTTGTCTTTCTAATCTTTCTTTTACGTCTGTTTCTATCATTGAGCCAGTTGAGCCAGAAGATCTAAATGAAACGACAGTGATTTCCACTTGTTTCTCTCTGCCTTTAAATCATTCATTGACTTAAGTTTTTCAAAACTTTTCTAACACTGTGGTGAAAACAAAGAGAAATGAATTCCTCGGGATTTGCAAAAATTTGATCAACTGAGAGGAAGAGAGGTGCGCTAAGTCTTTAATGGATAAGATCATGTCTGTTAATGTAAGTATTGAGAAGGATCCTGGCTTGGTCCGAATTGGTTCTACATTGTCTTCAGAGGGGCACGAGCGACTAGTCGCTTTATTAAAAGATTTCAAAAATGTTTTGCGTGGTCCTATGAAGACATGCTTAGAATTGATCTTGAGATTGTACAGTATAGGATCACTCTCGGCCTCAAGACTCGACCCTTGATGCAAAATGTTAAACAATCAATCACAATATAAGGTTTGCGTGGCCAGATTCGAAGCAACCCTTGAACTAAGGGTAATAGGGTCAGATGTGATTAAAGGAAGCTTGCATAGCTGGATTAGAAGCAGCCCTTGAACTAGGGGCAAAAAGGTCAGAGGTGCTCGAAGATTCAAAACTGGGTCATTTCTCAAACCAATGAAGACTAGCAAGAAAACCAAATGCCATAATCTGAGAAAAGAAAATTTATTGTTGAAGAACAATCGAGTTTCTATCTATAACACTAGGGGCAAATACAAACCCAACTGGATGGGCTCTTACATCATCAAAACTATTTAGTCAGAAACAGCAGCCATTCTCGTGGATTCCGATGGCTTAGAGATCCTATGGCCAATCAACATGGACAAGTTAAACTTTTCTATCCTTGAGAGGCTCATTGGGCAGAAAACCCGGCAGGACAACCCAAGCAAAAGTTAGAGCAAGAAGAAAAAAAACAAAAAAAAGAAGAAATAAAAAAACAAAGAAAAACAAAACAGAAAGAAAAAAGAAGGAAAAAAAAAAAAGAAAGAAAAATAGAGCTCGTAAGGTTGAAAACCCGAAAAGGCGGTTTTGGCAAAAGTTAGAGCGTAAAAGGAGAGTGTTAATACCCGAGTGCACCTTAACCCACGGGAACTACGTACGGCCTAATTCCCATCTTTGGGATACGTAGGCAACTTCATCCTGAAGTTCGGCCCCAACCATTTTTCAACATGCTTGTCTCATCCATGTTGATTGGCTTACCCTTGTTCAACTCGGCTATCCTATCCATGTGCAAATTGGCTCATCTTCGTGCTCATCTTCGTTCAAAATCGATTGTTTATTCCGTTAGAAGATTCAGCTGCAAGACAATTCAAGTGCAGATCTGGAGTTACGTATCTTAAGAGTTAATTCCTCGTTGGTCGGGGTAGTGGCCATTTGCAAACAGTTTTGAGGATTTTTAGTGAAGTTAACTAATTCTCTTGAAAATTATTTCATTTTTCCAAAACTGGACCATTTTTTGGACCCAAAAAAGGAAAATTTTCAGTGCTCATAGCCTGACTTACATGATTTCAAAGCAGAAAGTCGAACAAGCATGTTTATTTAACTCTCATGTTGGTCAAAATTGTTTTAGCAGAAAGCCAAAAACAAAAAAATGGTCAAAATGATAAACTAGGGGCACAGTCGAGTCAGGTTTTCTGTTTTTTTTCCCCATTATCAATACACTCGCCAGAAAAGGGCACAACTGAAGCTAGCAGCAAAGGCTAAAAACTTTCTCATCCTCCGAGCAGTGAGGTATCGAACTAAGTGCGAAACACGAACTAGAAATCGAGCTGGATATTCGACCCCCCTCATAAGGTCCACAATTTCCAACTTATCCATCAACCACACCTGGGAAGGGATAAAAAAAAATAAGAGAGATTAAATAATAGAGAGATGTACGCTGAGAGAAAAAGTAAGGAAAGGGCTTTTTAGAGAAAATAGAGATTGAGTGCCAAAGTGATGTGAGAATCACAAATAAGAAAGGGTGGGAAACAATACCTGGAGAAGCAGTGGGCTCCTCGCGAACTGAGAGGTCTCCCACTAGTGAAAAACATCCGAGTGTTGTGTTTGTTGTTTTTGTTTGTCTCGATTCTTGTTTTAAGTTGTTGTGAGATGTGTTAGATTGTTTTTCCTTTGTTGAGTCGTTGTGTATTATGGTCAGTCGTAGGCTCAATACCCGGTTAAGAATTCATTCTTGGTTTCAATTTCAAAAATAAATCATTCTGTGCTCAGAGTGTTGTGTCATTCCCAACATGGTGTGCAAAACAAGGTTCCTTCTTTCATAAAACTACAGGGTCCAACCTTGACCAACAGATGGGTGCAACAAAACAATGATCTATATTAAGCTACATAGGTTCTAGACTGCAAAGCAAAAGAAAAAAGAGAAAATTTGGAGCATCTTAGTGTGTTTCAACTTTAGTAAATTCTGAGATTGCATTATGGAGGCACTTTTTCAAGTCTTGTCGTTTCTTTGAAGTATGAATATACCTCGACCTCAAGTTTAAGCTCAAGCCTTTTTCAAGCCAGAATGGCAATCAAAAGTACTCTCCTTGAGCACCATTCCTTGCCAGAGGTGTCTTGGCTGTGTTTCCAATGAGTTCCTAGAAGACCAACTGCGATAATGGAAACTAAAGTTCGAATGATGATGCCTAGAACACAAAGGTTTGGAATTTCCGAGACTAAAGTCTGGTTTGAATACCCAGGGGTGTATCCCCGGCTTGAAATCTGTATGATAGCTCCATAGATTGAGATAGCATGTATGCGCTTTAATTTTGGATACTGAACCAACCTAGTCTGTCACCCCGTTAGAGAATAGGAAAAGTTGTGAATATGATCACGAAGAAAAGTGGCATCCGTGGCTTCTAAATACAGAGGTTACCCTTTGTCAGCATTTGAGGGCCTTTGAACTGTGAGTTGAAGGTAAGAGTTCGAAGAACATAAGAGGGAGATCCCTGTCAGAGTAGAGCGGTTCACCGCCACTCGCCTTATGATGTGCTTTCTAAAGCGCCACTTTACTTGTTTATTGCATTCCCTAAACATCACGCACTACATTACTTGTAAAATGTATCATATCATCGCACTTATTGCATTTATTTGCATCTTGTGTTATCTTGTATCATTTATCTTTTTACACTGAGCAACGTTTAGGATCGTTGTCCCCTAAGGATTTTCTTAGGACCTCTTCTCACGATTTCATCGTGGTTGGAGTGTTTTTTTCCTTACACGATTTCAGCGTGTTTGGAATTTATCTCAGGACGTATAAGGCACGACCCTGAGCGACAAGACCTCTTCTCACGATTTCAGCGTGGTTTAAGTATTCATTTCTTCACACGATTTTAGCGTGTTTGGAATTTATCTCAAGACGCGTGGAACGCGACCCTGAGCAATTTTCTCAGGACCTTTTCTCACGATTTCAACGTGGTTAGAGTGTTCTTTTCCTTACACGATTTCAGCGTGTTTGGAATTTGTTCTTCCTCTTTTCACAATTTCAACGTGGTTAGAGTGTTCCGTTCCTCACACGATTTCAGTGTGTCTAGGATTTATTCTTCCTCTTCTTATGATTTAAACGTAGTTAGAGTGTTTTTTTCCTCACATGATTTCAGCGTGTTTGGAATTTGTTCTTCCTCCTCACACGATTTCATCATGTTTCGAATTTATCTCAGGACGCATAGAACCGACCCTAAGCAGTTTTCTCAGGACCTCCTTACACGATTTCAGCGTGTTTGGGATTTGTTCTTCTTCTTCTCACAATTTTAGCGTGGTTGGAATATGTCACCCTACTCATCTACTGCATTTTCCATTACATTCATTACATCATACTATTTTATCACCTGCATCATTTCCATGTTAAGCTTAGTTTGGCATGTGCCCATACATTTCCTTCATTGAAACATAGTTCTGTCATGTGTAAGTACCTATGTTGCGCTGAGGCCAGTATTGAGGGTGTCAACACCTTTTCTATGTTAGACATGATTTGTTTTGTGTCCATACCTTTTCTAGATAAAATGTGATTCGGCCTACACCTTATTCATTGCATCCATTGCATCGTACTTTATTTTGTTGCATTAAGCATTTAGGATTATTATCTTTCCCCGGCAGATCATTCCTTACTTATATCATACCACCCAATTGCTTGTGCTCTTTCTCTTTCTGCGAAAAACATAGTCTTGCATGTGGCCGCACCCCTTTCACGTTAAAACATGGTTCTGTTATGTGTAAGCATCCTTGCTGCGCTGAGGCCAGTATTGAGGGTGTAGGCACTTAGCCTGTGTTAGGCATCGTTTGGCTATGCCCACTTCTTTTCTATATAAAACGTAGTTTGATTTTGCATCTCTATTCCTTTATGGTATTTGTGTGGTTTTGCACTGCTTGTGGTTTGATTATTTTATTACATTGTATATCATTTCATTGTTTTGTTACATTACATATCATTTGCATCCTGCCCCTGAACTACGCTGGTTGGATTCCTTGCAACGGGATACGTAGGCAACCCTTGGGTTCAACCAACTGCATCTGTATTTTGTTTGTTTGTCCAAGTCTTACGGCCTTGTCAAAATGGGTCGTCTTCAGGCTTTGACATTCACTCACGTCATTTTATGACTTCGAGCTCTATCAAAGAGGAGCAACTATAGACATCCCATTTTTGACCCCCCTTAAGACTTGGGCGCCTCGGGTTGATCACTCGATAATGAAAGTTATACTATACAAACGTTCGATTTCTTTAGCAAGGAGAGCTCTAAATTCCAACCTTACACCCCATTTTGGACCAAAATGTTTTTGACCAAAACAATTTTATACATTAAAACCCTATTTTTCAAAATATTTTTCCAAATGTTTCTACGATGTTCCGAGACTCGCATTTCGTTTAAAAGTTGCACTTTTTAGTAAACCGAGCAAGGACAAAGTGGAAATAAATGGAAGAGAGGTGAACTCTTTGAAAAATCTTTTCAAACCTCTTATTTATAGGTTTGGAGTTGAAGAAAATTGGAGAAGGAAGAAAACTAGTTGGGGAAATGGTTAAGCATGAAACCATTAAGAGAGAACTGAGCACCCTTCACTAAATTAAGCCTATCTCTTTGTACACTTTGAATTTAGTTATGAGGCCACCATCATTGGAAATTGGACTTCCGGGGCTTCAATTTAGACCTGTAACAAGCCCGCGGGGGACCTCGCTACAGCTCGGACTCGATTTGTGTCACGGTTCGTAATCTGAACCAAAGAGTCCAAATCCGGCAAATCGTTTTGGAAAACAGATTTTTTTTGAAAGAAGTGCCAAACATGGACTGCTTTGCCAGATACAGAGTCGCCACCTAAATATTTTTAAAATGGGAAATTTAGGAAACCCTGACTCGGTGCCAAAGGCCACGTGTTCGTCATCACCAAAGTTGCCTCGGCTCGGGAACTTGGGTACGATTGGGGAAGGTCACTTCGTGAGCACCCCCGCTCGCCCGGTCAAAGACCGGCCTCTACCAACCATGATATCTGTTTTTGAAAACATTGTATGCTCTTATTCCGATTATTAGCCTAGGTTACTATGTGATGCTCGCAGCAAACAAGTATAGACTGGGCCGCCTGAATTGGAACAAAACATTTCATGTTTGTTTGTTTGAAAATGGTTTGATGGTGCTACCCGCAGGTAGGCTAAGACGTGGATTTGCCACCCTCAGGTGGGCTTAGAAAACATGATTTTGCCACTATCTAGTGGGCTTAAAACAAACATTTGATGAATTGTTCCAATCCAAGTAACCCAACCTTCACCCACAGGCATTCAAGGCAGTTATATCACATAAGCAGTTAGCCTCATGGTAAGCATGCTATTCATGGCAGCACTCACACGCATGCAAGGATGCTAAAGCATAAAACTCACCGAGTACTCCAAGCCAAAACAGAAACTTGATTAGAAATCATGCATGATCCTAAGTATACAGAAATGTCTAATGCAACACATACAAAAATGCAAACTAATGGCAGGCTCGGCTATTCTAAACATGGCATATGGAACGCTACAACTAACATGTATTCAATTTGGAATTGAAATACAAATGCAGTTTGTATGATGCGCCGAGCCCGGTGCATGCAAAACAGATGAATGAATGCAAACATGCTATCATACTGTATGCTAATTGAAATATGCCTTATATCTAACCATCATAAGCGGGTAAATAAAAGGGAAGAAAGACGTGGGGTTGGAAGACATACATCACACTCACCCACACTTATTACAATTATGCCCTCGCGCAGAGGGTCCGAATAAATAATACAGCCCGAAATGAAAGAATAATACAGTCCGAAATATACAGAAATTCCTAATTAATCAACAAATTAAACTAAGAAAGCTGTAAACTGGCATGCAAGCCAGGGGGTGCCTTGACTCTGATGAATGATGTATGCTGGGCTGCCTTGCGCGGAAATCCACTGGGATGCCCAATTTAGCCTCTGTTTGCAATGTTTCCCGAAATGCGTGCCAGACTTCGAAAAGTTGCTGATTCTTCATTTTGCTGCAACAGAGAGCAGAAAAAGGGGCATAGCAATGTATTTCGCACATATATGCATGCCTCGATCCTCGTGCCACCAATCACGCATATCGATGCATGATGGCCGAGGAGCCGATTTGCACAACTCAATATGGGATGAATGCAGATGAATGCTACAACAAAACCTAACTCCATCATGGGTAATCCAGAGTGTCGGTGACTTGGGAATTGAGACCCGTTCCGTCACTCGGAGTACGAAACGTGCCTCGTTTCCCGTGCCCGGGCTAACTCCTACCCCGAACATGATGCAATATGCATGATATGCATGAAATGCAGCTAATATACAATCCTAACATACACAATGCTATGAAAATGAGATGCCTCGAAATACGTGCACGCAGGCACGCAAACCGAGGCGAGGGCCGTAAGGCATGAAATGGCATGGAAATGATATGTAATGAGATTAAAATGAGATGCCTCGAAGTGCGTGCCCACGGGCACGCAAACCGAGAAAATGGCATACAGAATGCAATGATGCTAAAATGGCATACAAAATGCAGAATGGACTTACATTAACATGAGAGAGCCTCAGCTACACTCACATAAGAGGCCATCGGGTAAAAAAAGAGACGCCTCGAAATACGTGCACACGGGCACGCAAACCGAGGCGATGGCCGTAGGGCATGAAATGGCACTCCAAATGCGAATTGGACTTATACTAACATGAGAGGGCTCAGCCACACTCACATAAGAGGCCGTCGGATAAAAAAATAATACATGCGATGCTCAAACTGAAAAATACCCTTCTACAACACTGATGAGGGACTAAAAATATGAACATTTTCAGTAGATGATATCCCCCAACTCAGTATGCAAACATGGTAAAAATGCTACGCAAGAACTAGGATACATAAGGCTATAACATGATGTACCCCAAGCATTCATCAAACCAGCAAAGACCCTTAACAAAATATGACAAGAAGATCAAAATATGACTCTTTCCAGTACTGATGATGGCCGAAAACAGAAGCTAGATAAGCTTAAAAAAACATGCAAAAATGGGGGTCAAAGAGGGATATAAAGACAAGCACAACATGGAGACCCCAAACAAGATTGATCCCTTCTACAATGTTGTAGAGGGACACAAAATAAGCTCACTCACAGTTCATGACATGCTCCAAAACAGACTGCATGTAGGTCAAATAAATCATGCAAATTTACGGTAAATTGAAGGAATTGTGAATCAAGTGCATGATAGAGAGGCCAAACAGGGTTGAGCCCTTCTTCAATGTTGAAGAGGGGCTCAAAATAGGCCCACTCACAGTTTACATTATACTCGAAAACAGATCACTCATAAGCTAGAAAAAGCATGCAAAAACAAGGGCAAAACATGGATTCAAAGCAACTTGCATGTGGAGCATGAAAACAAGGTTGAGCCCTTCTTCAATGTTGAAGAGGGGCTCAAAATAAGCACAATATCAGTTCATGAGATGCTCCAAATCAGATCATACATAGGCCAAATATTCAATGCAAAATAAAGGCATACAAGAGGATATTGAAACAAGTGCAAGATGGAGGGCTCAAACAGGGTTGAGCCCTTAAACAAACATGAAGAATAGCTCAAAATAAGGCCCCTTTCAGTTCTGGTCGGAGCCCAAAACAATAAGAAAATAGGCTTAATAATTGAAGCAAAAATGAGCTCAAAAGAGGGTGAAGTGTACTTACCCTTGAAGATCAAGACTTTGGTTGCTTCTTGGACCAAATTTGTTGCCTCTTAGCTGCTGGAAATCTCTCCTAGCTGCTGGAATGGAGTTGTGATGATAGGGCTTGGAGATGATGAAGAAAAGGCCCCAAAACTCGAAGAAAATGGAGTTGTATATATGTGTATCCTTCAATCAACACTTGTGGCTTGTGTTCTTGAGGTGGGAGGACACTAATATGTGCAAGAAGGGAAGAGAGGAGTTTTTTTTGGAATGGAGGGAAATGAGCTCTATCTTTCCCTCCATAGGGGGTCCCCCGGAGAGATGTTTTTGGAGGAAATTCGAAGCACAGCTGGAAAGCTCACATCCCAAGGAAGCTGGCCGGCTAGCCACCTTCATTGGAGGTGGCTGGCAGGCCACGGGCAAAAATGGAAAGTGACAATTACTGGCCGGCCACCAAAGGTTGGTGTCCTCCCATGTGTGTACAACAAGACCCTATGGTTGGAAATTGGCAACTCTGAACCAGGAGAAACAACAATCCACTTTTCAAAGAGGGTCTAAAATGAAAGGAAGAATTACTGGCCGGCCATGTGTTTTTAGTGTCCTCCCATGTGTGTACAACACAAATATGTGGTTTTGGCTCGAAGAAAATGGCCCTAGGGTGGTCAACATTAGCCCGGAAGTAAGAAAAACGGGCGCCGGGGGGCGCCGGAAGAGCATAACTGGTTGCTGAGACAATTGCTGGCCTCCCACCCTCCAGTGACCTTCCTTATGATAAAACAGAGGTACCTGCCAAAAATGAACAAAAACCGATGCAAAACGAATGCTCGGGGGCCAAAACACGCAGTTCGAGGTCCCGAAAACCGACCGTTAAGCACCGAAAGTGGTGTTCGGCCACGAAGTGGGTATCTAAGACCCCAGTGTCCCTCGTTATGATAAAACAGAGGTACCTGCCAACAATGAACAAAAACCGATGCAAAACGAATGCTCGGGGGCCAAACCGCGCGGTTCGGGGTCCCGAAAATCGGCCGTTAAGCACCGAAAGTGGTGTTCGGCCACGAAGTGGGTATCTAAGACCCCAGTGTCCCTCGAAAGGGAGTAAATGAGATGCATGCCAAAAACCGGAGGGATCGGAGATGGTTGGGTGGTCCCGAACCGAGGCACACGGCCTGACGGCTCCGAAAACCGGGAACCGGGCTCCGAAATGGGCAAAATGGCCTACGGCCACAAAATGTAGCCCACGGCCACTGAGAGATGGTCTACTAGACCTCTCCCTCCCCTCAGGAAAGAAAACAGAGAAAACCGAGTCTGGTTCGCAAACCGAGGCAAGGTACAGAAGAGAGTTCGGAAGTTCGGAGGCAGGGCGCACGGCCGCGACTCTGAGACTTCTGAACGAGCACAATATGCAACATCACCGAGCGCTCAATCGGTGACGTCTGAGTCTTAAGGTCGGTCAAAAATGGGGTGTCTACAAGACCCAAGAATCTCTTAAAGCCGAGTCCGGATGAAGGAGATATGGCCGTTTGAAGTTAGGCATCGATGAAGATAGAAATGAGTGACCTTCACTAAAATAGGCATATCTCTTTGCACACTTAGAATTTAGATGTGAGGCTACCACCATTGGAAAGAAGACTTTCGGAGATTCAATTTAGACTCAAGAATGACCTAAAACCAAGTCCGGATAAAGGAGATATGCCCATTTGAAGTCGGGCCTGGAAGTAGATTTTCTGTAGCCGGCAATTCACACTTCTGACCAACCGGCCACTGGTGAAAAACACAAATATTTTTGGCCAGCTGTTCCAGGCATGATATTTCTGACCTGTAAGGCAATTTTTCTATATATAAGGGGTCTTCCCTCATGGTTTAAGGTTACAAAAAATTCCAAAAGCTCCAAAACTTGAAATTCTCTCTTTATCTTTATCTTGCAACCTATACACCCTTCCTCTACACTTCCTAAACCAATATTGGAGCTCTTCTTGTTGAGATTATTGAGTCCAAAGTGAGAACTTGTTGGTTTATGAACAAAAGATTAACCTTGTTTCAAGAGGTATAATTTTGAGCATCTCTACACTACTTCTCTCCCACATTTTCTTGCTTTTTTTGAACTATTTTTGGACTGTTTTTATCGGCTGAAGCTTGTGGTTTAAGGCTATTAAAGGTAGAGGGGTTAACCACCTTTCTTTACACCTTGTCTCCTACGCCTTTACACTTGTGTTTCCCACCTCTTCCTCAACTTTTTTTGAGCTTTTAAATACTAATTTTCAAAGTTATTTTAGTGGCTAAAAACATGTTTTGAAATCCAAAAATAGAGGTGGTAGCCTCCCTTCCTTGTGTTTTGTTTACTAGTTTACATAGCTCTACGTTTTAGCTTACTCTTTTAGCTATTTTCACTTCAATTCTAGCACTGTTTTATCTTCATTGAGGACTGTTTTGAGGTTTTTATTTCATTTATGTTTTGTATAGTATGCTTGTAATGTAATGGTCCTCATAAGTTTGGTGGTTTAGGCTTTAGCCACCAACCTATTTGAGTTGATAGCATTTATTTCTTGCTTTCCATACTTGTTTTCACCTCTAATCACTTCTGCAACCTCCCTCCTTTCTTGGCTTTTGCTTTGCTTTGAAAGTTAGTTCAAACTAGTTGCTTGTTTAAAGTATGAGGTTTAATCCCTTTAGGGGTTCATTACCAACGGCATGACACTTCTCTCATGCCTAAAACAACTCTTGGTTTGATGTTTCTTTCCATTAGAGGACTTAATCTTCACCTTTAGACTTAATTTGTTAAAGAATGGAAAGGTAATTAAAATGGAATAATAAAACTTGGACTAAAATGATGCAAGATAATAACTTGGTTTGGGTTCAATCGGACGTTAATTGAACCGTTGAGTCTTGAGTCGTTTCATACTCATTAGTGATGAAAACGGTTCAAGAGTCAGCGTCAACCATTTCCCTTGATCATCCATGATAAGGAGGGGGTTTGAGAGTCTTGTTTTGTTGCATTCATTGAACTTGCACATTTGATTCATAAGCCATCATACAATGAAATTGCATCCATTAGTGATTTATGAATCAAACTTACTACTCCTTTGAGATATTTGGTGATAAGGAAGAGTGAGTTGTGCAAACAACCCTTGAGAGTACCCTGTGCATGCTCTGTTTGTTCTCTGTTACAGCAGGAAGAACCATGCAATAGTGGCCGGCAGACCACCAACAATGGACGGCAGGCCATCACTCCTGGCCGGCCAGCCACCACTCCTGGCCGGCCAGCCACCAATGCAAAACCCAGTAACGTATTTTTTAAGCAGAACAGAGTTGGTCTGAGATGGAAATTGATGCAAGTGTTCTCCTGTGCAACAGAGGCATTTGGTAGCAGAAACAGTGGCTTTTTCGGGTGAAAAGTCCGTGCATGCATGAACATTCCTCGTTTTCTGAGGAAGAGTAATTAGAGTAGTTAATTTAGTTACTTTATTTCATGTTGTAATTAATTAGTTACCTAGAATAGTTAATTAATTTGTTGTAATAATTAATTAGCTAGTTTAGTTGATTTTTTCATTCGTTTTGTAATAGCTAGTTAGTTTATTCGGACCCTCCTGTGTGAGGGCGCAATGTTGTAATAATATGTATGTCTTCCAATCCCACGTCTTTCCCCCTTTTATTTACTAGCTTATGATAGTCAGTTTAGGGCATCATGTTTTGTTTAGCATTCTTCATGTTTGCATCCACTTGTCTTGCATACACCGAGGCTCGGTTCATCATTCTAACTTGCATTGTTAGTTTAGTGCTTCTTTGAATACATGCTTAGACCGCATGCTATCAAATTGATTCATTTGCCACATTAGTAACTGAGCCTAGTAAATTGCATATCGCATGTATTGCATTAATCATATCGCATATTTAGGAATCATGCATTTTTCTAACGCATTTCTCTTTTGGCTTGGAGTACTAGGTGAGCCTTTACTTGCTTTAGGATATCGTATGTTGATGTTGCCATGTCTAGCATACTTGCCATGAGGCTAAGTGCTTAAGTGATAAACTGTTTGAATACCCGTGGATGAAGGTTAGTTGCTTGAATTGAAATAATTTGAGTAATGTTTATATGCGATCACTTTTTCAAGTGGCACATTCACAAACTCTTTTCAAAAACAAAACATGAGATCAAGTGTTCCAATTCTTGCTATGGAAGCCGGATAAAAGTGGACGCAGATAGGCCGAATAGACATTTATATAATCGGTACATGTTATACTCGCCCCCGTCTTGTACGTTCTGGATGCCGAATAGCTTAGTCGGCCACAAAGCTAGCTGAACGAGGGGTCGATTGGAAGTTGGAATACGACGAAAGAATGGCCGAGTGAGTAACCACACGACGGATTAGTAGTGGGCCCCATCCTGAGGACTGGGAGCGTATATAAATAGAAGAGCAACAACCAACGAGAGGTAGGTGAGAACTATTACGCTTAACTTAAGACACAAGTAACTAAGAGAGCTTATACTGACTTAACTGTCGGAGTGCTAATTCCGGCACCCCCAACCGAAGTGTTCATTCCTTTTCAAGTTACTAGCTGAGGGTCTCGAGCGTCCTAGTGGATCAAAAGAGTATTTCCAAATCACTTCCCCACAATTGGTGCCGTCTGTGGGAATACTCAACTACATCCATGGTGGGTGTAACGGAAGATCCTCCGATAGTCGCCGACGAAACCATACCGAGAGATGACCTCACTCCAACAAACATGCTGGGACCGGAGAATATCGCTGCAAGACGTGCCTTGAACTTGGACTCATTTGCCCAAACCTCACCATCGACCTCAGCACATGAGACAATGCAAGCGATCATGGAACAGGCAAAGCAAAACGAATAGAGGCTGGAAAACATGATCGCTGAGAACGAGCGCCTCCACCAAGATTTGGCCTTGGAAGTAGCGAAATCCAAGCAAGCTGCACGCCAAGATCCCGGACGACCTCTAAGAGAAGATGGTCGACGACCTCGAGTTCGAAGGCAAGAAAGTGATAGTGACTCTGACTCATCATCCCCAGAACCCAAAAAGAAGGGACGAATCAAAACCACTAGTTCCTCCGAAGAGAGTGCGCGTGCATGCCATAAGCGAATGTGAAATGATTCAGGCGAAGAAGACCAACATAATCCCTTTGTGCGACGGATTGCAAAGGCAGTACTACCTAAAAAGTTTAAAGCCCCACCGTTCACCCTGTACGACAGGAAATCAGACCCCACTGACCACATCCACCATTACAAGCAAGCTATGATGTTGCATGCGAACGACAAGGCCCTCATGTACCAAATATTTCCAAGCAGTTTGGGATCGTTGGCCGTCAAATGGTACTATAAATTGGAACCGGCATCGATTAAGACCTTCCATCAACTCCAAAAATCTTTCAGGACAAGGTTCATCACCAATGAGGTCCAGCCGAAGCAGGCTGATTCTCTCTGGGCAATGCAAATCCAATCAGGGGAAACCTTACGAGCGTATTTGGCGCGCTATTGGAAATGCTTTAATCTTGTGGATAACGCCTGCAACGAATCCATGGCCATCATCACCTTTAAAATAGGGTTACATCCTGATAGCGCCCTCCGCAGTTCCTTGACTAGAAGGCCCCTCAAAACAATCTGGACGTTGATGAAAAAAGTCGAGGAATATTGCAAAGTTGAAGATGACGCACTGCGGGTTAGAGCTGGGCACAAGGCCACCAAGACGGCCCCAACTAAAATCATTCAGCCGATGAGTTCTGTACCATTACGGAGACCTGAACCACGGGGTCGGGCTAAACGAGACAAAAGAAATTCGCGCCGATTAAATGACCAATGCTCCCACCGAGCTAATGAACAACTTCAAGTGGATAACAGGCGTACAAGGTGCGCGAACAAGAAGTATATAGAGTTGTCAGAGCCGATCAGCACGATTATGATTAAAATTCAACATCTGCCATTCTTCAAGTGGTCGCCCAAGATGGTGGGACCTTCCGACACAAGAAGACGGGATAGGCGGTGCGAATATCACAAAGATCACAGTCATGATACCGACAGTTGCTATGCTTTGAAAGACCACCTTGAGGAGTTGGTACAAGACGGTCGGCTCCAGCAACACGTCCGAAAGAGCAACTCAACCAAAACAGTTGCCCTACGGCAGGATTCACCTCCGCTCGACGTAATCCGTATGATATACAGCCTGCCGATAGCCCCCGACGTACATTCAATTCAGTCACATCCTGGCCCCCAAAAGCAAATCACACCAGTAAAACGGCCTTATGATGCTCCGAGTATTACCTTCGATGATTCTAATCTGATCGGCGTAACACTCCCCCACATTGATCCATTGGTCATCGAACTACACGTAAATCGATTCACCGTTGAACGCGTTCTCATAGACTAGGGGAGCATTTCGGAGGTTATGTATTACAAGACCTTCATCAAACTCGGGTTCACTGAGTCGGACCTGTCTCCGGCTCCTTATCTATTATTCGGCTTCAACGCTAATCCAGAATACCCGTTAGGCAAAATCACACTACCAGTTCGAGCGGGCTCCCGAACTGCAGATGTGGAATTCTTGGTTGTCAAGCTGACTTCGCCGTATAATCTAATCATGGGACGAACTTCGCTGCATGCCATGTGTGCCATGTTAAGCACATATAATCAACTGCTCCGCTTCCCGACTGAACGCGACATTGAACAAATCCGTGGTTCCCAAAAATCGGCATAAACATGCTATCTTCTCGCTGCGAAGACACCAAGAGAACTGCAAGTGAATTCTATTGAGGTGTTGGAACGCGAGAGCCTCGACGATGTTGGATGGCTCCCAAGTGAAAAGGCCAGGGAAGCCCTGGATCAAGTTGAAATTAACGGGGATCTTGACAGGTTCTTCATGATCGGCACATCCTTGAATAAAACTGACAGGCAGCAGCTAATTACCTTCTTACTCGGCAACCTTGATGTATTCTCATGGTCGCCATATGAGATGCCGGGGGTAGATCCCTCTGTTTCTGAGCACCGTTTAAATGTTGACCCCAAATGTAAGCCGATTATTCAAAGAAGTCGGCGGTCAGCCACAGAACACACTGCTGCCGTTGTTGAAGAGGTTGACCGATTGCTTGATGCCAAGGCAATCCGGGAAGTGACCTATCCTACATGGCTATCCAATACTGTGGTGGTAAAGAAGAAAAATGGGACTTGGCGTGTCTGTGTGGACTTCACGGATTTAAATAAAGTTTGCCCCAAGGATTGTTTTCCTCTCTCCAGAATTGACCAACTCGTAGACGCCACGGCACGTCATCAACGTATGAGCTTCCTCAATGCCTACAGAGGCTACCATCAAATCGCCATGCATCCGGAGGACCAAGACAAAACTGCATTCCTCACCCCAAGAGGAACCTATTGCTATAAGGTTATGCCTTTTGGGCTGAAAAATGCAGGGGCAACTTATCAAAGACTAGTCACTGCCATGTTCAAGGAGCAACTCGGCCGTACTATGGAGTGTACATTGACAATATGGTGGTCAAGTCTAAAGAAGAGCAAACTCATCTGGCCGACCTAGAAGAGACGTTCGACGTTTTACGCAAGTACAAAATAAAGCTGAACGCTTCCAAGTGTGCATTTGGGATCGGATCCGGTAAATTCCTTGGCTACATTGTCAACCACCGAGGAATCGAAGCCAACCCAAGGCAAATCACAGCAATCTTGGAACTCGGCTCCCCTCGATCGGTGAAGGAGGTTCAAAAGTTGATGGGGATGGCCGCCGCACTCAACAGGTTCATCAGTCGTTCCACAGATCGCTGCCGATAATTCTTTCATACCCTACGGCAGGGTAAGGCTTTTGAATGGACCTTTGAGTGCGAAGCCGCTTTCAACGGTCTGAAGACCTACCTCCGATCAGTTCCACTCTTGACAACACCTTCGGCAGGTGACCTGATTATTTTATATCTAGCAATTTCCGACCGGGTAGTCAGCGCCGTACTGTTAAAGGAAGAGCTTGGGGAGCAGCGGCCAGTGTATTATGTGAGCAAGGCAATGGTTGACGCCGAAACACGTTATCTTTCGTTGGAAAAACTTATTCTAGCCCTTATCACGACAGCAAAAAAGCTGATGCATTACTTTTAGGGGCATACCATCGAGGTACTAACGGACCACCCCCTCCGATTAGTACTCCGTAGTGCAGAAGCATCAGGGCGCGTTTCAAAGTGGGCTCTTGAACTCGGCCAGTACAATATTCAGTTTCTGCCTAGAACCTCAATCAAGGGGCAAGTGCTTGCCGACTTTGTGGCTGAATTCACTAGGGGTCTTGCCGATTTCAAGTCTGATGAAATTCAACCTAGGCCGAACTAGAGAATTTATGTTGGGGACATTTGGCAGTTGTACTGTGATGGATCGTCTAATTAACGCGCCAGCGGGGCCGGAGAAGTAATCATGGCTCTTGACGGAGCAATAATCAAGCAGGCTGTCAAACTCGGCTTCGAAGCATCGAACAATGAAACCGAATACGAAGCCTTGCTAACCGGCTTGCGGAGTGCACATCTTCTGGGTGCTCAGCGTCTGCTTATATTTTGTGATTCAAAACTGGTGATCAATCAGCTAAAGGGGGAGTACGCGGCCAAAAACGACCGTATGGCCGCTTACATGAAAACAGCAAATTCCTTGCTGGCAAAATTTGACCATCATGAATTGAACCAAATAACCCGTGATCAGAACACACATGCAGACGCCCTGGCTTGCCTAGCCTCCACAATTAACTCAAAGATTAAAAGGACAATTGAAATGGGTTTCATCCCTAAGCCGAGCATTGGCCCTTTAGAGGAAATCCAGATCAATGCCATAGAGTCAGGTCTGAGCTGGATGGACTCCATTGCTGCATTTCTATCTTCCGAACAGCTCCCGTTGGATAAGAAAGAAGCACACAAGCTATGAAACAAAGCCCTGCAATACTATTTGGATCTGCAAGGAAAACTTTTTAAAAAATCCCTTTCTGGCCCGTACCTAGAATGCGTTCATCTGGATAAAGTCAAGGGACTCCTAACTGAAATACATGAAGGTAGCTGCGGTGCCCATTCTGGCGGACGCTCTTTAGCCCATCGAGCTGTGACACAGGGGTATTATTGGCCGATAATGAGAGCTGATACCAAATGTTACGTGAAGAAATGTGAACAGTGCCAGAAGTTTTCTCCCTTGACCTATCTGCCTGCTGAAGAGTTAAGCTAACCAGTCCATGGTCGTTTGCCCAATGGGGACTTGACATCGTCGGACCACTGCCTCGCGCCCTGGTCAACAAGCGATTTTTGATTGTCGCAACAGATTATTTCACAAAATGGGTAGAAGCGGAGGCACTAACGCACATTCGAAATACTGATGTGAAGCGTTTTGTATGGAGAAATATCACAACGCGATTCGGCATTTCAAAAACATTTATTTCAGATAACAACACCCAGTTTGATTGCAGTGTCTACCGAGAACTGTGCAGCAATTATGGTATTCGACCCTATTTCTCCACCCTGGCTTATCCACAGAGTAATGGCCAAGCTGAAGCCTCCAACAAAGCCATTTTGGACGGCATCAAGAAGAGGCTAGAGAAAGCTAAAGGCAGATGGGTCGAAGAGTTGTCGAGTGTATTGTGGGCTCATCGCACTACTCCGAGACGGTCCACTAGGGAAACGTCGTTCCTTTTGTGCTTTGGAAATCAAGCAATCATCCCCTTGGAGATCGGTCTCCCAACCTTGAAATCAAAAGTTTTTAATATAGGCCGAAACGACATGATGTTGGCCTTGGATTTACCTCTGATTGAAGAACGAAGAGATCGTGCCCTTGCGTCCATGGCACGGTACCAGCAACAGCTCGCTAAGTCGTATAATCAACGCGTTCAGCTACGTCGTTATGTACCAGGCGAATTGGTCCTGAAGAAAGTGCTTCCAGCTGCCAGGAATCCGGCTGACGGAAAATTGGGTCCTAACTAGGACGGCCCCTATCAGATCGACTCAATCGCGGGAACAGGGGCATATCGACTTAAAGACATATCTGGAAGGAGTCTACCACGCCCTTGGAATTCCTTGCATATGCGTAAATTCTATCATTGAACCCGACCTGTGGGGCATGATACTTGTTTTGAGTGATTCATCATGTACACATTTCGCTTTTGCAATGCAAAGTTTCCTATTTTCTCATTGTGAAACTCGGTTCGAAAATCTCTCGAATAAAGACTCCGGATTCGGAGCGCCCTTCGTGGATCTCACGATTGGCCAAGACAAAAAAAAGCCTCCGAATTTGGAGCGCCATCCGTGCAGGCCACGTTTAGGCAAAATAAAGACTTCGGATTTGGAGCGCCCTTCGTAGATCTCATGATTGGCCAAGACAAAAAAGCCTATGAATTCGGAGCCCCATCCGTACAGGTCAAGTTTGGACCGAATAAAGACTCTGGATTCGGAACGCCCTTCGTGGATTTAATGATTGGCCAAGATGAAAAAAGCCTCCGAATTTAGAGCCCCATCCGTGCAGGTCACGTTTGGGCAGAATAAAGACTTCGGATTCGGAGCGCCCTTCATGAATCTCACGATTGGCCAAGACAAAAAAGCCTCCGAATTCGGAGCCCCATCCGTGCAGGTCACGTTTGGGCCAAGTAAAGACTCCGGATTCGGAGTGCCCTTCGTGGATCTCACGATTGGCCAAGACAAAAAAGCCTCCGAATTCGGAGCCCCATTTGTGCAGGTCACGTTTGGGCCGAATAAAGACTCCGGATTCGGAGCGCCCTTTTTGGATCCACGATTGACAAGATGAAAAAAGCCTCTGAATTCAGAGCGCCATCCGTGCAGGTCACGTTTGGGCCGAATAATGACTCCGGATTCAGAGCGTCCTTTGTGGATCTCACGATTGGCCAAAAAAAAAAAACCTCCGAATTCGGAGCCCCATCCGTGCAGGTCACGTTTGGGCCGAATAAAGACTCCGGATTCGGAGCGCCATTCGTGGATCTCACGATACATGGTAAAAATTGAAACATGCAAGCATTCAAGATGAAATGTTTCATTAAATTGATCGACTGACACAAAATGTATAAACATAAGTTGAAACATGCAAACATTCGAAATCGAGTGTTTTATTAGATTAACCAATAAATACATAATTTACACTCAATCTGCGTTTGAGCATTACAAATGTCTACTTCTATTCGACATCTCCCTCGTCATCACTCTTCTCGACTTCGAAGGCTGAAAAGGGAAAATGATGACCTTAATATAGCGACGACGCCGAATCAACGCCTGCTGCCTAGAGAGCGTCCGCAGCTTGAAGTACCTTGATCCAGCCGTACTTAAATTCACGATTTTCACATTGGCAGACCTCCTTAGCAAGTTTTTTCCTTGGTCTTGTCTATCCCGGCCTTCTGGCCGTCATGAAAGCCTTTTTCATAAGCCCTGGACTTAGCAGTCTCAATTGCAAACATGCTAGCCGTATCTCGATCAACAATCGCATGACTTATTAGCCACTAAGTCACCATTTCCTCCACGACCGGGTTAGGATGGCCAGCCGATTGTGACTCGGCAGTCTTGACCTTTCTTAGTTCACGCTCAGCCTTCTTCACGCGAGCTTCTAAGCTTCGAATGCGTTCGTCTCTCTACTCTATATCCCGCCGTGCGACACGAAGACGCATGCTGATTTCATAGGCGGTGTACAGCCCCTTCACCGCTCCATGAACGCCTTCCCAAAACACTTCAAAATCTTGTCGACCTACCATCGACTGCTAGACTTCAGGTGAAAAAATCTGTCGAGCGAACTCGACTGCTACATTTGGGTCACGAACGATTGAATCCGCTTCTGTCATTGGTCTATTCCCCACAAAGACCGCAAAACTCAACGGGCGCGATGTCGCATCGGGTTCTCTTCCGGAGCGGGGTTCAGGGGATCTACCCCGTGGTTGTTTTTTCCTCCTGGACGACCTACTTCGGCGATGAGGGGACTGGCGTCTCTCCCGCTCCCGCGAAGTCCTACCTCCCATGCGGATAGGTTCACCACTTCGATTCATTTCTCCTTCCAGCTCAGCCAATGTCCTCTCCTCTCCTCTGTTGTTGAAGAATAATCTATTTGACATTCGCACTTGTCTAACCTTCCTCAACGGACTGGACTGAGTTGTTGAGTCTGAACACATTAATAGGACATACGTGCACGAAGCACTCGCCCCATTTATTCTTTACGGGGGCAGCACCCTCGAAGTGATATCATTAATGCTAAACTTCAAAAGCCTCACACCATGAACTAACTGTTTTCGGCATCCCAGTTCAAATGCTAGCTGGGGCAAAGGCAGATTAATCAATCTATTCGGCATAACTATCAGAGCTGAGCCAAATTTCCATTGTGCCCCAGCAAATTACTAAACTGCCATTTTCGGTTTGTCTTGGTTCATTAACTCGCCGGGGCAAGGACAGATTAATCAATCTATTCGGCATAACTATCATAGCTGAGCAAAATTTCCATTGTGCTCCAGCAAATTACTGAACTGCCATTTTCAGTCTGTTTGGTTCATTAACTTGTTGGGGCAAGGGCAGATTAATCAATCTATTCGGCATAACTATCAGAGCTCAGCCGACTTTCCATTGTGCCCCAGCAAATTACTGAACTGCCGTTTTCAGTCTGTTTTGGTTCATTAACTCGCTGGGGCAAGGGCAGATTAATCAATCTATTCGGCATAACTATCATAGCTGAGCCGAATTTCCATTGTGCCCTAGCAAATTACTAAACTGCCATTTTCAGTCTGTCTTGGTTCATTAACTCGCTGGGGCAAGGGCAAATTAATCAATCTATTCGACATAACTATCATAGCTGAGCCGAATTTCCAATGTGCCCCAGCAAATTACTGAACTGCCGTTTTCAGCCTGTCTTGTTTCATTAGTCTAACTGGTTCGTTAACCTGCTGCGGCAAGGGCATATTCACTAATATATTCAGCTAAGCTGCAGCACTTTACAGTTATTTTTAATTCGGTAGCTTGTTTCATTCATTTCATGATTTTACATCTTACTTGGCGGCTAACAAGCACATTCATTGAGCACAAAAGGCAAAAATAATTTCCATTCATAAGCTGCACGCAAATAGCAAAAATAATTTTTATTCATAAATTGAGCACAAATAGAATTCATTTTACAAATGAAAACTACCCTATATCGGCTTCTCACAAAAATGAACAATCAAAAACAAAAACCTAATACATACAGTAAAATCTACATACGCTTAATACCAAAGCAAAATGGAAAATATTCAACTATCTTCGGGGTCAGACTCCAGCGGCTCAATGTCTACCTGCTCATACGGAATCGACTGTCCCGATGTCACATTAGCAGCAGCCAAGGCCTTGAGCCAATCGTATTTGAACCCCCTATTTTTAAATTTTGACACTTCTTCGACATAGTCCGCCAAGGCCGCATTCTTGCCAGCCTGGAACGACTCGGAAAGTGTAGACTCGGCGTTCGCCTTCGCCCGCCTAGACTCTTTCAGGTCAGCCTCCAGCTTTGCAATCATTTCGTTGGCCAGTCTAAACACTTCTCCATTCGCTTTCGTCTTTTCCTCAGCGGCCATTTTCAGTGCGATAGTAGTCCTGGCCTCATTTGCTTCTGCATCGGCCCTAGCTCTCTCTTCCGCCGCTTTCGCGGCCTCAAAATCGACTCGGAAAGAGGCCTCAGCTGCTCTCCCCTTCTACTTTTCTAATTCGGCTGTAAGGAAGTCGATCTGTTCGATTGTGTCGTGTTGGCGACTTCCAATCTCGGCTATTCTCCCCGCCGCCTGCAAAAGAAAGGACCAGTGAGCTAATATAGAAACTCCTGTTTAGCCTTGCAGAGCTGTAAAGCACTACGTACCAATATCACCGATTGAGCAGCTAACACAATAGCCAGCAGATCGGCCTCCGCCCTAAAAGTTGCTCTGTCAGCCGGCAGAGAAATTGAGGAAGCCAGGCTCAAGACCACAATCGAGTCCCTTATAGCCGATGAATCGGAGCTAACCGGTATGTTTTTTATCTTTGGCTGCACTATGAACGGCACAACCAAGTCCGATTCTTCCAAGCATGGCCGTTTGTCCACTGGATCTTCCGAATAAACGGTATCGTGATCGGCTGGGCACTTTTCACCCCTGGACTCTGTCACTTGACCCTCCTGTTGATCGACAACAGTTTTCGTTTCGACCATTTCATTCTAAGCCACCTCTTCAACAGGAATGTGTGGAGTTTCTTCCCTGGCGTCAGGTGGAGGGGGCGGAGGTTGGTTTTACTCGGCTTCAGCCCTTCTTCGGGCGGCCATCCTCTCGGCATTCCTTCGTTTAGCCATTTGGGTGAGCGACTCGCCCGCCATGTTGTCAGGGTAAGAGCAGGGCAAATCCCCTAAGTTTGTAAAAATGTCTTTGAAAAAGTCCCCTTGGCCTAAGGCGGGCGGAGGGTCAGACAAATTCAATCCGACTTCCTCGAAAGCTGAATTAAGTGCTTCTTCTATCTCGGCTTCCGACTGGTTCAGGTTCTCGGCGACCGGATTAGCTGCTTGTTCTTCCTCTTGTTCCGATTCAGAGGTTTCTAAACTAACCTCTTTTATGTTTTTGAAGCTGGGGAAGATAAGGGCGGTAAGATGATCTTCACCACTCGGAATTGGAATGTGTTTTGCTGCCAAAAACGTAGAATAAGACGGCGCGTATCACAAAAGAATATGGGCCGTCCTCCCTTGTTTCTGCAAGTTTGGACGGCCAACGAACTGTAGAGCGACTTTAATGTCCGCAAGTACAGCGTCGTCGGATGAAACCAACACTTTCTTCAAATTGCTACCAGCAAAAACAAAACGGTAAACATATGGAAGCAAAGCCGAATACAAATAAGGTAGTCGGAAAAACTACAGTGAGTTATATGGCCACCTGGTTCACCTTTTTTCCTTGGCACGGGATCTTGGCGATCTTCACCCTCGCTGAATTCCCAGTTGCCTCAGACAACGACTATCACGTCGTCAACACGCTTGCCAAAGCTGGCAAGCATAATCACTAGGTAATGTTCGGTATCTTTGGCCCTGAGAAAATAGCGTCCCAGCCGACAAGTAGACTTGGCCAAGGCATAACAATGCCGAATTGCAGGTATACCTAAGTTAATCCTAAGACGACGGTTCAACTCTGTAATCCCCATTATGATGCGGAAAAAATTCACGTTAGGCTGGGAAGGAATTAGACCCCAGTGTCGAAGGACGGCTCTTAAAAATGGGTGAAGGGGAAAACGAACTCCGTCCTCAGTAATCGATAGGAGAGGAAAGATGATTGTACTCTCATTGGTCCTCTTCATATCAGTGGTGTTGTCTGCCACAAATGACAGATGGACGTCGTCGGGGATGGAATAATGGCGTCGAAAGCCGGAAATTCGATCTGCAGAAAGGAGCTCTTTCAAATTTTTTGCCATCACGGCCAGCCTAAGGATTATGCAAAACTGAAAGTAAATAAGAAAACGGCGTGGGGAGTGAAGGAGAAGAAAACTTACAGGAAGCAGAAGGAATAATGAGAGACAGAAGGAAATTGCAGAGGACGTGAAGTGAAGGAGTTGAACTAAAAGGCGAGCCAGAAACTTTGAGTATTCAGAGTATACATTCGAAGAGACAGAGTTTTAAATCACATTAAATGGAGGACGCGTACGAAGAGGCGGGAATTTGTAATGATAACCAAAAAACGTGTGCGTTCTGACACACGTTGGAATGAGGTTAACCGCTGAATTTTTGATTTTTCAAGTTCGAAACCAAACACGCCGACTAACTAGTGCTAGTGGGGTGTTTGGGGGCAATTATGGGAGCCGGATAAAAGTGGACGCAGATAGGCTGAATAGACATTTAGATAATCGGTACATGTTAGACTCGCCCCCTTCTTGTACGTTCTGGATGCCGAATAGCTTAGTCGGCCACAAAGCCAGCTGAACGAGGGGCCGATTGGAAGTTGGAATACGACGAAAGAAGGGCCGAGTAAGTAACCACACGACGGATTAGTAGTGGGCCCCATCCTGAGGACTAGGAGCGTATATAAATAGAAGAGCAACAACCAACGAGAGGTAGATGAGAAGTATTACGCTTAACTTAAAATACGAGTAACTAAGAGAGCTTATACTGACTTAACCGTCGGAGTGCTAATTTCGGCACCCCCAACCGGAGTGTTCATTCCTTTACAGGTTACTAGCTGAGGGTCTCGAGCGTCCCAGTAGATCAAAAGAGTATTTCCAAACCACTTCCCCACACTTGCAAATTAGTCTGTACTTGTGTGTGCACATCACTTAGTAATGCTAGCCTAATAAATCGGAACAAGAGTATATAACGTAAATGAGATTCATATCATGATTAATAGAGGTCGATCTTTGATCGGGCGAGCGGGGGTGCTCAATTCATGACCTTCCCCTCTCATACCTAAGTTCCCAATCCGAGACAATCTTGGTGATGACGGACACGTGGCCTTTGGCACGAGTCATGGGTTTCCTAAATTTCCCAAAAATATTTAGGTAGCGACTCTGTATCTAGCAAAGCAATCCATTTTTGGCAATTTGATTCAAAATCGATTTTCCAAAAAAATTGTTGGATTGGGACTCTTTGGTGTTTATCTATTTCGCATTGTACTTGTGGAATCAGATTCAGAACCGTAGGAGTCCGATACTGTAGGGCTTATTTGACTTCCAGAAAGGGGAACGAAAAGTCGAGCCATAGAAGGCAGTTAGTATTCTTTAAACAAAATAATCCCAAATTCAAATGGATTTAATTTGATCTTCAACTCTTCGTATTGTGACAGGGAAAAAGAGGCTTTAGTAGTACTCACATCCCGCAATTTGTTTCTTAGAAGCATGCGTAAGACAGCTTTGCGAATAACTTCTGTAGGATCCTTTGCTAGCTGATCTTTTAAACTTCTTTCTTTAAGGTGGCCCACATACATATAAGCCAGATGTATAAAGTCCATTGTTAAGACACAAATTCCAAACAAAAATAACATGATAACTGCTTGAATGAAATCATCCGAGGACAATCATCTATAGACTACTGTTGTATTTTCAGCATTTGAAACAAAATCCTTCATGTTCTAAAGCACTCAAACTAGATCAGACTACGTTACTTAGAACTTCGTAAAAGAAAATCATATCAGCTTTCTTCAGACGAACCAAATTCCACAGCTAGAATGACCAAATTGGTTCTTGTAATTCCTTTGTATACACGTTATTACCACATGTTATTTACAGATTTGAACACAATAAGCAAACAAAGTACAAATATTTCATCTTTATGTAATAAGAAGTTATCACTAAAAAATTGGTACTTGCCCAGTATGCTAGTGATAAAACTTGTCTGTAAGTTTCCTCCCTGTGACACAAATATCCTTTGCATTGAGCACAATGCACATGTCCCCACCTTCATGATTAGATGTGTATATCGGCTTGAGTCCGGATCTTCTGCCATACATTCCTGCCATACATTCCTGCAGTGCATACAAAACGACGTCGTTTTGTATTAATTTTTTTTTGTTTTCCTCCTCGTTTCTTTTTCGTTGCTTCAGAACTGTTTAGAACCCTAGTGTTGCTTCAGAACTGAGACGAATTGAGAGTAGAGGCGAAACGACGAGGAGAGGAGAGGCAACGGTGAGGCGAGAGGAAACGACGGCGAAACGACAGCCCTCGCGCTCTCTCTCTCTCTCTGAGCTCTGTCTGGCGCCTCCATCACCGAGCAGTACCCACCATCTGTAACCCGTAAGTTTTCTCCCCTTGTCGATTTCAATCTGTTTTGACTTGGGAATTCGAATATATCTCTCTGTGCATCTCTTTGATTTCTGGGTTCAACTTATCTCAATCTCATTTGATTACCTAATTTTTGTTATGCTATTTCTGGGTCATGTTGTCTGAGACTCAATGGTATTTGAAAATGAACTGGCAATTTTAAAAGACTTATGCTTACAAACATTTTTATTTGTGGAACTTCATGGGTTAATGAACTTCTGTTGGAACCTATGTTGTATAATTTTTTCATGTGGTGGGACTTTACACTAGTATTAATCCTTTTTATTTTTTGTTTTACAGAGTTTGCAGCATTTAAGTCCTCAAACCGCTCCCAAGTCCCAATCTCCCAGCTCTTCCTGGACATTTATGTTAAACGATTTGCTGGGACTTGAGTTTGGAATGATTAATTAACGACAACCCAAGAAGAAATGGAAGGCGGGGTTGTTTTGGGAGTGAAAGAAGAGAAGGGAAAGAAAGGGTTAGATGGCACAGGTCTGAATTTGCCAGTCAATCGCCACGGCAACCTCAGGAGTGCTTCCAATGATGAAAACCTCAAGGACATCTTTCACCAAATCAGAACTTCCAAAACCCCTGTAAGCATTTGAACATCAATGAAAGAAACTCAACCTTTTAATTCTGTTCGGTCTACAAATCATTTTGGTTTGTGGGTATTTTTTCATTTGATTCCCTAGACTGATTCCATTTTTTTTTTCCTTTAAAGGTATCTGATTTTGAATTTTCTTGTTGTGTGTGGACTGGGTTTCTGTTGAATTGACTGTTTGTTACCCTCCAATGGTTCTCCACATTGAATAATGAATTGGGTTTTGTTGTGTTTGCTATTATCAACCATATATCTCTACTCTGTCTCTCTCTCTGTTTTCAAATCTCTGCTTTTACACAGGTACGCATCAGCAACGAAAAAGAAACGAGGAGGAAAAAAAAAAAAAAAAAAATTAATACAAAACGACGTCGTTTTGTATGCACTGCAGGAATGTATGGCAGAAGATCCGGACTCATGTTGTCTTATCTTTGCCTTGAACCACAATAGCTACTTGAGATGCTAACCTCCCGAGGACCTATACGACAGGTGACAGCTGTTATTTGGTCGTTACTTTAAGCAAAATAATTTCATGGTAGCAAACAACTGTGCTATGTAGATGGGACAACTTATATCACAGAATGCCATTTCCAAGTTTAGTATCAAAACAATTCAGAGGTTCACCCAGTCATCCTACTAAATATTTTTCACAAAAAATGTTTAGAAAAACTATCAACACACTACTTAATTTAAGAAACAAGAAATAGAAAAGAGAGAGAGGAGGAGCGGTAGTTTCAACCTGGCCCTTGGCATCAAATACTCTCCATCTCAGACCTTCCAAGTCGATAAGTCTCAGGCCACCAAGTGCTTTCTGCATGAAGGTTAAATGCGTACGCATTAGTCAATAATATGTTTAGCTAAGCAAACATGATAATAGTATTAAGGCAGGTAACATAAATATCAGACTGGTGTTCATAATGCTAATGAATAACCCACCTCTCATGTTATTTTGATAAAATTCAAAGTAACATGAGAGGTGGGTTATTCATGGACCTCATAGGACATCTCAAGAAGCTATGTGAATAAAATTTGTGAAGTTTGCTTATGTGTGCAACTTTAGACATTTGTAATGCTTGGTCATGTACAATGAAAGACCAATAATTTCACCAAGCCTCAAACACTGTCAATTTCATATAAATTTACTTCTATTAAGCAAAGAAGGAGAAAAATTCACACTTTGCTTGCTGAAAAGCTGGTGTAAAGAAAAATGACAAGAAATTAAACACTGGCAATAGAGCTAGTGCCTTCACTTGAAAAGAAAAGACCAATTAAAGGTTTCCTTCTTTTTTTTTCTTCCTTTGACATTACTCTTCCTTTACTTTCTCAGCAACCAAACAATAAATGGCTAAGGAAGGCAGGATCAAATAACGAAAACCAGAGAGAGAGAGAGATAATGCCTTCAAATTGCCATTGAAAGACTCTCCTGCGGCAGTCATGTCTCCCTGCCCCTGGTTTGGCTCTCCCGCCAGCAACAACGATCATTCAAAGAAAAGCGAATCAAAAAGAGATCAGAGGATGATGAAGAATCGTGAACTCTCCTCAGAGAGAGTGACAGTACCTCGCACACAAATATTCGACATGTTAAACCCTTGGGGCCGTTTGTTTTAAGAAGTAAGTTTGGCAGAATTATTAGTGGGTGGATTGTGTTCGTTTGATTATTAATGGATTAATATTAGTTTTTGTTTATTTTGAGAGATATGAATAAGATTAGTCGTGTAAAATTTTATAAATATTCTTATTACATTATTTTTAAATATGAGTTTATACTGACTAATTAATTTTAATAGTAAAAATATATTTTATAGATATTAAAATTATATTTTAATATTAAAAATTATATTTCATAATTTTTTTTTTTTTTGGGTACTGTTTTATTTTTTTAATATATTTTTTTTGGTATAAATATTATTATATTTTTATATTAAAAATTATTTTTATATTATATTATTTTGATATAAAGAATGGTGAAGTAAAAAATAGTAGAATATTTAAAAATAATAATAGAGAAAAGATCATACTAATCAAGTGGAGTAAGTAAATTAGGTAGAATAATAGAAGATAAAATCGTAAATTTCTCTCTAATCCTAATGGATTATTTTTCTAATACCATCTCTTATGCGGAACTATTAATTCCATCTGTCTATCATAATCCTAAGATATTGTGAATTATCTTCCTTATTTTGTAAACAAACACAGTATTAGTCGATCCCACATCCATTCTAATCCAATCATATCTCCTATAATTCAAAACAAATAGACCCAGACAGAGTTTATATTCAGTGTGGAAAATGAAAAATAATATTTATATATATATAATTATCAAATGACAATTATGTAGTCATGTCTTCTGCTTTTTGATCATAAAAAATCATTAAAAGAGGATGACACAGAGGAAGAATTTCTTTATTTTTTTTTTTACAACAAAGGATAATATTACCGCAAGAGAGGAAGAAAAAGGTTGTGTAGATTTAAAGATGAGATGGATTAAAATATCAACTGCAAAGTGACAGTGTTTTAAGAGATTTCTCTCTCTCTCTTTTTTAATCATTTTTAATTTTTTTAATTATTTAAACTAGTGCTGAGAAATTTCTCCTTCCTTTGTTTTGTTTTGTTTTTTTTTTTTTTTTGGGTTAATTTCATTTATTTTCTTTTCTTACAAAAAAAAAAAAACCAATTAATCTAAACAAATAGTTGTAGGCACTCTTAGGGTTGGTTTGGGATGTTCTAAAAAAGTACACTTTTTAACTTATTGGCTTATATGGATTGGGTTTGGGTTGGATTTGATATGTTAAAGAGATGATGTGATTTAAATAAGATGATGTGATTTAAATAGAATAGTGACTTTTTAACTTTTTGTATTATTTAGTAAATGCCAAACTTGACCTTACTTTGGGTCTTTATCGTCCCTGAAAGGGCAAAATGCATTTGGGATAGGGCAGAGTCCTTTTTCTTAGGGCCTCATGAGTCATGACTGAACCCACTAACCAACATATATTAGTAAACAAATCCTAAAGATTCTGTTTTGAAGAATACATTTCCTTTTACTTCCAAAATCCATTTACAACTAGGGTAAATTCAAAATTTTTACAATGAAGACGAATAGTTCCCAAGTACTTCGAGACAAAGTACTACCCCAAAACATCTACATACTTTACTTCCTAGTTATGAACCTTCTATTCCATTATGTTTCCACTTTCTTTATACCAAATATAGCCTCCCTTGTCACTAGCTTTATTCCCCTCACCCACAGCTCTGCCTTCTCAAATCCACCTTCACACACAAAATGCAATTCCTTGTTCTCCGTCGTCACCACCCGAAACACTCCAGGCTCACCCGCATCACCCTTCCTCTGCCTCAGCCTCTTAAAACTCAAGCTTGGTCCCACCTCAACCTCCCGGCATATAACATTTCTTCGGCTTGAATTCCCCCACCTCAACACCCCGGTAGCCTCCACCATCTTAATAACTTTACTATGTGGAGATCCTTTCCCACCCTTCGTATGCTTCAGCACAAGATCACCACTCAACACCAGCTTGCGAGCAAGCTCGTCCATTATCACCCGTATTGCATCATTCTTGGCACCACCATTCTTTGTTGCAAGTGAAAGTGCAGTTTCACCTTTTGCATTCTTTAAATCACAACGTGCTCCATATGAAATCAAGAGCTCGCACGTGCTTCCGTGGCCTTCCCTTGCAGCCAACATGAGTGGCGTGTAGCCATCCCCATCAGGGAAATTTATGTCATAACCTATATGCACCAACAATCTCGCTGCATCCAAGTCTCCACGGCGAGCTGCACAATGTAGGGCGTAAAAACCTCCACCATTACGATTACCCTTTTCAATAGCGAATTCAAGCATTACTTTCTCAAACAAATCACGGTTTCGATTGAATCCAGATAGGGTTATAGCAGTCTCGCCAGATTTGTTACACAGCTTCACGTCAGCCCCAGCATAGACAAGCAAGCGAAAAGCTTCAACATGACCTTCCATTGCAGTAACCATGACTGCAGAGAAACCTTTATCATCCTGATGGTCAAGATCAATTTCAGCCTGTCCAATTAGAGCTTTCAAGGCTTGAATATCACCCAATCTAGCTATGAACATTAGAGGAGAAAAAATGGACACATTACTCGATTTGGGAACTATTCCAGCCCTAATTACATCTAGCACAGCTTGTTGAAACCCAAGAGACCATTGGCTTGACCCTGCAATTGACAATGCAGATTGACCGGCTATATTGACCAAACCAAAATCAGCACCAGCTGTGGCCAATACTTTGAGGGACTCTTCCCTCTTATATTTTACACAGATCATCAGAGCTGTCTCACCAGTGTCTGTCATTGAGTTCATATCACAGCCATAGTCAATTAGGCATTGAAGTATTGTCGACAATCCAAGACGGGCAGCCATGTGTATTGGACGGAACATAGTTTTCTGGGTTGTTTTAACAGGGGCTTCTACGTGTGCACCACAACCCAATACCACATTAACAGCTCCTCTATTGCCACAGAGAATGGCATGGTGCAGGAGGGTTCTTCCATAGTGTGGGGTGTTGGGGGAGACTACTTGGAGGAGCATACGTAAGATAGCACCACTGTGTTCAAAATATTCCACCGCACACCAGGTGATGGCATAGGGCTCTGCTAGTCCTGCGCCCACTCTAAACTCTTCGCCTGAAGCTGTATCCCATGACCATGCCCCTAGTTGCACTTTGATGTCTGTTCTGGCACCAGCCTGGTTTTACCATTTTTGGAGAAAGTAAACAAGTTTTGTTAGTCGTGTTAGGAACACAGAAAAGAAAACTTTTTAAAAAATTAAAAAATTAAAAACAAACAAATAAATAAAGGATTTTGGAATTTGTCACTATCTAAGGCTGATGATACTTTAGTCCACTGCACAATTGAGCGTACCAGGGAGATAGGATAGAGTTTCTGTTGAGATTCTCATGTAGTACATATAACCATCATCATGGAATTGTCATCCAGAGGACAAATCCAGCTGTTTCAGAATCACAGTTGTCATACCAACAAAAGGGACCCACCAGTATATGACACGTGTGCTAGGGAGTTGAGGGTACCAGAAATAGTTCATTTTATTCCAAATCTCTTTCCGGAATATCAGATTTTCAAAAAAATTCATCCTTTCGATTAAGATAAAGGGATAATTTCATTTTAAAGATGGGATACAGATGACCTTGCACCTATTATTCGTACATCCTGCTACCTATTATCTAAATCAAGATTAGAATCTTGCCTGTAGCAACAAATGGACTACAGAGATCTGCCTGCTCACAACAGCAGCCACGAGTGCAGTACAGTCAACATTTGTGTGTAGAGAAGGCTTATAAGATTGAAGCAACACCCGATCAGTTGCATTTGCATCCACCCCACACTGCAAATAGGCAACAGCTATTATATCAAAATGGCATGGTAATTTAGCAAGACATAAAGCATAGAGAGATTCATTCAAGAGATTAACTAGTCCCCAGATCCTATTAAACACATAGCAGTAACTGTTCCAATTTGCACATGGCACTCTGCTTACAGAAAAGCTTACACTACTTGAGGAAAAAAACACAGAATCTGTCTGAATAATTCAACCATTCAACTTTAGCAAATTGACAAGTAGCAAAATGTTTGTCTAGAGAAATTTAGTGAAAAGCATCTCGTTTCAACCACTTCAATTTACAAGAGAGCCCACATGGTAAGCATATTCTTTGCATTACGGAGAAGAGAAGCTGCAATTATTGTATTTAACTCAAATGACATGACTGACGGGAAAGAAAGCAATACTCAGAAGGACCATGGTGAAGCTAATGGAAACCAAAGACAACCTAATGATTGAAATGACTATAATGTTTGTCTCTTATAAATTAGTTGATGTGATTGGATGATAAACCTAATGTAACAGTAGTCATTGGTTGTTTTGCTACAATGTTTTTAGTATGTAAATTTTATGAAAATTGCTGCTGGACAGCCCATTTGAGTCAGTGAATATGATTTTTTTACCTTAATGAGAGCATCTACCACATCCATGAACCCTCTGCAGCATGCAGTGACAAGAGAATGCACTGCAATATGAGGACGAATCAGGTCAGATCCCATGAGCAACTCCACATGCCTTGCACGACCATGATAACTTGCCTCTAACAATGCCTCCTCACAAGCTGGCTGAGAAGCACCAGCTTTAACTAAGATCTCCAAAATCTCAAGGTGGCCCTCCCTCACTGCTGCTGTTGTCGCGAAGCCCCTGAATAGTTTTTGGTTCACATCGGCTCCAATGCTCTATCATTTTGACAAATGCCAACCCTCAGCACATTGCAAAAATAAAGAAAAAACTCAACAAGGAGACATTCGTCATTTTGGTTCAAAATCTTCAAGCTGGTTAAGAAGAAACAAATTAAGCTAGCAGCATAGTAAGCATTTTGGATTCTTCATCAAGTACAGGTAGCCATGGCCACTCCCAAACAAAAATGGGCAACATGACTGATGTGACACATAATGGGACATGGGACTTCAACTAAGCAGCCAGTAGGTGGTCATTAATATGAAGAAAAAGGGGAGTGTATCATGTACGTGTGACACATAATGGGACATGGGACTTCAACTAAGCAGCCAGTAGAAGGTCATTAATACGAAGAAAAGGGGGGATGTATCATGTACATATGCCACTATGCACAAGCTCTGGTCAATGGTTAGAGACAACCCAAAATGGGCCTCACCGACCCAAACTTGAAAATTTATATTAAAAGAAAAAAAAGAACACGCCATGAAATGAAAAAAATTATAGTAAAGAAAAGTCTTTTCTAAGTAACAAATGGTTAGAGAAAACCCACGATGGGCCTCACCGACCCAAACTTGAAATTTATGTTCAAAAAAAAAAAAAAGAACAAGGGATGAAATGAAGAAATTATAAAGAAAATTATAGACAACATTGCTTTCATTTTTTTCCCCTTTAACTTCATAACACATGCCTAAGTAAACATAAGATGAAATGAAATAAGACAGATCACACATGATATGCCCAGAGAATAAAATGAACATAACAGCAAAAAAAAAAAAAATTTGCTACACCAATATGCTTACACATTCACAAATAGCTCTAATCTTCTCCATTACAAGTAAAATAAGATCAAAGTCCTGATGCTGCCAATTAATTGTACAAGAAACTTACAAATTGGTGACTGTTAACAATGAATATTTAAAAGAAACTCAGAAAACATAAATAACAGCAAAAAAGCCAAGCCAGATAATTGTAGCGCACACATTTTTGGATTAAATCCATTTCATTTCTCAAAAAACAGAAAAGTTAATGCTTTCAATTTTAAATGAATTAGACTTGTCAAAATAATTTATGCCTCAGTGAAACCCAAATATATACAGAAAAAAAATTATCCTGTAAACGAAAAATACCCCTACACATAATCTTAAAGCCATACAAATTAGCACATAGTATGTGTATCATAAGCATGCACAAAAATTAAATTTGCCGTTGAATAGGGTGGTCAGTAGCTTTCCTATCCAAGTAGAAAGGATACCATGAAGCTTGAGCTTTCTGAATAGCTGTGATAAATTTGCATTGGTAGAACATAACCAGAGAAAAACAAAGCAAATTCCGTTGGAAATACTCCAGTCTTGAGGTAAAAGAGAGTTTATTCCTTTAGCATGATGTAGCCCTTTTAAAAATTTATAATCAACTCAACAAAATGTTTACTTCAACTGTCAAGGTTTCAGTATGCATCATTTTTACCTTCACTCAAAGACCACCAAGCGTTACAAAAACAAAATCAAACACAATGGTATAATCAGTGACAATATATCAAAATATCTCTAACTATTTATGAGCACGATGACAATTTTTTAGCAATAAAATATTGAAATTCCAATTAATGGTCAAAATTGCACAAAAAGTAACAAATTTAAGTTAGTAACGTGATCTGCTGAATGCAGTCATGACGGAAAGACTAAACAATTAAAATAGATGTATTCCATTTACCTGATGATTCGTGTCATGCTATGATTAATTTGATTCAACATAAGAGGAAACCATAAGAAATTTGGGTGCTAAATAAAAAAAAAAAAATCGTTACATGAACAAAAAAAGTGATGCACAAGCACATGGTCATGCCCAGATGTGCACACACAAAATAAGAAGAACAAAATTTAAATCAACATAAAGTTTGTCTTTGCAGATGTGGGAAATTTCCATACAGCTTGTGGCATTTATGTGGTGTCTGTCGCCATTTAATATGATAAAAAACTGAAACAAAATAAATGCAATTTGTCAAGAAAATTATAGTTGAGACAATCCTGAAATCAGGAATCAATTGTTTTAGATGTAGAAATTTTTACAATTAAGAGAGATGATATGGTCCTCATCCACTAAATCTAAGTATAATAGCAGGAAACCAAAAATCTGTAGCTTAATTCTAAAAGAAAAAACAAAAGAAAACAAACCAAACAAACAAACTAAAAAACAAAAACAAAACAAACTTCAGCAATTAGAAGGTCACAGAAGCAAAATTCAGCAAGGCAAGGCAGCTTAAAAAATCTTTATCGGGCGCTACCAGTAGAAATTAATAAGTATAAGATGAAACAATAATCAGTGCAAATTTCAATCGTAAGTCATTCAAAACATAAGAGACAATCACTATGGCACCTGGTTTCAGATTTTGAATTGAATTAAATAAACAGAGTGAAGGCCGCAAGGAAAATAATACGATGAGTGAACGAGAGAGAAAGAGAGGTAAAGATCAACAAAATGCACATAAACAAACATGTAAACGAACACATCGAAAACTTAACATTTTTAACACATGAAACACTTCAAAATAAGCGCAACGAAATCAAAAAGTCTTTTGTCATATAGAACAGAGCAAGAAACAAGAAGTTGATCGAACAGATACAATCAAAATCAAAATCAAAGACTAAAATCACATTACCAGTAGTTTCCTGACGAGAGTCACACTTCCAGCATGAACAGCAAGGAACAACGCCGTGACATCAGTCTTGAACTCTTCATACTCAACGCGAACCTCATTCGCCGATTCGTCGCAACAAGATAGCTCCGCCTTTCGAACCTTCAAGCACACAGCACCGACGAAGTTGACATCGACGAAGCGATCGGAGATGCAATCGAGAGCAGATTTCAGATCGTTGCAGTGAGAAGCTTCGAGGAGGCGCTGCGAGACCTCTGCTTCGCAGTCCACCGGAAAGACCTGCTTTCCAGCGAGGAAACCGCCTCCGCCAGAGTGGCCAAACACCGTCATTTGCGGCGGAGCAAGTGGTGGTTGGCAAGTAGAGCCGCTCAGAGTCAATACTCTCGCACTTCGCTTCTCTCTCTCTACATATGTATATAGTACTGTTGTGTCTGTTCTTTCTATATATTAGTTTCTCTCTCTATATAGACACGAGGCTCGAGTGGGGGAGAAACTTAAAAGAAGTGAGCGCCAGGGACCAGGAGAGAGAGAGGGAAGGGAGTCAGAGTCAGGAGCATTTTTATTGGGGTGTGGTTAGATTTTAACCAGGGGCAAGAATATTTTTGACTGTGTTGTCAGAGCTGGGTTGGCTCTGACATCATGGGTTAAGTGTAGGTGTGAGTATTCTGTTGGTTATGAATGGATGATCCACGGGCATTGCGATCCTCTAGAGTGATTTGGTGAAGTGATCCTTTAAAGTGATTCTTTATGGCATGACATCTGTTTTACTAATGAAGTCAATGACTGAGATTAATCCCTCACCAAAACAACGTCGTTTTGGTGACCCAAAAAAAAAAAAATTGAGTTTCAAATTTTTAGTAGTGCAAACACAGAGTAAGGGATGAAGAAGAAGGAAGTGGCGGGTTTGATTTATGCTCACAAGGTTGGACTCGAATTGTCCCTGTATTTGGATGTGATTTCCACCGGTGCTGCTAGTTCGAAATCAATTGATTTGTATGGGACTAGGATTTTGAATAGAGATTTTGAAACTGGGTTTTTTGTGAAAGATTTGGAAATTTGTTTGAAAAAGTGTTAGAATATGGGCCTTGCTTTGCTTAGATTGGGATTAGCTCAACAACTTTATCCCTCTCTCAAGGCTTATATGGAAGGTGATTTGGGCACCCAAGCACTCATTTTGGCTCTCGAGCGGCTCAATGATGTCTCGTTAGCGAAGCTATTCTTCAAGAAGCTTGAAGGAACACACAGGTGGGTGTTTGTGTGATAGAATAAAAAGAAAGACAGCTTCAAAACCTGTATATATGTATATATATATATATATTTGGGAACAAGATTCAAAGAAAAATAAATAAAATTAATTTCAAAATTATGTGTGAAATATCAATTGATCTTCCAATTTTGATGACTTTTTTCAATTGATCTTCTTTTTTTGATCCAGATTTGTTGAGGATTTGAGGCAAAATTTTTTTTTTTTTTTTTCTTATAGATTTTGAGTTCAATTTGGTAATGGAACAATCCGATGATGGATGGAGGCGAGGGGGTAGGGGAAAGAATGGTTAGCCGGAGGAGGGTTGGAGAGCAACTGGCGACCGTCAGCAAGGGTGAGGGAACAGGTGGTCGCCGCCGCCATCGACACCGACAAAGCTTTCAAGGTTTTGCAGAGCTTAATCCCTCTATGAAGATCTTTGATTTGTATTTGCAAATCTTTGCTATGTAAAATTATATTTGCTATATGAAGATGATTTGTATTTGCAGATCTAAAATTATCTGCTGTCCATGATCTTCAGTGCTTCGACGCCATGAAGTTCTTCCTCATTCTCTCTTTTTTTTCTCTCTCTCTCTCTCCTGCTCTCACGTTCAAACTGTAAAACTCATAATTTTTTTTTTTGGGTCACCAAAACGACGTCGTTATGGTGAGAGATTGATCTCAACCATTGGCTTCATTAGTGGGACATGTGCCGCACCATAAAGGATCACTCTAGAGGATCACTTCACCAAATCACTCTAGAGGATCCCAACGTGATCCGCAAAGTGACATTTAGACTGTTTTCACGTAAGAAATGATGATCGGACGGCTTCAGTCTAACTGTGATACGTTATGTTTATCTGAACCGTTTCAGCCGAAATTTATGGACTGAGGATGAGTTTTGGGGGTTTTTTTTTTTTTTACTTTTTTTATGTAAATTTTAAAAAGTTGGTGCTTGAAAAGTTATTAAAAAAAAGAATAAGGCTATGTTGGGAACCATTTTTAAATGAGTTTTTTACTCTCACATTTGAATATGATGTTTAGATAAAGTTGTGGAATTAATTTTCTACAACTCTGCAGAAAACTCTGTTTGAGAATGCGATTTTCAAAAAAAAAATTCGAAATTTGGCCTAACCGGTCTTCGGGGCCGGTTGACCGGAACAGTGCATTTTTTTTTTTGCAATTGATATGTTAATTTTTTGTATCAAATATCAAATGTCACATCAAAAATTTCTCACTCAATTCAAAACTCTTTCACCAAACAAATTTTACGCACTCAAATTATAATTTTAAAACTCACAAATTCAAAATACAACTCATACTCTCAAATCATAGTTACAAAGTTTTACCAAACGCAATCTAAAATTTTTAAATAATTTTTTTTTTGTGCTTCATTTTTTTTTATTGATAACACCTTTATTTTTTTAATTATTATTTTGGCCCTAATGTTTATAATTATTTATTTTTTAAAAATTTGCTCTAATAACCAAACATTCGTCAAAAATTGGATAAATTGGAGACACGTTCCCCCAATTCAAGCATTTTCCTTCCTTAGATCTATTGCATTAATTTAATTACTAATTTTGAGAGAGATTGTTTGATAATGATGTTGGATGGTATCGATTTAAAGAGATAATAGTGATGGATGCATGATGTTGCTTTTGAGATATTGGTGGAATAAAAGGTGGATTTTGATATTATTCAATTGTTACAGTGATTGAGCTTAGTCATAAAATTATGTATAATTCTATTATGATTTCAATTTTAATACTATTCTTTAATATTATAATCTTTTCCCTTGTTATTTTTTTAAATATGTAAGTATATATGTATATCTATATATAAAATGTGTTATAAACTCGTTTTTTAAACATTTTTTTTAATTTATTGTAATATAGAATATGCATTATATTCCATTTAGAAAAATTTACCCATAAATCCTATTTTGTGAAAAGTTGAACTATTTAGTCTTAAGAGTTTTCTTATGCACCATTTAGTCTCTTTTTTTTTGGTAATGTTGCTTAGTTAATTTTGGATATTTTGCAGGTTACAATAATACTCTTTTTTGTTTCCTAAATTGGGGGGGTTCAGTGTGTTGGTTTGGGGGTTTGGTAATGTTAATGTCTGTCAGGGTTTGGAAACATGTTTTGTTCATTGGGTTGTTCCATTGGTGCATAAGAAAACTCGGTGTTGACACATAGTTTTACTGTCGCTATGTTTGGCGTTTCTCGACTGACCAGTATGCGATGTTTGTGATTTTTTGTTACTTTCAGTGCAATGTTGTTGTTATGTGGTTGTCAATTGATGTTATTTGATGTCATGTGATGTTATTTGGTTGCAATGTTATTGATGTTTTTGGGTTGTCAGTTGATGTTGTTGATTTTATTTGATGGTCTTTGGGTGTGTTGTGCATCTAATGTGATGTTGCGGGCTGATTTTAGTCCATTGTTTTGCAAAATCAGTAGCGAATATTGGTGTGTTTTTGTCCTTGTTTTCTGCGTTTTTCGGCTGACCACACGGCTTCATTCTTGGTTCTGGTAACAACCACGCATGCGATGTTGTTGTTATTTGGTTTTCATTTTTTTAATTTTGGTGCTTTCACTGCCGATGTCTGTTTGTTATTTCGATTTTTAACTTGTTTTAATGTGTAAGAGTTTTTTAAAGTGTGAAGTATGGGTGTGTTGTTGTATCTTATGGATATTATGTATATGCCCTCAATGGTCAATTCCCTTATAATGGGACCATTTGGTTTATAAAAAAACTTTTGGGACTAAACAGTGTATAAATTCATAATTTGGGATTTATTTGTGCATCACCCTTAAATTTATTAATATTTTTAATGGTTTTAAGGTTATGTATCATTATCAATATTTTATTTTATTTTATTTTGTATTAAAAATAAAATCTTACAATTATTGACCTGATTTTACAATCTACTCATGAGTCTCTTCCAATGATCTATCTTACTATTTTGATTTTAACAACCTTAGTGCTCGTTTGGCTAACAATTTAGAATTAAAAAAATATAAAGAGACAAAATAAATCATACAAGTCGATAAGATAAAATATCACTTTTTTATTTATAATCATTATATTTTTTCTCTCATAAAAATCAAAAAAATCTCAAAATAAAAACGAAACGAGAGAAAAAGTCAAATTAAAAAAAGTCTCCAATTAAAAAAACTAACTACTTTAACCAATTTCAAACCACCGTATAGAGTAGTTTGCTTTACCTTTTGTACACATTGAATGAGAAAATTACTTTATTATGTTGTACCTCTAGTCAATACGAGTAATTGAGAAGCAACCCCTTTCAAGAAAAGGTTTAGTGAGACTTTTATTATTATTATTATTTTTTTTGACCAATACTTTTTTCTCACTTTTATTCAGCATGCAAAATCCATCTTCTAGCTGTTTGTTTATAACGTTCAAAAAAAAAAAAAAAAAAAAAGCTGTTTGTTTATAGAATATATACAAATTAAAAAAATAATAATTTATTTAAAATTTTATTTTTTATAATTTACGTTAAAAATTAACAATCTACAAGCAAAAGTTACAAAAAGCATCTCTTACCAATTTTTAGAAAATCACTTTTTTTTAAAAATTATTTAAATTACTTTTCAATCATGAATTGTAAACATAAGCTACAATAACAATCTCACAATGACTCGTAAAAATAAAAAATTATAAACAATCCCAAAAGCTACAACAAACACACCATAAAATTTGATATTTAAACATTGAATTTATTTTGAGCCTTCAAAACTTAAAAAAAAAAAAAATACTAAAATCTAAAATGTGAAAATTGAAAACAAATTCTCTATTTATTTTTTTTTCAAATACATTTGATTAGTTATCTGCAAACATTTTTGTTTCCCTTTTTGTTTTTATTTTCAAAATATTAAACAATTAAAAAAATTATGATATTTTTTTATTTTTTCAAATTTTTTGTCTCCATATTCATTCCTTGCCATTTTTACCTCCAACCATCCTCTTTAGCCATCCTCATCCGACCTCCAACAACCTTCCACCAAAATCAACCCATCACCTTTGGCAACTTTCATGAAATTTGGCCTACCACACCCAATGATGGATCTAGGGGGGCTAAAGGGGCAGCCGCACCCCAAAAAATTTTAAAAATATCACATATTTTATTAAAGTTTTTAAAATAACTTAAAATTATAAGTGTTCGCACTCCCAAATTTTTTGTAGATAATTTCAAAATTATATAGAGTTATGCCCTCAATTTTTTAAATTACAAAATAACCTCCCAAAAAACATAATCCTGGATCCGTCCCTGACCACACCTAGGCACCCAATACTAACTACCACATCCGATCACTCTTTACCATTGACTAGCATAGTAAACAACTTATTAAGTATATTTTTTTAATTTTTGTTTTTAATTTTCAAAATATTTGTATGTAATGAATACTTATTTTTATTTTTTACTAAAATATCCAAATTTATATAAACATTCAAATAAAATAAAAAGTAACAACACTTAATATGTGAATTTATAATTAAACAAATTATATAATTATAAATAAGAGTAGATAAAACGGGGCTATAACTTTTTCTTGTTTTTTTTTAACCCTACGACCGTGAGCACACTCGAATTGTAGACGAATGAGGTCTTTATACATATGAGCTTCCACGTGGAAGAGTTGCATCGGGAGGGTGCTATTCGGGCAGGTATAGTTGGGTTTGGAGATTGTCCAAACCAGCTCAAATTTGTGTTGAGATCCGTTCAGATCTGTCCAGATTCAAATTGTAATTTGAGATTGACTATTCAAATTCGATTCGAGTTAAACCTGAATTACTGGACTTGTGCTAAGATGTAAATAAATTTCAATTTTTTCTTTTTTTGCAGCTACAATTTTTTGTGCTACCGGACAAGTATTGCCAATCCTTCTTAAATAGGGAGACGACATTCATTCATCATGTGGCATCGCCACATCATATTCCAAATATATTATAATTGATAGAGGAGATATAATTCATAATTTTTATATTAAGTGATTGATAAATATGAAGAAATATAAAAATTTATGATCGGCCTAAAATATAACCACATAATGTCCAATAATCAATCAATAATTTTTTCTTAAACAGGGAGCCACGTGTACTCATGGAATGCATGCAACACAAGAAATGTAGCTTTTGGTTTGTTTTTTAAATCAAGATCGAAATAATTTTAAAACTTTCTCGAAAATTCATTACGAGATGGAGTTTTAATTCAATTCAACAAATATTTTAAAAAAAAATTATTAAAAAAAATCAATTTTTTTTTCTTTAAAGTTATTTGTTATTTTTTTATATATTTGAAATTTTATTTTTTTTATTTTTTTATTTTTGAAGAATTTTTATTTTTATTTTCATTTTTTTTAAAGGGAATTCTTTTAAGGTCTTTGATATTTAGATTTTATAAGATTAAAGATATAAAATATTTTTATAATGGTTAAGGTCCCTCAACATTTTCACAAAGAAAATTCGACTCAAAGAAATTTTGTCCGACTCAAATAAATTTGGCCCTGACTAAGAGAAATTTCAATTTTCACAAAGAAATTTCGAAATTTCTCTAAATTGGAGCCGAAATTTCTTTGAGTCAGACGGAATTTCTCTGAGTCAGACAAAATATTAGCCAAAGAATTTGTTATGATTTAAATATATATAGAACATACAAAAAATTTAAATATTTTTAAAAAATAAATAAATAAAATACAAAAATGTTTAAAAAATATTTAAAATATTTTAAAAATTAAAATATTTAAAGAATAAAATAAAATAATATATTTTAAATAAAAATAATATATTTTTTAAAATTTTGAAATATTTAAAAAAATTTAAAAATATAGTGCACAAATGTAGTAAATACATCGCAGATTAAAAAAAATATTTACAAAAAAAAAATATTTACCCTAAAAAAATAAAAATAAGAAATTTTTTAAATATTTTAAAAAATAAACACAAAATAATTTGAAAATATAATTCAAAACTCATAACAATAAGTTTTCTCTTTTTAAATCTCATTTAAAAAACTAAACCAAATGGAGTCAAAATATTTGGGGAAATTAGTTACAATGCTAGTTTTCAATAATTATTATATTTTAATGAAAAAAATTTATAATTTTAATTATTAATATTTATCATTTTTTAATAATTATTTTTTAAAAAACTCACTACACTGTTATTTCCCAAACTATTTTACGAAATAGATATGTCACGTGACTGAGATGAGGATTTTAACCACATGATTTCATTGCATTTGTCTTAAAAAATAGATAGTAAGTATAATTTTTTTGAAAATAATTATTTTTTTGAAAATACATGATTAAATCATATGATTATAAGATTAATTTATTTTATAAATGATCTACACAGCAAAATTTAAAAAATTAACGAATTAAATAATTAAAATAAGACTTACGGTAAGCCTATAAACCAAGTTGAATTTGTCTTAATTAAGACATGTCTTGCGGTAATTATTCAAACATGTGAAAACATATTACCCTATATTTTGTTTCGAAAAACATGAAAAACAATCTTAACCCATGACTGGTCGGAGCTTATCTCATCCATCTCCCACATCAGAGACAAGTGAGAATTTTTTCTTTTTTTTTTTCCTCTTCACCTTCTGGCCTCTTCTATGGACTTTTTAGTTCCTCCTTAAAAAATCATAATCACAACCAAAAAATATTTGGAGGACCATGGTAAATGAGGTTGGAAGTGATCAGAAGCATATCATTGGCTTCAAATTCGATCCCCACCCAAATCATATGGGGGCACAAGCACCAGAATTTGAATTGCATTGGCGCCACAGTTGATGTAGGGTTGATGCCAATGATTTTCTCATTCAAAAAAAAAAAAAAAAAAAAAGTCTCACTGTCATTTGTTAAAAATAGACACAAGTGACCCATATATAACTTGTAATAACTTTCTTCGAGTTTGATGACCTACTTGTCTCGAATGAAATGGAAAAGAGTTAACCGCAAGGCACGTTTGAATGAATAAAATTGGTTGGTTTGGTCATGACTTGTAATTGAATTTGATAAGAGTATAATTAGTGTGTACTTAAAAATAATATATATTTTAAAAAATGACAAAATTTTGAATTTATGGAATAAATTTAAAATTATTGCAGTATGGGCTATAATCCAGAATAATGTGATCTACTATTTCAAGTTGAATTAGGATCCTATGGTCATTCCAAAAAAATAAATAAATAAATTAGGAATCTATGGAGAGCATCGTTGGGTTTCATAGCCTCATCTTGATAATTAAAACAAATGATTTGTAATATTCTTTGAGCATTCTTTCAAAAAATTAGGTTAATTAGATACAGTGGCGTAGCCAAAAATTCAGTGAAGAGAGAGCATAAATTAATGACAACATTAATTTTTTTTCATAATAAACAATAATGAGATATTACTAAACTTAAATATTAAGAGTACATTTGGATAAAAGTGAAATTATAAATTAAAGGATTTGAGATTAAATTTTATATAAATATTGGGGAGTAACTATTTTATAGGTGGATTAGAAAATTAAAAAAGAAGATAAGTTAAGATAGAAACGATATATTTTAGTAGAGAAATTCTATAAAGGGTTAATTACACTAATAGTCCCTATAGTTTGGGACTTGTGTCACTTTGGTCCCTGACTTTTCAATTGTGACACATTTGACCCTGAATTTTGAATCTTATTCCAAATAAGGACAATTGAAAATATAATTAGATTTTTCAAGGGTAACATCGTCAATTTGATAAAATACAAACTAATTTGACAAAAATAAATGTCAACAAAATATTTTTAATTTTTTTAAAATTATTTTTATCCACCACTGATAAAATTATGTAAAATTAATAAAAATTACATGATTAATTTTTTAAAAGTAATTTTACATGATCATCATCCAAACACATAATAAAAATTAATTTGGTAAAAAAAAATAAATAAATGTCTAAAAGATTTATCAATTTTACATAATTTTATTTTTAGTAGGTAGAAATAATTTTTAAAAATTCAAAAATATTTGTTTGACATTTATTTTTGTCAAATTAGTTTATATTTTATCAAATTGACAATTTTACCCTTGAAAAATCTAATTATATATTCAATTGTCCTTATTTGGAACAAGATTCAAAATTCAAGGTCAAATGTGTCACAATTGAAAAGTCAGGGATCAAAGTGACACAAACCCCAAACTATAGGGACTATTTGTGTAATTTACCCTTCTATAAAATATACCGCAAAAAAAAAAAATGTCTATCATATGTCGCAATTATTATCTTCGTGGTCTTTAGTTATAACATATTATAGTGTTAGATATAATTTAGTTATAACTTCTTGTGGTTGTTATTTTATATAATAGTTAGTTATGACTCATTCTGATATTAGTTATGACCTATTGTAATTTTATTTATTTATTTATTTATTTATTTTTTATAATTGAAGATGTTGCTTGATTATAATTTATATAGTAGTCATTTTAGTTATGAATGGAATGAAAGATAAACTTCACATGTTAAATGTAACTAACAATCTAATAAATTTTATATCTTCATTGAAATTAATTATGTTTACATGTCAATAATGAGAGACATCACGATTATATTGAAATTTTCATAGATAATAATATGACTTATCATAGTCGCTTTATTTTCAATCAAAATAACTATTATTATTCTCATAATTTTAAAAATGTTGTTGACATTTTACTTTAAATAATATTTTTATAAATTTTTTTATTTAAAATATTTTCTTTATGTTTAAAAAAAAAAAATCTCAAAACCCAAGGGGGGCACGTGACCCGGGCCCTATTTGCCTCCGCCACTAATTAGATAACTATAATACATGATTAGATCATATTTGTCTTTACAAAAATAGAAGACAAACATGATTTTTATGATAAACTATTCATTTTTTTGAAGATAATTTGATTTCTTATAGGGATAATTTTCTTTGAGAGTTTTATAAGATGAACAATTTAAATATTTATTCAAAAAAAAAAAAAAAAGATGAACAATTTAAATTGTTAAGATGGAATGTGAGATAATATTTTTGAAATCCAACAATACTCATGCCAAACTTTCAAATTCTTGATGTTTAAAATATTTTTTTATTTAAAGTGGATAACATTGCTTTCTGAGGGAGATACATGTCTCCAACTAATCCCATTCAAAATCAAGTTGGTTGTATCTGAAAGTCGTTAAACTTAAGCAAGTATGATTTTTTTTTTTTTTTTTTTTTGTCTTTTTAATTATGATGAAATAATCACGGAGGGAAACTTTTTAAACATAATTTGGTGGCCAACTTTTTAAAACTTGTGGCATTATATGCCTTTGTTTGGGACATGAATTGATTTTTTTGACTTTTTAACTATTTTAATTTGGGATTAAAAAATTTCGTTTGAGATAAGTTTTTTGATTTTTTTTTATTTTTATGAGAGAAAAAATAAAATTGTTATGATTTAGATGTAACATTTTATCTTATTAACTTTTTAACTTATTTTATCTTTTTATAATTAAATTAGCTCGAATCCAACTCAAATTTTCATGCCAAACGAATCCTATATATGTTTGTTTAAGGTCCCCATTTCGAAAATGATAGAATAGAACCATGTCCATAATCCATTGTAGCAAAGATTCAATAGTCTTGAATTGCACTTGGTGCATGACCTTTTTTAAAAGGAATAAATTGTTTGTTTGTATTTTTTTTTTTATTTTAAAGTTTAAATTTAAATTTGATCAAATTTGAGATGCTTGTAAGACCTATCATGTATTTTATTTTAATGATTCAAATACTTCAATTTGTATGGTCATCTAGATTATTGACCAAAAAAATTAGATCGATTTAATTATTATAATATATATTTTTTGTGTTTGCCTAAAAAAATAAATAGTCTATTTTAAAAAATATATTCGTCATCAAATTTTTAAGAGACAAATCGATGTAATTTTTTTTATAGATAATATATACCAAATATTTTATAAAATAAATAATTTAAATTATTAAAATAAAACATAGAATAAATTCACATACCCTCAAATTCCCTCACCCTTTTTAACTTGTTCCTTAGTGGCCCCACCACCACGGTGTCATGTATTAAGGTGTCTTGGCCCAATAATAATATGGGCCAAGAAGCACGATGACACCTATTGGACTGCAATATAGGCTTAGCTGAAAATATAAAACTGTATTATGGGGCTGAAAATGCGGCCCAATGGACTATTTCATTGGCAATTACAATTTTTGTGATTATCACATTTTTTTTTGGTAATTAATTTTTAAAATTTTGAAAATCTTTGAATTATTGTGTCTGATGGTGGACTAACGATCTCTTATTTTCTCAATTAATTTCAAAATCTCACGAAATTTGGTTTCACAAATGTGTCCTCATCGTCTCATCTCAGATGAATTTCCAGGTAGTCTCTCATCTAATAACTCCCAGCAAGATTTATAGCCCATACGGTGGTCCGTCACTCACTGTATCACAATTTCCCTCTCTCTCCGTATATCACAACCAGAGTCAGAGTCGGAGTCGGAGTACTGAGACACAACAAATGGCTTCAGCTAACGAAGGACATAAGCAAAGTCTCTCTCTTTCTCTCTAAGTTTTGGAAATTTGGGTTACGAATGACTAGTTTGGCTAAAAAGAATAACTATGGTTTGTGGGTTTTTTTAGGTTCTGCTAAAAGAGTTGCTGTTGTTGGTGCTGGTGTTAGGTATGTTAATTAACTTTTTAAATTATAGCTTTTGGTTGTTGTTGGGTTGAAATTGTTAAATTAACTTTTTAAATTATAGCTTTCTTTCATTGATTTTGTAATTGGTGCATATGAAATTGTTTAAAGCTTAATTTTGTTACCATGAAGACTTGCCAAATTGGGTAGTCGTTGATTATGTATTATTGCTTTGGTAAGAACTAAGAAGATGAATCTTATTTGCTTATGTTCTTTTTTGAGCAGAATGTGGGTTTAATTGGAACCGCGAAAGCCAAATCAATAGGCTAAAAATGTCATTCGAAAGCTTTATGGGACACATCGGCGCCATATGCTTGTGAATTAGTTATGAGATTTTGTAGTGGTCAAAATGTTATGGTTGGCTCTTAGGCATCCTCTCCTTGCAAGCCGGTTTTCAAGGATGAGTTATACTAACGCTGTGTTTGATTGGGGGATTTGAGGAGGGATTTGAAAAGGAAAATAGAAAAGGTAGGTGAAATGTGAATAAAATATGCCTAAATTTTACCTAGTTTCACACAACTTTTCCCTTTCTCTTTCCAAATCTCTCCCCAAATCCCCCAACCAAACACAGCATAAGAGGTTTCTATCATTTGGAATCATAGCTAGCCTCGTCGAGTTTAAATAGTTATTAATATAGGGTTTAGAGGCTTTTTGTGTGTGTGTGTGTGTGTGTGTATAAAAAAATTCTATGACCAAAAAAATGCATTTATGTAATAGTTGCAGTTTGCAACTTGAATGAATTATTTGCTATGTTATTTTGTCAGATTTATTTATGCAATTTGGAAACAGTCAATCCCATCAAATTGTTTGTGTTTGTACTTTATAGAAATATGTTTGTTATACATATTATTATCTATTTGAAAAGTGGTATGTGTTTCCCAAAATTGATATTTGGCTTTATATATGATTTCCAAGTGGCCTTGCAGCAGCATACAAGTTGAAATTACATGGTTTGAATGTCACGATATTTGAAGCTGAAGGAAGAGCTGGAGGGAAGTTAAGAAGCATTTCACAAGATGGTCTAATATGGGATGAGGGGGCAAATACAATGGTAAGTTCACTGTAACAACTAGTTTGTGCATGTCCGGCGAAATCTTATGATTCTGCTATGAATTTCAAACTAATCTAATATTGCTTACAAAAGTAAATGAGCTTTTGATGATCTTGTGCAGACAGAGAGTGAAATGGAGGTTGGATATTTGCTCGATAATCTTGAACTTCGTGGAAAGCAACAATTTGTAAGGGTTTCTACCTTTGTTTTATATCCTAGCTACTTGGTTTTTATGGTAGGTTGGGGTTATTTTTTTATTTTTTTAATTTCATCGTTCAACCAGGGATTGCTTTAACTTCTGAGCAAGCTCTCTTTTATTAGCCTAACTTTCCCAGTGATCAGACACATAGGTCAAACTTGTCCTTGAACCACAGGTTGTGCTAGTTTCACATTCATACTAGGATGAGGTACCAACTTGTAATTCCAACTTCTGTCCTATTCTTAGTCGTGATCCTTTTTCCTTCCAATTTTGTTAAACTCTGCTGTGATGATTGGATTGGAATAACCATACACAGCATTATTTACAGCTGTATAGACCAGCAAGCCAACCAAATCTTCTTCAGTTTTGTTTTTTCCCTGAATGTTTTTGGTACTTCGAGTTATATACAAATTTGTGTCAGAATTTGTGGTCACTGAAAACTGCTTTTTCATACCATTCATATTGCAGCCAATTTCACAGAACAAACGCTATATTGCAAGAAATGGAGAACCTGTACTGGTATGTCCTGTTTGTTTCCTCTGTACTGCTGATTGAGTTTTATTCTCACATATAGGGTGTATTATATATTTCCCTTTTCACTTTCATGCATTTAGTGCTTTTTGGCTTTCACCATCATCTTAGTTCAATATGCCAGATACCTACGAATCCCATTGCACTGATTAGAAACAATTTTCTCTCTACACAATCAAAGGTATGTTACTCTCTACATGTTTGAAGCATATCTTATGAACTAAAATTTTATTCTATTGCATTTGTTTCATGTCCCTTACAACTGTAACATAGTCATGGAAGTGTGACATTCATATAACATGATATGGGCATGCTGATTCAACAAATGCTGCCCCGTAGCTGTTTCATGGTTATGATTATTTGAGGTTGGGTATCCCAACCAAGGCATCCAATTCTAGGACTATTTTTATACTTTTATTTGGCTTTCTTTTGTGCTTTGTCAGGATTAGGGATGGGACAATGTGAGCCTTACACTGGTTGGCTGTTGCATCTTGTGTCACACCTTATTCCCCACCTCCCAGTGGGATTATTGGATACTTCTTAACATTGGATATCTGTGTTTGTATTGGCCAAAATTATGGTGTCCAACATTTTGGGACTAAGGAATTGTCACTTGTTAATTTCTTTTGTGAATGTTTGTAATTGTTGTGTGGGTAGTAATGTGGCCATTAATACTTTTACTATTGTTAACAACTTCCATTGGCATAACATGTGGAGGTTGAACTACAAATTTGACTTTTATAAGGCCTCGTTTGGCAAGTGCCCCTTTTAGCCAAAAAGTCAAAAAGTTACTAAAAAAACCAAAAAACCAACAATCGATACCAAAAAGTCAAAGATTCCCTTTTCTCTGTACTTTTTGCACATCTTTTCGTAAAAAGCCAAAAAGTCATCCCAAACATACTAGTTTTTTTTATATCACATTTTAGCCAAAAAGCCAAAAAATTACTAAAAAAGCTTGTTCCCAAACGAGGCCTAAGTGTATACAAATTTTGCTGAACTTAATCTATATTCTTTACAAAGACAGAACTTTCTAATTTTTGTGAATATGCCCTAATGGACTGAGTTTATCTATTTTCAGTTTCAAATAATGTTAGAGCCATTTCTGTGGAAGAAAAGTAACTTTGCAAAGATGTCTGATGCAGAGGAAAGGTGACTGATCCCATTTTCTCATGAGTTGAAACTTCTTTGCTTTTTACATGTTACTTTTCTTTATGTCCACAGTAACACTTGAAACACCGTGTGATTCAAAATTAAACAGCTAGTTAATGATGTTATTGCTCCTGGTGCAGTCAAATATGTGTCTTCATAATTTGCTGTCTCAGTGTGTGCATACCCCAAAACAGTTGATATGTGTTGTAACTTGTGGCATGGATAAATGATGAAATTTGTTGGCTCAAAATACTAAGCAGTTATGATAATAATTACAAAGGAAACCAGCATTTCATTTTTGTAGGCTATGACCAATAACTTATACATTTAAGCTTATAAAATAATCACAATTATATGGCTTTTGAAGAAAAGCATTTGCTTGAATCACTTTCATTTGAATGCATAAATGCAGTTAGTTGTTGTAAACTTCTCCCAAGTGCTAGTGTATACAGTATCAATTAGGTTATGCAAGAATTCGTCTTTATTCCGCATCGATTTAGATTGTTAACTTATGCATCAAAAGCCAACCAGTCTTTGCAACTGTGGCTGATATATATTTTTGGCTTCTTACCACCCTCCCTTTCCTCTTCATTTGCTTATTCTGCATGGGCAGGGTGTTCTTGTGTTTTTTTCTTTAGCATGATTGTTTCATTTGGTTAATTATATTATTAAAAATATAAAATGATGACTAAGTTATTCACTCGAAGGCACGGAAAGGCCTTACACACCTCCATAAATAAACTATGTCATGTACCAAATTAATAAGATTCTCAAGGGGATTTCTTGATGTCCAAACTGTATAGGACTTGAAATATACTCTTCATTTGGTACATTGGCTCCTTAAGCATCTTCAAAACATCTCCTTTTTCTTTCCTCCAAACACTCCAAAATAAGAAAAGAGGGGCAATCTTTCATACCTTCCCTATTCTATCCCCAAATCCCCAACCGAAATTCGGAAACATAATCCCATTTTCCAAAGATCAAGCAATGAAGAGCTCTCTTTAACCAACCTCTTGTGAAGGTCCTTTTTTATTTCTTCTTGTCCTCCCACTCCTTCGTGAGAAAGTTTCTGTTGGCTGTCTCTCTTCATCATGTATCTGGTTGTTAGTAAATTTCTGTTGCCCAAGTAGGGAGCTCTCTAATGTTTTCCTCAATGTGTTATAATTTATCTTTCTTTACTATTGTTTCTCTCCCGTTTATGTTTTGTTGTGCAATAATGCAATTATTAGGCAGTTGCTCTGGTACATGGTTTTCTCTCTCCCTTCTCTCCTGGAAGTTAGGGAAGCAATCTTGTCACATAATGTTTTTCTTAGCATTTTAGCTGGCTATCTTTTTTGCTGCAGTGTGGGTGGATTCTTTCAGCGTCATTTTGGGAAAGAGGTATGTGTTGCATTGTTTTATCTTTGGATACTTGCCTCTCTCTCTCTCTCTCTGGTGCTTGGAAAGATGGATATATAGAAACATAAGATATATAACCGAGGCCTAACTGCTAGTTCTGGCAGAACAATTCTAGGGCATACAAGAATTTCTTTGGTTTGTCTAATGATATGAATATGCATGTAGTAAAGTCCATTACTTGAAAATATTACTTGGAAATATTTCATGCCTCTTCTGTTTTTCTCTTAAGGTGGTTGACTATCTGATTGACCCTTTCGTTGCGGGCACATGTGCTGGGGATCCTGAATCACTTTCTGTGAGTATATATGATTGCTTTGGACCCCTCCCTATGGTAGCAAAAAGTAAAAAAGGAAACAGAAAAAAAAATAATTTCTAGTGACTATTATGACCTGTACTTGACATCTTGCTCATAAATGTCATGTTAAGGATAAATTAAAAAGAAACCCCAGCAACTTTCTCTATGTTGCAACTCTTGCTTAATAATATTTTTGGGTGGGGTTGCCGCATCTTTTACTTTAGTAAGTTGTTTTTATGAGCCGTGTCATCTTCACTTATTGATCTAGCACATTATTATTTTAGTTCTTTAACATTATTTATTCTCATTTCATTTTCCAAACAGATGCCCCATGCATTTCCAGAGTTGTGGAACCTAGAGAAAGAGTATGCCACATGCACATTCTTCTCCTTTTTTTTCCCTAAATTATTTTAATCGTAGTTGTTCTTTGCTATCGGCTTCAGTTTTCTCTTGATTTTCTGGTAATTACAGGACTATAACTACTTTCATTCATATTTTTTAATATCTCCCAGAAATCTTTTGATCTGGCATGATCACTTTTCCTTACGTTTCAAAACTGTGTGCCCTTCTTGGTTTTAGTTTTAATGATGATGAAACTTGAGCTCAATTACAGTAGCAAATTTATGTCAAATCTGTATGGCTTGATTCCTCATAATGTTAACAGAATCTATGGAGATGTTATAATCTATAAATTAATTGTTACATTATTTGTGAGTGTTGTTGCAATCTTGTAAATGCTAATAAATTTCACCAAGCAACAGCCAAATGGGATTTACGTTAGTTGATCAATAGCAACTTTTCTCCACTATCAGGTTTGGTTCAATCATATTTGGGGCAATTCGATCTAAATTTTCTGCCAAAAGGGAAAAAAGTGATGCACTGAACAGTTCTTCAACAAATAAAAAGCATCAGCGTGGTTCATTTTCATTTTTGGGTGGAATGCAGGTAAAATATTCTTGGGTGACTTCTAGTACTTTTGTGCCTTATACGACATCTTAATGTTGTATGAAGGAAATGCTTGCCAAAGTAACTACTTTTAGAAAACTCTGGCACAAAATGGAATTAAATCTCAGTCATAAAATGGTATGTTATGTTGACCATATGGTCCATTGTCGTATTCCATGTTTTCTTAGATTTCCCCTCATCCATCTCAGGATCCTCTTTTGGGCAGCACTCATTGTCTGAATGTGTTAACAATTTTATACCATAAATCAAGCTAAAGTGTTAAACTTTGTCTAGAAATGATCTTTATGTAAAGGGCAAGGAGATTTGATCTGTAACTGTAGAACCCTTAAATTGTAGAACATTCACCGAAATTCGACGCTTGTCATTCTATTGAAAACCAATGCTTGGAGATGTATTTCAGCAACATTTCATGCGTTTATACAGAATGGCTGGTTCGTGTTATCTGATCCGATCCCTTTGCCTTTGCAGACTCTCACAGATGCACTGTGCAAAGATCTTGGCAAAGATGAACTTAAACTCCAATCAAGGGTGCTGGAATTATCTTATAGCTGTGAGGAGAACTCTGTGTCAGAGAGTTGGTCAGTTTCTTATGCTCCAATACATGACAAGCAGTCAGAAGAGCAACCTTTCGATGCGGTAGTCATGACGGTGAGTATGTTCAATATGTAACTACCTTTATTGGCGATGACAATATTTATTCTGTTGTAACTTGCAAGAACTGATTACTCTCTTTACTATCTCTTATGGAAACTGGGTTTTGTCTTCCTACACATGGGACTTGATTGGTGCTAGACGCATTACTCAAATACTATATTTGAGTTGTTGAGAAAGGAAATTACAGGAGTAACGTACAAAGAAATGAATTTTTTTTCCTTCCAGTTATGCAAATGCTTCACCTGGCTTAGTTACAAAGGAAACAGTATTGCAATGACATGGATACTTCAAAGCTTGCTACCATTTGTTGCCCTTAAAATTTAGAAAATAAGATATATCAGAAAGGCACAGCATTGTGACATGCAGAGTTTACTCTATGGATGAGTTGAACTGGTTTGACTTCATGCTGGCTCTCTCTCTCTCTCCACACACACACACACACACACACACACACACACACCACAAGTCCACACACATACCTGTGGAGAAGCATACATATTCAGACACTAAGCCCTTGTCGAACTCACTTTCTTTTTTTTATTGTGTATGAAGCAATGTGATTTACTGATGAAGAGCCTGTATATGTTAGGCCCCTCTCTGTAATGTTAAAGAGATGAAGATTACAAACAAAGGAAGTCCGTTTTTGCTTGACTTTCTCCCTGAGGTATATATTCTTGTAGCTTGACTGTGAACATGCTATGCATATCCTTAGCCACTGTGTTAAAAGATTCCACCAATTCTATCATGAAATTACAATATTAGTGTCATATTGTTAAATAGGGAAATACACTTGGATGGAATGTAAGAATACTTGCATCTGTGCCTACCTATATATATATATATGGTTTATTGTGAATAAAAAATTGATATGTTCACAATTATGTAGTCAGTGATATATTGACAGTTTTGTAACAATATGTTGCCCCAGTAGTTGAAGTGGTCACAAACAGCTCAGTCAGTAGCATTAATGGACCGTCCTTGTCAATAATGCAGGTGAGTTATCTGCCACTCTCTGTTATAATCACCACATTCAAAAAGGAGAATGTCAGGAGACCACTGGAGGGGTTTGGAGTTCTTGTTCCTGCTAAAGAGCAACAAAATGGTTTGAAAACCCTGGGTAAAGATTAGCCGTAATTGCATAAGCTTGCATTTTCATTTGGATAAAACTAAAAGGGCAGCTTATTTTTTGAACATATTTTTGTCATTTCTGAACTTATTTTTTTACTTTTAGGTCTATCTCGACTAGACAAATAAAAAGCTAAAAAGCGAACTCCCAACAAAAAATTGATGTTTGACTGGTATTGCCACTGAAAATTCTGTGATGCAGGTACTCTCTTCTCTTCTATGATGTTTCCAGATCGTGCACCTAGTGACTTGTATCTTTATACTACCTTTGTTGGGGGGAGTCGAAACAAAGAACTGGCAAAAGCTTCAACGTAAGGGAAGCTGAAATGCCTTATCTTTTGTGAAATATATCCTTTAGCCTGCATTTTGCTTTCATTTGTCTTCTTGCTAATACATATATTCTGAACTAACTAATTCCGTCATATAACCATGGTTATAGGGACGAGTTGAAGCAGGTTGTAACTTCTGACCTTAGACAGTTGTTGGGTGCAGAGGGAGAACCAACATTCATAAAGTATTGAAACCCTTAACACTCCATGATTTGTATTATTCATTTATTAAATTCTCTCCAAAAGTGTTGTTGAGATCGTGAATGAATCTTTTACTCTCTTAAATATTGCATACTTAATTTCAGTCACTTCTTCTGGAGTAAAGCATTTCCATTATATGGGCATAACTACGATACAGTTTTACAAGCGATTGAGAAGATGGAAGTAAACCTTCCTGGATTTTTCTATGCAGGTAACTTCTTTGTTGGTGCTAGCATAACAACTTTGGAAAAAAATAACTGTCACTGAGATGTAATCATTTTCAACCCATCTGGCTGATAGCCTATCAGACCTTGCAATTTTAGAAACTTTGCATGTTTGAAATTATTAATACCATCTAGAACAAGTTCAAGACTTGTTGGAGCTTCTCTGTGCATTGACTAATAGGGTATGAGTTGGTGCTTTTATTTGTGTTATTTTTCTTATGTAACCAACCATGAACTTGTTAGGTAACCATAGAGGAGGATTATCTGTTGGCAAAGCGTTGTCATCTGGTTGCAAAGCAGCTGACCTTGTAATGTCATATCTGGAGTCTTCTTATGATGACAAGTTGTCCGGGGAGAAACCTTGTTGAAGACATGAGGTGGCCTTATTGGTTACTACATGGATCATGCTCTACTTCTTGTTTCTCATTTTCCTCAACTTTGAAGCATGGAAGATTGGGCTTGTCAATCACGATGCACATGTATCTGATGTACTAGGATTTTGAATAAAATTTTCAGGATTTCCTTCTCAAGTTCAGACCTCTAATTTCCTCTGACTAATGAGACCCAGGTTTGCTCATCACACAGACACCTCTGCTCATTATTTGCAAGAACTCAAAAGCCAAAAATGAAAATATAGTTTCTGTAACACAGATTGGGCTGTGACCCATTAGTTGTCCTTTAATCATGGGTTGTATCAGTAGAATACTTGTGTATGAGTTAGTTCTTGTTGAGTGAATAAGGGTGTTGTCAGATCATTTTCAATTATTTTGTTAAACAACCTTTTTCTATGAGTTCCTTATGGTATCCTGACATCACTGCGCTGCTCTCTTGTCATTGCACATTTAGCTTGCTATTAAGTTGAAATTTATTATGTCCATATAATTGCATTCTTAACAGCATACAAGAGGAGCCAAATTAAAGTCTCTCATTCTTTCTCACTTTTGCACTTCTGCTGACCTAGATAATTAACTGTGCCATTCAAATGCTCAAACATCATTATGCATAGGTTGAGACATTGTTTAATATTAAGAATTTTATAAAAATGTTTTTCATTTTTTTTTTCTTCATTTTCTTGTGTCGAGGGGCACTTATTAGCAGAATTCCTGATAAGATACATATGTTACGTATGTTTTATCAATTTGAAGTTTATTATAAAGTTGGTTTGTGTGGTTATGAGATGGTAGGTTGCAATTGATGCATGGATGGATAGGGAAAAAGGATAGAATTTTTGGTACACCTATATGTAGCTCTCACAGCCTCTCAATGGTGGTCCAATCCGTTATTTCTATGGGTCTTTTTATACTTGCATTGCAGACATTAAATGAAGGCCAAGGGTGGGACCATCATTTTCAACTTTCCTGCCCCCGATAATAAAATTGGTCTGTGTCTTTATATAGGTAGATAGATAAAGATACATGCTGGATTGGAAGTTAAACATATCAGCTTTAACTTGAATGATGCTGTTTGTTTTTTGTGCTTATTATATTCAATCATAACCCAGTTAATTTCAATCATATATGGGTGGGTCAAGTTGTGTTCTTTTTATAACTTTTATGTGTTGGTACTATACATTTACAATGTTGGGTTTTAAGACACTTTTTTATGATTAGTTAAGATGATGACATTAATTATTTGGATTGGACACAAATATGAATTGTAAGTTTTTTCAAAATATTATTTTTTAACATTTTTTAATACCAAATCTCTCACTATAATGACGTGGATATGATGTTTTTACAATTTAAAGAACCTTACATGTGGATATATTGTCTTTAATATTTCACCAAGAACCTTACAATATTTCACTCATGTAAAAATGAACTCTATTCACACTATGTGCCGTTTTGGCAACACAGTAAAAAGCTAAAACGCCACTGATCCTATTTGGGAAGACCCAAAAAAGTCACTTACAAATTTACCAAACTATCCTTTGAAACATTATAATTAATTAATTCAAAAAATTGTTGATATGCAAAAAGTAAGGATATTTTGGTCATTTTAGAGTGATGTGACACTTTTAAAAAATATTAAACTAAAAGTAAAAAAGTTAAATTTTTATCAACTTCCCTTAGTAAAAAGTCAAAAGTTAACTTTTTACCAACTTTCCAAAACACCCTATATGTGACTGTTGCCTTCACATTTTGTTTTTTTTTTTTGTTTTTTTGGGTTGTTTGTTGTTGTTTTTTTTATTAATAAAATATGAAATGTGAATATTAATCTTTTAAATGAGAAGTAAAACAGGAAGAGGGAATCAATTTATTAGATTTTAATACTTTTCAAATGTGGTCCCAATTTATAATCATATAAAATGCAAAGTTGGCTCTATCTTACATGAAGGATTGCATTTGTTTTATGAAGTTAAAAGGTTTGATTGACTGATTAGACCAAATAAAACAAAATTTAAAAATTCTAAAACAAGTTTTGGAGTTTTTTAAATCTGGTCTCACTCTTTGTCTGTCTTGACCAAAGCAGTGCTTTAAATCATTATCTTTGACGCTCCTTTGTAGGCGCGTGAACCCCAAATGCATCTTGAAAAATTATTAATTACTCTTTAAATTTAAATAATATTTCACTTCAATTGCATTTTATAATTTCTTTTAAAATTCTAACCAAAAAAATTGACAAGTCTAGTAGATCAATAATTATTAATTTTAAATATTTTTTAGATTTGCTCGAGAAATATTGAATATTAACTGTAAAATAAATTGAGTTATTTGAGTTTAGTTTACATTTAATTTATTAAAAATTTGTTTGAGAATAGTTTATTTTTGTTAATAAATCAAGCTTATGAAATTAATTATTTTTTAAATTTAACTTGATAAATTTATATACACAAAAAAACAAACAAACTATTCAATATCAATTCGATTAAAGTTCAGTTTAGATAACTCAAAAAAAGTAAGCAAATATTGAAACTCATTAAAATTTTAATCTACTACTTAAATTCACTAAACTCAGCTCATTCTACTACTTTAGAATTATTCACAAATGATTTGGCTTCTTCTTTATCCAAAGGGTATTATTTACAAAAATAAAATAAAATAAATAGCTATTTAAAAAAATAATTATCATATATTTTTTTGTGAAACAAATTATGATAAAATAAAAATATTACAATTATCAAATCGATCTAAATTTTTTAATAAATAATATATATATATGTTGGCTTTTTGGCTTTTCGAAGGGTAATTTTGTAAATGCGAGCGTGCCAGCAAGGATCAATCAGTCCTTACAGAAATTATAATTGCCAACCAATTATCAGACGATTGTGTTTTAGTTCTTTCAGCCTCAATGAAGAGGACTTTTACTGGTGGCTTGACTTAGGAGAATTTAAGAGAAATAACAGTTAATGTGAAGAACAATCGAAGTATTTCATTAAAATGAACACTTACAATAATTCAAACTCAGCCTCGAAGAGGTTTACAGCAACAGTCTACTTGAGTCTACTTAAAACTACTCCTATGAATCGAAGTGCAGTGCTGGTATTAAAGTGCAGGTATTTAAAGTGCAGGTATTTAAAGTACAGGAAATGTAAGACTGGAAAGGAAAATATGAAATAAAGACTGGTTTGTATGATCTGAGTCTGGGGGTCTTTTCTGAGGGCTTCCCTGCTATTTATACTTGTCAAAGATGACCTTCGAACTTCACTTCGAACCGTCGAACTACTCCTCCATGATCGATGATCATGCTGCCTTAGAAGTAGCCCCACTATGCCATCTCTTGCAGTTGAGCTTCCCTCCTGTATTTGAATTTGAATATTGAGTAACTGTTGGAGCCACGTCACTTTGTATCTCCTTACTGATCCAGTGCTACTCAGATCATGTAAGTACCAATGTTCAATGCCACGTGTTCGATCAGGATCGAAGACTTGAATTATCTTCCCATAATACCCTTATTCTGCCACGTGTCAAACTATGATTTGGTTTTACAAAATATGTAGCCAACATTACCCCCCGCACTAATATACCCAATACTTGGAAATATTAGTGGATCAAAAGCTTTTCCCGCGCTTTTTGGAATGTGCATGGAATCTATCTTCAGGAAACACAACCGTCACCTATTTGATGATCATTCGCATTAACTCTCAATTTAATGAACATCCCAATACCTTCAGCATTCGAACGGACTATGGCTCAATCAACTTCGCACTCTACTGATCAAGCATACGAAGAGCCATTGAGTAATGCTATTTCCCCTCGAAAGAATCTCCACGCATTCATTAGCCACCTTTACCCACCCTTCTATATTCAGGTCATGGAGGCTTTTGCAGATTATCAACCTTTGGACTACGACCACATTGCCCTTAACCCTTCGATTTACAAATTTACAGATACAAGAAGTTCTTCCTCTAAACTTCCTTTGTACCTTGAACGAACTACACTCAAGCCTTTGCTTCAACAAGTCGCAAATATGGACTTAGGAAGTTCTTCTTCACAAACCTTTACTTGGGATGAAGCTACAACTTCTTCATCTTCTGGGGTTTCCGGATGGACAAATTGGTCAGCACCTGAGTCCTGGGACTTGAGGGAACGAATTAATCACCATTTTGTTGAGTTCACTGACCCATTGAATTTTCCTTCTTACGTTCGAAGCTCTGTGGTCTATCCTTATGTGCCTATTGACCTTCGTCGTAGTTTGGAGGAGAATCTGCTTGTAGCCTGGTACACATCCTCTATGCCCACAAGGACAATGCACACTGCCCGGCATCTGGAAGAATCACAAGGGTATACTCCTTCATTTTTAGCCAAGAAGGCAAAAATTTGCTCTTCTGACTGGCTCGACTATATTAATGCCTTTGTTCCTTCCGCTCCAGTGCCTAGTCCTCCTTCTTCACCTTCTGGAATAGAAGCATCCACACCTTCTTCTGAAGTAGAACCATCTACTCCTTCTCCATCTTCTGAAGCAGAACCATCTACTCCTTCTTCTCCTTGCACTCTTTCCTGGATAGAGAAATTAAGGCTTGCCCTTCCTATGGACAAAATTTTTCCACCTTACAAACCTCCATCATCTCCCACTCCAGCTGAACGGAAACAAGCTCAACTTCTGCTTGCGGCTTTCTCTCACTTACCCTTCAACGTTCTTGAGGATGACATCCTTCTCAAGAACTTTCGATGGGCCTGTGATATTCTGACTAGGGGCCATGTCCTCAATCCCATTGCCCAAGCAGAACTTCACATGTTTTTGGACCAACTTCCGCTACTTCTCCACTGGCATCAGAATTCCAAGGCCACCATCCAATCTTTGGATCAACTTTCATCTCTCCGAATTCATGCCCAGTACGAAGCAGAAAACTTCATCGAAGACTTCGATGACTTCAAAAATAAAGATTCTGCATATTGGGATGATTTGGTCATAGATGAATTGGAACAAAATTTGAGGGAAGAGGCCTTCGAGACAAAGGCTGAGGAACTCTACTATGAAGTGAGAGCACATCAACTTATGCAGCCAGCATTAGAGGAGATAGAAGATATAATAAAGAAAGAACAAATATTCATTGATCATTGTTGGACAAAGTTCCATGATCTTGTTATTTATTCTATTCCTTATTTTTATGAGCTTGAATTTGTACCCAAATGAGGATACTCAATATAATTGCCTTGGCTTTAACACAAACAGAGTCTTTTTGCATTTGATATTGTTTGCCTCTGTTTCCTTTTTGTCTTCAAAAGCCAACTTATAGCTTCGAATTGAACAATCTCACCTTTCGAATCTAGACTCAATTGTTCAATGAAACGCTGAAAAAACCAACATGTCTTTTTCCAACTTATGGAGTATAATTGACAATTCTGGCTGATATCATCTGGAACTAACGCTTTGAATTTTAACAACATTACTCTTCATAAAATAACTATAACCAATATATGGTCATGGTTAGTATAGCCAATAAATTTCAAATTGACTATTTTGCTTCGAAGAATAATTCACACTGTTTTAGGTTCAAAAAGCAATTCCTTCTTGTATATATGGAGACCAACAATTGGTTTTAATGCTTCGAACAGTGCTCATCCTTAAAGGATCCAATAACACTTAAACAGGTCTTTAAACCCTTTGAAGTGGACCAATAATCGAGCATTCTAGCAATTATGTAGTACACTTCGAAGCTGACTTATGTATTTCGAAGCCGTTGTTATTTGATTTTTTGGCGCCAAAATCTCATTTCGAAGCCAAATATCTTGCTTCGAAGCTGGCGTCAATATCCGGAGTGTGCTTTTTCCCTCCAAAACTATCAATATTGGAAGAGGCTCCTCGTATTCGTACTTTTAGTACTTAACGACTCACATAATATATTTTTCAGACACAAAGGTTTTAAAACCCCTTTGTTTCGGATTCTGAAATTACTTACTCTTTTAGCACACAAACCCTACCGATCTCCTATTAACCCTCTCTTCCTTACTATTCGCTCTCCATGGATCCTTCTTCACTGAAAGTGCTTGCTGGCGACCGTCTCAGTCCCACCATGGCTTTGAAGAAATGTATTGATGAAGAAATAGCCAAGCTCACGACTAGTGAGCCAAGCAACATAGATGGGCGTCTCTTCGTCCCTCGCCGCAGCCGCCAACAAGAGTATGTTCTAGGACCCATCTTTCGGGAAGCTCCTGACCAACTTCCAGCTTTGTATCCTCGTTTGGAGGACCACTTTCTACTATATGAAGGAGGGCTTGACTGGAGCAACTGGAGACTGACACGGCCCCATCGCTGCTGGCCGACATTGAGAACCGAATGGGAGGAATGGTATGATAGGGTTGTACCTGCGAGAGAAGATGATCTACAAGAGCTTTACATCCTCGACGCTCTTCGCCTTTCCAGGTTCATTATTCCTGAGGATCCCTTTTTGATTCCAGCCGCTTTATGTTTTTGGAATATGGCTTTTAATTTTTTCCAATTTCGGTGTGGCATGATGGCTCCCACCGTTCTCGATATTTGCCATCTTCTAGGGCTCTCCCCCCATGGCTCTCCTTTTACTCCCAACTACCCGGATCTTCCTGTCAAATTTTCCCTTCCAGCCCTAACCTCTTCTTACAGTGACTTTGTAAAGGCTGAAAATAAAAAGGAAGGCCCTGTGAAAGACAGAGAATTCTTTTCTTTCATTTTGTACTGGCTGTGCAAATTTCTTTTTTGCACATCATCTCAGAGGATTATGCCTGAGTTTGCTCCCCTCGCAAAGGCACTTGTCTTGAGAAAACATATAGCTCTTGCTCCTTACCTGTTAGGCCATATATACAGAGCTTGCTCCCAATTTTGTGAAAGACCACTTGATGTTAACCAAGGAGGTCCTTTCTGGGTGCTCCAGCTCTGGCTCTTCGCCTACTTTACTGATCTGCATTCTAAATGCCTCAGATTTCTTGTCGAGGATCCTAGCACTTATGGGGAGAAGTATGCTAGGATTGCTCTTTATCCTGCTTCCTTTGTTTATTACTTTACCTTCTTTTATCAACTCCCTGTTTCTCCATCTGCCTCCTTCTTTTGTCCTTTTGAATCCAATAAAGGACCAGCCTGGCTGCAGACTTTTCTGGCTGATAAAGAGTGCTCCACATCACCTCATAAAGATATGTGGGCTTCCATACTGCTACCAAGGGAGTTGTTCATTGGAACTTTGCACCCTCGAGCCTATAAGTGTATATCTGAAGTGTATTGCCCTTCCCAATTCGCAAGACAATTTGGGCTCACTCAAGGGATCCCCGTTCCACTTTGCAGTCTCTCGAACGTCCATCTTACTGCTAGAGATTTGAGAATATCCAAATCCAAGCTAGAGACGGCGATACTTAAACTGTTGAGGAATCGAATGAATTCCAATTTGTTCCCTTTCTTCAATCTGGCTTGGTTTTAAAAAGATTTCAGAACTGGTGGACAGCCAATATGGAAGTACGCCTGGCTATGCATCCTCATGACTTGCTAGTGAAGCTGGGAGTACCTTCAAAGGCCAAATCAGCAGCAGCTGAGGACATTCCCCCTCCTCCTGAATTTGTCACAACTATTCCTGCAGCTTCATCCCCTCCAGCCAGAGTTACTAGAGCTGCTTCGAAGAAGGGTAAATATGTTCAGATTTCCCTTTTCCTTGCTCTTGAATCTTTTATTCGTTTTCGTTATACTTTATGTTCTTTGGTGTAGGGTCTCCGCAAGAAAAATCTCCCAAGAGAGCTGAGACTTTAGCTCTTCTCAAGAAGAAACAACAAAAACAGAAAAGGAAGCTAATCCTTCCTTCTGTGGAATCTGAATTTCTGGAAGAAGAAACAGAGGTTGAGCAAGAGCAAGAAGTGTTCTTGCAGAGAACAAAGAGACAAAAGGTGGCTGTCTCCACTTCTGATACAATCGAACCTCCTTTCCCCGAGACAACCACTACAACAATGGAGAAAGAGCCTATCTGTGAAGAATCTGAATCCCCCATCGAAGAGAGAATGGTCGAAAAAGAGCCAGTAACATCACTGCCAAGAAGGAAAAGAAAGAAAGTAACTGTCCCTGCCACTGACTTGGTTGAAGACCCTATTCATGAAGCAGCTGCTAAGGCAGTAGAGCAGGAACATTCCATGGAAATAATTGTCTTCGAGAGGGCCGAGAAGAAACGGCAGCAACAACTTTTGAGGGATGAGGCAGCTACTGCTGATGCACTTCGAGGGGAAGCTGTAAGAAGAGAACAGACTGCCGAACATTATTCTCTTCGCAGCTCCTCCATTAGTGTCAACATCTCTAGAACAAGTAAGTTCTTTCACATTTCTATTGTTTTCCCTTTGTCAGCCTTTGTATTGAAGCTTGACATTGCTTTGCATTTCCTCCTTTTGCAGCAACAATTGTCTTCCCCAGGAGGCCTATTCCAATTTCAGTTGAAGTTGACCAATTGCAACATGTGAAGGCCATCCAAATCATGCTTCCACTCCCCAAGTCTATATTCGACACACCTTCTTTGAGTCCAAGTATCCCTGCATCCCTTTTCCTTGGTTTAGAGCCATTTCTCCCTTCTTTGACTTTTGATCTGTCTCAAATTACCTTTTCTTCGAACCTTGCTCTTCCTCCTCCTGTCTCAGAACTTCCAACTGCTGCTTCATTTCCAATGACAGTTGATTCTTCCATAGAGGGTGCTGGTAGTTCCCCAATTCATGGTTCATCACCTGTGCCTACTTCCAGCCCCTCTTCTCTTGATTCCTTGGTTGCAAAGACCATAGAGGCTGCTAAAGATGCTCCACCTATTTCTCCTATCCCCATGCAGTCTCCTGTGTTTTCCACCACAGCACTCTCCATGCCCTTTATGTCTAGGGATGAGGTGGACATCTTCGAGGGAAGGCTAGCTAGTCTATTTGACACATCCTCTACCTCCCCAACTTTCAGTGCTGAAGCTGAACCATTAACCTTGGCTGACTCCTTGCTGAAAATCTTTGAGAGCTCTTCTTCCACCAGTAGCAAGCCTTTTGCCCCTTCTATAGACTTAGACACTTGCTTGGAACTGCTGATCTCCTTTTCGAGGATCCCCTTCGAGGCTCTACAAAGGCCTATCATCAGAAATGGGTTTCTTCAGTGCTGTAAAATCGCGGAGCAGTTCGGCATGGATGTCTCAAGTCATCTATCCCAGGCTGCAGCTACTATTGATTTCTACATCAACATTTGTCATGCTGCCAATGCTGCGAATGAGAAATTGGCCAGGGATCAGAGTTTTGTCTCTCAAGTGCATACTGAAGTATCAGATCTCAAGGAACAACACTCCTCTGCCTCCCAGTTTCGAATTCAGTTGCTGGAGAAGAAAGCTCAACTTGAGGAGGAGCTAGCTGCAGTAAACCAAGCCTTGGTTCGAACTGACACTAAACTGCACATCACCAACCAAGAGCTGGCTGATCGAAAGGAGGACATGGCTGCAGCTATCCAACTGTTTCCAGCACTTAGCAGTAAGAAATCTATTGTACAAAAACAATTAAGACATTGTAATGATTTCTGGGCCAATTTATGGCGTAATGTACTTGATTCTTTATAAAAGAACAAATTTTGTCTTATCATTCGAGCAGTCTTGTGTTTTTGTATGTTTATGTTATCCCTTGTGTTTCCCAAATGGTTGGAAAATAAGGCTTCAAATATCTGCCATTGATCTTTTTAGGATGTACATACCCATTCAAATTTCTTAAATGGTAGGCCCCAAAAGGCAGAACTCTATGAATTTGATATGGTCCTTCCCAGTTAGGTGACCATTTGCCAAACTTATGGCTTTTAATTCCTATTGGGAGTATTGTCTTCCACACCAAATCACCTTCATCGAAGCCAATGTGTTTGACTCTCTTGTTGTAATTCTTAGCTGCTTTCTTCTTTTGGAAAAGGATGCTATTTAATGCCAATATTCTGGCTTCATCTATGCCCTCTAACTCCAAGCACATACTTTGATGGTATTGCTCAGGATCTAACTGATCTTGACATCTTACCCTCAAGGATTTAACATTAATTTCTACAGGTAGAACTGCATCATGCCCATATACTAAGGCATAAGGAGTAACTCCTGTGCTTGACCTTGGGGAAGTTCTGTAAGCCCACAAAACATCCAACAGAAGGTTATGCCAATCCCTAGGATTATCCTCCACAACCTTTTGTATACCCTTTTTCAAGGATTTATTGGATGACTCAGCTTGACCATTGGCTTGTGCATAATAGGGTGTGGAATTAACAAGGCTAATTCCAAATTCTGCTACAAAGGACTTCACCAATTTCCCATCGAACACAGTCCCATTATCTACAGTAATGGTTTGTGGGATGCCAAATCTATGGATCAAGTCTTTAATGAACCCAATGACCTCTGTTTGGTCTACAGCTTTATATGGTTTGGCTTCGACCCATTTGGTGAAGTAGTCAGTGGCCACTAGAATGAAACAATGATGTTTCGAAGAAGGTGGGTGTATTTTTCCCATCATATCCATGGCCCACCCTCTGAATGGCCAAGGTTTCACTACTGCATGTAGGTCGGTTATGGGCACATGTCTTATTGTACCATGCTTTTGACATGCCTGGCAACCCTTTGCATATTCGATGCAGTCTTTAAGGATAGTTGGCCAATAATAGGAATGTCTTCGAAGCAACCACCTCATCTTTACACCAGGCTGATGAGCACCACAGATGCCTTCATGAACCTCAGCCATAGCTGTTAATGCTTCTTTCGGGCCTAAACATTCCAGCAACAAGCCATCTCCTCCCCTTTTGTAGAGAGCGTTACCATATATCATATATTGCATAGACTGCAATTTGATTTTCCTGCTGGCCTTCGAAGATGGACCAGCCAAGTACTGCATTATTGGATGCCTCCAATCTTGTTCTTGTAAGTCATTCTGATTAACTTCCAAGACCATATTCCTTTTATTCAAAGGTTGTATTAATCTTTGATATGTTGTCTGACTGATGTCCCTTTGGGTGTTATCCCTTCTTTTGAAGTTCGAAGCTTTCTGAGCCACATCATTAGCTCTATTATTCAAGAATCTTGGAACATGGGTTACATTTGCTATTTGAAACTGAGAAAGCAGATGTAATGCAACAACATAATATGGTAGGATGCTTATGCTTTGACACTTGAAAATCCCTTTTACTTGGTTAACCACCAATTGAGAGTCCCCAAATATGTCAACTGCATGTACTTGTAACCCAATGAGGATTTCTAGCCCTACTATTAAGGCTTCATACTCAGCCTGATTATTGGAACAAGTGACTTCATCCACTCTGAAACCATGTGTGGTTTCTACCCCTTGTGGAGATTTAATCACAATACCAATTCCAGTTAAACCATTGGCTTTCGATCCATCGAACCACATCTGCCATGGCTCAACACTAGCCATACCAAGCTCCATTATCTCTTGGCTCTCTGTTTGAGATGGGTGGTCTGCCAGAAAATTGGCTAAGACTTGCCCTTTTACTGCCCTTTGAGGGACATATTCTAGATGAAATTCTGATAAGGCTAGTATCCACTTGCCAATTCTTCCCCTCAACATAGGTCTGGATAACATGTACTTAACCAAATCTGTGGTTGCAATTACCAAGACAGTTGTAGGTAAAAGATAATATCTTAATTTCATTGCAGCAAAATACAAAGCAAGACACAGCTTTTCAACAGCTGAATATTTACATTCACAAGAATTTAAAAACCTACTAAGGTAATAAATAGCTTGCTCCTTGCCTTCTTCATTGTCTTGGGCCAAAAAAGCTCCCAATGAATCTTCTGCCGCAGCTATATACAACTTCAAGGGCTTGTTTCCCTTTGGTGGCATTAGCACCGGAGGTTTGGCCAAGTAGGCTTTAATACCTTCGAAAGCACTTTGATGCTCTGCTGTCCACACAAATTCTTCTTCATCTTTCAGCTTTAACAAGGAAGAAAATACTTTAGTTTTCCCTGCAGTGTTAGAAATAAACCTTCGAAGAAAGTTAACCTGCCCCAGGAACCTTTGTAATTCTTTCTTACTTGATGGAGGCCTAGCTTCAATGATGGCTTTAGCTTTATTCTGATCAATCTGTATTCCTTTCTTGTGCACTACATAACCCAAGAAGTTTCCAGATGATACACCAAAAGCACACTTAAGAGGATTCAGTTTCAACTTGAACTTCCTCATTCTTTCAAAAGCTGCTTCTAAATGAAACAAATGCTCCTCCATGGACTGGGATTTCACTACAATGTCATCAATGTAGCATTCTAGATACCCTCCAATGAGATCATGAAAGATAGTGTTCATAGCCCTCTGATATGTAGCCCCAGCATTCTTCAGACCAAATGGCATTTTGACCCATTCGAAGGTGCCAATATTCCCAGGACATCTGAATGCTGTCTTGTGGATATCTTCCTCTGCAATGCATATTTGGTTATAACCAGAGTGGCCATCCATCATCGATAAAACTTGATGTCCTGCTGAACTGTCTACCAGCAGATCCACTATAGGCATAGGGTACTCATCTTTAGGAGTTGCTAGGTTTAAGTTTCTGAAATCGATGCATACCCTCATTTTGCCATTTTTCTTAACACAGGCACAATATTAGATAGCCATTCAACATACCTGGCTGTCCTAATAAAGTCTGCCTTGAGTAGTCTAAGAATTTCTTCCTTGACCTTCTGAATTACTTCTGGACTCATCCTTCTTGGTTTCTGCTTGTATGGCTTGAAATTGGGCTTCATAGGGAGCCTATGTTCCACCAAAGATCTATCCAATCCTGGTAGTTCATTATAAGACCATGCAAAGCAATCTTTGTATTTCTTTAAAACAACCAATAACTGGTTCTGTCCAGAACATTCAAGCAAGTACTTATATAAGTGGGCTGCTGCACAGAACCCTCCCCTAAGTTCACCTCTTCTAAGGGGTCTTGCGTCTGAGGACTTGTCGAAGCTTCTTCTCTGGTTTCTTCAACCTTCGAAGCAAGCTGTTCGCCTTGTTTTGCTCCTAGGTTCTTTAATTCGACATCTCTGCCCTCTTCCTCATAGACAAAATCTGTCCATAAGGCGTCTTCTTCCTGTATCTCCTGGACTTTTATTTCAATGTCCAATGCACAGTATTTATCAAGGGCCAAACTTCTGACCTGTTGCTGCTCTTGTTTACAGCCAATTATCATGGCCTCTCTCTCTTGCCTCTGTACTTTCTGGACTATTGCTTTTACGTCCAATGATGAGAATTTAATCAAAGCCAAGGACTTGGCTTCTCGCTCTTCACTTTTTTGCCTATAACCAGGCATCATTGTCATCTTTCACGACAACCTCTTCATCAGCACTTTCTTGGACTAAGTGCTTCAGGTGTGTCACTTCCTCATCAGCCGTCACTTCGGCTGAGCCATCAGCTTTCCTCAGTATACTGAGTGGTGTTACTCCCTCAATATACAATTTGGCCTCTGCAAAGTCTGCACAGGCTATGAAAGGTTGAGGATCTGCATCAATCTCCTCGTCTCTCCATTGCCCAGGGCCATCATGATCTTCTGATGCAAAGAGGAAGGCACACATTTGTTGGTGTGGATCCAATCTCTCCCAAGTAAGGCATTATATTTGGCATTGCTGTCGATGACGAAGAAAGCTGTCATACAATCCCTGGTCCCCACACTCAAATTAATAGGCAGAATCCCTTGAGCCATCTGCTTATCTCCAGCAAAGCCAGCAATGGTTGTGCTGGTTGGGATCAACCTTGGATTCTTCTTCCCTAGTTTCTTCAAAGAAGATTTCGGTAATAAGTTTACCGCTGCCCCATTGTCTATTAGGACTCGGTTTAGCTGTATCCCATCAAAGAAAGCCTTGATGTACAAAGGCTTAACATGTTGGGTCATGGAATTTGAGGGGTATTCAAAAGGATATGAGAGGTTGATGCTCACCTCTTCCTCGCTTTCACACTCAGTTTCCATTGGAGTAGCCATTTCAGGAGCATCCTGTACCATACTCACTTGTGACTCCTCGCTAGAGACAGGAATTGGATCCATGTCTTGGTCACTTTGATCCTCATTTTCAGCTTGGAATTCATGGGGTAGTATGTGTACCATGTTAACTGATACAGGGGGAAATGAGCCGAACTGGATAGCTGGCTGTACCTTCTTCCCCTCTTGGCTAATTTGCTCAGTGTCTTCAGCAGCATCCTCCATGCTGCATTCTGGTATTTCATTGACAACTGATAACTTCGAAGGATCCTTCTCAACTGGTTCTTCAGTCAAGAATACTTGTTCAGCCATGAAGGCTTCGAACATTCCTTCTGCCATTTCCTTCTCTTGGCTCATGCCAATCTCTTCTTCCGTTTCACTGTCACTTTCCATCAGAGCCTTCTCCAGCCCTGCCAAACTAGACTTCTCACTGGCCCTTAATTCAGAATGAACTTTGGCCAATTGTTCTCTGCTACAAACCACCTTACTTTGTAAAGTTGGTTTTGGAGCATGGTCTGACTTCGAAATTTTCTTTTCTTCTGTCTTGTCCTGTGAAGAACTCTCTCCACCTTCTTTCAGATCTTGCCGGTACTGGGTGTACCTACGCTGAATCTTCCTCCTCTGTGATCTGGAGATAACTGGAACCATGTTTGGTTCCTTTGTCTTCGGGTGTTTCAGCAATACCCAGTTGTTCGGAGCCACCAAAGGAGGTTTGACCATCCTTCCTGTGATTCCAACTTCTCTCTGGCAAACAATTCCCTAGGTTTGTTTTGCATTACAAACCAATCTGGAACTCCAGGCACCCAAGAGCTTACTGATTCAGATGTCGAATCACCGTTTTCCACCTTCGAAGCCATCTTCGAAACTGGCCGTGGAGGTAAGTGCTTGGTTTTGATCGCATGCCTTGAGCTTGATTCTGGCCTTTGATGGAGGTGGCCATTTTCTGTTCTGTGTGAGGTTGGTCTGGGGAGCCAATCTTTGGCTTTAGTCCCATAACCTGAACTTCTCTCCAATCTTCTTTCGGAATGGCTACTCTCCATTCTGTAGTAGTTAGGTGGCCTGGATTCATGCAAGGGCCTCTTGCCTTTATCACGCATTCTGTCTACTGCAGGCTCAACCACTAAAGGTCGCTGCCTATCACTAGCCGGATACGGCCTTTTGTTGTAAGCATTGGTTGACTTAGGGCGTCTCTGAACATCCCTATAGTATTGCTTCCCATCAATTGGAAGCCCCTTCAGCCATTTGTAGCTTAGTCTGCATCTAGGACACATCCTCTGCATTACAGCTGCTTCCAAGGAATCGTCATCCAGTACTTCTTCATCAGAGTTTTCCTTCTGATGTGAGAAACCTTGTCCAACAACTGGCGGGTTTCTAGTCTCCTTCTTGGCAGTTGTCTGGTTGGCAATATGCATTTGCACATTGACCTCTTCCAATTCCTGCAGAGATAGATTCTGAAAGTTTGGTACAACCACATTAGCCGCGCTTTCTCCAACTTCTGGAAACGGGTTACTGTCAATTCCCATAGCTTTCTCTGTTTTGGCTGGGAACTTTAGACTTCCTTTCCGGATTTGCTCTTGGATCCTGTCTCGAAAAACAATGCAGTTTTTAGTCGAGTGAGACCAAGAATTATGCCATTTACAGTATGCTTTTCCTTTAAGTTCATCAAGAGATGGCAGTTTTACCCCTTTTGGTAACTTAAGGAAATTAGCTGCAAGCAAATGATCAAAAATGTCATCTGCTTTTGTTAAGTCGAAAGAGTACTTTCTGTGAAAGTCTTTCTTTTTAAATTGCTGGTCGATGGTTGTGTCCTTATGAATTAATGCTTCACAGATTACGGGTTCTTTGCCCACAATCTCTGCTGCATCGATTTCATAATTGGGATCTCTATAGTAGGTCTTATACGAAGCATTGTTTCGATCTTGTTCTTCTTCTAGTAATGCTTCATATCGAGACACCTTATAGGTTAGTTCGACCAAATCCCTGAATTCAGTTGAATCAAACTTCTTTCGAAGCCTGAACTCTAAACCGTTTTGAGCCAATCTTACAAATTCTGGCTCTGGAAGGATGACTCTACATTTATTTCGAGCCCTTTTAAATCTGGCAATGAACTGAGTAGCCTTTTCTTCAGGCCTTTGACTCAATCTTGCCAAGTCTGCCATGGACACCTCTGGCTCTGATTGGAAGAATTGGGCATGAAATGCCTCTTCCATTTGTTGCCAATTTTGAATGGAGCCAGGTGTAAGGTTGATATACCATACAAATGCTCCCCCAGTTAAAGAGTTTGGAAACAATCTCAGTTTTATGTAATCATGATTAGTGAATTCACCACATTGAGCAGCGAATCTGGCTATATGCTCTACTGTCGATTGATTTCCAGTTCCATAGAATAGGGTAAAGTCTGGTATTCTGAATCCTCTTGGGTATTCATGTACCCTATCTACCCACTCTGGGTATGGTTTTCTGTATACAGGAGTCTGGACCCCCCGAGCCATCGGTCCACACATCTCCCTAACAATGTCAGCAATTTGGTCCCTAGGGACCATATTTTGGGCTTGCTGAGCCACTACTGGAGGGACAAACACAGGGTTAGGTGGACAAACTTGCGCCTGTGGTCCTCTTGGTCCAAAAGGTGGTATATTTGGGACTGGTTGCCCCTGTGGTGCAGGTTGCTGTTGGGGAAATGGGTAACCCCTTTGAGCCTGTCCTGCGAAAGGGCCTGCGAAAGGTGCTGGGACAGGCGTTGCGTCCCTCCCATTTGTGGGAAAACCCTCCAACCCCCCGGGTATAAATTCGAATAAGGGGTTATTATACCCCCTAGTGCCAGGTATGGCTTCGAACATGGGATTTGTAACCATTCTTATGCCAGTTTCTTGTACTTGGCCAGATCCACCAACTTGTGTGGCTTCACTGTTAAGTACTGGGGCATTTTGGCCTACTACAGGCCTTGAAATGGGTTCATACCAAGACTGAGGCGATGGTCTTTCATAGTTCTGAGTACTAGTCTGACCATTAAATTGTCCATTAACTTGCATAGGCTGTTTTTCTCTAGCCAATCTTTGCTGAGGGACATTTAAAATTTCCTCTGTGTGTCTTGTATTTGTTGGTTGGTGGTTATTCATTCGATCCAAGAAGGATGTTGCCCACCTTTCCATTGTGTTCATTAGTTGTTGTCCCATAGCATCTACCAAGCCATCCCATGGGTTTGTTGGCTGGGTAGATGGAACGGTGGATGGTCCAATTCCTTGGTTTCGTCCAATATTATGAACATGTGGTTCTTGTCCAGAAGTACTGGTCTGTTCGACCAAAGGTTCTGATAGCATAGGAGTCTCCACAGGATGTGTTACCACATTCTCCTCTGGATTAGGTATCTCTACCTCTCCTTCTACGCCTTCTTCCAGGCGTTCATTTTCTCCTTGTCGTCTTCGTCTAGCCATTTTTTAACAAGTCCCACTGGGCGTGCCAAAAATATATGTTGGCTTTTTGGCTTTTCGAAGGGTAATTTTGTAAATGCGAGCGTGCCAGCAAGGATCAATCAGTCCTTACAGAAATTATAATTGCCAACCAATTATCAGACGATTGTGTTTTAGTTCTTTCAGCCTCAATGAAGAGGACTTTTACTGGTGGCTTGACTTAGGAGAATTTAAGAGAAATAACAGTTAATGTGAAGAACAATCGAAGTATTTCATTAAAATGAACACTTACAATAATTCAAACTCAGCCTCGAAGAGGTTTACAGCAACAGTCTACTTGAGTCTACTTGAAACTACTCCTATGAATCGAAGTGCAGTGCTGGTATTAAAGTGCAGGTATTTAAAGTGCAGGTATTTAAAGTGCAGGTATTTAAAGTACAGGAAATGTAAGACTGGAAAGGAAAATATGAAATAAAGACTGGTTTGTATGATCTGAGTCTGGGGGTCTTTTCTGAGGGCTTCCCTGCTATTTATACTTGTCAAAGATGACCTTCGAACTTCACTTCGAACCGTCGAACTACTCCTCCATGATCGATGATCATGCTGCCTTAGAAGTAGCCCCACTATGCCATCTCTTGCAGTTGAGCTTCCCTCCTGTATTTGAATTTGAATATTGAGTAACTGTTGGAGCCACGTCACTTTGTATCTCCTTACTGATCCAGTGCTACTCAGATCATGTAAGTACCAATGTTCAATGCCACGTGTTCGATCAGGATCGAAGACTTGAATTATCTTCCCATAATACCCTTATTCTGCCACGTGTCAAACTATGATTTGGTTTTACAAAATATGTAGCCAACAATATAAAATCTTATTAAATAAATAATTTAAATTACCAAAATTAACATGTAGTAAGCCTTTCACGGGACAACTCTCACTAATCTAAATTTTTGGATCATTCACAAATTACACTTCACGCGAGATGGTGCGCGTGGGAGTATAGTTCCAGCTTTTTATTTTTGTGATTTTGTTTTTGTAACGGTTTGTTTTTTTATTTTCATAGGATGCTAAAAAGCAACGTGGTTTGGTATTGAAAACAGGCTGTACCGTGGGCGCACTTCGTTGAGATGAGATGTGGGGCCCACATCATCAGTAGGTCCAATTTCCAACCACACCCACCCCATCCTTTTCCATTTCACTCCCTTATTTTCGACTGAAAAAATAAATAATACCAGTTTAATGAAAAAAATTATGTTCTTATTTCTTAATATTACAAAATTTTTCATTAATATGAAAATATTTTTTTCCTAAATTCTGTTGAAATTTTATTTTTTCAAAATAAAAAAGTACAAAAAAAATTAACAGACTTATTTGAAGTAACCTTATCACATTTAAAATATATTTCAATGCATATTAATTGTGAGTGTATATTTATATATTTTATGTACATGTAACATTTTTAAGGTCTTATTTGGCATGATCTAAAAAAGTTAAAAAGTCAAAAAGTCACTATCTTATTTAAGTCACATCATTTTATTTAAGTCACATCACCTCTCTAACACATCATTTTAAACCCAACCCATACCCAACTTATATTTTATAAAAAGTTAAAAAATACACTAATTTAGATAATCTCAAACCACTCCTTAGACTTTGAATTTGTCCCAACAGTCTTATAAACTTTAGGGCGTGTCGACAGTAGAGTCAGAAGTTTGAACTGATGGAAGAGTAACGATTTCTTTAATTATAATATAATTTTACTAACATCATTAAATCTTAATTTTAAGTTCAAGAAGATGTTTCAATATTTAGTAAAGGCTCTCTTCACTTCATCATCTATCTTATTTACTTCATCATCTTAGAAGAAAAAAAAATCGGAAGTATAATTTAAAAAACAAATTGAATATTTTTAATAATAAATATAATAATATTATTTAATAATTAATTCTTTTAAGTAATTTAATTTTTAAATAAATAATCTTCACATAAAAACTTAAAAGAAGAAAACTCAAAAACAATTTAAACTAGAGATTTGAATCCACACAATACTATGGAAAGAATACAGAAACCATGAAATTATCAGTTAATCATAAAAATGCTATCATTATATTATTTTAATGATAAATTTTCTATAAAAATTATGTTAAAAATAATAATTTTTTATTATTTTTTATTCATATAACTTACAAAAGTATTGTCTAAATTAAAATTTATAAAATTTAATAAAATTATATTAAAATATAAAATTGGATGTATTTTTTTTTATAAATAGTGTGAAATATCAAAACATGCATTGTGAAATTTTGATAAGAATAATGTTAGAGAGTCCAAATATTTTACTAAATATTCTATCAAATATCTCACATGAATATGAAATCTATATAAAATTCACATAATGTGATCTCATACTCATATAAAACATTTAATATTCGTTTGGAAAGTGGATTGACTTTTTAGCTTTTTCATTTTTTTGACTGTTTTAGCCTGGGCTAAAAAGCTTGGTTTGGAAAGAATTTTTTAGCTTTTTGAATTTTTTGACTTTTTTTTGCAAGAGAAGAGTGTAATGATTATGGATTGGATGTGATGTTTTATTTTTTGTCATTAAAATAGCCTATCTTATTTTTTGTACCTAAAATAACCAAAAAAAACCCCAAATTCATCTTCCCAAACGGAAATATTTAGGTGCCGTTTGGTAACACTTACGTTTTCAGTTTATATTTACAAAAATTTTAAAAATACAAATAAAAACTTGTTTGGTAAATTTTTGATTTATAAATCAGTGGTTTCAGTTTATAAATTTGGCAAAAAAATGTAAACTCAAAAAATGTGTTTCCGTTTTGAGTTTTGAGTTTTTTTTTTTTTTTTTACCACCCAACACTAGCCACCACTCGCCACCATTTTCCACCACCGTCTTCCGCCACCACCCCCCACCTCCTACCACCACTCACCACCCACCACCCACCTGTAACCACCACCCATCACCACCCACCTGCCACCACCACCCACCACCACCCACTTGCCATCCACCACCACCCACCCCCCGCCACCACCTACCCGCCACTACCATCCATCTGCCCGCCACCACCAGTCACCAACCACCTGCTACCACCACTAGTCACGAACCACCACCATCCACCTGCCACCCGCCCGCCACCAACACCACCACCACCACCACCCGCACTACCATCCATCCGCCCACCACCACCACCGGCCACTTACCCGCCACCACCTACCTGCCACCACCATCCACCACTGGCTACCAGCTACCACCATCTATCTGCCACCCACCCGCCACCACACCACCATCATCCACCACCCACCCGCCACCACCACCCACCACCTGCCACCACCACCACCACCCACTTGCTACCCCTCACCACCCGCCACCGTCACCCACCCACTGTCACCACCACTCACCGTCACCACCACCCACCCGCCACCACCCGCCATCCACCACCCACCTGCCACCACTATCTACCCACCCGTCACTGCTTTCCACCACCGTCTTTCGCCGCCACTTGCCACCACTTTCCACCATCGTCTTCCGCCACCACCACCCACCCACCTGCCACTTGCCACCACTTTCCGCCACCGTCTTCTGCCACCATCACCTACCACCTGCCATCATTTTCCACCACCATCTTCCGCCACCATTTTCCACCACCGTCTTCCGCCGCCACCACTCGTCACCACCCACCATCCGCCACCACTTGCTATTTTTCACTCTTTTTTATATTTTTAAATTTTTTTTAAACATTTTGTCTAAACCAAACGCGTTTGTAGTTTATGTTTTTTCTAAAAATAAACAAAAACCAATTTATAAAATTTTTATAAATATAAACTAAAAACGTAAACGTTATCAAACAGGTCCTTAAAATCCAAACAATTTTTTTGATAATACCAAAGGGTTCAACGGTAACTTAAAAATATAATAAAATACTGAAAACCATGTGATGGTAGGTCCCGTAATTACAACGGAATCCTTGGATTTTCGCGAAAATAACCTGTTAGTTTATTGAAAAAAAAAAAAGAAGATAATTTATTTTTGAGTATCGATACTTAAGGTAAAAAATTAGGGATTTTTCATGAAAAGCCCCTTCTATGGAGGCTTTTTTGTGTGAAGCCCACTGAATAAAATAATAGTTTCAAAAGTCCCTCAAATAAAAAAATATGATGAAAAGGCTGAAATGCCCTTCCATATAATCCAAAACCCTCGCTGAACCATTTTTCTTCTTTTCTATCTCTACATTACCGATATCCTCTCTCTTCCCTTTATTTTCTCTCTTTCTAAACCCTAAACCCTTTTGATCTTCATTTTCGATCCATTTCACAAAATCGGAATCTTGAAATCGTCCATTGAAATCCATTACCATTTCAAATTTGATGCCTATGAACTCATGTTTAAGATCAATAATTTCATATCTGAGATAAAATGACCTCATATATGTCAAAAAAATGATAAATTGATATATTACAATAAAAAAATCAAAAGTTTTTTATTTGTTTGTTCATAGATCTAAAGTAAAATTCGACTATAATTCATTTATCTAGTATGTACTCTGTTTTCGCAACAGTAAAATTTTACTCTAGTTAATGAAAAATAAAGTTTATTCTTTTATGCATAGACAAACATTCAACAACACAGTAAAATTTTACTTTAAGATTCATAGTAAATTTTACTCTGAAATACAGTAAAATTTATTAGAAAACAAATCAGAAACTGTATAGACAAACATTCAACAACACAGTAAAATGTTACTTTCAATTCAGAGTAAATTTTACTCTGAAATACAGTAAAATTTTACTCTGAAATAAAGTAAAATTTTACTTGAAGATTCAGAGTAAATTTTACCAAAAAACAAATCAAAAACTACATAGACAAACATTCAACAACACAGTAAAATTTTACTTTCAATTTAGAGTAAAATTTACTCTGAAATACAATAAAATTTTACTCTGAAATACAGTAAAATTTTACTTGCATGTTAAGAAAACAAAACAGATAACACCAGAGTAAAATTTTACTCTCATTTTATCAAACAAAAACAGAGCACATACTAGAGTAAAATTTTACTCTCATTCTGTCAAATAAAAACAGAGCACAAACCAGAGTAAAATTTTACTCTCATTCTGTCAAACAAAAATAGAGCATAAACCAGAGTAAAATTTTACTTTCATTATGTCAATAAAAATAGAGCACACACCTGATTGAACTCGGCAAATCAACAAAAACAAATCAAAAATAACAACAGATTTATATAGCTTTGCAACGTAATCTCTCATTTAATTGAAAGTGTTGATCTTAGATGACGAGATTGTGTATTGTTGACCAAGGGTGAGATCGTCGGCGGTGAGATCTTCAGACTTTGAGATCGTCTTCACGGATTTCGCAGATCATGTTCACTTCGCAGACCGTCTTCAAGATTGGTGTATGCATAAGCTGAGATTGTTTAAATATATGATATATATATATATATATATATATGAGGGCAATATGGTCAAAAAAAATAAAAACAAATTATAGAATGTCCTTATTGAGCTAGGCTTCTCTTACTCAGGTGCTTTTTGAAAGAGAATTCATTGAGTTGTCTTTTATCTTAAAAAAAGGCCCAAAAAAGGGGATTTCACCAAAAATTCCAAAAAATTATATCTATTTTTATAATTTAATGACGTGTTATTTTATTAAAATATTTAAATTAAATATCTTATTTATTTTTTAATTATTAACTAATTATCTTGTTGACAGTGAATTTATAAAATAGGTCTAAAAAGTAGACTTACATATCATTTTCCGTTTTGTTTATACGTCACGGAACATCTCAATATACATTATTTATATAATTTAGATATAAATTTTTGAACAAAAATTAAATATTTAAATATAAATTTATGAACAAAAAATAATTATTTAGATAAACAATTTAACGAAATATATATTTAAATAATTTATTTTTGTTCATAAAGACTAAAGATTAATGATTCATCTATTGAATTTGTTTAGTCTAAATTCGTTAAAATGAATATTTTCTCAAGAAGAAAGATGGAATTCTCTCCGAAAAGAGATTTATTCGGCCGAATTTGAATTAAACAAATTTAGTGAATGTTAAAGACTAAACCAAACAAATAATGTGTGTTAAGTTATTTCTGCCTAAAAAACTATAAGCAGAAACTGTACCAAATAGTTTGGTACAAATTCTCAAATTAAAAAAAGCTATAATCACCCCTTATAATCCACACCAAACACACCCCTTTGTCAGGTGCCAAGAATTTCTCTAAATAAAAATACAAAGAAATAAATCCAGTCTCATCTCTCTCTAGTCACTCATACTCGTACACAATTAGGGTTGCAAACGAGTCGAACTTTAGTATGTTTTGACTTGTTTATTATGATTTTAACGAATTCGAGCTCGAGTTCAAACTCAATAAAAATTTAACGAACCGAGATCGAGCTAAGTTGGTTTATGTTTGACTCGAGCTCGAATTTGTTCACGAGTCTTAACGAGCTAAAAAATTTATAAATTCATACTTGCGTATAAAACTAAAATTATAATTAAAACTTTGATTATATAATTATATATATATTGTGTATATATATAAACAATTTTTAAAATTAATATTTTATCAAAATAATAATATATATTACCATTATTATATAAATGTACTATTTATAGTTAATTATTATTTACATTTATATTTTTAAAATATATAAATAATATATTTATTTTATCTTTTATACATATTTCTATATCATTTAATATATAAATAATAAATATTAAAAAAATCAATTAACGAGCTAACTAAAGAACGGAGTTTTAGAATATTTTGACTTATTAAAAGTTTAACAACAAATCAAATTCTAACGTAGAAAAAATTTAACTAATCAAATTCGAACGGAAGTGTTACCCAACCCAACTTATTTGCAGCGCTCTATAAGGTTGAGTAAGGAATTCATGAAATTCATAATTCGATTCAGTTCAATTTAATTTGGTAGGTTTGGATTCATTTTTTAAATCCGTAGTTCGGTTTCGAATTAAAAAATTAAAAGTTCGTAGTCTACGAATTGGTTTCAGATTGAACCTCATGATTTTGGATTATAACCGATCAAAATCGTATACAAATAGTCTATATTTTTATTATACACCATCCCGTATAGTATATTTTCTTATTCTATATAAACCTAAACCTAAACCTAAACCTAAACCTAAACCCACATAGTATCTTCTTTTATTATTTTTGTTTGTTAGTTTTTAGTTTTAATTTGTAATAGTTTAAATACTTATGTGGAACTAGTTTTATTATAATTGTTTAAATTCTAGAACAGTATGTCACTATTATGGAAAGTCATATTATATTACTGTTGTGAAACTAATATGGTACCATGTTTATGTTTTTATGAAATTAAAGTGTTATATATTCTTTTTATGTGAATTGGTAGTCTTAAACCGATCCAATCTGTATTTAAATAGATTGGTTCAGATTAATTCCACAATTTAAACGGATTGAATTAGTTTACATTTTTCAAAAATTATAAATAATAAATTGATCATATTTTATCCAAATTCGATCCAATTCAAACTATGTTCACCCCTAGAGCTATACACAGTGGCTTCCTTTTTTCGCTTCATCTTCTTCTTTAGGGTAGGCGCAGTTGGGGAAGTCTGGTTTTTTGTTTTTTTTGTTTTTTTTCACTAAAAGATAAATTAATAATAAAATAAAAAAAAATTAATTCAAACAAAATATCACATCAAATTTCATAATTATTTCATTTTTTATATCACAAACATCACAAAAAAAACTTAACTATCTTCTCAAATATTTAAAAAAGTTTCTCCAATAACATCACACAACTAAAAAAAATCTACCCAAAAATTCACTTTCCAAACACCCATTATGTGGGACGCAATCCTATTTCTTTGTCCTTTGTGTGCGACTGTGTGGAACCGACCCCATTAATGTCAGTACCTCGAACTTCAATTTTCGCAGTAAATGCCATGCCTTTTATCAGTGTCCGTTACTGTTTTTCCAACCACCCCCCATTTATGGTTCACTTCTTTTAACCAGGACTGCTAGTGCAAACTCTTCTTCAACTCTTCTATCATTCTTCTTTTTTTCCAACTGTATATATATTTCTTTCTTTCAATTATCCTTCGTGGGTTTTTCTTTATTTTCCTGGAAAATCTGGAAAATCTTGGACTAGAAATTCCCTGTTTGAGAAACATAGATAGGTTGTTTATGTCTCTTTTTTTAATGAGGGTTTTTGACCTTATTGTTTTTAATATTCAATGTTTTCCGAGAAAATGTTGAAATCTCATAGCTTCCTTCCCATGTGGATTTTCTTCCCTTTTCTTGGGTTCTCAGATCTCTGCTTTAAATGCTTCATGGGTTTCTTTATATTGGAAAGTTTGCAAATGACGTCTTAGGTAGGACTCGAAAGTCATAATCTCAGATAATTCTTTCTTGGGTTTGTCCCAATTCTTTAAAAATTCCACAATTTCAAAGTGAAATCTCTCATGGGTTTGAATTTCTCCTGACTCTGTTTCTTTCTCGTAGGAGCTCAACAGAGTTTCTATCTTTCCAGGGTTCTTTCAGCATTGTCAAAAAAATTCTAAAATTCTGAAGTTGGAACTTGTTTAATGGGGTATCTATACTGGTTTGGTGTAGTGTTTCTTGCGTGGGTTTTCTTTGTTTCCAGTTCCCATCAACAACAAACCTCTCAAACTCAAGTTCTTCTCCAGATAAGGAAGCAATTGGAGTACCCTAGTGCTTTGGTAAATTGGGAAAATTACACTGGAGATTTCTGTAACTTGTCTTCAACCCCACATATGAGCATCACATGCCAGGACAGTTCTATCACTGAACTCAAAATTATGGGAGATAAGCTTGCCAAGGTTAGTGAATTCAATGGATTAGCAATTCCCAACCAGACATTATCTGAGACTTTCTCTATTGATTCATTTGTGACCACATTGACAAGGTTAACTAGTTTAAGGGTTCTTAGCTTATTGTCTTTGGGTATTTGGGGACCACTTCCTGATAAAATTCATCGGTTATCTTCGCTTAAACTTTTGGACATGAGTTCGAATTTTATGTTTGGTTCTATTCCACCTCAGTTAGCTAGATTGGTAAATCTTCAAAGTTTGACATTAGATAGCAATTTCTTAAATGATACTGTCCCCAATTGGTTGGATTCATTATCAAACCTAACAATGTTGAGCTTGAAGAACAATCAGTTGAAGGGTCCATTTCCTTCTTCCATATGCAGAATTAAGACTCTCACTGATATTGCTATCTCCCACAATAGGCTTTCTGGTAAATTGCCTGACTTGAGTACCTTAACTAGTCTACATTTATTGGATTTAAGAGACAACCATTTGGATTCTGAACTACCTCTCATGCCCAAAAGCTTAGCCACAGTTCTGCTGAGCAATAACTCGTTCTCTGGTAAGATTTGTAAACAATTTGGCCAACTAAATCAGCTTCAACACCTTGATCTGTCGTTCAATACTTTAAGCGGAACACCACCTTCCTCATTGTTCTCTTTGCCTAACATTAGTTATTTGAATTTAGCATCCAATATGCTGACTGGGGAACTTCCCAACCATCTGAATTGCGGGGGAGAGCTTGGGTTTGTTGATATTTCTGCCAACAGGTTGATTGGTTCACTTCCTTCTTGCTTGGGGACTACTTCAAATGATAGAGTTGTTAAGTTTGGAGGGAATTGCTTGTCTGTTGATATTCAACATCAGCATCCAGAATTGTACTGCAAAAAAGCTTATATGGAGATGAAAAATTCCGAGGGGAAAGAAATTTGGGTGTTAATCGGTGTAATTGGAGGAGCAATAATTGTTACGGTACTGTTGGTTCTTGGGCTTCTCATTCTGTATAGAAGACACCATTCAAGAGGGACATTGGGGCAGCATACAAAGTCAAAGGTGATTGTACACGAAACAACACCAGGAGGGATATCCTCCGAACTCCTTGCAAATGCCAGTAAGCTCTATATATATTATGTAAAATCTACTTTTTTGACCATTTTTTGAAATGCCAGACATTTTCATGCTAAATAGAGATGAGTTCATATTACTTGTCAAAAAAGCTGAATTAGCATTTTTTATTTGCTTCAGGGTTCATTTCTCAAGCAGCGAAACTAGGAACACAGGGTGCTCCATTATACAGATCATTTACACTAGAAGAGTTAGGAGAAGCCACAGACAATTTTGAGAAGTCAACGTTTTTGGGTAAAGGTTCTCTAGGGAAGGTACCTCTTCAATACCTTATGGAACTGGAAGTTTTAGCATAATTCTTAATCAGTGGATTCTTAGGTTGTGTTTGGATCATTGATTTAGATAGGTAGAGATTTGGAAAGGGCAATGAATAGACAAGGGAAATTTCCTTTCCCTTTCCAAATATTTATCCAAATCCATAATCCAAACATAGCCTAAATGGTGAGTCTGAAATTTTGTTTTGTTTTTTAAAATGACTAGTGTGGAAGGAAATATTGTTTTGCATATCCAGCGCAGTTCTTTTTTAGGTATGTTTTTAGCGGAGCCGGAGAGGCTTCGTCGGAGACTGATTTTTTTAGGAGACCATTCTTTTGAGTTCAAAGAAAGGCTAGCTGATGCGATAGGTCGGCGACGAGTAGATATTGTTGAATGCGGCGAAGGGATTTGCAGAGCCATCGAGTTGTTTGGTGCAGAGATAAAATGGGTTGCGGACCAAATGCGAAAGACATCCAAGGTGAACATTGTTGGAATGTTTTTGGGTCGGGTCTCTGGGGGAAGGCGTAGTGTGGCGTGTTGGTTGTTACCGGAGGAGATGGGGGCAGCAGTTCAGATTGTGGTTTACATGGGCCACTGTTGCAGTCAAATTTTCCTCCCACAATCATTGTTCGGGGATGGATGGGATGTGCTGCTCTAGTTTTGGAGGGTTTTTCGGTGGGGAATGGTTGGATCTTAAAAGGGAAGGAACAACAAGGGGTGAGAGGCAATCCATGGTCGATTAGGAAGGCAATGGTCGTCCCAGAGGTTGGGGAGGATGATGTGGTGGTGCGACAGGGGTCTGGTGCCGCTTGGATCTTCTTTTTGGAGTCGTGTTTAGTGGGGAGAGTGGGGCCAGTGGGGGAGCAGGGGGTGGTGCTTTCTTGCATGGGTAAAGCAAATGTGGAAGGTCAGTGGAGGCGTGGAGGTGAAGACAATCGGCGGATAATATGTGTTGCTTGCTTTTCCATCTAAGGCAGATGCTTTCAGAATTCTGGAAGGCAAATGGATGGTTGAAGGTTGACGACTGAGCCTCGACTGGTGGTTGCCGGAGGCGTTTTGTGCCAGGGGAAGCACTCAATCACATAAACAGAGTTTTTAGGTGGAGGTGCTAGAGCTCCCGCTGCATCTTTGTGGAGAGCAGGTGTTTCGTGCAATTGGTGATCGCTATGGGGGTTTCCTAGAGGTTGATAATGCTACGACAATGAAGGGACCTCTAGGCTGTGTTCGAATCAAGGTTCATGGCTCAGCTAGGGGTGCTCCGGCAAGAATCACCATTCGTTGGGGCTTTTGGAGATACACATTGCCAATTTGGTTGGAGGATGGACCGGTGGTGGAGAATTGTGGCACGCCAGAGCAGGGTGTGAGTCGTAAGCTGGCACAGGAAAATTGAAATTTGGTGCGATACGATTTACGTGATGGCCGCCGTGATTTGGGGAAGAAGAAGTTGCAGATTTCAGAGAGATGGGTTGAACCACGGAAGGCATGGTAACCAAAAGGGAAGGGGGCAGTGGGCCCAACATTCAAAGGCCTAACTGTGGGCTGGTCCTTCTTTGGGCCGTGAGAGGGGAGATTATAACAGAGACATTGGGCTAGTTTCTAAAGGGCCCAAGGTGGGGGGTTTGAACTTGTTGCAAAGGAAAGATGGGGTGGGCCAAAGTGATGATGGGGCTCAAGGATTGGGCTTGGAGGAGTTAGGCTGTTCTGTGAAGAGGGTCGAAGGCCGATTTGGGTTAATAACCCCAATGGCCCAAGTGTTTAACAATCTGCGTCGGGATATGGATTCAAATCAGTTAGGTCGGATCTTGACTTCAGGTCCTACAGAGGTAGCGAGGAGGGATGCACTGTCAACTTCTGAACCCGATCGCAAGGCGGAGTTGGGTGGGTTGCAGTATGTGTCGGAGGACGATGAGGCTTTGAGCCAGTCATTTGATACAGACGTGGACTTGGGACAGAGTTGGGTACAAAAAGACGCAATGAATGATGTGAATGAAGGGGTGGAGAGAATCAAACCAGCTCCTGGGCATATCGGGAGGGAGTTGTCTCTTGTGGTCCACCCTCTTGCCAGTTCGATCATTGTTGATCTTGGAGAGGACTCTCCTGATTTGCTTCAAGGTGGGATCGACCATAAGGATGAGTTGAATGGGTTGGAGGCTCCTTCGGTAGAAGCTGATTCAGAGTGGGTGCTCAGCAAGATTAGCGAGGTTAGTAGATTGCTTGGTGTATCTTTTGAAGGCCACGAAACAGAGGCTTTGCACTTATTCACAGCAGTGGAAACCTCATGGAGGCGGGGGACTCTAACTAAGGAGGATGGTACTTCAGCAGTAGTGCAACATAAAGGGGTGCGGGAGCTCAAAAATTTGGAGTGCTTGGTTAATTATGATCATGGAGGGGAGACGGCTGGATGGGGCCCAAGAAGATAGTGAGGAGGTCCTCTGTTATTAAATTGAAGTTAAAAGTGTAATCGTGGAATGTGCGTGGTCAAATCAGTGCTTCAAAGTGCGAGAGCGGATGTGGTGTATTTGCAGGAAATGAAAATGTAGGTGTTGGGTGGAGATGTGGTGAGAGAGATTTGGGGTGGTAGGTTTGTGGAATGGACATACTTACCAGCTATGGGTACGGCAGGATGGGTTCTACTCTGTTGGGATAAGAGAGTGGTGGTGAAGGAGGATGAGGAGTTAGGAGGTTTTTCGATGTCTTGTCTATTTCGATATGTGGCGGACAATTTTAGGTGGGTGTTTACTGGGGTGTATGGGCCGGTCCGAAGTTTAGAGAGGAGTGCATTTTTGGGCAAGTTGGTGGATATTGCGCATCGATGGTCATAGACGTGGTGTGTGGGGTGCGGTTTTAACATGGTTTGATGGCCGACAGAGAAGACGGGGAGTAGTAGGGCGAAAGGGTCGGTGCGGGTGTTCTGTGAATTTATTGATGCGATGAACCTGGTTGATTTGCCTCTTCATGGGGGGAGTTTCACTTGGTCTAATGGCCAACAGATGTCCTGGATTGATAGATTTCTAGTTACTAGTGGTTAGGAAGAGCATTTTACAAAGGTCGTTCAGAGTCAATTACCTCAACCAGTGTCAGATCATTGGCCTATTATGCTTAACAGTGGAGGGTTTTGTAGTGAGCTGACGCCTTTTCGATTTGAAAATATGTGGTTGCAATCGGAGGATTTTTTAGAGAAGGTTTGTGGGTGGTGGAGCAATTACATGGTTAGCGGAACTCCTAGCTGCATGTTGGCTCAGAAAAAAGGTTTTAAAAAGCGGCCGCAACCGTTACGTAACGCCGTTACGTAATGGTTGTGGTAGTTACCGCCACCCGTTACGGCCGCTTTTGCAGTGTGATTGAGATTCACAGGTGTATCGGGCGTAGCGGCTGCTATAGCGGTGGTAACGGTGCCGTAATAGTTGTAACGGCTTGTCACGCACCGTTACGTAACGGTTCCGAATTGCTTCTTTCGAAAAAATACAAAAAAACAAAAAAAAAAAGTTGAAAATGGGGAAGAGAGATAGAGAGAGAAGAGGGAAGATGAAGAGGAACAAGAGATAGAGAGAGAGAAGAGAGAAGAAGAAGAACATATTATTGATTTGTTAAAGCTGTAAGACCTATGCTATTCTATTCCGCTGCTATCACTCAACCATTTTGTTTGTGTGTGTCTATCTATATATTGTTTGAAAATAATAATAATAATAATAATAAGTATGGTCATTATCTATTTGACTTGATTAATATATATATACATATATATATATATATATTTAGGTTTTTATTTATTCTCTTACTTTTGTCATTGTTTGTCTTATATATAATAGTTAGTGATTGATTTTTTTGTATAATATAAAGTTGTTAATTATTAAAATAAAATGTAAAAAACTCAATTTATAGTGATTTAAAAATATGAAATATATTGGATCAAATTAAAAAATTTATAAAAATTGATCAATATTTATTTTAAAACCCAATAAATATGATCATGGAAAAAAAATGTGCGTATCGGTAAGTTTTTTTCAAATTGTGCGAAAAATAAAAAAATTCACGGTTCCGGTTACCGCAACCGTTACACTACGGCCTTTACACCTCGCAACCGCAACCGCGTCACCGCCACCGTTACGGCAACCGCAACTGCTTTTCAGAACCTTGCTCAGAAATTAAAATTACTCAAAGGGGATTTGAAACAGTGGAATAAGGAGATTTTTGGCCCGGTGGAGGTTGAGAAAGCTGAAGTAGTGTCCATCCTTCAATCCTTAGATGTACAGGAGGTTTCTAGCAGGCTTCTAGAGGCGGATGTGGCTAGAAGGGAGGCGGCCAGGCAGGATTATGTTCGTTTGGCTCGTGTGGAAGAGATATGTTTTAGACAAAAATCTCAATGTTTATGATTGAAAGAGGGGGACTGGAATACCAAGTTTTTTTACAAGATGGCAAATGGCCATAGAAGGATCAACCAGATTGTGTGAATGCAGGTGGATGGAAGAGATTTGATTACTGAGGAGGACATTCGGGGAGGCATTGTGGGTTTTTATTAGCGGCTTTTTCGGGCTCAACGTTCTTAGTTACCTTGTATAGTTGGTTGGAGTGTAAAGTTGATCCGGATCTGTTTTCTTTCTTAGATTTTTTGGATGATGTAGTTGGTTAGACGGGTTTTGTTTTGCTCTTTTGGTGCTCTTGTATTCTTTGCATCATTTTGATACTTTTTCGATAAATTTTATTATTTATCAAAAAACATAGTCTAAATGGCACCATGAGTGCAATATTGACATTTTGTGAAGATTCGGAAAAAAGTGTGGAATTGTGCAACTCTATTACCAATATATGTTCTTATGAACCCACTATGTGGTTCTGCATTGTTATATAGTGGTTGTTGCTTGTCTATGCTGACACACAACTATAATTTTTGCTCCTAGATAAGTCGGATAGGTCTTCTTCTCCCAATTTATGGATGAATCTGAGTTATCTCCTAGGGGCATAATTATTTCCATATGAGAAAAGCATTCTTGGTAACTCCAAAACTGCAAGCCAATATGATGGTTTGGGGAATTAAAATCCATTGTGTTTATTGTTAGTTTCACAAAAATCGATACTGCCCAAGTACCTTCTTAACATGTAATTTCATTTTTCTCAGATTTATAAAGGAAGGTTGGAGAATGGCACTTATGTCACCATACGATCTCTGGCTCTGTTCAGAAAGGATTCAATTCGGAACCTTAAACTTCGGTTGGATTTGCTTTCAAAGCTTCGACACCCACATCTGGTTGGTCTCTTGGGTCATTGCATTGATGGTGGGGCACAGGATGATTCTACTGTTGACAGAGTCTTCCTTGTATACGAATATGTACCCAATGGGAATTTTCGTTCTTATCTCTCAGGTCAGTGTAACACAACAAAGTTGTACTACAACTAGTTCTCATACATAAGTACAAACATGCATATTTACATAATTTATGAGTATGTTCGTAGAGATAAAGTGCAGTGGTGGAATTGATGTTATATTGTTAACAACAAAACTTTTCTAAAAGCTTAAAGTTCTGTTAGATAAAGGTGCAGCTTAATTAGTTGACCCTCCTCAACATGCTCTAGCGTGACCATGTTCATCACCATAAGTAGGCCAAAAATATGCAAATATTATAATTTTTGGTAAGACAGTGGGATTTGAACCATGATCTCTTGCATACTTTGATACCATGTTAAATTGTTATTCACCAACTCATCTAAAAGTTTGATCTGTTAGACAGAGTCATACTTAATTAGCCAAATCCTCATGAATATATTTGTTTTCTTGATGACTTTATTAGGATCCAATTGGTAGAACAGATTAGTTGGCTCCCAATAGCCGGGATACGTAAAGGATATATATGGTGACTGATTTAACCTGGATATGATTGCTTCTTCTTCTTCTTCTTCTTCTTCTGGTATTTTTGATTACTTCGATTTTTTACCTGGAGATGAAATACCCATTTGGCAGTCAAAAGTAGTATGCTGATCTACATGGACTTTTTTAGATGTGTTACAAACATTATAATTCAGGTCTATTGGTTCTATAATCTTCTAGGCACAGTAAGTTCATGTATTCGAAGCTGCACGGCTAACTGAATTATTATATGTGCAGAAAGTTGTCCAGAGAAGGTTCTTACATGGTCAGATAGATTGGCAATTTTAATTGGTATTGCCAAGGCTGTGGACTTCCTGCATACTGGGGTAATACCTGTCTCTTTCAGCAACAGATTAAAGACAAATAATATATTGCTAGATGAGTATCGGATTGCGAAGCTGAGTGACTATGGAATGTCCATCATCACCGAAGACTTCGAAAAACTTGAGGTATCTTTCCTTGTTACTTCGATGATCTGGCAATTATTTGTTGGTTTTATGAGATATTTCTGACATGACTATTGTTTGTACTTTCAGGGAGAGGGAGACGGCCAAAAATCATGGTAAGGATCCTTTTGAATGAACTCTTGGGCTGTGTTTGGATCATGGATTTGGGAAGGAAAAGGAAAATGCGAAAATGGAGAAAAATTAGTTTACATTTCATTTGCCTTTTTCTTTCTATTTCCAAATCTCTTACCAAAATCTAAATCTAAATACAGCCTTATTCGGGAGACAATGTTCATTAATAATGCTCATTCTAATTTTACTGCATTCTTGGGTCCTTTTTGGACTATGATCACCATGGTATTCTAGGAAAGCTCTGGATATGTGATTGAACATATGTTTCTTCTTCCTGTTTCTTGTTTTTTGCAGGCATATGACAAGGTTAGAGAATGATGTTTACAAATTTGGATTCATACTACTTGAATCACTATTGGGGCCAATCGTAACTGGAAAAGGAGAAGCATTTTTATTAAATGAAATGGTATGCTACTACTATCCAAGAAACAATTCTATTATGCTGAACACTATCAAAATATTTCTTATTGTTGGTAGGTAAGTGGTTAGCGGGAAAGAAAGTTTCAAAGAAGCGACGCCCAAGCCACAGGCTTGGATGAAATAGTACACCCAACCTAAAAAGATAAATCTCTCACAACTCACGAGGCTAGGCAAAATTAACACACACATAGACAAACAAGCAAAAAATAGCAAAACAAGGGAGGTGGGTAAGAAATTAGAAAAATGAAGCACGTCCATCACCCAAACATCTCAGCCTCCATAAATCCATCCACAACATCTAGCTTGAATTTACACTTAGCCCATTAAGGTCAGTTGCTGCCCCAGAGACTAGCAAAATGCCAACCCTGTTAAGGACCTCTCCTGAAGGGGGGTCTCATACCAAATGTTGACCACAGTTAGAACAGACATCCCAAAACAGAGGAAAGTGAAGCAATCCTGAAGCAGCTGGCATGAATACAAGCCACTCAGAACACTATCAAGATTGTACTATTTGGGCAATGGATTGAAATTGAAAATAAAATGGAAATAAAACGACAAAGTCGTTCAAATTTTAAGGGCACAAACCTTGCTTTCGATGATAGGTTTTATACTTAAGACTTGATTTTGAAAATGACAGGCATCCTTCGGCAGCCAGGATGGTCGGCGACGGATTGTGGATCCGATTGTGTTAACTACCTCAACCCAGGAGTCCTTATCAATTGTGATCTCAATCACCAACAAATGCATATCTCCTGAATCATCAACCCGTCCCTCTTTCGAGGATGTCCTGTGGAACTTGCAATATGCAGCTCAGGTCCAGGCCACAGCTGATGCCGATCAGAAATCAGATGCTGCATCATCACAGTCATAATTTCATACCACATAGCAGTGCCCATAATTCAGCTGTTTAGCTCATATTCCTTTTGTAAAATTGTAAATGTCATATTTGAATTCGTATGCATTGACCCTTAAAACGTAGGTGATTTTTATAGATCAGAACCTCTTCTTGATAAGTTTTGAGTTCCAAAGTAGAAATTGCAGCAGACAATATATTTCTCAATTTTTAGATCAGTCTTGAGGGTGGTGTTGCAATGCTGATATAGAGTTACATGTTCAAATAATTGTTTGTAAAGTTGTTATGATAAATTCATTAGTTATTCAGTGATGAGTTTTTGAGACTTTTAAAGATGACTTACATTATTGTATTAAAAATGATTGGTGTTTTAAAAAATTTCGTTAATAATTTTTTTCCTAAAACCATAAAAAAAACAAAAACAGTACTTTCTAACTTTTTATTGTGTTATTAAATAAAAACACGAAAAAGTACAAATGAGAAACAAGAACAAAAAATTTGAAGATGATACCAAACATACATTGTTCCATTTACCACAGCTAGCGATATGATCTGGGTTTTAAAATATTTTTACTCTCTCACTCTCTCTCTCTCTCCCTCCATGTGATGTGGGTCTCAGACTCTCTCTCCATTCTCCATGTGATGTGGGTCTCAGACTGGAAAGTGAAAACAAAGCTAAAATAATGTCGGCGAATACAACAAGTGAACCACGCCCAATTTCACAAACACTACATCCACTAAACCTACTATACTCTCACGTGATTCTCTACTTTTTTAATTGCTACCTCAGTTCTAATTGGCTATTGGGAATTGTTTTGGTTTAAATTTTTCTGTTTCTATATTTTAATATATTTTTAATTATTAAGTTGTTTCTTACATATTTTAAAGTTTTTATAAAATTTAATAATTAAAAATATATTAAAACAAATAAATAGAAGAATTTAGGAAAATAAATTTTAACCTCATGTAGACGGTTTCTGCTTGAGATTTTTTTGTATGATCTTAAAATTGAGAACAAAAGACAACATGAATGGAAGGAAATCAATACATAGTGGATATATAAAATAATATAATTTTAACATTTTGATGAGTATATTTTGAATATTTTGGAGAATAATGTTAAAAATTCACATATTTATATTTATAAATTCAGCAATAATAATATGTCATAAAAGTTAAAGTCATTATCATTAAGTGTATAATAAATAAAAAAATTGATTCATGTTTTGTCAAATGTGGATAGAATTGTGTGAATACTTCTTAAAAGTCTCAATTTTTTTTGTGGCGTACTTTTAATTTCCACATTACTTTTTCTTTAGCAAAATATGAGCTTAAATGCCATTTTCAATTTTTTTCTTCTTTCCTTTTATAATTAATGACAAATAAATAAATAAATAAATCACTATCAGACACAAACACAGATACACTCGTCTTTCATTGACTCTCAGACTAACACAGACTCAGATATCTCCCCTCTCAGTGTATACGTATACGATACGAGTCGTTTCAGTTTCACATTTGTCCGATTTTCGGACTCTAATGTTCAGTGTAAGTTCAATTTCCCATTAATTTTTTGCAAAGCAAAGATCTGATGAATTTCTTCTACTCCTGATTTGTCATTGGTATATATATATATATATATATAAATGAATATGTATATATGCACATGCATGTATATTGTTTTGATGCTTACCGGCATTGGGAGAATCTGTGATAGTTGGAGCTTGTGATTGAGTGCTTTTGATATCGTTTGTGTTGGTATTTCTCTCGGATCTGATGTCTAGAACCACCAGCCTCTGCTCTAGTATTCTCAGATTCCGCAGCCTCTTCATGATTTGTGATTCAAGTTCCTTTCAGTTGAATTTCACCGACATTTTCTCTCTCTCTCTCTCTCTCTCAAATGTCTGCGTATATTTATATATATGTATAGTTCGTTTTGCAAAACTATGAGGGCGCAAATAAGACCTAGAGATTGTGTCTTAGCATGTGAATTCATTTAGTGCTGAGTTTCCTTTTTCTATTTTCTTCTTAAAAATTAAATTTCGCTTGTGTTCTCTTTTTAATGAACTGAGCATTATGGCTATGTGTGATTCTTTTGAAACCCCATTTATGTTTGCCACGTTAACCCATTTTTCCTTTTGTGCTTGCTTTTCACGGGTCAGATTGTTTTCACCTCAAAATAAAGCTATGAGGTACTGTTTGGTTCACCGGAATGAAGTGGAATAAAATGATTATTCCATCAAAATATTCATTTTCACGTTTAGTTGGACTAAAAACGTAATGACAAATTAATGCATTACAAATAGAATTACTTTTCACCATTTTAAAAGAATGGCCATTCCAGAAAAAAGACTAAGAATCACCAGTCTATTCCATTACATCTCATTCCAATAAACCAAATAGAACATAAGCAGAACATGTTTTTCATTCTTTTATAACATCTACACAGTAAATAGATGGTTTAATTGTTCTGCACTTTCTTGTTTCTTACACGTTTTGTTTGTGGGTTTTAGGGGTTTTGTGATTGAATTGTTTGGGTTCTCGTTCCTGTGGCACCAGTGTTCTTGCAATCATGGTTCTGGGAATGAGGACTAAAAACAGGAAAAGCCCCACTGTTCAGCTTGATTATCTGATCCATGTTCAGGAGGTTAAACCTTGGCCACCATCTCAGTCACTGAGAACCCTTCGTTCCGTTCTAATTCAATGGGAACATGGTGAGCGGAATTCTGGATCTACTAACCCGGTTGTCCCTTTGCTTGGGTCTGGTATTGGTGATGGAAAAATTGAATTTAATGAGTCTTTTAGGCTTCCTGTGACACTGTTAAGGGAAACTTTCACCAAAGGCTGGGATGGTGATAGTTTTCAAAAGAATTGCTTAGAGTTCAATTTGTATGAACTTCGGAGGGATAAGACGGTGAAAGGTCAATTGTTGGGAACTGCCATTGTAGACTTGGCAGACCATGGTGCTGTTAAAGAGACTACAAGCATAAGTGTTCCAATGAATTCCAAGAGGAGTTTAAGTAACACAGCTCAACCACTTCTGTTTATTAAGATCCAGTCAATTGAAAAAGGTCGCACTGGCTCCTCTTCAAGGGACAACCTGTCGAAAGAAACTTCAATGGAGAGGAACGGTGGTGAATCTGTTTCCGCCTTGATGAATGAAGAATATGCTGAAGAAGCTGAGATTGCATCGATCACTGATGATGATGTTTCTTCTCACTCGTCTCTGGCTATTTCTTCTTCAGCTTTTGAGACTAATGGGGGTTTGTCCCCTCGTAGTGAAGAGGTACATGTACTTCCATTCTTGTATTGGTAACAATGTTTCATTTTGTTACGACTTTCATTTTAATTCCATTGTTTGAATTGATGTGGCGTGCTCCTGTTTGTGAATCTTGTTCTGATACATAAAGTAACCTAATTTGCAGTAGGCAAGCAATTAACTAGCATTAGGATATTCACACGTGTTTTGGCTAACATCAACCTGTTTGTGATTGTAACTTTTCTCAACAGATGTAGTTACACAGTGTCATCATAATTTGATGACTAATTGGTTTTCTAATTGCAGAATGGATCACAGGCAATGAAGGATAGCCCAGGAGAGGCTAATGACCAACATCACTTAACTTCAAAGCAAGGGCTTGCTAAATTTGACACAAAGCCTGTGAATGAACTACGTGAAAGTTTGAAGGTTATTTCATCTTGTTCATCATCAACAGACTTATCGTCTGATATGGCAAGCCCAGAAAATGGTCGTGCTGCATTATCCAACTTCCATGAAACAAGCTTGACATCAATGCCAAAGAAAATCGTTGGCCATAGTGGTCAATCATCATCCTCATCTATAAATTATGAAGCTATAGAGGAAGATGTAAACACCAACATGAGCAATAAAAACTATGACAGTTTGGTGCTGGATGAAAAGGATGCTAATGGTGGAAGTGAAATTAACAGTAATGCTCTGCAAGGATCTAAACCAAATGGCTCTTCAGCAAGATTAGCATCCCCTGATCAACCGGTGGATGAGAAGATGAGCTTTTCAATCTGCGTGGAATCTCAAGTCACTCAAGAGGATAGTGATGAAGTTTTGAGTGTTAGCACAGAAGGAACGCACGAAGGTGCAAGTGTTGATGTTATTCATAATGATCCTGCAAAGGACATAGACAGAAAGGAACATCAAGAAAATGGACAAGGAGCACAAGTCTTCTCAGGAAGTGATGCACTTTCTTTCTGTGGGGAAAATTCTGGGTCAAAGAGTAATATCCTAAACAGTGATAGATTGAAGCATGTGAAGTCTGTGCGATCGCTTGTGGACTCAGGTAGGAGCAATGGATCAGTCAGGAGTGGTAAGTTGGGAGATGCTCAGAATGGCCCTCTAGGCTTTGTTAGCTATGAAAGAAAAGACACCAAAAGTTATCCAAAGGAGACAAGAAACATCACTTCCGATGGTAAAATCCAACAACTGGAACATAGAATAAAGAAACTTGAAGGAGAGTTGAGAGAAGCTGCTGCTATGGAGGTTGGTCTTTACTCAGTTATTCCAGAGCATGGAAGTTCCATTAATAAGGTCCATATTCCAGCTCGGCGACTTTCTAGGCTCTATTTCCATGCTTGCAAAGACAGTTCCCAAACAAGGAGAGCAAGTGCTGCTAGAAGTGCTGTCTCAGGATTAGTTCTAGTTGCAAAAGCATGTGGAAATGATGTCCCAAGGTACTTTCAAATCACAACATTCTTTCGATCCTATGAAAACATCCTAGATATCAAACATCATATAGATTATAGAATGTTGAATTGGAATTTGCTAGGTAAGTTCGCTGTGGAACCAAATCTATCAATCCTTCTGCTTGGTTGGTTGCAAAAATCATTCTTTGGCCCTTTTGTTCGTCTTGCTCATACGGAAGTTTAATATGCCTTGAGTGTTCCAATTATTTTATAGAATGGTATTTAAATTTTTTTAACTTTGTTCTATTAGATGCAATAATGAACACAATTTGATAGAATGGAAAGTCTGGTCACTAGGTCTAGAGAGACCTACCTAACTTGGGGAGTGGATATTGGTTAGTCGAAGTACTATTCAATGTTACTGCATGTGATGTTTTTGAAGCACAGTGTTGAACTATGCTTACCAATTAAGAAAATTTTGGACTTTTTCTTAACAACTCATTTACTTTACCACATTACCAAACACAGGTTGACTTTTTGGTTATCAAATTCTGCTGTGTTGAGAGCCATTATAAGCCGAGCCTTCGCAGAGCAGCAATTACCACTTTCTGCTGGGCCTTGTGTTGAAAGGACTGATGGTGGAAAGGGAAGCCACAGTAAATTATCTACACTTAAATGGAGGGATTCCTCTTCAAGAAGGGAGACTAAAGGTGCTTTATGTGAAAGTTCTGAAGACTGGGAGGACCCTCGTACATTTATATCTGCATTGGAAAAGATTGAAGCTTGGATTTTCTCGCGGATCATCGAGTCTGTCTGGTGGCAGGTCATATTACAATTACAGATCTTTTTTTATTGTTATTTTTATTTTATGTATTCAAATTAATGTCAAAAATCAATTCTGTACTGGACAACCTCTCCCAACACCCCATGTTGGCATGATCCCTTTGAGTGACATTGGGTAATGGCTCTTTTTTGTTTTGTTTTGTTTTCTTTTCTTTTCCATGTACTATGGTTCAAGTCTATCTAAGAGTTTGTAGGTTGTTTACATTGGGTGGGGTTGGATCTGGGCCAAATCTAATCCAGATAGTAATTGCAAATACTATGTTGAACCCTAAACGAATTTATGTATTTAGCTGACCTGACATTGTTCTCTGTTTTCTTCAGACTCTGACACCCCATATGCAATCTGCTGCTACAAAAGCAATAAATACAGGTTTGGATTTTGGCGCAAGTAAAACCTATCAAAGGACATCTAGTTTAAGTGATCAAGATCAGGTAAACTTCTCATTAGAGCTCTGGAAGAAGGCTTTCAAGGATGCCTGCGAACGGCTTTGTCCTGTTCGAGCTGGCGGACACGAGTGTGGCTGCTTACCTGTGCTGGCTAGATTGGTAAAATCTACATGCTCTAGTTTCCTTTTATACTATTGAGGTCTAGCACCTCAAAACACCACCTTTTTGTCAGTATGTTTATACATGAACCCCCATTATTGTACCGTGGCAGCCACTGTACAGCTATATGAAATAATACACCAAAGGACTAAAAAGTAAACTACAATAACATTAGTAGAGATGCAAATTCATATGGTGAAGGAGCTACCTGATTGGGTGATAACAGAAGCTCTCAAATCAAGATGGCGCAGCATTTTGGAGAGAAATAATGATCTTTTAGTTTATACATGTAATTCTGCATGACATGATAAGTATTCTTGCTGTATAACTGACTAACATGATTACTATAACAGCAAATTAACTTCTAAAAAGAACAGTAAAGAAATTGGAGTTCTAGTTCAGCCAAAAAAAGGAGTAAGAAAATGCATAATAACATTTGCTTTTCTTGGTGCTAAACTTGGATAGACTAAATGATTCAAATACACTAGCAATCGGGGCCTATGTACGGGCTAGATTCATGTTGTGTGTATGCTATGTTGGAACCCCATTTTCATATATTTTTTTATTTAGGAAAATACATGTAGGAATATACGGTGTTGTCTTGCCCAAAAAATAATTCCTACCATCTTTTAGGATACCATGGTCTTTTGCCTCTTTTTCAACAGTTTGGTGCATTTGTCAGTCCTTGAGCTGAACATAGTCTTTTTCCTCCATTTGTTAATTTTTAATTTTTCTTCTCATGAAGTTATAATGTTCCATTTATAATACTTGTTGGTACCTTAAAAAAGGTGACCTAGTCCACGTGGCTCTGCCTGACTTGAAGTCTGAGGAAGGCTAGATGCATGTTGGTAGTTATAGTTGATTATAAATTGTAGCCGACTAACCTCCATAGAAAAATGATTTGGGATGCATCTCTCTTTGTGACTAGATAATGATGCAATGTGTGGCTAGATTGGATGTGGCAATGTTCAATGCTATTCTTCGTGAATCTGATGATGACATTCCAACTGATCCTGTATCTGACCCTGTTAGTGATGCCAAGGTTCTCCCTATTCCAGCAGGGAAAGCAAGCTTTGGGGCTGGTGCACTACTTAAAAATGCGGTGAGAATTACAAATCTATACATCTTATATTGCAAGTCAAAGTACGTTTACTAGTAAATGTGTGTAATCCATAATTCTGATAGCTCTCGAGTAAAGAGGCGCTTTTGTGTGTTCTGGATGACAGATTGGGAACTGGTCTAGATGGCTTACTGACCTGTTTGGTATTGATGATGACGACTCATTTAATGACAAGAATGATCATGATAATGATGACGACGACGAGAGCAAAGACTATGATGCATCCTTCAAGTCATTCCATCTTCTAAATGCATTGAGTGACCTCATGATGCTTCCGAAGGACATGCTCTTGAGCAGGTCAATCAGAAAAGAGGTTTTACTCTGGAACTTTTTAAACCCTTCCATTGCAGTCTTTTACCTGCATGATATATATTATCATGCACTTGTCCCCATGCTAATGTTTTTATTTTTGAAGGTATGCCCTACATTTGGTGCACAACTGATCAAGAGGGTACTCGAAAATTTTGTCCCAGACGAATTTTGCCCCGAGCCACTTCCTGAGGTTTTGTTTGAAGCTCTGGATTCTGAGGTTTGTCCCTTTCTGAAAGTTTCTGTTTCCTATGTTTTCCTTGCTCAGTTATCCTATGTTTACCTCATGTTTATGGTAAACACAAGCTTATAAACTCTACTGTGAGAATCATTTTTTTTTTTTTTTTTTTTTTTTTGTAATTTGAATTAGGACCTTTTTGAGGCTGAGGAAGGTTTTGTCACGGACTTCCCGTGCAGCGCAACTCCAATAATCTATTTACCACCACCAGCAACTTCAGTTGCTGGTATTATTGGAGAGATTGGAAGCCAATCCCAGCTGACAAGAAGTGGGTCCTTGGTGCTGAGGAAATCATACACTAGTGATGATGAGCTTGATGGATTGGATTCACCCTTAACTGCAATTATCGACAGCCCTCTGGCTTCTTCACCTATTTCAACAAAACCCAGCTGGTTATCAAAGGAAAATGGTAGTCAAAATGCTGTCAGGTATCAGCTTCTTCGTGAGATCTGGATGACTAGTGAGTAGCAGTGATGGACTTCGTAGATTTGGTTCATCCCATAGTTGAAACATCAGACAGCCTCTAGGGTTTAGCTTGATATCGTAGGAAAAGTGCAGTTATAATGCTGTGTAGATGCAGATCCCTTTGGCAGGGCGTAGATGAATAACGAGTAGCTAGCTATATGTATATGACATGCATGCATCAGTGCATAACTAATTGGATCACTATTTTAGTTGTAGAGCTGTGCTAGGTTTCTTTGTTGATCGATGTACTTTTCTTGATTGTATATATGAAAATGCTGGTTTGAAGAGGATATTTTCCAGTCTAATTCGCAGAAAGCATTAAAGATGTTGAACAGTAAAATTGAGAAATTTGCCAAGTTACATTTTGCCAATACTTTCTTGTTTTTTTGTATTTTTTTGTTTTTACTGAATTTTTTAATATTTTAAGTAATTTTTTAACTTTTTAAACATACCTAACATAAATATGCTTAAAAAGTAAAAAAATTTGTGAAGAAAACCTTTTAAAAATTTACTAAATACCAAAAATATAAAAAAAAATAAAACGAAAATTCAGTACATTTTTATATTTTTATGTATTTTTTTAAAATATTTTTACTTTTTAAATACATGTAAGTAAGATGCATTTAAAAAAATAAAAAAAATATTTAAAATTTTAAAAATATTTACTAAAAACAAAAAAAATCCGAAAATCAAAAAACTCAGTTTTTAAAAAATTTAATCCAAAAAACTAAACATACTGAATACCAATTACTAGTTGGGCATGGAGAGAATAAACTCAATACTGTACAACCTAACACAAGAAGATTTGTATCACTTAAAACACCTGAATTCTATGTTACCAATCACACCATATTTTTTCATTAACTTAAGGAAACAGATAACAAGATCTATTCAAGCAGATTCAACTCAGGGAAATAGAGAGACGATCCAAGAAAATACATACTGAATATATATTGTATAGGACACAAAATCATAAATCCCAATGCAAAAAAAAGAAAAAATACAAATAAAATGTAAATAATACATATTGTGCTCAAACATACCAATAGTCTAAGCATCACCAAAACGTATGCACTTTGCAAAAAAAACAAAATAAAAAAAACTTGAGCCTTCAAAACTGAGCTGGAGATACTAGCCATGGAAAACTCCAGCCAACTATGCTACACTCAAATTGATTATATTTACTATGAAGCCGAAACAATAATGAAGATCATTGAAAGATCAGGTTGGACAGATCATGCAGTCAACTTCTGTGAAGAACTGACAGCATTCATATGCTGAAGATGCAAGGCAGCCAATAGACCTTGCCAGGTTTCTCCAGGTGCACCAGCCACTTGAAAGTCAAGAAGCTTCTTCTGTTTTCTGTAGTAATCTTCTAAAGGCTTGCTCTGGAGAAAAAACTGCTGTATCAGTGAAAATTGTTTTTCAATGCAGTTCTTGTAATGACAAAAGTACAACTCAAATCTTACTACCCCTTAGCATAGATTTAACAAATTACAGAAAAAACACAAAAGAGCATTTTGTCAAGCGATATGTTTTCAGAGATCAAGTGATGCAATTCTCTCTTCAAATTTGAAGCCTATCGTCATGTCTCAAGAGTAATGTTATTAGAGACAACAGAAGAAAGCACAAGACTCCCACAAAATAGAGCATAAGGTTCAAACAATAATCATAGAAGTATCATGCTCAAACACCATTATCTTCAAGCCTAATTTAGTTGTTTTTGAAAATCAAAATGAATAAGACCCAAAAAAGGTGGGGGAAAAAAAAAAAAAAAGAAACCAAGAGATTCATCAGAAAGGCTCTCTCTAAACTAGCTATCAAAACTAACTGTTTTTACTAATATCCATGATACTTGCCCTCAACACAACGAAACATAATAATAGCTTTTTGAAAATGAAAAGACAAAAGAGAGTGCTGATGAAACAAGAAACAACAGATGATAAAAGAAACTGAAAATTGTTACTACATACTCGGAACCAATTGCAATCGTAATGAATCATCTCAAATTGACATATTGTCATAATTTTTTTTCTCTTTTTTTCTTTTTTGCATTCTGATCCAAAAGCAATTTAAAGTGTACCTGCTCAGCATAAATACGAAGTCTCTCTTTCCAGGCACCTTCTGCATCAGCACATGAAGATTTTAGATTGTCCTGTGATGGGAGATTTAATTTTAACCCGGACTTGCCCATGAGAATTTCTTGACCTGGAGAACAGATTCCATTTCTCATAGGTTGTTTCAATAAGGAATCCTCTGTGCATTTGAAATTCACGACTAAATCAATATCAGCAAGTTGATCAAGGATCTCCTGATCACATTAACAATCAAATGAGTAAAGTCTTATTGTTTCTTGCCCTAATAAACAAAATTTCAGGGAATTACAACAGACATATAGGATGTGGTTGTTAAGTGAGTAGGACTACTGATTTACAGGTATGTGTATTTTCCAAAGAAAGTGTAAATGCTTTAAGAAAAACTACATCTTACAGCTTGAATTCTTGTACGCGGAATTCCATCCAAAATGAAGCCAGTTTCACCCCTGGAGTAACCTTCTTCCAACCTCTTTGACAACAGACCAAAAATTATATCTTCTGGAACAAGCTTCCCTTGGTTCACAGCATTCGCAATCTATTTAAAAATAGATAAATACATAAATTCACATTACAAAAAAATGTTGCTAAGGAATTGAAAAAAATGTAGTCCGCAGACTCCACACTCATCGCTGAAGCACACAACGGACTGTGTAACATAACAGGTGCTCACTTAATTACATACATTCTTATATGAAACTGATTAGGATGATCATTATAAATGATTTGCCCTATTATAACTCAAAGCTTCATTATATATAAATTCGTTCCACAATCATGAATATTGTTGGTTCGTTAACACTATATCGAAGCACAATCTCATGCGTTCACTTCGACTTCCTACAATTCCCAAGTTCTAAACCTATACTTAATCGAAATAATAAATTTTAGAGTTACATATAAAACAGATTGCAAATACAAACACAACAAAAGAACTTGAGACATATAAATAAAAAACAGAGGAAGAAGAGAATTTGTCCAATTTGCCTTATTTTCGCTGGTTTTTCTTGGCAACCAAACAGAGGGAGAAGAGAATCGAACCTGTTTATAGATGGAGGAGTGAGGGTGGAGCTCTTGGCGAACTAGGGTACCCATGGAAATGTGGGGGACATGGAGAAGTTTCGAGAGCCCCTCGGCGTACACGTGTTTCTTCGCTAGTGGATCCCCCATGATCACCCACTGCACTCCCCTTCCACGTACCGCTCCCTCCGAGTCCTCGATCGCCCGGTACGGTTCGCTCTCGTACTCTTCGTAGTCGTAGTCGTACTGGATCGCGGCCGCCGATCCGTAAGCTCGGCTGGCGGTGGTGATCCCCAGACAACGCAGCGCCACGGGTTGCGCCGCCACTCTCAAGCGGCAGAGTCCGGCCATGGCGGCGGAGAGAGGGGTTTCAGTGAGAGAGAGGGGTTTCAGCGAGCGGCGGAGAGAGAAAGAAGGGTTTGAGGAGAGAGAGAGACAATTGAGGTTTAAGAGAAGAGAAGGTTCTGGAAAAGACACTGTCTTGTTCTGTAATTACACTGATTGCCATGTTATAGCTGGAGAGATGCCAGGTGGATGGATGTGTGTGGCTGTTACAAACTAGATTTAATGTGGACCGTAGGATGGGTGACGCGTGGACAACGTTACGATCCTTGAAAATGGGAATCAAGAATGACGACCGTGTCCGTCGGCGTCAACTTGTACAGGGGCGTGTAGCATATGGAGTTTGTGGCCCATGCATCACTCCATTTTGTAACCTAGATGTTGCCGAACGAACCACAAAATTTGGAAAAAAATTTGGCTGGTTTGGAGTGTAACCTCCACACTAATCACAATTTTTCATATTTTTTAATTACTTAATATAAATTTTTTATTAATTCAGTTAAAATTGTAAAATATGTGATATTGCCCATGCCATCTATTTTTTTTATTAATAGAGCAATAATTATTCCTATAATATACTAATTCGTACTGACAATTCACAAGAAAAATAAGTTAGTCTTGAAATACCGTCACAAGATGTTCAAACTAAAATCATTTACTGAAACACCTTTAACAATATCAATTTTTATATCGTTAATCTCCATTTACTTGAACATTACAAATAAAATTGCTTATAAAAAATAATTCTAAAAAGTTTTAAAATACATTTGGCTCTTAATATAATTTTACATTTTTTTATCCTAACAGTAACAACTATTAAATATATCGCACATTTCTGAATACTACCCACATAATTAATAAATTTTTCAAATTTTTTCACCTAAAAAAATAAGTGGAAAATATTTTATTATAATTTTTACATATATTATTTATTTTAGAATTATGCCATAATAATATCTTAAAACAATGATTAATGTTTGGCTCCTGTGTGTTATTCACATTGGTAACCATTGATTAAAGCGCTAAGTACGTGGGTGAATTGATCCCATCAATTCAAGAAAAGTAATTACGCATAAATAATGTGTCTATAGGTTTTTGATAGAATTTTTCATGTGACTCGGTTGAACTAATAAAAAAATATGTAAAAAATAAGATTTTACAGATAAATTGAGTTTTTTTATTAATCATTTGAAGTAATTTATTCTTTATATTCACCAATCTAAGAGACAAACAAATAAATTACAAATTATGTTTGAAAAATGTTTGGTGGCCACAATTTCTGTGGTTCAAATGGTCCGAAACTGCCAAAACGATTGTTTTGCACCCAAAACGACGTCGTTTTGGCATTTTCGAGCCATTCGAGCCACAGAATTTATGGCCACCTAACATTGCTGATTATGTTTTTGTTTTTTGAAACTGGAGTAAATTTAATTGAGTTGAAATTCTTTTTTTTAATGACTAATTTCATTTTGTATAAATTGTTTAATATCATATAATTCAACTTGACCGAAAAAAATAAAGATGCAAAATACGAAACAAACTTGGGGCGAAACACAACAAATGGGTATTGTTAGTGGGCTTGTTATGTTGAAATTGAAACTTGGGCTGAAACACGAGAAATCTCAACATTGGGCTTAGTTATGTTGAAATTGTAGGCCCACAAAATTGTCAAAAATAGTGTTTGGAAAAGGTGAAGGTTAAGAGGCTTGCGCTCTACCGACTGAGCTGGAGGGGCATGTCATGAGGGTTGACTTGGAAAAATACACTACATTTTTAAAGACGAAGAAAAGTCAAATTTCTTGACACAATACCTTTGACAATTGCCACATTTTCCACATTTATGGAAAAAAATTTGCATATGTTCTCAATTCAAATGTCAAATGTGTTTGATGTTTACATTTATTCAATTGACTTGGATAATGTTAAAATAATAATTTTTTATTCAACACTGCTACAGGGGCCCGAAATTTTCAAGCTCGAATTGGCTCGAAACTCAAAACGACGTCGTTTTGAATTCTCTTACCGGTAAGAGAATCTAAAATTCTCTTACCGGTAAGAGAATTTTACATGTAATAAAATTTTCTTACCGGTAAGAGAATCCAAAACGACGTCGTTTTGAATTTCGAGCCAATTTTGAGCCAAATAATTTTGGGCCCTCAAACATTTTTGTTTTTTATTTACATTTATTCAATTGGCTTGAGTAATGTTAAAATAATAATTTTTTATAACAAATTTGTTAATAAAACATACTATTTATATTGTATCTATACACAATGTTATACATATCATCTTTTACATCACTTCATATAGCACATCATTTGACATAAATATAGTGGAACGTATTATACCAATGATGAGTTAACAAATGATGTGATACTTTAAACGGTGATGTTATATGTATCAATTAATGTATTAACTAGTGTACCAACACTAGTTATGATATTATTATTGACTCTACTCATTAATTACTTATAAATATCAAAAATCTCTTAAATTATGTCACATCATCAATTGATACACTAGTTAATACATTAATTGATACATATAACATTATTCAACTTTAAAAGGAATATAAAAAGATAATAAATGTAACATTATTTTTATAATTTATTATACCAATATAGTGGTTATATGTTAAATAAATTCCTAGTCAAAATCTTATCCATTATAATTGAAGTTAATACTGGGCTCTTTTGGGAACACTAGTAAAAAGTTAATATTTTGACTTTTCACTTTTTTTAGTTTAAAAAGTCAGTTTTTTTTTATCTAAAATAATCTAGTTTTTTTTGTCAAAAAAGCCGCTAAAAAAAGTTAAAAAGCCAAAAAGTCAGTTTTTTACCACCTTCCCAAAACTAGGGCTGAGTAAGGAATCCGTGAAATTCGTAATCCGATCTAGTCCTGTCCAATCCGATAGGTTTGGATTGGTTTTTTAAATCCGTGGTTCGGTTTCGGATTGAAGAATTAAAAATCCGTAATCCACGGATTGGTTCCGGATTGAACCCTACGGTTCCGGATTGGAACCAATCCGGACCGTATATAAATAGTCTATATTTTTATTATACATCCTCTCTCATAGTTTCTTCTCTTATTTTATATAAAATCTAAACTCAAACCTGAAACCGTATAATATCTTCTTTTATTACTTTTATTTGTTAGTTTTTATTTTAATTTGTAATGGTCTAAATACTTATGCTGAAACCAGTTTTCTTATGGTTGTTTAAATTGTAGAACAGTATGTCGCTATTATAGAAAAATATGTTGCTATTGTGAAATTAATATAGCGTTATGTTTATATTTTTATGAAATTAAAGTGTTATATATATATATATATATATTTGTTATTTAATTATGTGAATCCGTGGTCCTAAACTGATCCAATCCGTATTTAAATGGATTGGTTCGGATTGGTTCCATGAATTAAACGGATTGGATTGGTTCTAATTTTTCAGGAACCGTAGCTAACTGGTGGTGTTTGGGAAGCAAGTTTCCAAATTTTTTTCTCATTTTTTCCATTAAAAGACAAAAGTTTTGCAAAACCAAAAAAAATACATCCAAACAAAATATCACATCAAATCCCATAATCATTTCACTTTTTCTCTCACAAACATCACATCCAACCACATAAAAACCCAACTATCTTCCCAAACATCAAAAAAATTTTATCTCATAAAAACCTACATCTAATAAAATCTACATAAAAACTCACTTCCCAAACACCATCAGATTGGTCCTGGTTTTATCCCAATCCGATCCAATCCAGACCATGCTCACCCCTACCCAAAACACCGCAGTTAACATCTATTTCTTTTTTTAACAATTAAATTAAAGTAACTATACATAATACATAAATTTAGAAATTATTTTATAATTTCAACTCAACACTTAAATTAAATATATTTAATAAATAAATAAGCGTGTTTAAATACTCTTAAAAATAAAAAGATAAATGCGGAATTTTAATCATTTATGTTGCTTTTCTCACTATTGAAACGTCATTAACATTGTCAACTCCATGACTCTATCATGACCACTACAAAACCCCACCAATACCAAACCCACCTTCCCTGCAATCGGTAGAGAGAGGAAAATCGATTGGGAGGAAAGATGAAAAATTGTTGGTGTACTCTACAAGCTTAATGACATCTTGAATATGTATAATAACTAGTTTAAAAACGCCTGTACAATACACGTATTATTATTATTATAATATGTTTAAATTTTATATTTTGATTGTTTTTTAAAAATTAAAATATTATTTTATGAAATTAAATAGAATAAATTATTAGATATATGATAGAATTAGGATAAACTACCAATAGGTCTTACTTTGGAGATTTATTACCCAATAGGTCCTACTTTGGAGACTTATTACCCATTAAGTCTTATTGATAAATTTATTAAGTGATAAAGATAAATTTATTAGTCTTTTATTTTTATGAATAAATTTATAGTGATAAATTTATCAGTCTCTTTGTTTTTATGAATAAATTTTTAGTGATAAATTTATCACTCTCTTATTTTTATAGTGTTAAATTTATTGGTTAGGACCTGTTGGTAAATAAGTCTAGTTAATAGGACTAATTGGTAAGTACCCCATAGAATTATGTGATATAATACATATCATTTTTTGATTTGTTATACACCTAATACTAATAATGTAGATTTCAATTCTATTACTATATCATTTTGGGAGAATTTATAAGTTTTTAATATTTCTTCCAAATTTATATAAAAAAAATTACAGTGTGTAATTTTTCTCAATAGATAAATATAAAACAAATGCTAAGATAATTTTTCCATCTAAAAAAAACTACTCAGATAATTTGCTGAACTAATAAAGAAATAAAAGAAAATACATATATATATATATATATATATATAAATGACTAATTTTATTAATACATAAATCATACTCGCATAACAAATGATCAATTTTATTAATAAGTAAATCATTAAGTAAATTAATAATTTTTAATGATATGAAAAATATTCTTCAGTAACCATTTTATTAATAAATAAATCACTAAATCAATTAACAATTTTTAATAATATGAGAAATATTTTTCAATAAATAATTTTGATAATTTATTATTGCATAAGAGAATTTTTTTTTTCCTGAGTACTGTATTAAATTAAAATTTATAACAAACAATAGTTGTAATTTTTAGTATTATATAACCGATTCATATTTTAAACAAACTTTTTAGATGTATTTGTAATTTGTTAAAAAATGAAAGATTTATATTTCATAATTGACCAATAATATTTGCGTATTTACGAAAAAAACTTGTTTTATAATTGACTAAGAATATTTATATAATTACAAAAAAAACTTATTTTATAATTGGCCAAAAATATTTACATATTTACGAAAAAAATTCACTTAGCATATAATCCACCATTAATAAAATAGTCAAAATAAAAGAACAAAATCAGAAGAAAAAAAAAAAAAAAAGTAAGCGAGTATTATATATATATAATAAGGACAGACTATAGAAGAGATACTGAGGGGCATGGCCCCATGCTCACTTAAACATACAGTTATTATTATTTGCAAATAGCCTTACTTTTCATTTTATACTTATTTGGCCTCCCTTTGGGAAGGAAGATTTGGATTAAAATAGTTATATAAGACAAAATAAGATATTTTAGCATAACAAGATAAAATATTACATCCAACCTATAATCATTACATTATTTATCTCACAAAAAAGTCAAAAAACATTTTTTAAACGAGATTTTTTAACCCCAGACTAAAATAATCAAAAAATCAAAAAGCCAACCCACTTCTCAAACGAATCCTTGGTCTCTCCCCATTGAACATCTATGAACTCTTTTTCCTATCTCAAATAAAAGAGCTCTCTGTTTGTTCTTTTACTTTATTCATTAGTTGGACTTAGAATCTTAATTTATGATGAAATATCTATTTGTATTAAAATATATCGTAATCAATCAATTTATCATTATTGATTATATATATTTTTATTCTAATTAATGGACAATGTGGAGTTAATTATATATTTTAAAAATTCACTGTTAGGGAAAGGCTATAATATACCTCCTTAAAAGAAAGAATACTTTTCATAATTTTACAATATTGATTCGTGATAAAATTAGAATGATTCGTAATTTTTCTCATCATAATAGTTTTTGTGACATTTTAATATTTTATATATAACCATAATAGTTCATAATTGAGATTTTTTTATGATGCGCGCATAATATAATCACAATTGTTTGTAGCTAATACCACAAAAAATCTCAACTTCTTTTTATTTTTATTTTTTTTATAATAGGAGAGGAAGAGTGTGCACCATAATCTTTTCATTGTTATTATGTTCTTATATCATTGAATATTTCTCGTTTTTGTTTTAAGATTTACATTATTCACTACTACATTACAACTTTGTCTAGAATATTACTGTAGCACCACTGTAAATCCATATTCCTATTTAATGTCCCCCGGTCTCAAAAGTCTGGTTCCGTCCCTACATATATAGATATATGGGTAACTCTTCTGATTTTGAGTTTTGTAGACTTTAGAAAACTAGTTGCTATGGCAGCAGAGGGAGGGAGGACATATATACATACATTTTTTTTTTTTTATAGAAAAACTTTATAACTAAAAAAGAAAAATAACATAATTTCATATGTTTTAACTCATAATTAAAATAAAAAATAAACAATATATAAGGTATAACTAAATATATCAAAATAATGTTAGAGCTAAAGAAAAAATTAGTCATACCTAAATACAAAAAATGACATAACTAAAAATACATATGATAAGAAGTGTTTATTTTATAATTCTCCTTTTTGGATAAATTGCAAATACACCCCTTAAAATTTGATTAAAATACGAATTGTCCCTATAGTTTTGGAAATTACATTCCACTCCTGAGATTTCTAATTTCATAATAAATTGTCCATTTTATTAATAAATCATCAAGTCAATTAATAATTTTTAGTGATATTAGAAATATGTTTCAATTAATAATTTAGGTAATTTTATTATTATATAAGAGAACAATTATGAATTTTATTTTTTTAATTAATTATGTTAAATAAAAAATTCTAACAAAATGGTGTTTATAATTTTTTAAACTATAAAAAATAATTTATTCTTTAAACAAACTTCAGAGTGTATTTATAATTTACTTATTTTTATTTTTATTGGCGGTCTTCTTCAAATGGGGCAGCCACTCCCCCTTGAAGCATTTGACTCCTATATTTTCCCTTTCCCCGGTGTTTATTTATTTATTTATTTTTAATACTGAAGTTGTATTGTAGCCCATTTATGTTTGATGTACATGGAGGCAGGGACGGAACTAGGAGAAGACTATGGCCCCCCTGTTTCTGTGAAAAATATGATTTGTCATGGCATTTTAAATATATATATATATATATATATATATATATCCCATTTTATACATAAAATGGCTCCAGTATAAAAAAATATATATCTCATTCTTATCCCATATACTCTTTTTATTTTGGACCACTTTTTTTTTTTTTTTATCCTATTAGAAATTACTTCTATGGTATTTGAATTTTTTTTTGTGTATAGATATAATTTATATATCATATTATACATACATCTGTGCTCGTGTATATGGTGAAAATTTTTATTTATTTTTGGCCCCTCCGGAGATGAAATTCTGGTTCCGTCCCTGCATGGAGGGATATGGATATGGGGACAGTGGATTGAGGTGAGAAGCTAGTGTTTGGTAATGTTTTGAAAAGTTGATTTTACTCTTTGATTTGAGCGTGGTATTTAGTTAGAATTTTTAAAAATTTGTTTTATACTCACTTTTTAAAATACGTCTATCCGGTCATTCTTTTGGTCGTTCAGCTTGTTGACCGAAACAGTGTTCGTGTCTTTTTTTTTTTTTTAGTGCCTGTTATTTTTAATTTTAAATAAAAAATATTTTCTTAATTTTTTAAAAAAAAATTTATGAATTTTGAATAGAATTTTAGGTTGTGTGTTTAGTTATAAATTGTAAGTTTTCAAATCAAATATCATATGTCACATAAAAAATTTCAAACTCAATTCAAAACTTATAATCAAACAAATTTTCTACACTCAAATCATAATTCCAAAACTCACAAACTCAAAATACAATTCTATTATCAAATCATAATTCTAAAATTCTATCAAACGCTACCGTTTCTGTTTTTGTTTTTGTTTTTGTTTTTGTTTTTTTTTTCCTTTTTATTTTTAATTTTTAGAACTTGATAATTTTATTTTGGATAAATTACAAATACACCCCTTGAGGTTTGCTTAAAATACGAATTGGCCCCTGTGATTTGAAAAATTACAAATACCTCTCTATCCAAATTTTTTTATTTAACAGAATTAATTGAAAAGTGAAATTTCTAACTGTTCACTTATACAATAATAAAATTATCTGAATTATTAACTGAAATACAATTCTAACATTATTAAAAAATTGTTAATTAACTTGATAATTTATTAATAAAATGACCTATTTGTTATGAAATTAGAAATCCTAGAGGCATTATGTAATTTCTAGAACAATACAAGCTAATTTGTAATTTAAGTAAACCTCAGGGTATGTGTTTGTAATTTACCCTTTTATTTTTTTTAAAAAAAAATTATTTACTTCTAATATTTAAGCATGTGAGATACACTTTGTATTAATTTGAATAAAAATTGTGGTATTGTATATTAGTTCATAAATTATGTGCACAATGTAAACGAGCTGAAATTCAGTTATATAAACTTGATTTACAAAAAATATTGATTTTTATAAATGCATTTAAATGATTTATTTATATTTTAAATTGATCTCAAATGAATTTTAATCATAAAATTAAGATGAATAATAAATTATTTAATATTGATGTAAAAATTTAATGAGTTTTAAATATATGTAAATATGAGATATGCAATGTGATAATGAGTCGAATTAAGAGAATTTTTTTAAAATCTCAAATATTTTCATTTATATTATGAGAAGTGTTTAGGCGTATAAAGTGTTTATCATATGTATTTGCGTAAATTTTCACAAATATACATAAATTATATTAAAAAATTACATAAATTTTTACAAATATACGCAAATTAACTTATAAAAATTTAAGAAATTACAATTTACATATAGGGTGAATTATATTAACGGTCCTTATAGTTTAATACTTGTGTCATTTTAGTCATTGACTTTTCAATTGTAACACATTTAACCCTGAATTTTGAATCTTGTTCTAAATAAGAACAATTAAAGATACCATTGCTTAATTTCAATAGCAAAATCATCAATTTGATAAAATATAAACTAATTTAATAAAAATAAATGTCAAAAAAATATTTTTAAATTTTAAAAAATTATTTCTAAACACTAAAATTATGTAAAATTAATAAATCTTTTAGACATTTATTTATTTATTTATTTTACCAAATTAATTTTTATTATTTGTTTGGATAATAAACATATAATGGGTGGTGTTATTTATTTTCATTAAATTAATTTCTATTTTTATATAAGTCGAATATGGTGATAACTTTAATATTATTATTAAACTAAACTATTAAATCAAAAAGTCCAAAACTAAAAACATTTCATATATTAAATATATCGATTATACATTAAAATTCTATAACAACCACCCATTACATAATCATCATCCAAACACATAAATAAAAATTAATTTGGTAAAAAAAAATATCTAATAGATTTATCAATTTTACATAATTTGATCTTTTGTGGGTAGAAATAATTTTTAAAAATTTAAAAATATTTTTTTAACATTTGTTTTTGTCAAATTAATTTATATTTTATCAAATTGATGATTTTACCTTTGAAATTAAGGAATAATATTTTCAATTTTCTTTATTTGGAACAAGATTCAAAATTCATGGTCAAATATGTCATAATTAAAAAGTCAGGGATTAAAATGACATGAGTTCCAAACTATAAGGACTATTAGTATAATTCATCCTTACGTATATTTGTAAAAACTTAGCTAATTTTATAAGATAACGTATATTTGTGAGAACTTAAATAAATATATATGATAGGTACTTGTGCACTTAAAAATTGCTCCTATATTGCCATATGTATAAGAATAAAGTTTAGTAGCTCGAAATTTTTGCGACTCGATTGGCCCAAAAATTCAAAACGACGTCGTTTTGATGTTTTTTTTGTTTTTTTCCCTCTTTTTCTCTGAAACACAGAGAAGAGGGAGGAAGAGAGAAGAAAGATAGACGGAGACGATGGCACAGTGGTGATGGCATGACGGTGAGCGCGACAATGATGGCACGACAGTAGGTCTCTTCCTCCCTCTTCTCTCAACAGATTTACGTGTGTTTTTTATTTTGATTCGTGAGTTTGTTTTTAATTTTGATTTGTGAGTTGATTTCGATTTGTGGGTTTGTTTTTTATTTTGATTTGTGGGTTTTTTTTTATTTTGATTTGTTTTTAGATTTGGTGGTTTGTTTGATTTTTTTTTTTTTTTATGGCACGACGGTGATTTCACGATAATAGGTCTCTTCCTCCTTCTTCTCTCATCAGATCTATGTGTGTTTTTTATTTTAATTTGTGAGTTTGTTTTTTATTTCAATTTGTGGGTTTGTTTTTTATTTTGATTTTGATTTGTGAGTTTGTTTTTTATTTTGATTTATGGGTTTGTTTTTTATTTTGATTTGTTTTTGGATTTGGTGGTTTGTTTGATTTTGATTTTGATTTTTTTGAAGAAGAGAGGAGAGGAGAGGGAGAAGGAAGAAGAGAGGGGGAAGAAAAAGAAAAGGAAAAGGAAAAAAAAAATGGGTGATTTTGTTCAAAACTCAAAAAAAAAAAAAAGGAGATGAATTACAGAGAGTTGTTGTTGAAGATGAATTTGTTTTTGTTCAAGTTGTAGTTCAAGCCGATGGAGTTCAAGTTGTAGTTCAAGATTTTACTTTTGTTGTTGTTAGAAAGGTTGGAACCTCATTATGTGAGAGAGAGAGAGAGAGAGAGAGAGGGGAAACTGTGTAGAAGGCAAGAAAGAGAAAGGAAAAAAAAAAAAAAAATTAGGTCATTCGAGCCCGGTATTTCAAGCCACATAGAACGGTTGTGTATAAAATCATCACGATGATATCACGGGTTCGTCACTTAAGCTCCCAAAATTACAAGAATCATCCGGATCCAATCTGAAAAGAAACTTTGACCGATCAATGTACTAGTTCAGTACTACCAGTAACTTCTAAGGTGTAGTGGTTATGGCAGTTATGACGGTTTGATGATTCCAGGGCTTTCTTCTTCTAGAAACTAGAAAATTCACAACAATTAAATTTGATTAATATTAGAGACTCAAAAATTTTATAAAAATTTTAAATAAATATCTTATATAAATGTAAATTTTATATTCATTTATATAAATGTAAATTTTATATTTATTCATATGAGATATTTGATAAATTTTTTAAAATGTATAATCATTTTTTATTGAATTTTGCTAGTTGCTCTTCCACCGTCATTATACATCTCACCAAACAATGAACGGTGTTGATCGCCCCCACTTCTCGGATGATTCCCATCCGCGTCACGTCAATTATCCTAGAAATTGACGACACCACTTACGTGTTGGACGCTTAATCACGAAACTACCCCCAGTTTCTCTTTCCCCACGCACACCCACGTTTCGCTTTGGTCAACCCACTGAGTTAACGCGGAGCGGAGCCCTCCCTCGTCTATATGTAGACTTCAAAAACACTTCCACACCATCAACAACAACAACGACAACAAAAGCAAAAACAAAAAAACAAACACTTGCTTTCTTTTTTTTCGATTACTAGTTATTGTGTGATGGAGACGAGTCAGCAATACGAGCGTGTGTTCGATCATTTCGACAGTAATGGGGATGGAAAGATATCGGCGTCGGAGCTGAAGCATTGCGTGGGAGCAATTGGAGGGGAGATTTCGGAGGAAGAGGCGGAGGCGGTGGTGGTTTTGATGGACTCCGACGGAGACGGACTGCTGGGAATGGAGGATTTTAAAAAGTTAGTGGAAGGAGCGGAGGAGGAAGAGAAGGTGAAAGATTTGAAAGAAGCTTTCAAGATGTATGAAATGGATGGGAAGGGATGTATAACTCCACGGAGCTTGAAGAATATGCTTCGTAGGTTAGGGGAGTCGAAGAGCATTGAAGACTGTAAGCTCATGATATCTCAGTTTGATATTGATGGTGATGGAGTCCTTAGTTTTGATGAATTCAGGACTATGATGTCATAGATTGCATTGCCCTTTTCTGTACATTGTCATTATTTGATTCTTTCATTCTTTGAGGTTACTTTACTTTGGTGTTGATTCTTGGCTTTTTGGCCGTTGTAATAAGTCACAGTTGTGGCTATTTGTTTCAAAATACGTGTTCTTTTGCATCATATGTTAGTCTATTTTTGTTCTCTCAATCATAGTTAAGTATCTTCTGTTTTTAATTTTAATTTTTTTTTTGATTTCATGTTCTAAAATTAAAAATATATATATATATATATATATATATATATAATATAAAAGATAATTTTTTTGAATTATATAAAAAAACTCAAAATATGAAAATCTTGAAACGTAATTCAATAGTTTTAAATATTTAAGAGAGAAAAATTTGGGAGAAGAGATGATCATGTCACCTAGTATGAGTTAGGGGGTTCAAAAAAATAAATCAAAACTTAAACCGATCTGAATTAGTCTGTGGTTTGGTTTGATTTTTTTGAAGGTAATTGGATTTAGTTTTTAAAATTTAAGAACAATTGATTACGACTTGATTCACAGATTAAGGCTCAAAATATATGAAAAAAACAGTTACATGTTTTTGTTAATTTTGATAAGTACAAAGTGTTCCATAAGAGCATCTCCAATGGTTCATTACTTTTTTCACCAAATCTGAGTAAAAAATAACTAATTTTCTCAATCTGATACGGCTACCTCCAACGGTGTGCACCAAAAGGGAAGGGGTCGTCCGGCGGGTCGACTGGCCGGTCGACCGGTAAGGCTTGTGAATTTTTTTTTTCCCCTCCTGATAACTCCTGTCAAAACCTTTTATTTGTTAGTAGACATTGCTAAGTTGTGAACTGAGTGTAACATTTGATTTGTACTCTATCTTGATTTTGATTTTTCAAAAACAACCCACACGGGTATTGAAAGGATTAGAATTACAGGCTCAATTGAGTCTTGTTCAAGAAGATCTTAAGAAGGCACAGGAGAAATTGGTTTTGGTTGAGAAAGAAAAAGCTCAGGCAAATGAAGAATTAAAAGAAGCCCAGAGATTGGCGGAGGAAGTAAATGAGAAACTCAGGGAGGCTTTGGTGGCTCAAAAACGAGCCGAAGAAAATTTTGAGATTGAAAAGTTTCGGGCTGTTGAAATGGAACAAGTCGGAATTGAGGCATCTCAGAAGAAGGAAAAAGAGTGGCAGAAAGAGGTTGAGGCTGTGAGGAACCAACATGAAAGATTGGCAGAGAGAGAGAGAGTTGTTGGTTAATGTTGATGGCTACCAAAGAGGATGAGAGATTGGAGGAGAGATTGCTCTTGAAAGATGGATTTCCACATGTACTTTTGACGCTTTGATTCAAATTTCAAGCTTGAGGGTCATCCGGGGGGTCGACTACAGGTTGACCGGGAGGTCGACCTCCCAGTGTAAAATCTATACAAAATTTGCGAAAATTGGTCATTCGGTGGGTCATCCGGTAGTAAAAATATAACGGTAATGAATAGTGTTTTGGTGAAAGACCCAGCGCATTTTCATTTTGGTGAAACTTTTGGTAAATTCTCATTTTGATATCTATTCGGTGAAACCGTTAGAGCCATAAAAGTGATAATTTTTCAGCAAATTCAAATCTAATGGTGAATTTGGTTCACCGTTAGAGATGGTCTAAGGTACTTATATTTCTTTTCATTGATAAATCTTTTATCCCTTCCAAAATTTTTAATTATATTTATGAAATGTTAGGAATGATTGTATATGGATAGAATTAATTTTTATTGAATTAGATAGAATCACTTGAAATTGGCAATTACAGAACTCATTGAATTCTGCAGTTGCAATTGCATAATTTAGAAATAAAAAAGTTGTAATAGAAAAATATTCATACCAAATTCACTGTAGATTATATATATATATATATAATACTAAAAAATGTGAATATACATATAGATATGTAGTTATAGATCAACAGTTACGAAAAATTATAGATATATTTGAATTTGACAGTTAAAAGATAATTTAGAAAGAAAAAATTTACATTAGGAACATTCTAGCAGTTTCTTGGTATTGATAGTCTCGCTCTGTGCCTTGTATATATCCAGTGTGACGTGTTCTGTTGTGTATATATATATACATTTATCCTTTTTATTAATTAGAAACTTTAATCGAAAACAGGGGGTATTGACTACGTGTAACATGCTTGTTTAAATAATAATAGTACTAATATTTATATTTAACATATATGTATTTGCATACATCATCAGATGCTGTCATATCATTTGTACAATTCAACGTAGCAGATTACATCATTGTCACTTTCGCTATTAAATTTAACAGGGTTAGAGGGTGCCCACGTAGATAGGGCTGGCTGATATTACACTATAAGAAATTTGAAGTGGAATAAAAGTCTTACTAATGGATTCTATTATTGTTGTTGTTATTGTTATTATTAAAAATTTATATTAGTATTGTTTAAACGCTTGTTTTTATTAAAAAAATTTAATGAAATAAAAATAAAATTTAAATGAAGGATAATATGAAGAAAAAATAAAAATAATAATAAAAAGAACTCTCTTTCTTATATACATTTGGAAAGTTAGGATTTTTGTCATCATTTTGAGTCAAATAATTAATTGTATTTTTAAATAGCTAACATTTAATATATATATATATATATATATATATATGAGAAATTAGATTCTTAATTAATTTGAAAATATGATTCTTATTACAATAAGTAATCAAATTTCACTTGGGGGATGCACCAATAAATCCCAAATTAATAACTTATACACTGTTTAGTCCTAAAATTTTTCTTATAGACTGAAAGGTCCCATTACAATGTTTCAAACATCAGATTAATGTTTCGAACAATAGATTTCGAACATCAAATTAATATTTCGAACATTAAATTTCGAATATCAGATTAATGTTTCAAACATTAGATTGATGTGCAAATGGGACTAAATGGAGCATAAAAAAACTTTTAGGACTAAATGGTTCAACTTTTCAAAAACTAGGACTTATGGGTAAATTTTCCATTTCACTTTCTTATTTTAATACCTTTCAAATATTAAAATTATTAGAACCCAAAATCACATTTTTATACTATGGGCAAAACTTGCAAGAATGGCTCTACTTTGGCCATCATTAGGGTTTTATTATTATTATTATTATTATTGTTATTATTATTATTATTATCATTTCAAACAGACTTCAATCACCGTACAGTTTGTATGGTGGCAACCTACAGTCTTTGAATTAGCAAAGATGGAGATTGTTCACTGTTCGATCTAAAGAAAGAAATATGTCTTTGTTTGTTTCTAACCTTTTTAATCCAATGAACCTGCAACGTGTCACGAATCACACCGACATCATTTTTGTTATGCAATTTTAACTCCTTAAAATCATCACAAAGTTTGTTTTATTTTTTGTAATCTCTCTGTGTCTCTCTCTATAGGAGCTCAAACTTAGACAATTGAGCTTTGACTGATATATATATATATATATATATATATATTATAAGCAAAGGTTTCAGTAATGCACAAAAACAGCCAATGTCTTGTCCTTATAATGAAAATAAAGAAAAGTACAAAATATGGAGAAAACAATTTCTTCAATCAACTTAGATGCCAAATGAAAGGTTTCCTACTAATAATAGTATAGATTCATCACAATAAATAACATCGTATAAACACCATAAGATTCATTAGTCGATCAAATACAGAAATACAAAGGAGAACTCTGCTATGTGTATCCAGTTCTTAATTACATGTATACACAACCCTACATGGCATGTGAAAGATCCCAAAAGTCCACAATCCTATGTGTTTGAATATTGAATTTATAGAAAGAAAGAAAGGAAAAGTAGCCACAAATCTTAGATCTGATCACAGTCAAGCTTCCTCAATGGCACGAGAACTAGAACTAATGGAACGTGTTTGAAATGGTTACAAAGGGGTTGGTTTAATTCACATGCCTAATTTATAGCAGCCTTGACTAGAGGTTTTGAAGAGCTTTCACAGATTGAGAATTGCTCTCCTTGTGGTAATTCTTCGACCAATCTTGACAACTTCTCCACAATCTCTCCTGCACTCGGCCTCAACCCCGGGTCATCCTCCACACAAGCTCTCGCCAGATTTGCCAACGTGACAGCTGCATCAAACGAATAATTCTCACCCAACGTGTTGTCCATCCATTCCCTCAGCTCCTCTGCATTCTCTGACTCTAATATCAATTTAATTTTCTCGGATAGCCAAACACTCCCTTTCCCTTTCTCATCGTCCCTAATTATCGGTGTTTTCCCAGATAACACCTCAAGCAAAACCACACCATAAGCGAAAACATCGCTGCTCAGGGATTTTGTACCTTGCTGGATACACTCAGGTGCTAAGTACCCTTCACTCCAAAACCCAGGATCACTTGAACAAGAAGCCTTGTCATCAACACCGTCTTCAACGCATCTTGCCATGCCAAAATTCCCAATTTTTGCATTGAATTCTTCATCTAGAAAAACGTTTTTGCTTTTTATGTTTCTGTGAACATAGCTTGGAATCATAATCTGATGCATATACTGCAAGGCCGTGGCTATGTCAAGACAGATCTTGAGCCTTTGATTCCAATTCAAGAAACAATAGCATGAAGCGATGAATTGGCTCTTCATCGCCAACCCACCATGAAGCCAGTCCTTCAGGGACCCATTCTTGGCATACTCAAAAGCCAAAAACGAATCAGGACCGTCTGTTGAACACGTCCCAATCAGCCTTATTATGTTGGGATGGTGGTGAGTCGCATCCTGGAAGAGCCCGAACTCAATCTTTGACACAATCTCAGTTTTTTCACGCTTAATTGCCAAGTTTTTGCCTTTGAGACGGCCATGAAACACAGATTCTTCAATGAGATTATTCGAATTGAAGTCCTCAGTTGCCTTCTTTAGCTCTTCAATGGTATATGTCTCCAACACCATCTTGTGTGGTGTGGCGTCAATGATCTGACCATCAAGAGTGTCTTGGGAGCCCTGATCAAATGAGACTTTCTTCTCGCTCGTGGTTCGTATGCTTAGGCTGAGTTGTTGAAGCTCCAAATCTACCATCTTGCATGGAATCTCCATATTCTTCTTGCCTTTCGTCTTTGCTTTCCATTGAATCACCAAGAAGGCTGCTGCAATTACGATGCCAGCTCCAAATAAAGATGCGCTAAGAGCAATATAAAGTCCAATCTGCCACATTTTCGACTTCCTCTTGTGTGGATTGATTCTAGGGATGGTGGTTGATGGAAATCCTAAATTGGGTTCCTGGGGTTTCACAAAAAAACCAAAAACAGGCTTGGTTTTAAGTGGAATCAGAAGAGTAGAAACTGGTACTAGCCTTTCTGGTTTGAAACTTGTTCCGGATCTGTTATTTGCAGAGAGGATGTTCACTGGAGTGACATTGAACTTCAAGGCCAAGTTTGAAATGGTGTCACCTCGACTCACAGGGTAAGAAATCAGAAGCTTGGTTTGCTGACCGAGCTCAGAGGAAGACGGGCAGGCGCATTTGATTGGAATCAGCAGCTGAACCTTGTCACCAAGATCCCAAGGCGAAACACTTGGGTTCTGCACTCGAATAGCTTTGCAAGTCGTTAAGCCCTCCAACGACTCAGCAATGCTATAAAAGCTCTCGCCTCTGATGGAAATTTTAACTAGCACAGCTTGAAAGAAAGCACCGTTGCATTTACAGTCAATTGGGATCAACAAAGGCTGGTTTTGGGGAAGAAACTCTGCGTCGGCAGAGAATCCATTGGCTTGAGCTAGCACGAACCGGTTGATCCCCAAATATGAGCTGAGATTGGAAAGAGAGGAATAGTATGAATTGGTGCGAAGAATAGCGAAAGTTGAGCACTGATTTGGAGATCCATTACCATTGCAATGGTAATCTGGAGAGAGAGTATCACAGCTTAGCAAATCATTTCCAATTGCAGCAGAGACAGTTGCCCAGAAAAAGAAAATCAAAGCTCTCAATTGGCACTTAGTGAGCATAGTTGCCATGTCTAGGACTAAGAGGACCACCACCGACTTCCACATGGGACAGACTAATAAAATAGAAGAGTTTTGATCAGTTTGAGAGAGTGAATATTTCGGATCAATACAAAATAGTGTGTAAAAGATAGCATTCAAAGACAGGATTGTTGGGGGTGACAAAGTGTTGTATTTTTATTTGTTTTTTCTAACTCTGATTTCAGTTGTTTGGGTAACATCTTTTCCTTGGGCTTTGATCCAACTGGCTACGGGGAGGCTATCTATCCCAAGATACATATCTCATTCAACCTGTAAATGGTAATCATGGCCTCTCTTTTTAATTAAACTATATACTTCAGAGAGAACTAGTGTTTTTAAATACATTTATACACAATGATAGAAAGAAAGAAAAAATCTATTTAGATTAGACATATGCACTTTTTGATTTGTTCCTATACCTAGATAGATTCCACCTGATATGATGTATTCACAATTTCACATATGTACCCTCATATAAATGCAAGAAGATCATGCATGTACATTTATAATTTCACATACATAGTTCAATCTATATGGGAAATGCATAATGATCATATTTGTGAGCGCACAACACTCATGTGAGCACAAATTAAAACATTCATGATAAAGAGTAGGGAGGACCACATGATTCTTTATTCCTGAATTATTCTCTTCTTTATTTCAATGCATTTATAACCATTAGATAATGTCTCGAAATTCCTGTCTCAAGATTCTTATATAGAGAACAAAGATTTGGGAATAAAGGATCCTTGACACCACTTGTGATGCATTTTGGATTCAGAATTGCTAAAGAGGTGAGGCCCATCAAGTGTTCTATGTCTCTTCCGTGACACATTTTCTATGTTCACAAGATTTTCATTTTGGATTAGTTTTCTGTAAAAAATAAAAAATAAAAAAAATGTTGGTAAATCATTTTTCATATATGTATTAAGAAAAATAAGAGCTCTTGGGGCCTATGAGGGAGGTGGGCAACATTGAGTGGGAATGTGAAAAAAAGAAAATGAATGGAAAATCTATTCATGAAGCTCTCATTAACAACACAACATGATAAGCACGCCAGGCATAAAAGCTCTAGACATTGACATATATTTGCAAGAATCATACACATGATGCACAAACAGTTCAATGTTCATGCACAAAATAGTAGTGAACAAGTTATCAAATGATGGACAGGTTTACAACTTGTAAAGTATTTTTTTTTTTTTCTTGTAAGAGCATGTAGAAAAATGATGTAGCTTTGAATTGTAGATAGAAATGATGTAGAATTTGGATAAATAATTGAAGGGTTTTGAAGAAGAAAAAAAAAAAGAAGATAAATTAGATTGAAGAGACCTCCATGTATAGTAAAGGTAAGAGAGCATCAAAAGGAGGCCATAGGACGGTGTTTTTGGTCAAATTGGCCATGAATATCCTATCCTAGGTGACAAGCACCACTAACATAACACCCTTGACAATAATTACTAGGTGAGTTCAGCAATCAAAACTCATGTATCTCACACATAAAGTTAAAAATTTGATTCCCAATCCCTTATAATTGTACCAAACTAATAAACCAAACCAAGCCTTAAATCCTATCAAATGAGATCGGCTGTATAAATCCTTATTCTCCACTCGACTCTATCCAAGGTCATTTCGTTAGTCAAATTAAGGAGATTCATATCTCTATTTATTACACTAGTCCATGTCAATCGAGGTCTATCCCTTTCCATAACACTACCAGCTATCGTCACTGTATCGCATCTCTTCACTACTGCCTATGTTGATCTCCATTATATATGACCAAACCATCTCAATCTATTCTCTCTCAACTTATCTTCTGTCGGAAGAATTTGAAAGTCTGTTAGGCAACAACATGACCATCCCTGCCAGTTGAAACTAGCCAAGAACGATCCTTTACTACTCTGAAAGGTCGAGCCTACAGGAGCTATTAATCACGCTCTGATCATGTAGTCGTGATTCATCAACCAGACTTTGTGTCCTGTCTTCTTAGAACTCAAGGATACAAATGTACGATCCTATAGTAATATGTACATAATATGTACAACAATCGATGAATTATTTTGTTACTTGTTTGAGTCAGCTACAGTATGATGACTACTTATATTCCAATTTGATATTTCTTATTCTAACGACCCATTTTGATGGTTTTAATTACGATTAAAGAAATTTTCAAATTAATAAGCCTTTTCTATAAATAATATATAGCATCCTTTTCTATAAATTAAAAAAAAAAAAACCTAGCATAATTCATTGAATTTGGGTTTGAGTGATGATATAAATTGGATGGCCTTTTGTGTGATCAATGCGATGACAGTATTAATTATCCGAGTCCCAAAGAGGGAGGAGGCTTGAATGCTGGACCGCAAAAATTACTTGATTTATTTTATTTTATTTTTGACTTTTTAATTGTCACTGCAAGAAAAAGTACCTTTGGCGACTAAAATTTTAGTCGCTAAAAATTTATTTTTAGTCGCCAAAAATCAACTTTTCACTTTCCCCCACTAAATATTTTAGTCGCCGGTTTTGTCGCGAATACATGGTCGCCGGAGGTATTGGCAACTAAAAAAGTTTTAGTCAGCAAAAAACAGGTCTTTAGCGACCAAAGCTTTTGTCGCCAATAGTCAATTACATTTTTGAAAATTATACATTTAGCGACTAATCTTTTAGTCGCCAATAGTGAATTATTTTTTATTTATTTATACATTTGCCGGCTATTTTTTTCGTCGCCAATAGTCAAGCTTTTGGCGACCACACATTTTAGTCGCCAAAAGTATATTTCAGAAAAAAAAAAAAAAAAAATTACCCTATACTGTTCCCAAGTTTCGAACCACCAACCTCCCACATTCTAAACTTTTACCAGCACACTCTCCCCACTATACCACTACAACATCACATGAATATAAATGCAACATATATTATTTATATAGTATATTGACCGGTATTAATACAAAACTATATATATAAAAATAATTATTTTTATTTAATATAATTTATTTAAAAAATAAATTATTTACTAAAAAAAATAGGAGACTACTTTTGGCGACTAAATCTATTTTTTAGTCACCAATTCTATACTTTTTGGCTACTAATTACTTTTTTGTCGCTAAAAGAATTAATTCCAGCCTAAAACCTCCACTTTTGGCGCCAAAATTGAATTTTAGTCTCCAAAACCCTCCACTTTAGGCAACTAAACTGAATTTTAGTCGCAAATTGTTGACTTTTAGCTACTAAATATTTTTTAGTAGCCAAAAAGCTTCACTTTTGGCTACAAAATTTATTTTTGTCCGTAAAACACGTATAATCGGCGACCAAACTATTTTTTAGTCGCCAAAAACCTTGACTTTTGGCTACTCAAATTTTTTTAGTCGCTAAAACCCATATGATCGGCGACTAAACTGATTTTTAGTCGCCAATAACTATACATTTGGCTACTAAACTGTTTTAGTCGCCAAAAGTCTTCACTTTTGGCTACTAATTCCATTTTAGTTGCCGAAAGTGCTACTTTCAGCGACGAAAATTTTTTTTTTGGTCGCCATTTGTGCTTTTTGTTGTAGTGTGTATCGGTTAATTCTTTGAGTCAAATTGTAATTGAATCTATTTGTATAACGCCATTTCAAAAACTAATGAAAAAATAACATCTCTGCATGTTTTTAATCAAAATCTTACTTTAATCATTCTATTTTAGTCTCTCCACCAATTTTCAAAACAATAGTATACAATTAGGACAAAATGTAACTTGTCTTGAAATTTAAACAATTGAAAGGTGGGTGTAGCTCTCACATATATACATCCAACGGTGTAGAGTGTGAAGACTACACGTGCTAGCACGTGCATACCACTTTAACTGCTAAATTTCAAGGGGGGAGGATTGAGGAAGAGAAAAAAGAAGAGAAAAAGGCCTACTTTTGATGAAGTGGAGTCCACAGTACCTCTCCCACGTGTCTGTTGGATTTTTTAGTAGGTACGTGTCTGTTGGATTTGAAACATATAAAAGCATCTATGCGTCACGGATTACACTTGCACATTAGAAAGTCTAAAATAAATATGTCTTTAAAAAGTTCTGGTATTGAAAAGTGAAGAAAAGCCAACAGCCAAATAGTATATGGTGGTGGGTGCGGTGTGACAAGATTGTATTGAATAATGAATTCTCTTGAACCTAGCACCAAAAGGGTCATTTATGGAAATTTCCCAAGGTAATCTCTAATGGCTTACAAGTTGCATACAGAGAATGTTTTAGTTTCTAACAAGCAACTTTAGGGCAACCAAAAGAGAAAAGTCTATACATTTTTTCTTTGAACTTTCTATCTTTTCATAAATTTTTTTATTATAATTTTACTCTATCATAAGACTTCATTCATATTTTTATTCCTACCAATCTTAAACCTTAACCTTTAATACCTTCCCATCCCAAGCACCACCCATCTCCGCCCTCCCTCGCTATTACCAGCCCCTCCCACTCCTCCCTGCCATTTCCCAACCATCCCCACCTTATCAGCCACCATCTGTAAGAAAGAGAGTCACGCAACAAAGAGAAATAACAACAGAAAGAGAAGGATTGTGACGGAAGAAGAGGGTTCAAATTTGCCAGAGAGGAGCTGGGAAGGGGCAGAGAGGAGTGGCAGGCAGGGCTAAGGAGAGCTTTTTTTTTTTTTCACCAATTGAGAGAAGATTTATATGATAATAATTACATTAAACTACACAATTGTATATCTGTAAGTCCAACAACCAACCTAATGAAACCATTTAATCCAACCTAACAATCACCACAAAAGACCTACCAAGTCCAACAATCACATAATACAACACTAATGATCTCCATAAGATTTGAACCCTCACACCACAAATATATGAAAGACTATTAACGCAACTCCAAGTTGTCAAATTGCAAATCCTGAGATTACACAATTGAAAGAAAGCTGT